>CAJGYO010000001.1:57236392-58458063 GCA_904845875.1 Miscanthus lutarioriparius | reverse complement strand
TTTTTAGAAAAATTTGGACTCTGGTTTCATATTTTTCTGAAGTCGTATGAATTTTCTAAGTTTAAATAATATTTTGAAAAAAGAAAGGGATAGGAAAAAAATTCAGAGGCTGACACGTGCGCATCCGGATTGGGCGAGGTGGTTGCGGTCACTAACAGGTGGGACTGAGTCACGGTCAATGGTCAATATTGACTAGGCTCGGACTGGTCCTAGCAGGCCGGATAATGGGCCGGGTTGGGCCAGTCTAGGCTAGGCCAGGCCCAGACACATGTCACCTAGGCAGGCGGCCAAGTGGCATAGCTGGGCTCCTACTAGGCTCGAGTCCACAGTGTGGCTCATGGTGGACTCAGGCGCATGGGTCCATAGACCATAGACTCGGTCTGCGGTGAACCGCGTCCATTTCTCCCTCCCCTCTCTCTAGCTCATGGTGCGCTTGGTGCACGGGGCGGCAGTAGCGTAGCATCCCCATCTTCTCTCTGTCTTGCGGCAACGCTCCTCACCGGCGGCGAGCTCGTGCATTCTCACGATAGGGTGGATTGGTGGGGGTGCTAGGAGGCTCTATGGCTTCACGAGCTCATAGATAGTTCACCGGTGTGCCAAAGGTGGCGTCTTGGTGGCTCTGGCGCCTGGCATAGGCGTCACGGCAGACAACGGTGGCGCGGATCGACGGCAAGGGTGCTAGGGATGTCGTCATTGCCCAAACGGGGCTCCTACGGCTTCTGGGTGCTCTAACGGATGTAGCTAAGGGGCTAGGCATGACCCTATGGGCTCCGGCGAGGTTAGCCACGGCAACGGCGACGCGGCGACGATGGCGCACTACGGCGAGGTCTCTGAGGTCTTAAACGGAGCCAAAGGTGGCTCATTTCCTTCGATTAGGGCCACGGGGAAGGCAAAGGACTCAATGACAGTGGACAAAGTGCACAGCGGAGTCCGCACCATGACAAGGTGCGTGGCGAAGCTTCAGTGAGCTCACGGCTGCAGTGAACTAGGGCAAGGCGTGGGCTTTCTGTCCAGCTAGCTACATGGCGGGGTGCATGAGGTTATGGCAAAGCTCAACGGCTAGATCTCATCACGTGAGGCGGCCAGAGTTGGCCGGATCATCCCCAGCATGGTGGCGACATGGGCACATAGCGGTCTGGTGAGGCAGACGCGACCAGCGGCCCTCGAGGCTCCTCTTCTTCTTCCATCTAGCGCGTGATGCATCCCTCGGTGAGGCAAAGCTTGCCGAGGTGCTCATTCTACCTCTACCGGCCTGAGGTGGCCGAAACATAGCTGTGCCATGGTGGGATTTTCCATGGCGGGTGTGACACGGCGGTGGTAGTGTTCCCGAGCCCTATGGCTCGACAAGGCTGAGCCTTGGCTCGTGTGCGTGTGTGTGTGTGTGTGTGTGTGTGTGTGTGTGCGGTGCACCACAATGGCAAATAGGCTAGCCCTTGGCCCTCCCAAGGGGGAGAACACGGTGGCGTGGCCATGGCATGTCCACGGAGGCAAGCATGGGAGAGCAGCACTTGAGGCTCATCGTGGTGGTGGGGAAGGTAGGATGGTAGTGCGGTGGTTACTCGAGGCCATGGCGAGAGGTAGCAGTGTAGTGCTGAACCGCTATGGCGAGGAAGACGATCGGGGCACCATCTTCTTCTTTGGCGAGCTCAGGCGACTCCAACAGGCTCAGCTCCTTTCCTCCCTCCTTCTCCTTCCTCATTTTCTTCCTCTAGGGCGTTGTGGTGGTTCATGGGTTGCCATAAAGTGGCGGTGGGGTGTAGGAGGGGTGCTAGGGCACCGGGGGTGCCCTCTTATAGGGAGGTCATAGCCATGGCGAGCGGCAGATGGGTGGAAGGGCAGAGGGGGTACGTGTAGGGTAGATATGGCCTCTAAGTTAGGGTTTTGGGAGTGCAGGGTGATTGTGCGGGCGCTGGTGCTCCCAATTCGAGCGGCGTCCAGTCAAAAAGGTGGATGGGGTGGCATCATGGTGACGGGGCCACGGCGGCGATGTCAGCACGGTGCGGCGTGGTTGGGGGAGGCGCGGAGGTGCCACAGATCGTAGACGTGGCATCCATCCATGCGCCCTCGCCTAATGGCTTGGGAACATGCGGTGGGGATGTGAGGCATGGCCTTGGATGCTCACTGGCGGTGTGCTATGCCTAGGCAGGAAAGGTAGAGGAGAGGAGGGGAAACAGAGGTGATGACAAGTGGGGTCCACGCATCAGCATCTACGGGGAAGGTGAAGGCAGCGGCTCATCGCGACGTGGGCGGGCGTGACGTGGGCCACGTTGCTGGGCCACGCGTGCATGCGTGCGATCTACCAGGAATATGCGAACCCCGCGTACGACGCATCTGTTCATGACAAACCAAACTATACTCATAAACATCTATTGAACTATTAAAAGAGCATACTACAAACACATTACATTGGGTTCACTTATTTATACATAAGCCCACACCTAAACAAGACTACTCAACTTGACTAGAACTCACTATTTTACAACTCTACTCTTCTTCTCAATCCCATCAAATCTCGTGATCGGTATCCATTCCGAAAACATTTCCGCCTTCATTATCACTTTCATTGACCATCACTAATTCTTCTAGATCTTCTTCTTCTTCCTCTTCAAGTTCATCATCATCCGCAATGATGGCACCAGGTCCATTGCATCTGCTTGAGGTTCATGATTTGGATCCAGGAGATTGTTCAGCCTATGGACTTCTTCATGCAGATTAGTATTATATTCACCTAAGTCTTCTACATAGAACTCTAACTCATGAACTTAGGCTCTAGCTTTATCTTCTCTATGCCAAACTTCATTTCTTCCTTCCACCATACGAACTAACATACTCTCATAGTTCTGATGAGCAACGCTAAGACGCCTCAATTGATCCTGTAATTTGCCCACCTAGATGGCATCCAAGGCCCTATCTCTAGTAGCCTGTGCTAATTCTGCTAAAAGCCTCTGTACCTCAGCCTGGGGATCAGGCCTAAAACTGCTACTGCTAGCACCATCGCTCTTAGGGGCGAGCTGGTGACGAGGAACTCCTTTAGGTCCAACAGACTTATAGGGCATTACCTTGGTACAAGCCATACTATAGAAAGCAAGATTTCATAACATTAAGTAAATCTATGAAAACTCTTTTGAGTAGCAAGGATGGATTACACTACTTAGCCCAGACTAAGAGGGAAAGGAAGTAACAAGTGGATTAATCATGATGCATGAATCGTCCAAACGAAACTTAAACACCAAAGCTCCTAAAAGTACATAAATAATAGTTTTTCTATATATAGGGCATAATAAGATTACTACTCCACCACACAAAGCCTTTTTAATCAAATAAGGAGTGGGGAGAATGAATCAAGATAAGTCGGAAGCAATTTGGACCAAATTAACATGTTAAATTTATTCGTCCCAAATCGTTTTGAAGTTTTTGTAAAAAATACAACAAAAACTTTGTAATGATCACTCTGATACCATTCTGTGGTAGAACCTCCTAAATTATAGGGCCCACATGCACCTGTCACTGTCCAATGACCTCTGACGACTATGCATATGTTCTCGGTAACTTAAGAAGACTGTCGGGTGTCCTCAAAGAACCCTGAATCATCCACAATTTTCCGAGCAGGATCCATTAGAGAGTCATTGCAGTATTACAACAGTTTATTCAAATAAATACATCAGAGTAATATAGCGGAAGTGTTACAATAACTTAGTTTATAAAATAGTTGTTTCAAACCTTACAAACTGAGTACGATTAATATTACAAACCATAGTAGTGGAGTGGCATTAGTAACATAATACAAAACACACAATTAAAGTGCCCTGCCCACGGGCCACACATTTACTTGTCATCATCGATTTGAAAAACAGTCATGCAGAATGGTCCAAAGCAGACATGCTCATGAGGCTCACCTGCAACAAGGGTTAACAAACCCTAAGTACAAAGTACTCAACAAGACTTAACCGAAATAAAAACTGAGAAGACTCAGGAATGTAGGCTCAGGGATTCAAGGTAAGGCTTTAGCAATAAACAAAGTTCTTTTGCGTAAAAGCTCTCTAACAAGATTCTTTTATTTCAACATATCAAACTTCATCAAGATCATATATAAAGCTGACATGATCCACAATGAGATCATGAAACTCCATATCCAACTCTTTCTCAAATCTTACTCAAGTTCCATTTATTTACTACGATGATGAACAGTGAGTTGAGTCTCCATAACCGAGGAGCAACGATGATTTGAACCGATAATAACCTAGCTGGGGATTCCTAACAACACGACATATACAGGTCCCTGACCTACATATACCAACCTACCCTCAGATCCTCTAAAATAAGAATGGGTCCACGCCACCCGAGAGCACAGTACTCCACCAATCCAGCCCATTGCCACGTGGGTACATGCTACTCCCACCATCTCTCCACTCCCAGTGCGTGAGTAGCCATTCTCGTAATAGAATAATCAAGTTAAGGCTTACTGGAGTATGTGGTTAGTACTACAAAGTCTCACCTCATGCAATTCAACAACGGACGGTTCTTAATCAACACAGGCGGAAAGAACCCGCTCACAAGACATCCATGTCTTGTGGCTCTCATACACTGAGTCCGCCCGGTCTAGATTTATTACTCCACATGCTCATATCTCATGATAACATAAATAACCGACCGTATCCAAAAATCTAGTTATATCTCGCAGGTGACAGGTAATCACCCGACTTTTATTGGTCTAAGCATGGCTAAGCATAACTAGGCATAACTCGAATTAAAACTGGTAACAAGGTTGATATGGAATAACAAGGTTGGTAATGCACCAATTAGGTTTTTACTCAACTCCTAATCACTTAATGTAGTATATGAAAGCAAAAGCGATATAAATTTGTAAAACACAAGGTAGGTTTAAATGCATCCGGGGCTTGCCTTGATTGTCGGAAAAGTCAGGTTCCGGAGTCGTTCCACATATATCAAACCCGACCTCAACAGATGGATTAACTTCCTCAACAACTTGATTGACTACCACGTTCTCACTTTCGTTCACTACACGAAGTAACAATGCCATGTTTAATATGATGCAAGATATAAACATGATGCTTGACGATGGATGCAAAAGTTAGTAACCTGAATACAACTTTCCTTCGCGGTACAGTTACAAGCCTACCACTAACTAACCTTTTATAAACCCAAACACTTATTTTAAGTACCAAGAATTATTTTATACTAACACCCCACTCAATCCAAAATTCAAACAAAACCTAGGTCAGTAAGGTTTACTATTTGTTTTATGAATTAATTATTTAATTCAAAATTATGAAATAAATCAACTTTCTCCAAATGAGCTCAAATTTTTTGTGAAGACTCATCATGTGATAACTAAGTGACAAAACAATTTTCATAATTTTTGGATAATTATTTAAGCCTAGAAAAATCATGGAAATTCATTTATTAATTAATGAGAGTAATTTTTATCACATTCAAAAAGTACTGAAATTTAACATTTAATATTTTTCCTAAATAGTTTACATCACAGAGAGGTCACACAAAAATTTTCATAAGTTTTGGAGCTATATTTAAATCTACACAAAAATAACAAAAACTAACACTATTCATTCATTTCTGAAAAAGAAAAATTCCATTTTCAAACAAACCGTCACTGACATCGGGGTCCCACTGTCAGCCCGCGCTGACCACGGCGGCGATGCTCGCTGACTGGTGATTTCTCACCGACGGCGAGGTCTCCGGCCATGGCGACGGTATCATCATGCTCACCCATCACAACGCATCGATTGGAGGTACAAGCTAGACCAATTACGGCGAGGTCCGAGCTCGACGCCGGCCATGGCGGCCACGATGGCGCGGCTGTGCTACGCCGGCGAAACGAGGCTAGTAGCAGTTAAACAAAATGCTTGGGAGGACTCAGGAGCTCACCTAAAACACGCTCGAGCTGATGACTGAACCGGAGGAGCAACAGAGGAGCACGTCGTCGATCAAGGCAGACATGGCGGCTCCGTAGGTGTCGACGGTGGCGTTCCGGCGGCTGTGGTGGACGAACAGATCAAAAAAAGGCCACTGAGCACCAGAGCAACATGGTGAAGCTGAAGGTATGCTTAGCAAGGGCAGGGACAGACCGTAGAGCGCTGGCCACGGTGACGCAAGCTCGACGGCGATGCGGCCGGCCGCGAAGAAGAAAGGCGGCGTGCAGCGAAGCTCGGCAAAGTTAGGCGCCTAGGACCGGTCCGCTAGTTTCGCAAGGAGTAGGCGAAGCTGTGACAGGCTTTGCTATGACTGGGAAGGCGCTATGGCGATGGCACGAGCTCGACGGAGCAACAGCGGCTCGACGGGAAAAACAGAGGAAGAAAGCGGAGGAGAACGGCGACAGCGTGTCAGCTTTATAGCGCGGCCAAGGACACGGAGATGATGCGCAGCAGCTTCTCCATGCCAGCGCGAAGCCGGAGGTGGCCACGGGCGTGACTAGAACACGGTGGAAGATCACCGACGGTGAGGTGTCGCCCGCTGGCACTGTTCAAGGAAATTACCGAATTGCCACTCGGCTAATTTCTCAAATTACTCCCAAAATTGCATGGTAACTCAAAAATCTCCAAAAATAAAAGTTGTTCCAAATGGAAAGTTCTACAACTTTGCTTTAATAACCATACTCTAATTCAATCTACATTTTGAAATGCAAGTTTAAACTCAAAAGGGGACACTTTAAAAATTTACCCCTTTTCAAATTACTTCAAATTTTATATAACAACTTTGAAAACTCTAAAAACCAACTTTGTACACATTGACAAGATCTATAATTTTGCTTTTAGGCTCAACCCCAAAATATGCTTAGATTTTGAATTAGGTTTTCCAGGGTAGAATTAAAATGCTAGAAATTCGGGTTTTTGAAATCCAATTCAAAACAAAGGTTATGAACTCGATTCATCCATACAATTCAACACATATAAGCATAAAAATAAACTTGTTTTAGTGAATGCATATCAAAGTTTTCACTAACACAAGAATGATGTGCAATGCATATGATGACATGGCATGTTTTAGGGTTTAAAACACCAGAGGTGTTACAATCCTTCCCCCTAAAAGAAATCTCGTCCCGAGATTTAAAGTCCGAGGGTAAGTAATGGAAAAGGAAATGTGTCAAACAACAACATTCCAAATTTGACCATAAAATAGCTAAGGTCCCTTTACAAAGCATGGTTAGTAACGACAGAGCACAACTAACATTATTTCATATTGACGTAAGAAACTCCGGAAACTGCTCTAGCAAGAAATCTTCGGATTCCCAAGTAGCTTCTTCTTCAGAATGTTGATTTCATTGTATCTTATAGAACTTGATTGTTATCCTTCGAGTAACACAGTCTCTCCGATCTAGAACTCAGATAGGATATTCAGAATAGGTCAAATCAGGTTCAAGTTCAACTCCTTCAACCTCAACATTCTCATCAGGCACTCGAAGACATTTCTTTAATTGAGAAACATGGAACACATCGTGTATAGCTAAGAGATGTTCTGGTAACTTCAAGCGATATGCCACCTTTCCACACCTCTCAAAATTTTGAAATGGCCCAATATAACAAGGTGCCAACTTGCCTTTAACACCGAAACAGGTGACTCCCTTCATTGGTGATATCTTCAGATATACATAATCTCCCTTGTTAAACATCAATGGTCGACGTCGTTTATCTGCATAACTCTTTTATCGGGACTGAGCTATCTTCAAATTACTTTGTATCTGTCTAACCTTCTCTTCTGTTTCTTTCACAAGGTCAACTCCAAAGAACCATATTTCCCCGGGTTCAGACCAATTTAGCGAGGTTCTGCATCTACAACCATAGAGTGCTTCAAACGGAGTCATCTTAATGCTCTCTTGATAACTATTGTTGTATGAGAACTCAGCCAAAGGCAAACATTCATCCCACTTATTGGAATAGTTAAGGACACAACACCTTAACATATCTTCAAGTACTTGATTTACCCTTTCAGTCTGACCATCGGTCTGTGGATGATAAGTTGTACTGTATAGGAGTTTGGTACCCAATGATGAATGTAATTGTTTCCAAAAGTTGGAGACAAACTGTATCCCTATCTGACACAATGGTCTTTGGTACTCCATGTAGGCTCATGATTCTTGCTAAATACATCTTGGCATATTGGATAGTGGGATATATACTCTTGACTAGAAGAAAATGTGCTGACTTAGTTAGTCGATCTACAATAACCCATATTGAGTCAAAACCTTTTGATGTCTTGGGTAGACCAACTATAAAATCCATACTAATATCTTCCCACTTCCAAGCTGGAATAGGTAATGCCTGTAACTCTCCAGCGAACCTCAAATGTATAGCTTTCACTTTTTGACAAGTATCACACTTGGCTATATACCGAGCAATCTCTATCTTCATTTTGGTCCACCAAAATCTCTGTTTCAAGTCGTGGTACATTTTATTACTTCCCGGATGAATAGATAACCCGGTTGTATGTGCCTCTTCAAGAATTGACTGTCGCAACTCAGGAACCTTTGGTACCACCAGGCGATTCTTGAACCATAGCACACCTACATCATCTATCCTAAAGCATGTTGCTTTTCCATTCCTGACTCTTTCTTTGATATGGACTATACCCTTGTTTTCCTTTTGAGCGGCAATAATTTGGTCTCTAATAGTTGATTCAATAGTTATATTGGTCAAACTACCTTGTTGAATTACCTCAATATTCAACTTTTCTATCTCATGACATAAAGTCAGATCCATTGTTTTTATTGTCAGGCAATTGCAATGACTCTTACGACTGAGTGCATCTGCAACCACATTTGCCTTACCAGGGTGCTAATGCACCTCTAAGTCATAATCTTTAATCAGTTCCAACCATCTTCTTTGCCGCATATTCAATTCCGATTGAGTGAAGATATACTTTAAACTCTTGTGATCTATATACATATGGTTAGTATTACCAAGTAGGTAATGCCGCCAAATCTTCAAAGCATGAACAACTGCTGCTAACTCCAGATCATATGTTGGATAATGTTCTTCATGTTGCTTAAGTTGTCTGGAAGCATAGGCAATGACTCGGCCTTCTTGCATCAATACACACCCAATTCCAATCCCAGAAGCATCACAATAAACGTCGAACGACTTCTCGATATCTAGCTGTGCTAACACTGGTGCAGTGGTTAATAATCTCTTCAAAGTCTAGAAAGCTTCTTCACATTCCGGTGACCAGACAAACTTGGCTTGGTTTTTCAACAACCCAGTGATGGACTTGGATATTCTAGAGAAATCTGGAATAAAACGACGGTAATAACCCGCCATTCCCAGAAAACTTCGAACCTGATGAACAGTGGTTGGTGGTTTCCAATCTAGCACATCCTTAACTTTGCTTGGATCTACTACAACTCCTTCTTCTAACAAGACATGTCCTAAAAACTATACTTCCTTTAGCCAGAAGTCACACTTACTGAACTTGGCATATAACTGATCTTCTCTTAAGCGTGTCAGAACAACTTTGAGATGTTCAACATGTTCTTTCTTATTCTTAGAATATATTAAGATGTCATCAATAAACACCACTACAAACTTGTCTAGCTCAGGCATGAACATTGAATTCATCAGATACATGAAATGAGCTGGGGCATTCGTCAAACCAAAAGACATTACCAGGTATTCATATAATCCATATCTTGTGGTAAATGCCATTTTGGGAATATCTTCAGGCTTAATTTTGATTTGATGGTAACCTGACCTCAAATCAATCTTGGAGAAAACTTTGGCCCCAACCAGTTGATCAAAAAGTAAATCTATCCGAGGTAAGGGATACTTATTTTTAATAGTCACTTCATTCAATGGACGATAGTCAACACACAACCTCAGGGTCTCATCTTTCTCCTTAATTTCCTTATGCTGCCGATATTTCTCCTCTGAAGCAATAGCAATGTTAACTGCCTCATGATATGTGACATTTGTGTAGGTAGTCATCATGGTTTGGAGTTTGGTACTAAGACCACGCATAAACCACTTCTTCTTCTTGGCATCTGTGTTAACATGCTCAGGTGTGTACTGCGAAAGGTGATTGAACTTGCCCACATACTGCATGACTGTTTGATCACCTTGCTTCAAAGCAAGAAACTCATCAAGCTTCATGGCCATAACTCCCTCTGGAATATAATGGGCACAGAAAATAGTCTGGAACTTGGCCCAAGTTAACTGAATACCGACTGGTTGCATGGCCACAAGGTTTGCCCACCAAGCACCTGTTGCACCTCTAAGCTGTTGGGCAGCAAAAACAGGCATCTGGAACTCAATGCATCGAATGAGGTCAAACTTCTGCTCCATGGTACGAAGCCAGTCATCAGCTTCAAGTGGTTCGTCAGCCTTGGTAAATACTGGTGGTCTTGTATCTGTGAAGTCAACATATGTAGCTTCTTGCCTTTGATGATTGCAACCACGATTCCCTTGCATCATATTCTGATTGCTTTGATCTAGCTCCCGAAGCAAACGAGCATTATCTACAGTCACATTGACTAGCACTGCGATAGCATCTGCCAGATTTGGCAGAACTGGTGGTGGATCAGGAATACCATCTTCGTCTTGCGAAGAACCAGGAATATGCGAACCCCGCGTATGACACATCTGTTCATGACAAACCAAACTATACTCATAAACATCTATTGAACTATTAAAAGAGCATACTACAAACACATTACATTGGGTTCACTTATTTATACATAAGCCCACACCTAAACAAGACTACTCAACTTGACTAGAACTCACTATTTTACAACTCTACTCTTCTCCTCAATCCCATCAAATCTCGTGATCGGTATCCATTCCGAAAACATTTCCGCCTTCATTATCACTTTCATTGACCATCACTAATTCTTCTAGATCTTCTTCTTCTTCCTCTTCAAGTTCATCATCATCCGCAATGATGGCACCAGGTCCATTGCATCTGCTTGAGGTTCATGATTTGGATCCAGGAGATTGTTCAGCCTATGGACTTCTTCATGCAGATTAGTATTATATTCACCTAAGTCTTCTACATAGAACTCTAACTCATGAACTTAGGCTCTAGCTATATCTTCTCTATGCCAAACTTCATTTCTTCCTTCCACCATACGAACTAACATACTCTCATAGTTCTGATGAGCAACGGTAAGACGCCTCAATTGATCCTGTAATTTGCCCACCTGAATGGCATCCAAGGCCCTATCTCTAGTAGCCTGTGCTAATTCTGCTGAAAGCCTCTGTACCTCAGCCTGGGGATCAGGCCTAAAACTGCTACTGCTAGCACCATCGCTCCTAGGGGCGAGCTGGTGACGAGGAACTCCTTTGGGTCCAACAGACTTACAGGGCATTACCTTGGTACGAGCCATACTATAGAAAGCAAGATTTCATAACATTAAGTAAATCTATGAAAACTCTTTTGAGTAGCAAGGATGGATTACACTACTTAGCCCAGACTAAGAGGGAAAGGAAGTAACAAGTGGATTAATCATGATGCATGAATCGTCCAAACGAAACTTAAACACCAAAGCTCCTAAAAGTACATAAATAATAGTTTTTCTATATATAGGGCATAATAAGATTACTACTCCACCACACAAAGCCTTTTTAATCAAATAAGGAGTGGGGAGAATGAATCAAGATAAGTCGGAAGCAATTTGGACCAAATTAACATGTTAAATTTATTCGTCCCAAATCGTTTTGAAGTTTTTGTAAAAAATACAACAAAAACTTTGTAATGATCACTCTGATACCATTCTGTGGCAGAACCTCCTAAATTATAGGGCCCACATGCACCTGACACTGTCCAATGACCTCTGACGACTATGCATATGTTCTCGGTAACTTAATAAGACTGTCGGGTCAGCTCGGAGAACCCCGAATCATCCAAAATTTTCCAAGTAGGATCCATTACAAACTCATTGCAGTATTACAACAGTTTATTCAAATAAATACATCAGAGTAATATAGCAGAAGTCTTACAATAACTTAGTTTACAAAATAGTTGTTTCAAACCTTACAAACTGAGTACGATTAATATTACAAACCAGAGTAGTGGAGTGGCATTAGTAACATAATACAAAACACACAATTAAAGTGCCCTGCCCACGGGCCACACATTTACTTGTCATCATCGATTTGAAAAACAGTCATGCAGCACGGTCCAAAGCAGACATGCTCATGAGGCTCACCTGCAACAAGGGTTAACGAACCCTGAGTACAAAGTACTCAACAAGACTTAACCGAAATAAAAACTGAGAAGACTCAGGAATGCCGGCTCAGGGATTCAAGGTAAGGCTTTAGCAATAAACAAAGTTCTTTTGCGTAAAAGCTCTCTAACAAGATTCTTTTATTTCAACATATCAAACTTCATCAAGATCATATATAAAGCTGACATGATCCATAATGAGATCATGAAACTCCATATCCAACTCTTTCTCAAATCTTACTCAAGTTCTATTTATTTACTATGATGATGTACAGTGAGTTGAGTCTCCATAACCGAGGAGCAACGACGATTCGAACCGATAATAACCAGCTGGGGATTCCTAACCACACGACATATACAGGTCCCTGACCTACATATACCAACCTACCCTCAGATCCTCTAAAACAAGAACAGGTCCGCGCCACCCGAGGGCACAGTACTCCACCAATCTAGCCCATTACCACGTGGGTACATGCTACTCCCGCCATCTCTCCACTCCCAGTGCGTGAGTAGCCATTCTCGTAATAGAATAGCCAAGTTAAGGCTTGCCGGAGTATGTGGTTAGTACTACAAAGTCTCACCTCATGCAATTCAACAACGGACGGTTCTTAATTGACACAGGCAGAAAGAACCCACTCACAAGACATCCATGTCTTGTGGCTCTCATACACCGAGTCCGCCCGGTCTAGATTTATTACTCCACATGCTCATATCTCATGATAACATAAATAACCGACCGTATCCAAAAATCTAGTTATATCTCGCAGGTGACAGGTAATCACCCGACTTTTATTGGTCTAAGCATGGCTAAGCATAACTAGACATAACTCGAATTAAAACTGATAACAAGGTTGATATAGAAAAACAAGGTTGGTAATGCACCAATTAGGTTTTTACTCAACTCCTAATCACTTAATGCAGTATATGAAAGCAAAAGCGATATAAATTTGTAAAACACAAGGTAGGTTTAAATGCATCCGGGGCTTGCCTTGATTGTCGGAAAAGTCAAGTTCCGGAGTCGTTCCACAGATATCAAACCCGACCTCAACAGATGGATTAACTTCCTCAACAACTTGATTGACTACCATGTTCTCACTTTTGTTCACTACACGAAGTAACAATGCCATGTTTAATATGATGCAAGATATAAAACATGATGCTTGACGATGGATGCAAAAGTTAGTAACCTGAATACAACTTTCCTTCACGGTACAGTTACAAGCCTACCACTAACTAACCTTTTTATAAACCCAAACACTTATTTTAAGTACCAAGAATTATTTTATACTAATGACCCACTCAATCCAAAATTCAAACAAAACCTAGGTCAGTAAGGTTTACTATTTGTTTTATGAATAAATTATTTAATTCAAAATTATGAAATAAATCAACTTTCTCCAAATGAGCTCAAAATTTTTGTGAAGACTCATCATGTGATAACTAAGTGACAAAACAATTTTCATAATTTTTGGATAATTATTTAAGCCTAGAAAAATCATGGAAATTCATTTATTAATTAATGAGAGCAAATTTTATCACATTCAAAAAGTATTGAAATTTAACATTTAATACTTTCCTAAATATTTTACATCATAGAGAGGTCACACAAAAATTTTCATAATTTTTGGAGCTATATTTAAATCTACACAAAAATAACAAAACCTAACACTATTCATTCATTTCTGAAAAAGAAAAATTCCATTTTCAAACAAACCGTCACTGACATCGGGGTCCCACTGTCAGCCCGCGCTGACCACGGCGGTGATGCTCGCTGACCGGCGATTTCTCGCCGACGGCGAGGTCTCTGGCCACGGCGACAGTATCATCATGCTCCCCCCATCACAACGCATCGATTGAAGGTACAAGCTAGACCAATTACGGCGGGGTCCGAGCTCGACGCCGGCCATGGGGGCCACGACGGCGCGGCTGCGCTACGCCGGCGAAACGAGGCCGGTAGCGGTTAAACAAAATGCTTGGGAGAACTCAGGAGCTCACCCAAAACACGCTCGAGCTGATGACTGAACCGGAGGAGCAACAGAGGAGCACGTCGTCGATCAAGCCAGACACGGTGGCTCTGTAGGTGTCGACGGTGGAGTTCCGGCGGCTGCGGTGGACAAACAGATCAATAAAAGGGCCACCGAGCACCAGAGCAACATGGTGAAGCTGAAGGTATGCTTAGCAAGGGCAGGGACAGACCGTAGAGCGCTGGCCACAGTGACGCAAGCTCGACGACGATGCGGCCGGCCACGAAGAAGAAAGGCGGCGTGCAGCGAAACTAGGCGAAGTTAGGCGCCTAGGACCAGTCGGCTGGTTTCACAAGGAGTAGGCGGAGCTGTGACAGGCTTTGCTGTGACTAGGAAGGCGCTATGGCGACGGCACGAGCTCGACGGAGCAACGGTAGCTCGACGGGAAAAACAGAGGAAGAAAGCGGAGGAGAACGGTGACAGCGGCTCGGCTTTATAGCGCGGCCAAGGACACGGAGACGACGCGCAGCAGCTTCTCCATGCCAGCGTGAAGCCGGAGGTGGCCACGGGCGCAACTGGAACGCGGTGGAAGATCATCGACGGTGAGGTGTCGCCCGCTGGCACTGTTCAAGGAAATTACCGAATTGCCACTCGCCTAATTTCTCAAATTACTCCCAAAATTGCATGGTAACTCAAAAATCTCCAAAAATAAAAGTTATTCCAAATTCAAAGTTCTACAACTTTGCTTTAAAAACTATACTCTAATTCGGTCTACATTTTGAAATGCAAGTTTAAAATCAAAAGGGGACACTTTAAAAATTTACCCCTTTTCAAATTACTTCAAATTTTATATAACAACTTTGAAAACTCTAAAAACCAACTTTGTACACATTGACATGCTCTACAATTTTTCTTTTAGGCTCAACCCCAAAATGTGCTTAGATTTTGTATTAGGTTTTCCAGGGTAGAATTAAAATGCTAGAAATTCGGGTTTTTGAAATCCAATTCAAAACAAAGGTTATGAACTCGATTCATCCATACAATTCAACACATATAAGCATAAAAATAAACTTGTTTTAGTGAATGTATATCAAAGTTTTCACTAACACAAGAATGATGTGCAATGCATATGATGACATGGCATGTTTTAGGGTTTAAAACATCAGAGGTGTTACATTTATCTTGTTCCAAGTGATACTAAAGTTCTAAAGATTTATCTTTTCAAAAATTTGAAAGTCCTACATGATGAGCTCCTGTATGACAAAGCTTGAATTCCTACCAAAGCCATAAATGATATTTAGATTAGAAAAACTTCAACATATATGCTGCTTGTTTTGCATTGAGTTTAGTCAAGCTTTATTGACCCTTATGAGAGGTTTGTCATGCTCTTAAAATCAGGATCACGTACACACCATCCAAATATGCACTACTCCTACACTGGGGGTAGGCGCAACAACATGCCATTCCATCTAGATTCACCCAAAAAAAATTACTCCTACACTGGGAGAAAACACCAAAAATATTTTTGATAGGATATCCACCAAATAAATGCTCTAAGTTCTTGTTGCTATCTCTCAAAAGTTTTATTGCAGACAAGAAAAGTGGGGCTATGCAAAAGTTATTCATAAAGAAAGAGAAAAAGAAAGAGAAAAAGAAAAAAAGAGATGAGAAAAAAATAGACAAGTGTCCGAGATATCTAAAACAATGGGTACTCAGATGCCCGCCTGAAAAAAAAAGATGAAGAAGATATCCCATGTTTTCTTGCAAAGTTATTTACAGTTTCAAATGAGATAAAAAAATTCAAGGAGCATAGTAGAAATAGGTTAGCAATCATATATATCCACCACATACATCCACACACATGCACATTTTGATTTGATTGTATGACTCAACTCTCTTTGGATCCAAAGTTTGACTTTACAATATATGTATTACAAGTATGCTCTTTTATGCTTTCTCCATTCCTATGAGCTCCACATAAGCCTTAGTTGTAGGAAGAGAAAGGCATAGCATCACTATTTCCTTGGTGAGGATACACAAATACCACATATATTGAGAGACTTGAGAGTGTCATACAATGGAAGCTTTGAGTTTTATTTTGAAAATCTATAAAAACTCCAGAAAAATGGTTGAATAAAGAACTTGAGACATAGTGCTTGACTTGATCATTTTGTCTTTCAATTGCTCAAGACCCAAGTGAAGGTTAAAAACCCCATGCTTGAAGGTAATATGGGTGAGTTTAAAAAGCCCTATGATATGATAAATGGTAAATTATCTGCGCGCTTGTAGATCCCTTCATATACATATTTGCATTCTTTCTAGTTACAATAGAAATACTAAAGTACTTCTTGGTGCCACTCTAGTAGTGACACTAGAAAGTACCAATAAACATTTCTGGCATCATAGCTAGGGATGACAACTTATCAAAAGTGATGTTAAGAAATGTCGACGATATTAGGTGGCTACTTAAACAAGTGACATGTTAATAAATACCAACAATATGCATGCTTGTGTGGTGTATGCTAGTTGTAGAATTTGATTGATAAAATGAAAACTAGCATACATAGGATGAGAGCTAGATACTTGGTTTGTTTTCAAAGTATTACTAGTACCTTGCTTCTAATGTTGATCTCAGGGGGTATCTAGTATTTTTGTTTCCTAGTGGTATCTAGCTAACCATGGTGCTAAGGATGAACATAAAGGTGCAACTCTGATTAGTATCATGCTTCAAAGGTTTATTCTATACACCTTAGCATCATTTGGTAGTAGTTACTCTCCCATAATTCCAATCTATGCATATGTGCGAACTTTAAACCAAACACACTATCACATATGTAGGAGGAGCTAATACTACCAATTCGGGTTTGTGGCACTTGTCCAAAATCATTTACACATGGTAAAATTGCTTGGGCAAGCAACTCAAATCTATTTGAGCTTAATTTCCATATCTTTGTAGAGTTGTCATCAATTACCAAAAAGAGGAAGATTAAAAGGTTCCTAGTTTGGTTTAGGTAATTGAGTGATAACCTAAGTGGACTAATATGTGTTTATGTGAGATACACAGGTAATTAGTCCATGGGTACACTTGTGTGAGCAACTCATGCCATGACGGTGAAGATGGCTTGGATTTGTTGTAAGGCTCACACATATGATGAAGGAGCTCATTGCATATGAGACATGACATTGAGTCATGTGACTAAGGTGGAGAAGATTAAGATAAGACTTGGCCTGATGGACCAGTTGTAGGTGTGAAGGGTGTTAACACCAAAATTTGGATCGATACATGGGACCCTGGATTTCAGGATTTGTTCAGAAAAGCCGAAATATCCGCAGAATCGGCTAACTGAGACATTGTCAGAGTCGGCTAAATTGTATGATGTCACCATCTCAGGAATGGGCTTTGCCGGTGGAAGATGGTGGTGATTAGAAGCGAGAAGACACGTCAAACTTTGTAGAAGAAAAAGATTGAAGTCCAAGTTATCTTAATTTTGGATGTTTTGTCTTCTTTTCTAGATTTTGTAATCGGTCTTGTTCGACCAGGACTCGTAGTCAAGCCTCGGGTATAAATATTGAACCCCGACTATTGTAATGAACATCCATCGATCAAACACAAACCCGTACCTTTACATTTTCGGCTTACGCCAACCCTAGGAGTAGGAGTAGAGTAGATCTCGGTGAGTTCTTCGGGCAAGCAGGGCTGCATCGGTTCAGCCGACCTCCAGTTTGTTTGTGAGTACCGTCACAACTTATATTATTACTTGTGAGGCTGCATCAGCTGATTAATCTATTGCAAGTCATAGTATAAGTTAGTTATTGATCTATATTGTTATTTGTAAGGTTGCATCAGCTGATTGATCTCTTACAAGTCATGGTATAGATTAGTTATCGATTGATATTGTTATTTGCAAGGTTGCATCAGCTGATTGATCTCTTGTAAGTTTTAATATCGATCAAAGTTATCGATATTGTGTTAAATAGTTTACTGTTTAATATAATATCACCAATTATCCGATCCAGATCAAGATTTGTTGGTCTTCATTATATTGATCTATCGTCTGTTGGCTATTTCACACTTGATTTTAATATTTGACGGTAAATCTTGTTTATCGACTAATTGATCTTGATCTTGATCGAACATAGTAAGTATTTGAAGTTCTGTTTTATTAGAAGATAGATTTATTGGTTACAAATCTTTGGTTTGACTTCACTATCAATGCTGCATCAGCTGACTCGACCTATTGATAGTGCATTAGGATCGAACATTGTTGATTAGTAGATTTGTCTGCTAAGAAAATGAAACGTCGTTTATTCATTATGTTTCTATTGGCTATTTAGTCGATAGTTTAAGCTTCCACGCGTATAATTTTCTTTCACGATTCTATTGAAATATAAGTAGATCTACCGATTGCTAGTCTCTGATCTAGGGTCCTACTGTCTATGCTGCATTAGCTGATTCGACCTATTAACAGTACAATAGATTGAGTTTAGTTAGTTTATAGATTTATTTATATCCAATGGATGAGTGTTTGCATGCTATACGACAAAATCATTAGAATCGACTATATAGCCGATAGCCTGCTTATTGAGGATACACTGGCTATTTTAATGCTTGTACTTGTTTTTGTCTTGGTTAGAAGCTAGTATGATTCTCAATTAATATAAACGCTTTCATACTCACTCTTTGTACTTTTGCATGTTCTCATGATCATCGGCTATTAGATCTACGTAATTAATACTTGATAATTGTCGATAATGCCTGCTTCATTTACTTTGCATCATGAACATACTGGATATCGACTCTTTAGTCGATAGCCTTATCTCATCGGCTATTTAGCCGCATATTTGGAACTGTCTGGAGCAACACCAGCATGTTTCACCTTAAATTATAGATCAATCTTTCCTCCTTGTCAATTGCAGGGTCAAATTGACTGGCACGCCTCAGGTCATGACCATCCGGTCCTGTGTTTCCAAAGTCCTAGGAGATCTCAGGATCTGCTCTACGTGGCTTCTCCTGACTTGCTATGTGTTGAACGCATTCATCACATTTTTGTGTCGACAAAGGGCAAGTTGAGTGATGACTTGGCGCCGATGGACCGAAGCAACGGTGAAGAGCAAGTAAAGTCAAGATCGATGAACCAATACGGTCACATGATGATATGAAGTGGATCATATCATTTGTGATTGGTTGGTGCTTGTGTTGCATCAACATTGGAGGAGATGGAATAGAATATTGCGCAAGGCAAAGGTTTAACCTATAGGGCATTTCATTTCACTGGTCAAAGGTTGTGTAGAGAAGTGCATGAACGGGTTTATGATAGATGGTCATACTATCAAGAGGGGCAAACTTGTTTGCATATCGGTCATCTAGTGCCACTCGAGTGATCTAACATTGCATCGCTACTAGGATCGAGTGGCGTGGTGAATTGAGTGCTAATCCTTTGTTAAAATATTTGTGAAAATACTAACACACATGCACATGGTGGTGTACACTTGGTGGTATTGGCACATTTGCAAAGGAGAAGAAGTTAGTGAAGAAAAGGAGTTGAAAACGCTGGTCACGGTGTGACCGGATGCATCCGATATTGGGACCAGATGCGTCTGGTGTTCAGCTCTGGTGCGGGCAGAGCGGCCTTGTTGACTAAACTCTAGCTCGAGGTTGTGACTGGACTCAGGAGAGACACTATTCATGCATTAGGTCATGATGACGTGGCGTGAAGAACTGAGACAGGAGCGACCGAACACGAGGGGTCAACGACCGGACACGTCCGGTGTGAACCAGGGTGTTCTTTGTCTCGAGCGCTAAAAATCATCGGACACAGGGTGTGCTCGGTCAGGTGAGACTGGACGTGTCCAGTCACCTCAGGGCGGCTCTAGGAGCTATCTGTACTCGACCAGACTCTGAGTACTAGAGCGTCAGATCCTTCGAACATTGTGTCAAATCAGGTGGTGTTCGCGCATGTCAGAGCTAGCCATTGGGCGCCAGCGGTCATTCAATTTGAACATAACACGTGGCAACGCGGGGTGACCGAACGCTGTGATCGGACACGTCCAGTCGCCGCATCGGACGCGTCCCGTGTGCACGAGCAGCGCGTCCGGTCGCCGCGCAAGAAACTTAGTGAAGGAGTAACGGCTCTATTTATTCGTGGGGTTATAAATAGGAGCCTTGGCCAGCCTAGGGCTGGTTGCTGAGCATCCTTAAGCCTTGGTAGCTTGTGTAGGTGTGCTTGAGGGCCCTTTAACTCACATACGCTTGATAGTGATCATCCGATTGAGTGTGAGTGTGATTGCATCATGAGGTTGCATCAAGTGGCACTAGGTGTTCGAGTCACAAGCTGGTGGTTCTTGTTACTCTTGGAGGTTGCCACCTCCTAGACATCTTGTTGGTGGTTTCAGTCGAAGCACACAAGAAGATTGTGCGGTGCTCCAGAGAAGATGTTGACACCGAAATTTGGTTCAGAACGTAAAAGCCCAGAGTTTCGAGGTTTATTAAAGAAAGCCAAAATATTCGGCAAAATCAGCTAACCTAGTTACCATCAAGATCAGCCAAATAACGATGATGTTATCCCTAGGATAAACTTTAACAGACGAGAGGTGGTGCCAGAAAGGCAGGAAGACACATCGAACTCCATAGAAGGGGAAGATTGGAATCCAAGTTATTCTAATTTAGGATGTTTTGTTCTCTTTTCCAAGTTTTTTGTAATCAGTCTTGTTCGACCAGGACTCATAGTCAAGCCTTGGGTATAAATTTTGAACTCCGGCTATTGTAATGGACATCTCTGCGATCAATCAAAAACCGGTACCTTTACTTTTCGGCTTACGCCACCCCTTAGAAGTAGGAGTAGAGTATATCTCGGTGAGTTCTTCGGGCAAGCAGGGCTACATCGGTTAGGTCCGACCTCCGGTTTGTTTGTGAGTATCCATCATGATTTATACTTTCTATGTAAGGCTGCATCGGTTAGGTCTGATCTCTTGCAAGCTTCCTATAAGTTAGTTATCATCGGTTATTATAAGGTTGCATCGGTCGAGCTCGAATCTCTTACAATCTCTGAAACAAGTTACCCCTTGATTCTTATCAAAATTTGCACAGTTGCATCGGTCCGGCTTGATCTCATACAAATTTTGATACGGATTAGTTATCGGTTAAATCTATTAAGATTGGTGTTTTAATAGATTTTCTAGTTATCGATCTTGTTATAATTAGTATTCTTACTATTTGTAACAACATCACCCTTTACCCCGATTAAGATTGAAACAGATCGGCTTTATATCTCATTAAACTATCGTCTTATCACTTTGCACCATCTAGATCTCACTTTAACGATGGTTTCGATTAGATTAGTCATTTTGTTCCAATCTTGATCGAAGATAGCATGTGGTCAAGTCGTGTTTGATCCTATGTAAAGCTTGTTAGTTCATGAAATCCAGTCTAGAACTGCTATTATGGTTTGCATCCCCATTACACAAGCTTGTATTTACCTTTCATATATTGTGCTTGTGCGGTTGCTCTTGTAATTAGTTACCTTGTGTAGCTTGCTAATTCTCTTCATGCTAGTATAGCATAGAAGTAGCTCCCTTGCGTGACTAATTGGCTTAAGTAGCCTTGTTAGTCACTTTGTTTAGTTTGTGTAGCTAAGTAATTTGAACTCTCTAATTTGGCTTGTGTAGCCTTGTTATTGAACATTGCTAGTGATCTTAGGAGCTTTGTGCTTTTGTATACTAACATGTGTAGGAGCTCTCCGGTAGCTTGAGTACTAGTCGCATAGGTTTGTGTGACCTTGCTTCTAGAATTATTTAGGTGAGCTCTAGCTATCTCGGCACCTTAGTTTCTTAATTAGGATCATTTATAAGGTGCTTGTGAACTTAGATAGAGGGGTGTAGTCTTGGCTAGACCGATAGTTTTGATTCTGCATTTGTCTCGATTACCCGACACATTTAATTTTAGAAATGACTATTCACCCCCCTCTAGTCTGTCATCTTGACCCTACAATGATTAACATTGTCAAACGAAAATAAACTCAACATCAAAGTTATAGTATTCGACGAGATCGACAACTTTGCAGTTAAACAACTTTTTTATTTCAGATTGTTTCGAGTGTCAAATGTATAATATAAGATTCAAATTGTGTAGTTAAAAAATAGTGTCAACTATATAGCCCCATGTGTCGCGTAGCTCAGCTGGTATGTGCACGCGAGAGGATGTTAATGTTGAGGTCTCCAATCCAGCAGTGATTATGAAATCTGGTGTAGTAATGGATGGAATCACTACCAGGTCTAAACTTGACATTACTATCGAAATTGAGTCCGGCAACAAGTGCGAGGACTATGCCTCGTCTGCTCAGCCCAATCCACGTGTCATTCTCTCAACCCACATGGATCAATCCTCCTTTTGTGGTGGCTCTAAACACTCCAATATCTATGGCCTCTAGGTACGCCTCCCAACACGAGAGGGGGTCTATCCGCGTCAGACATCTTTTGTATAGGCGGCAAAACCTTATCTAACAGGCATGAGACTTTGATACCAATTGAAAGGATTAAGATGCCCAAAAGGAGGTGAATTTGGCTAATATAAAATTTTTGAGAAATTAAAGCCTACCCCTTAGCCCATTTCATCATGTGCCTAATAGTGTTTCTAGCCTACCGCACAAGTTTTGCAATATAGTTCCAACCCTACACTAGCATGGCAATTCTAATAATGCAAACATATGTAAGTAATTGCACAACGCTTTTTTCTTCAATTGTGGAAACCCGGGACGCGAAGTAGTAGGATTGGTTCTCATAATTATCACATAATTTTCAAAAAAAGGAATTTGTTGAATTTTTTCTTGTTGAATAATGCCAAATAAAAAAATATAAATACTCAAAGTAAAGAGAGGGTTAGAGATACGTCCTTGTTCGCAAGGTACTGCTCTCTCTTGATATGCGCAAGTATCAAGTGCTCTCTACGGGTTGATTATTTGCTACTCTGGCACGGTGAATCACCTGCAACCTTTTACACCATGACTTGGGCCTCTCACAATCGCCACCGAGAGATCACCAAGCTCCTCAGTAACACCAAGTCATCTAGGTGATACCGATCATCAAGAGTAACAAACACAAACTCTCACTTGATCTAAACAAGCCTATCGAGAAAGATGAATGCACACTTGCTACTCCAAGAACTAGCCGTTACTGCCCTAAGAAGTTAGAATGACACACGTTAGTCACAATAATTATGCTGTCATTGATAGTCAAAACCAATTAGGGACCTAGGTGTTTTGATCTTAAAAGAAAGAGTTGTACGCTATTATTTATGTTCTACTATGCGGGGACTGAACATTTTATATAATATTCTCGTGATACAAATATACTTCAACGCAAGAAGTGGTTGCAAAACATAAGCTAGAATCGTTCCGATAGGCCACCAGTGGTCGGTGGGAAGTCCGCAAAAGTTTGATATCCCGGTAGAATAGACCAACTGGAATTAATTAGCAGCCAAACGACAATGAAAAAGTTTTTAGCGGTTTTGAAAATGGAGTAGGTCGCTTTCTGGTGCTACACTTTCGGCAAACAGACCTTTCTGAGATGTTCTTCGTTGTTTCGATGCCGATGTAGTGCACCAAAAACAAACAAAATAAGTCTTTCAGTGCAGGAATAATCGAGGGTGAATTGTGAGGGGACGGGAACCCATGCATCTCTCAATCACTTTTTTGGACGTTTCGAGGCTATAAGTGACGACAAATAGTCTTCTTGTACTGTGGGTGCCTTTTTAGTTTGCAGTAAATTCATTTCTAGAGTAGTGATTTAGAAAAATCGAAGTGGTTCATTGCAATTTCTGACCTATTCTCGCATCATGATGAAAGGTTGACAATCATCTGGATCTATATCTATACAAAATATTCTTTCCATTTCAAAATATTTGACGTTATAAAATTTTTAAGATAGACTAGTCTATAGGGAAAAGATGCTGGTAGACCTATGTATTATAGATGTTTCGCACCACAATTACAACGCGCCGTATGCAACCATGCAGATTTGCTGCAGTAAATAGAAAATTAGGCCATACATTATGGCTTTTTAACAATGCTAGAACATCAGTATTATGGGATGGATGAGTACTAAAGTGTGTTAATTTCTCCATCCCTTGGAGCGTTATCCTTCAGGTCTGTCGTCCCTCAGTTCCACTCTTCTCGCCTTTTCAAACAGCAAACATATAACAACGGTAGGGTCCAACGGAGGTAGATTGTACTCTCCAACACGGCATCAGTTACACTTTGGACCTGCAAAACCTTTGCTAGCAACACACCGCTCATATTGTAGTCTGGCTGCTAGAGCCTGTGCGCGTCACTGCTCGGTAAGGCTTGGCATGCGTGTGATGTCTTCCAACTTTTTAACCTCACAACAAATGCACATAAAAGCCACCCGTTTAAGCTTAAGGCAAGCTCCGGTAAATTTCCCATGTGGAACGGGATTAATCCTTTATTTTGCTAGCACCACCCCACTCATGTCGTGGGTTGGCACCTGAGTCCGTGTGCATCACAACTCAGCACGGCTCGGCACACAAGTGTGGCTTGCCTTTCGTCTTTCTCAACCTCACAACAGATACACAAAGCCATCTAGTTAATACGAGTCAATCCTTGATCACCGAACATTTATTATGTGTAACGACCCGAAACCCGTTACACACTGGGCAATCATTTTGACTATCAAAGGAAAATCACCTACCAAATCACTCCGAAGATTTCTAGTGAAATATGGGAGATAAGACATCAAGCACCCTATGCGAACCCCGGATAACCATGGTAAGGAAACTTGATTGGATTAGAGTTCATCCTATTGACATCATCAACACCAACTCAGTCCCAAGAAGCTACTCAAGAACAATGCAATGGTCACCAACAACCAGCCATCCAATGACTTAGTCAATTCAACAAAGACAGAGACTGTCGGACCGTCCAACAATACCATGGACCATCCAACAGATCACCGTGCAGCAGTAGTAAGTGGGAAATGAGTTGTTTGCCACTTAAATGGGTGGGACCCACATGTCAGCATGAATGGGAAGGGATATTTCTCAGCTAAAGCCACTCTCTCACTTATCCTCTCATTTGCAACATTCACTCTCTCTCTCTAACTCATTCAAGAACAAGCAAGGACCCTAGAGGCTAGAGAGGGGAGAGATTGGAGGAAGGATTGAAGAAGATAGAGGAGAGGAAGAAGGGAAGCACCAGCAGCAGCCCATGGACACCCTTCACCCCTCAACCTCTTCATGGTGAGCTCAAGAAGAACCATCCTCTTTTCTTGGATTCTTCACCCAATGATCTAATCCATGGATGTTGATGCAAGATGGAAGACTTCTTGTTGGTGGTAGTTCCATCAGGTGTAAGTAAGCTTAAGAAGTTCTTACCTAGTTCAATCATCCAATGAGTTCATGGATAGTCCTTTGAACCATCTTTTTGGTATGTGGCAAGAGAGAGTTCATATGGAGCCAAGCCAACTCGTGGATAAGAAGCAAGAGTAGAGAAGGTTTGGATCTTCAATCTTTTCGCTATGGAAGCTCCCAGATCTCAAAGCTAAGTTTATTATCTTCATCTCACGGTTCATCCTCAAGTTCTTGTAGCTCTAAGTTTGATCCTAGCCTATAGCCACACTTAGTAAAACAAGCTTAAAGCCTAGCTACCTTGAGCCTAGTGAGTCACCTAAGCCATCCTAGAAATATCTTGCATATGCATAGATCACAGCTGAGCACATCTAAGTTTCGAATCGACGGAGTGTCCGATAACCCAGGAAAACTAGCCACCGGAACCTTATCTCCTGTCGACATGGACCACCGGAGTGTCCGCGATATCCCATGGAGTGTCTGTTGAATTATAAGGACTTATAGCCAGTGAACCCAAGAACACCAAGCCTACACTGGAGTGTCCGTCACTTACGGCAGAGTGTTTGATGATTTATAGAGGACAGTAACCCAGCAACCCGAGACCTCCTAGTTCCTACCAGAGTGTTTGTCACCGCTGACGGAGTATCTATCAACCCAAACAGAGTCCATCCAGAGCCAAATCACCTCAAAACCCTAACCTGATGGAGAGTCCGCCACCTAGGTCAGAGTGTCCGTCAAGTTAACAGTAAGGATGAAGTTACCTAGTGAACTTACCTAAGAGGTCAACAATACTAGACCAAGCATAGTTACAAGCAAGGCAATAGGAGAGTCATAGGTAGAAGCCTCTACCCTGAGTCCTAAGTCGAGTCTTGTTCCTAAGCCTCTCTCAGTTACCTTCAACCTCGACCTTTATTCTCTTTCAGGACTCTAGTAGCGTAAGGAATTTTAGTGAGTTGTCGTCTACAATCTCAGAGTCGTCGGCAAGATCAGGCAGGCACCCCACTCCTATAAACCCTATTTTGGATACTTATCTAGTTTCATTATGAGTTATGTATTACATGTAGTTTTGGTTATTAATCTTGTTCACTCTACACTTAGAGTCACACATTAATCTATTAGAAGCCTCTCATCTAAACAATGGGAATGGGAACGCTTAATTGCTTATTGCTTAGTTGCTTAACAACAGTAGAAGTCGAGCATGAGAAGGAAACTCATTCTCGCACTGTAGAATGCTACACTGGGATAATTAATCACTAAAAGCAATGAGGGTACAACTTGACTTACTTCACTAATCTAGCTAAGACACAATAACACCAAAGGTCATAAACTTAGATACCACTTTGGTAACTTTGCTCATGCGAGGGGTAGGTCGTTGTGAGTGTGGGATCTTAAACAACATAGCTCGTGGAGCAGCTAAGGACTGTTTATTGGGATACGTGAGTCCGAGTAACCACCTGTACAGACCACATGTCGTGGATGAGGTCGACAAGCCAAGTAACTAATTGCGACCGGTTTATCCATGAAACTGGCAAGGGGGTGACGTCAATCGGGAATGTTCGGGACATTGACCGAGCACCAGTCGAACCTTTTGTAAGACATTCGGGCCGGATTAAGAAAAGGTTGGAAGATGTGAGGCAACCCTTATCTTGTGCACAAGGTATGGAGGTTAGTCCCGTTCTTTTGTGTGGATACAGTTGTACACCTCTGTAGAGTTTGAAAGCCTAAAGTCCCTCTGGACGGAACCATTCGGTTGTTCCTACTTTCTATACCCATGGTAGTGTAGTTGATGGAACGTGATGATAATGTAGCGTATATTTGTTAACCACTCTTTTGAATAACATATCACTTTAATGATAATACTTTAAAATGGATCATGAGCATGTCACTCTTAATGAATGTCATCGCTTTTCTGCAAGTGTACAAATACCTATTAAATGCCCTTTGCATCCACCAAAAGTCTATATGTTGGAATTAAGTCTTACGAGTACGAAATGTACTCACGGCGTTGCCATTAAGTTATTTTGCAGGTGTTGTTGTCCTGGTGGATGCGAGGTAGTGCTCTATTCACCACTGCATAGTAGACCTTGGATTGGGTGAATCCAAGATGACCTACGAGTTAACTCCGATAAAAGTTCAAGCGAAACATCGAAGAGTTGAGCCTAGAAGGGAGAGAAATTGAAATTGCACAAATTCTGCTAATTATGTATTTTTTTGTAAGTATTATAATCTGGATAGTTAGTCATGATGTTGGATGTCATGTGTGTTGGTTTGCCACATGGGGTGTTTTGTGCCACTCAACCGTTACAAAGATCTTGAAGCTGCCGCGTGCACAAGGGGCATGGCAGGGATGGGTATCGGAGCAGTGGTTGACTTACACGAGCAATCCATTTGCCAAACCACATATGACTTCAATGTTGTGTCCAGAGTAGTTTAAACCAAATATCTGTTATGCTTTAGTGTTAACCCTATAAGTTAAAGTAACCCTTACCCCACTAGTTAAATCTTGCCTCTTGTCCTTGACATACAAACTATGTTTTAACTTAAAAGGTGTCTTGTATCATGGGAATCAGGAGGGAATAATAGGAATACCCAAGTGAGAACCAAAGTTTGCACCTAAATTGCCCTAAGTAATAGGCATGTTATGCTATGAGAGTCGAAGAGAGCGATTCTGATCCTCCTGTCTACCCTTCCTAGCCCTTTCTATAGCCCCTTGTCTTTCCCGACCCTAGAGGTATCCCTAAGCCCAAGACCCCCACAACCCCCCTAGAATCCCAGAACAACTCCTTATACCTTGCCCACCATTGGAAGAGCCCTCGGCATAATCTCCTTTGGACCTTGGTCTTATCTTTTGAGTCGCGGCAAACACAGAACAAAGATGTGAAGCAAGCAGGAAGGACATGAACACCACATCTCGGATGAGTCGACCGTCACCTCAAGAAATATCAAACCAAGTTCAGACACCACACAATGTAGCATATAACCATATCATACAAGGACCGACAACCGGAAGGAGTTCACATACAGGATTAAGGTTATAAATCTGAGTTAGGCCCCCATCAAAGTGGACCCTATGCCTAAGATCAATACCAAACAAGAAAGATGAAGCCATGAGTCTCTCAATGCTCACAAGTCCTAGAGCCACAAGAGAACGGATGCCCTGATGATCACTGTGGACTATACCCTCCGAGCAAGAAAGAGCTTGCAAAAAGGAGAACCAAATGATGAGTACAAGAAAAGAAAACAATAAGTTGGAAGCCCGGAGTTGGACTAAGCCAAAGGCACAAGGGTGTAATATACGACAAAGAAAGTACGATGTAGCGAGAGAACCTCAGACTTACCTCGAGAGTTCGACTTTGACATTCTACCAAACTATGGTGAAGGTGGCCTCTCCAAGAAGGCCTCGTCATGCCGGTATGGAAGGAAGACTCAGTGTTGAACATCACAAATCCTATAGAAGTCCTCCACAGTGCAAAGCACTAAAGCCATGATGTACGGCTGCAACGCCAAAGGAGCGCGTACATCCTGCTTGCACTCCAGCATCTAGTTTACCATCATGTCCAACAAGTTCAATTCATCACCAGACAGCATAGCGTAGATGACCTCCAAGGAGGGCCAACCAATAGCACCACCCTCAACTGCAGCAGATATCACAATGGTATGCCTCAAGATCTCATGGAGTACCTTGGGAATCCTCCTCGTACCACCCTTTGGACCGAACGCGGAAGCTTCTTGATAGTAAAGTTCAGGCATTTCACCTGCCAGCAACATGGGAAGACTAGCGACCAACTTGCCCTTCTTCATCCTGCGATAGTCCAGCCCCACCGTAGCAGCAAGATCCCTGAAGGTGGCCACGAATCTGCAAGTGCTCGTCATCCACACCAACTTCTCATTCTCAACATGGACCTCCAAGGTAGCATAAAACTAACGAATCACGGTCTTGTTCCAGCCATGATGAAACCCAGGCACCTTCTTCCAACACATGGCCTTGAACTTCCCCACCAAGCCAATCAACTGAGCAAGAGTCTACATATAGGCCCAGCATAGCCATTGTTGATCCGAGTGTATCGGTCTCATGTTAATGTCCCCTCGGTACATCTAGTACTGGATACGTGTGTGGAAGAAAGGAGAGATAGCGAGTCTCCAGCCTGCCCGAACTGCCTCGACAGCGTAGCCCTGCTAAAGCCAATAGTCGTCCAACCGAAGTGTTCCTCCAGTATAGCTGCCACATCCATGGGGAAGGTCCCCTCAGACTCAGACTCCTCAGTAGGTGTATTGCAAGACATCACCTCCGACAACTTGTCCTCCCATAGGTTAGAATCCATGGCAGACCAACAACGTGAAGGAAGGGAAATTCAAGATTCATGGAGAAATTGGATTAGCATGAATATGAAATGAACACTACCCCCTCCCCTCAATTATATTGAGAGATGGACTGCAATTGGAAAGGCTACTTGTTGAGCAGTAAGTAGGTAAAATGAAAGGAATACTCAAACATGTAGTCAAGAAGTCAGAACACCCTTTGGAACTAAGTTGAAACCAAAACAGCAAGCACAATTATAGGAATGGAGTAACAGTGCAGCCTACAGCTTGTATATAGGCCCTACTCTACACATGATAAATATCTAAAGGCTTGGATAACCATTGGAGTGAAATTAGAACTAAATTTAGCACTGGACAGACATAGATGGAGTGTCTGTCATAGCGCACGGACCAACCATCGGCACCTCTCTAGGCAGAAGTGGTTGCACCTGAGAATAGTCTACCCACACCTGAATATTTCGCCAAGACCCGTGGACCGCCCGACAGGTTATACGTTAACAGTATTGACCCAGATAGAGAACCACAGAAGACGACAGAACCCTCTGACGTCTCATCGGAGCATTCCACCAACTCATCAGGCGAGTACAAAGTAAAGGAGAATGAACCTAGTAGCGGAGCATCCGCAACACCCACGGACCATCCGCCACTATCGCAGACAGCACAACCTCTACGACGACGACAGGAATCTCAAATCCCTGAGCACCCAACTAGTCGAGCAGTGCAACTATGTTCAAATTAAGGCCAATATGCTCCTATACATGTTTTGCCAAGTCCCCAAGATGATTTGACCCTAACCCTAGTCAAGCAACAAAGTAAAGAGGCCCTAATCGGAAATGGATCAAGGAGTAAAGAAAAAAGGAAGAGAATCAAGGAGGTTACCTATCACTCATGATGAAAGCGCACGTGGAAGCCCTGAACCACGAGCAGGAGTCACCCGGAGCACGTGCATGGCGACGGTGGCAGCGTGGGAGTCGATAGCAATGGCAATTACTAAAACTGGAAAGGACTTAATCCCATCAGTCGTTGTCGGTCTATTTATAGATCATGATTCAACGGAGAATCCGACGGATATGGTAGACCATCCGCCAGATTGGATAACTAAATGACCAAAGTTAACTATCAAAATCCGGAGCCTCTGGATAGCCCGACAAGTGGACCGGACTATCCGCTAGAAGATAGAAAGTGCCCAAAAACTTTGTTTCCTGAAATTCGAGATAGCAACCAAAGTTCTAAACTTGGAATTATGCCAAGATGAGATAAAGAAGCCTCCGAGAATAGGAAGCCACCATCACTAGAAGGTTGAATAAAGTAACCCTCCATTCCCCATGTGACCCTAGAGAGGAAAAAGTCGGTGGAACACAGAGAGGTGTACATTTTACAGTGCATACTTGGAAACCCCAAACTTTCCCAAGTGCAGTACCCAATAGTACCTCGGGAAAGCTCGAGGACGAGCTTTTTATAGGGAGGGGAGGATTGTAACGACCCGAAACCCATTACACACTGAGCAGTCATTTTGACTATCAAAGGAAAATCACCTACCGAGTCACTCCGAACATTTCTAATGAAATATGCGAGATAAGACATCAAGCACCCTATGTGAACCCCGGATAACCATGGTCAAGCTCACACGCAGAGCAATGGAAGGAAACTTGATTGAATTAGAGTTCATCCTATTGACATCATCAACACCAACTCAGTCCCAAGAAGCTACTCAAGAACAATGCAATGGTCACCAAAAGCAATGAGGGTACAACTTGACTTGCTTCACTAATCTGGCTAAGGCACAATAACACCAAAGGTCATAAACTTGGATACCACTTTGGTAACTTTGCTCATGCGAGGGGTAGGTCATTGTGAGTGTGGGATCTCAAACGACATAGCTCGTGGAGCAGCTAAGGACTACTTATTGGGATACGTGAGTCCGAGTAATCACTCGTATAGACCACATGTCACGGATGAGGTCGACAAGCCAAGTAACTAATTGCGACCGGTTTATCCATGAAACTGGCAAGGGGGTGGCGTCGGTCGGGAATGTCCGGGACATTGACCGAGTACCAGTCGAACCTTTCGTCGGCCATTCGGGCCGGATTAGGGAAATGTTGGAAGACGTGAGGCAACCCTTATCTTGTGCACAAGGTATGGAGGTTAGTCCTGTTCTTCCATGTGGGTACAGTTATACACCTCTGCAGAGTTTGAAAGCCTGAAGTCCCTCGGGACGGAACCATTTGGTTGTTCCTACTTTCTATACGCATGGTAGTGTAATTGATAGAATGTGATGATAATATGGCGTATATTTGTTAATCGCTCTTTTGAATAACATATCTTTTTAATGATAATACCTTAAAGTGGATCATGAGCATGTCATACTCTTAATGAATGTCATCGCTTTTCTACAAGTGTGCAAATACCTATTAAATGCCCTTTGCATCCACCAAAAGTCTATATGTTGGAATTAAGTCCCGTGAGTATGAAACGTACTCACGGCGTTGCCGTTAAGTTATTTTGCAGGTGTTGTTGTCCCGGTGGATGCGAGGTAGTGCTCTATTCACCGCTGCATAGTAGATCTTGGATCGGACGAATCCAAGATGACCTACGAGTTAACTCCGATAAAAGTTCAAGCGAAACATCGAAGAGTTGAGCCTAGAAGGGAGAGAAATTGAAATTGTACAAATTCTGCTAATTATGTATTTTTCTGTAAGTATTATAATCTGGATAGTTAGTCATGATGTTGAATGTCATGTGTGTTGGTTTGCCACATGGGGTGTTTTGTGTCACTCGACCGTTACAAAGATCCTGAAGCTGCCACGCGCGCAAGGGACGCAGCATTATGGGCCTTGCATCCATAGGATCATGAAACAAGCTGGATTGTCATGTTACAACACATGGGTACGTTTGCTAGTCTGAGAAAATTGCAAAAGAAACTTACCAATTCGACACGACTTATGTTTTCCGAGGTCCTTAAACTTGTACTGAGGTATCCTTTATGTCCCTAAACTCTCAAAATGAATTTTCCAAGTCGTGAACTTGTCCTAGTGTGTCGTGTAGGTCCTAGACTTTCAAAATATCATTTTTAGATACCTGAGCATTGCATGAGGTGTCCTCCTAGGTCCAAACAAGCCCTAATCTACTCCACACCTCGATGTGTGGCAAGTCACAATGGATCCCATGTAGGTTAGGTCTTGACCGGTGAGTCCCACACGAGGGGTTCCACATGTCAATCTCTGTCTCTTCGTCTCGGAGCTCCTCTCTCCTTCACGCCACCAACAAGATCTTGTAAAGGTTCAAGGACCCGTTGGTCAAAACAAGGCAATGATCCCGATTCCAGGATGAAGCCATCGTCACATCCCTACCAAGTGCCATTTTTGCCATCCTCCTCCACCTTGACACTCGTGACATCCCAGCGGTGGAGGTGGTATGCCGAAAACTTGTGTCCCCTAAGTGGTAGAGAGGAAGACAGACAATTGCTTTGCCCATGAGTTTCAACTCAAATCAAGAATGATGCAGGTATCCGACCACCGCCAAGCAGATCTCGCAGCTAAGAAACTTCCACTAATGTCATGCTCTGTCGCTATGAACGGGGTCTTGTCACCGCGCATGCTCTGCCCCGTCGTCCTCTCACAATGACTCAATGGAACAGTTACGTGTGCTCTGCTTCGGCGGCCTCCCATGACAACTCCACGGGGATATCCATATCGTCCACGTACTCAGAACGGGCGGATATGGAGAGGTGGTGGACTAGTGTGGTCTTGGTAGCATGGAGATGGAGTGTTAAAAGGCCGACATGTTCCTGATCCTTGTTTGGGACTCACTAGTCAAGAGAAAAGCCATAGGAGATCTACCATGGCATGTGATGTCCGGGCATGGAGACCCCTTGGATTCGAAATTTCAAATAACACCCTATGTCAAGTTTAAGGATCTAAACGACTTATAAGGATAAGTGTGTGGACTTGAGATGACATTTTGAGAGTTTTAGGAACTTGGATGACACTCTAGAATAAGTTTAAAGATTAAAAAATGGATTTTAAAAGTGCGGGGACAAGTTTAAGGATTAATAAATTAATTTTAAAAGTTCAGAACACAAACAACACCCAGTGATAAGTTGCTCGTGTACTTTACTTCAAAATAAAATTACGCGCCACGTATGCTCCCAACAGATAGTTGTGCAGTTTCTTTACGGCAATCGCAGCAAACTTAGCCTGACCAGATCATATACAAAGCACGCATCTGCTTCTTTGAAACCAAAAATCGGTGGATGCGCAGCTGGCTATCTGAATCGATTCGATCCATCAAGAAACAAACAGGGGCCTGTTCGCATTCGCTTGGAGAAATTCTAAAGGAGCCTGTTCGCTTGGAGAAATTCTGGAGGAATTTAAATGGTTTGAAGGAATGCTGAAGAAATTTATAAGAGAAAAACACTGTTCCGAATAAAAAAACGGATAAACCAAGTTTAAGGACACACGAACGGGGCCAGAATTGTTCATAAAAAGGGGGGGGGATAACAACGCATACAAATATGGTAGAATCGAATGGAATTCCGATGGCTCTAGTTTATTCTCCGTAGCTAATCACAATGAGCCCGGCTTTTTGCACACCACTCATGTCCTCTGGGGCCTAAAGATTCCACGTAAACCAAAAGGAGAAATCGTTTGAAAGCATCCCTTTAATTACAACTGCAGTTGCAATAATCAGCAGATCCTGCTACCATCACTCGCAAAACAAAGCGCAGATCACGGAAGAGTATGCTATGCATTCAAAGGCCCCGACCTATTCTTCCACTCCTGATCATAACACCGCCACTCGTTATCAACAATCGGGCGGAGATTGCACGATAAAACAGTGCATTTCAATCCCACTCCTAGTAGTGCAACAGACGTCCCGGTGATCTGATTTGGAGGACACTTGCCATTGTACTTTTTTTTCAAAGGGCATCGACACGGAGTAGTTGGGAGACTTTGTTTCCTAACTACGCCAGCCGTTTTGCTTCTTGGCCTCAAATGTAGCTCCATCGTTCAGCATGTCCTGCGCATCGGTTTCCATGCCGAGCTTTGAAAGAGCAAGGGCTTGGAGGTAGAAGGCTGTAGGCCACTCGGGCATGCAGACCTGGGCCTGCATTGCGTCCCGAAGAGCAAGCTCTGCTTGCCCATTCATCAAGTAGGAAAAACTGCGCCTAGCAAAAACTGTAGCTGAAGGCGTCGACATCATTGCAACTAGCTGCATTAGAACAAACAGGCTGTCATATAAGCTATAAATACAATGTATTAGAACAAACAGGCTGTCATATAAGCTATAAATACAATGTTTCGGGGGTTTTGATCAAGGGTAAGGAAGTAAAATTGTGCTGTATGTGTAGCTAAATACTTGAGCTAACAGGACAAGGGCCCAACCACTTAGGAACATTGACTTGTGACTAGTTTGACAGTTACATCAGATGACTCTTTCTGTGAGTCTCCTACCATAATTACGCACAAATGGAGAAGAACAGGGATGTTGATACCTTGGAGTAGTAGTCAATTGCAGTCTTAAAATCCTTATCTCTAAACGCAATGTCACCAAACTTCTTTGTGTTCAGCATCTCTTGCACTTGCTGGGTCCATTCTTGAAAGGATAACTTCAGTTTTTAAACATGCACCAGACGAAATAGACTTATCTTAAAAAGCAAAAAAGTAGGACTTCATAATTTCAAAACACTTGAGCAAGTGCAGACACAAATAAAATATTTGAAAGTATACATCAGATTTTGCACACACAATGAAATGTGAAGACAAGTCCAAAGTCTAGTCAGCATTACAATCTCCTGAATTAAATATTGATAAAATATGTGGTTATCCATGCAAAATTATTTGCCTTTCAGACTTAAAACAAACCATGATGCAATTTATATAAGTCCACTTCTCTGCATAGCCAAGAGAAAACGTCACATATACACATTTCACATTCTAAATGCAAATGATGAGCCACAGCGTTTCTTCTTTCTTCTAACCATGCAATGATGCAAGGCTCTGAGTGGAAAGAACAGGGAGTTACCATAAGAACAATTCAACAAATAAACCTTTATGAACAAGTAATCAATTGAGTCAAGCAGAAAAATAAAGCAAAGTGGAAGAGAAAAGTGAGGAAAGTTCATCACAAATTGATGGCACAAGTAAGATGCAGCATAAATTTGATTGTTAGTTACCTCGTTTTCTGCACCCTCGTCATCTTTATAACCTGTTTTGAGCAAAATATCATGCACCGCCGAAAGATCCATACCAGCACAGGCCTTCCCAAGTGGAGAATAAATGGTTGGCATTACTGATGTGGCTTTTGTAATACCCATGAACACATGTGATGCAACCTGCATTAGAATTCATCACAGGAATAGACGATGTTACTAGAAGCAATGAAGGGGGATGAACGGCAGGAAAAAGGTGCTCTAGCTACTCACCTCCTTTTGCTTCTGAAGAGGACCAACAGAAGACAAAAGATACTTTATGTTTGGTCTATCCCTAGATTCAAATTGCAGACACTTTGATGCAAGATCAACCAATTTCGAAGCATCTTCATTAGCATACTGCCCTTCTAAGGAGGAATCCATCAGCAACAGTATATTCTTTCCCCTTATTAAATCTAGGGCCTAGAATTCCACAAAAAAAAAAGAGATGGTAACTCATTGTCATAATAAATACTGACATATAGCAATAAACACCTAGAGCTGTTTAATGATGCTGTGGTCATTATGTTACAGAAAAATGAAGCACCTAGCAACAGCTGTCAGTTCAAGTTCATGGTTCAAGGCACACAGCAGTCCACCATCATAAACATTGTACCAAAAGGAAATGTGATGCAAGGGAACTGCTAAGAGATAATCCAGAAATATATTCTTCTTGAGAAAAAGCAAATGAAGCATACATGACTAGGAGGAATGTGTTTTCCGCTCAAAAGATCCAACAGGACAGTTCCATAGCTATATATCACACTCTCGGGAATTACTCTGCCTGTCATTCAAGCACAAATTATTCAGTGCAGTCCAAAATAGCATATTGTAAACAGTACTACTGTGAATAGTGTATTTGTAAACTTGAACGAAACAATAGATGATAAACCTGCAAAGAATTTACTGTGACCCAAAAGTATGTATTCAACAACAATCAGGAAACAGGAAGTTTTACAATTGTACTCTCAAGAGGCATACTAGCTCACAACAGCTTTTAACTTCATCTAACTTTTACTGATTGGGCTTATAATTAGCTCAAATGATCTACACCAGGGTGCCAACAAGGGCATTGGCAAATCAAGAATGTAATAGTAAATTAGTAACCAGTAAGCACCAAGGGGATCTTACCGGTTCGCAGAAACTCTGGTGGAGTGTAAGCCAGGTTAGTACTATAACTTTTTCCATCACGGCTGTTCTTCATTAATCCAAAACTTGACAATCGGGGATCACCTTCCTGATAGGGAATAGAAATCAATTACAACAGGTGAGGTATTCTTTAGACAGCTACAATAATCAATTACAACAAGTGAAAAAACGCATAGGCAACTACAGATGACAGTAAAATTTTCCAAAGTAAACCTTACAGATCAAAAAAATGGTTTTCACAGATGAAGAAAATGTAGTAACAATAAAAGAGCCAGCAGAAAAAAATATGTAGTAAAAACTAGAAGCTGTCAGCAAACTTGTTGTGTACCTCATCAAAAAGTACTCTATAAGCATTCAAATCATGATAGATTTTCCTGTTCTCGGCATTGCAATGGTCGAGAGCTTGCGCAATGAAATATGCAACCCTCAGCCTCATTTCCCATGGTAACGGTTGCTTATCCCCTGAACGAAAAGGCAGTGCACGGCAAAGTCAGTCAAGGGAGACAAGGCGGACAGGACACACCCACCTAGTCCGGGCAAACCACACTTTTGCATGATCTGCATAGGTCAAATGCAGCAATGGTGAAGGACATAAGGTGCATTAAGTCATTGTGTTAATGCAGAGTAGATTGAGATCACGGTTGGTGTGATCCGCCCACGAGGATCATCATCAAGTACGTCACCATAGACGACACAACTCCAGCACGCAAGGCCCGTATATAACAGAAAAAAGGCTGGAGTACCCCTAGCAGGTGGATAGGGATTGGGGGAGACCCGGAGAGCACGTACAGTGGAAGAGATGCTTGGACAGGGTGTCGTTGGGCATGTACTCGGCGACGAGCAGCCTCTCGTCACCCTCGGCGCAGCAGCCAATGAGATTGACGAGGCGCTTGTGCCGCACCTTCCCCACGCCCGCCGCCTCCGCCTGCAACACCAGCAACACTGCATCACATTGCGAGATCCGGGGCCGGGACGAAATCACACGTAGCAAGCAAAGCAAATCCATACGAGGAACTGCTGCGGGTCAGGCCAGGAGAGGCGCGAGAAGCGCTTGACGGCGATGAGCCGGCCGCCGTCGAGGCGGCCGCGGTAGACGGCGTTGGGCGCCTTCTCGCCGCTCTCGGAGACGATGAGGTCGGCGCTGAATCCCTTGGTGGCGGCGCGCAGCTCGGCGAGCGCGAACTCCCTGAACACCGGCACCGCGCGCTTCACCGCCTCCTTGTCGTCGCCGTCGCCTCCCCCATCGGCGCCGTCGTTCGCCGCCTCTGCCATTCGATTGGACACAGCAAACGAGACGCAAGCAAGCGCGCGCCGCGGATTAGATGGATTCGGCGGGGTTAGGGTTTAAGCGGCGGCGGGGGCGGGGGCGTGAGGCTTACCGGGATCTGCAGGCTTGTCGGCGGGGAGCGCGGCGGCGTCCTTGGGCGGCAGGGGCCCCGCCACCTTGGACTGGAAGCACCCCATGGGCGGGAATGGAGATCTAGGATGCTTAGCGAAGCAAGAGCGATATGGTCGGTGGGAATGCGGGAGTGCGAGAGCGTGCGCTCAGCTCTGCTCCAGTCCAGCGCGGGGGAGCGTGGAATGGAGCAGCAGAAGTGAGCTCGTGAAGGTGGGGAGGCGGCAGGGCAGGAGGCAGGGCTCCGAGAGAAGCGCGGCGGCACAAAGGGGTGGTGGGTATCCGGTAGGTGCGCCCGCAACACCAAGCATCCCCACCTCCGCCTTTCTTTATTTTTATAATATATAAAATTGAAAATAAATAAAAACTCCCCAAATCTCGCCCTAGTACTTTTTTTCTAAAATAAATTTCGTATAATTTAAGGTGGTGTGTCGTTTCGTCTGATTGAAATTAAACGGTTTTCCCATGAAAAATCAGAGAGGGTGTAGGGTTTTGTTAGTCATCTTCTTCAGAACAGAGAGTCGGAGAGCAATGGGCAAGGGACCAAGCGGACGAATGGCATTGGCATGCAGCTTTTGGGCTCATGTTCCGAGACGCAACGAGTTTGGTGGTATACCAGTTTTAAGAGACAAACATGATCGCATGGTTTGTGTGGTTGATAAAATACCAATTTACCGGAAGAGAAAAATATTACGGCTGATAAGCAGTTCAAACGAACAGAGCGCTAACGTTGACAACTGTATATATCCTGTTCGGATCCTTCACAACATCATCGTTTCGAGAAGCATAACCGATCTACTAGGAGTATACTGTATCAATCTATGACCACGTATAGGAGTACTACCAAAGTTCGGATCTGAGTCCTGACTGCTGTGTTTTTAGCACCACATTATTAAATCATGAACTAATTAGGCTTAAAAAATCGTCTCGTGAATTAGTCACGATCTATGTAATTAGTTATTTTTATAATTTATATTTAATATTCCATACATAAATCTAACATTTGATGTGATATGACTAAACTTTATAGAAAAAAACTAAAGAAGGCCTCGCGGGATGCAAAGCTGCGTTAATGAGTACTCCTACGTACAGTAATCGGCAGCAAGCAAAACTTGCAAGGCCTGCAACAGCACACACAGCACACGAGCGAGCCGGCACCGGCAGGGGCGCAGCAGCATGCAGCCAGAATGGTGATCGCCTCCATGACTGCCCGCGTCCGGTTTCGCCAGCCACCAGCCATTGATCAATCGATGCCATGCCAGGGACCACACGAGTCGCAAACGTCGCTGTCGCAGGCTCGAAACGTGGGCTTCCTGCACCGCCGCGCTGTTCTCTGTTCCGCGCGGCCCCACCGTTTGCCTTCACCCTAGTCTCGCTCCGGCAGAGGCCCACCCGTCAGGGGCGACGCGACGACACTACGGGCGGGCCCCACACCCTGTGGCTGCCGCGCCACATTCAAGTCAACTCGGCGTCCACACTAGCAGCGCTGGGTCGGCAATCGGCTTGTGGGCTTGTGGCTGGTCCCATCGCTAGCTTAGCTAGCGAGCGCCTTTCTAAGCGCAGTGATTCCCAATCACAGGGCACCCAATACCGTTACTGCTTGCTTGGATTACTAAAAATTAACAGGTAAGGGCTGGTTTAAATTCAGGCCATAAAATTTTAAGGTGTCGCATGGAATATTCGAATACTAATAAAAAAATAAATTACAGACTCTGTTAGTAATCCGTGAGACAAATTTATTAAGCCGCACATGTGTTACTGTAGCACCACATTGTCAAATCATGGACTAATTAGGTTTAAAAGATTCGTCTCGCAAATTAGTCATAAACTGTGTAATTAGTTATTTTTTAGTCTATATTTAATACTCCATGTATGTGTCCAAATATTCGATGGGACGTGGAGTAAACTTTAGGGGAGGAATTAAACAAGGCCTAAATTTAGTACCAGATCCAAATAGATCTGTTAATTATTAACTGGAGAGTTGCTAACTATTAGTTACATTAGCAAGCTAGAAATTATTAATACGTGCTAATAGTTCATATACACATTCAACTCACTATATAACATCTATTAGTAGGTGTATTTAAACAGCTCTAGCTAAAAATTAGCAGTTAAATAGCTAATTTTTAGTATTAATGGATCAAACACGCTCTTAATTCAATATCCTTCGATTCGATTATTCTTACCTACGAAGGTTCTAGGTCTTTCAAAGGATTATCTTTACCTAGCACGGGGTACTGCTGCTTTGGAGTATTTAACAAATCAAATTCCGCCACTAATTGTGCCTCCGGGTTGTACAAGTATATCATTTGGTCAAGATTGGTGGGGTGGGGGGGGGGGGGGGCTGCTTTGATTCCCAACAAGAGGGGCAAAAGCTGGAATTATTTTATCTAAAATCCTTCAGAAATTAGGTAGTATATATCTTTATCATAAAATACTTGGCATAGTAGAGTTTTCACATATTTCCTCCATCCTAAAATAAAATCAACTTCTAAAATTATTTTAAGCCAAATGATTTTAAACTTAACCAAATTTATAGAAAAGAGCTACAATTGTTTTATCTAAAATCCTCTGAAAATTAGGTGTACCACCTTAGTCCTAAAATACTTGGGATCATAGGAATTTCCACATATATTAAGGAAGATGTGAAATGATCTTGGTTGTCCTCTATTAATGAGCTGCTGTTGTGTTCTTAGGTATACATCATTTGAAAACCCTCAATTAATGCATGTTTGAATCCATTAGCTGCTAATAGTTAGCAAGCTAATAGGTTACAACTAACATTAATTGTTATTAGCTAGTTTGTTCAACTAGTGAAACAGCCACTAGTTAGGGCATGTAGCTAACAATTAGCTAAAACTATTAGCTAGATCTATTTGGATCTAAAGAACTAAGTATTTGCAGCTAACTATTAATATTAGTCACAGCAAATCGGTTAATGCTTACGTGGGTCCCATTATGTATCCATGCGACAAAACATTATTTTAATCAGGGTTGATTAAAACCCACTTGAGTCTGCTCGCAGGAGAGAATTTGGGCATCCGTGGCTTCTCCCTGTGGCCTCAGTTGTTTTACAGAAAAGCCCTTCACGTAGGCGGAAATCAACTCGTGATCCAGTTTGGTTGTGATCCACAGTGTTTATGTTAAGTTATTTTCCACGTAACCCCCTGTTGTACAAGATATTTCAACGTTCTTGTCATTTTTATGAAAAAAAGGCCGCAGGCAGTTTTGCAAAGGACACCCCCTGTCCGCCTCAAGCCCCGCCGCCACTCGCTGCTCGCCTCGCATCTCCTGGCGCCGCTGTCGGTCAACCATGGGGAGCCGAGCGAGGTTGGCGTGCGCAGATCGGGAAGAGCTCGCCGGACTTCTCGGCGTCCCTGCTCGCCACCTCGATGCCGACCTCTGACGATGTAGGCTTCGAGGGGATCTCCTGTGATGAGGACAATGGCGACGCTAACCTCCTGATGGCGGAGGGGATCTTTGTGTGAGTGTGAGGTGGGCAACTTATCCTCCAGAATGTCGGATCAGATCTACTATCGTGTGCATCTTCAGTCTCCGCCGTCCGAGCCGTAGATCCCCTTCCCGTCGCCCTTACCCACCCCAGCCTGTGCTTCTATAGTTCGGAGGTGCTGGTTGTTCTGCGCCCTATTCGTTTGGGTTTGTTTGGCTTATAAACCGTACTTTTTCAGCCAACGAACAATATTTTTCTCTCACACCAAATCAGCCAACAGTACTTTTAGCCATGGCTTATCAGCCAAACAAGCACAAACGAGCAGGGGCGCTGGTTTGGGGTTTCCATGTGTTGTGTGTCATGGACTCAGACTTAGAGAGAGAGAGAGAGAGAGAGAGAGAGAGAGAGAGAGTCAGAGGCCACCATCAGATAGCAGGTCCATACGGTTGTAGATTATGTTAGGTTAATCTTTGGACTACTAACATTGAACATTGCGTCACTCTGTTGGGGGGAACTTCTGCATCTTTCTAATGGCTCTAGTCCAAATATGAATGCTGGTGTTACCTCTTTAGTGGCTGGATGCTTCTGATATTTTTTCCATATGTAGAAAAAATGATTGTTACAACTCCCAGTTATATGTGTGGAACTCATAGCATATTTATTACAGGGAAAATTCATATGGTAGCAATAAAATTCTGAACAAATAGCACTGACTAATATAAAGTCAAGATCATGGAATGTGGAAAAACATTATAGATGTGTAATAACGGGAGGCAAGGGCTAAATACAAAATAATAATATCAAATTCTGAAAATACCTTGAGATCTTCTAGGAGTCACCGATCCTACACGAATTGGTCTTGTGGAACAGTATACATCCAGTATTTCCAAAAACCCCACATGGACTTGTATTATTATAGGTAGATATGAGTACACAAAAGAAAAGACTAATATTAAATCTTAGGATTGTAGCTATTTACAGGCCTGTTGTCTGATATGGTACATAAACAAAGAATGGTAGGTACAAAAAGACTAATTTCTACAGAAAATTAAACAAAATTACACTAGAAGTAGCAGTAGTTTATTTCTAGAAGTCACAGAGAACACAAAAGGAAAAGGCCGATATTAAATCTAAGGAACTTAGCTGTTTACAGGCTTGTGTTGTCCATTATATGGTACACAAACAAATAATGGTAGGGGCAAAAAGACTAATCTCTGGAGAGAAGTAAACAAAATGACACTAGAAGGCTATAGTTCATTTCTAGAAATCACAGACAAGAAAATATAAGTTGGCCACAAACTTGATTTTGTATTTTCCCATGAAACACAAAATATATAGTCAATGGTGACTAGCAAGCAAACACAATTTATAATCAATACAGAGATACAATTGTTCAACTATGAAGGTGATGGCTATTCTAAATAAGCACCATACTGTATGCATACAAAGTTTTTCTGAAATATAAATAGGTGACAAGAATTACCATTCCTCAGAACATGGCACCATCTCAAGAACTGAATGGAAGACCCAATTTAAAATGGAGGTAAGATAGGCATATCGAACCAAAAAATGAAAAATCAAACAGTCGAGTGCAAACAAGAGATAGAAGTAGCAGACACCTTATATTTCTACTGTTGTCCTCCTTATGAATTCAGTACACATACCCTAAAGGCCACATATCAGGCACGATTTACCAAAGATAATTTGAGTGGCCTAACTTTTCCTCAGCCTTGTGTTATATTATCGATGTTGACTATAAATAAATTATAAATGTCGTGCACAATTCATAGTAAAATTTCATGAGAAAATGCAGACCCTTGAGCTAAAATTTTCAACAACACATGGCATTGCAATTTCAGAATTATAAAAATCTAATATGGTAGAGTAGGAACTCAAAATATGGCATAAATGCATATAATTTATGGTTGCATTAACAACCAGTGTGCATGCATCTGGTTTGGTAGAGTCGAAATGATCAGTGCCCATATGAGTTTCTCGCTAGTTCCATTTGTGATGGAGCCTTATTATTTTTTTCTGCTTCTAAAATCAACATTGCTAAATAGCCAACCACTTTGCAATAAGTTATAAATTAACAGATCCTGCATGCGCACAGAAATTAACACACACACATTTTGACTTGAGTATATGTGTTCCTCCTAAGTTCCTAACACACGCACAAATAGTTAGTGTTCATAAATAGATAATAATTAATCACCAATTCTCTAATGCCCAGACGTATACATAGAAGACTCAAATTCACCATAATTAAACATGAATAGTTTCTTGACAGTCAAAACAAATATGAATAGTTTCTGCTCATCACAAAATTGAATTTAAACATAATTAGTAACTTCCAAAAAATGAGTCTGTTGAACATTAGTATAGCTATGCATATGAATTGAGTATAGATGTTCCTCATAACCTTCAAAGATCAAAGATTTTTCTAATTCTAGTTTTGTACCCAGACTTTTTAGTAGTTTATACATATAAAATCTTAGATACAAATTCAAGTAGAAATCAGTTAATAATTAGATACAAATGTAAACAGAAATTAAAAAGAAAGGAATTTAACCTTCTTTCTCAATTTTCTTTGAATCGAATCTGTGTGTTCTTGCTGTGAGCAACAGCCGCCGCAGTGAGCCCCACCCTCCTAATCATCGCCCCTCAAGCACCACACTACACACGTCTAAAAACCAAATCGCGATTAAGAAGACAATAGATTGAGGGATGGAAAATGGAGATTGAGATAAGTGGAAGAGAAGCTGACCGAATCGACCGAGAGGAAAGAGTGTTGGGGAGGTGGTCGACCACGTTCAAATGCGAAAGCCGTCGAGGACCGGGAGGCCGGATCTATGCGCCCCTCCCTAGAGATGCAGTTGTAGTCGCCGGATCCATGCACCCCTCCTCGGTGGGCTGCCACGAATGTAGCTTTCTACACCAGTGCAGAAGGGGTTAGCGTGGGGGCAGCCGGTAGGGGCTGGCGTGGTTAGGGTTCCAAGGGGTGGCGGTGCTGTGCAGGGCGGCGACGGCGGGAGCTGGCGTGGGAGGCAAAGGTGGTGTGCACTGGCATGGGAGGCAACGACCACGGGCGCTGGCGCTGGCGTGGGAGGCGGCGGCACGCGAGGGGCAGCAGAGAGAGAGCAGGGTTGGGTTGGGTTTCACTTTGACTCCACGCGTGCATACATGGTGAAAAGATCTAAAATCGGAATAAGACCGTATATCCTTTCGCCGACGCATAGATAGTTGACTTGTTTAGGAAACGCCGACACTTATTGTGTCTAAAAACATTTGCCGACAGTTTCATTGTCCTAAGAGAAATGCTGACAGTTAACCTGTAGCCATACAACATCATTGCCAACAGTTTACGTGACTTTAAAAAGGTTGTACAATTACCAACACATAGTGTGTTGTCAAAACCAATCATTTGCCAACAGATAAGTGTAGGCAAATGTGTGTCGTGCAACATCATTGCCAACAGTTTACGTGACTTTAAAAAGGTTGTACAATTACCAACACATAGTGTGTTGTCAAAACCAATCATTTGCCAACAGATAAGTGTAGGCAAATATGTGTCGTGGTGTAGTGATATGCTCATAGGAGGAAACCGATGACAACTAGGAGAGCAGGATGATGGCATCAAATTCAACTGTGATTTTGATGGAGATGTGAGATTCCTTCTGAGCCTCCTTCTCTCCTGTTTACATATGTGTTTGTAGATTTTTTTTCACCGAGTGTTTGAGTGCTTATGCCCTTCTCTGGATCCGCATAAGAACCTGGCATCTCTATCCTCTATTGGACTTTGTTTAGTCCCATGGCTATGCTCTTCCTATCCATCAAAACAGCTGTATCCAATTCACTGGTTTGTGAAATTGGTTTCGACCTAAACTTATTAAGAAACTATCTGTAGCAAACTAATATATTAGATTTGGATTTTTGTAACAGTATTCCAAAAGAAAGTGTTAACCTATTATTGCTTCCCGGTTATTAGAGGCTTATTTGTTCTGTATCCGATAAATGAGGCTTTATCAGTTTTCCATGCTTGAATTTATCAGTAGGTTAGCATTTCTTCATTCGTGGTTCTGTTTTTGCTAGGTGGCTCTCTAACCCTCCATTTTATCTTATGTTTTGCTATTTTTCTTACCGGGATTTTTAACTTTTTGCCATCCTTACAAATGGCACTCCTTCGTTTATCACATTTGTGCGCGCCCCTATACATTTGCCATCGCAAACAGTCACCCTCCTTCGTTTTTGCCATTTTTACTGAGGTGGCATGCCAGATGGGCACGCCGGCGTGGCAGGGAGCCTGGGAGCCCTAACTTATCACGTGAAATGACCATGCTGCCCTCGCCTGCTTCTTCTGTCTCTAGTCGGCCCAGCCCCGAGTCAAACCTAGTCCACTCCCCCATCTTCCCCACTCCTGGCGACGGCGATGGCGGCTGTGGCGGATGCGGCAGCGACGGCATTGAGTCTCCTTCCCCTTCCTTGGACGTAGGATGACCATACTAGGTACTGCCTGCACTCCCCTAAACCATATTTCCCCAGTTGATCCTTGTCCCCCGTGCACCCCATGGCTCGGAGGACAGAGCCCTCTTCGTCAAGGAGCATGGCGTTGTGGGCTATCGAGGAGGAAGACACCGAGAAGGACACTGGGCTCTCGCTGATTGTGCGTCCCACATGCAATAGAGAGAGGGTAATCGAGCTGATAGTAAGGACAACAGAGAACGGCAACCAGGGGGGTGTTCTTCAAGTGTCCCAGAAATGTGCCCGGGTAAGGGTTTTCCTTGATCCATTTTGAATTTTTCTTGGTTTTGGTTTTGATTTTGGGTTTGGTTGAAGAACCCTAACTGTTGGGTATTTTGTAGATGGCTGGTAGATGTAGGTTCTATGAATTCCAAAAAGCGTACTTCAAGAAGCTGGTGGAGTTGAAGTTTGTTGTCATTGATCTTGAAGCTGGCCTGGGTGTAGAAGAAGTAGAAGAAGCTTGGGGATTTGGTGAAGAAGAAGCACAGTCAAAGTGTGCTGGGAAGAACAGCATGGAAGCCAAGATAGATGCCCTAATTTCTTTGCTTAAGATGTTGATTTTAGTGTTATTTATTGTATGCATTGTTGCCATAATGTATGTGTTCAAGTTAATGGTTGTTCTCAATAGTAGGAAAATGTATGCTAAACATGTTAATGCAATGGAAAAATGTATGCTAAATATTGTTGCCTATTGTATATTGCATCAAATGGTTCTTTTATCATGACAACAGCCAAAAATTCCATGACACCCAATAAGATGATGAAATTGACAGAAATTTGCATACCAAGCTAATCCATTATTAGGTTCAGCAGTTGCCATACACAATTGGTCCATACATAACAGGTCCATACTAGCAATGACAACCATACATAACTGGTCCATCCCATACATAACATGTCCATGACAGCCATACATAATTGGTCATAGGAGTTTCTGTCTCCAAAATACATACAAAAGAACAACCATTCAAACAGTGGTTATGCCTTAGTTGCCAGCCTTTGTTGGTGTTGCCTTCTTCACCTTAGTAGCTAGCTGTTTCTTCCTTGGGGTCATTTTTTGGCCGGTTGCATTGCTGCAGCTTCATCTGCTGGTACTATCTCTAGTGGCATTGGTTCATCCAAGTCTAGCCTCCTGCAAGTGAATAATTAGTTGCTTGTGCATCTCACGGTACATTAGTGGCTGGTTGATGTAAATGGAAGCAACAAACCTTTTGCTGCCTGGTGCTTGATCCACCTGCACTGCTGATCCTTGCACAACTTGGCCTGTAGCTCCTTCATGTGCTTGCTTAGCTGCTGCTCCTCTGGTCCTTGGTGTCCTTGCAGGTTCCTTTGTTGCTACCTCTCCATCCTTAGTTGTTTCTTTGTTAGTAGTTTTCTTCTTCTTCCATGTAGTCTTTGTTGTTGTTGCCTTAGTGGTGGGAGCTGATGTTTCCTCTCCCTCCTTTGCTGGTTCATCCTCACTAGGTTTTTGCTTCTTCCTTCTAGACTTTGTGGTTGTCTTCTTGGTCCTTTTCCTATACATGATGTGTTAGTAACTTAGATAGATTAGTGTAACAATAACTGATGAAATTGCAAAAGAAACATACCTTTTTTGGTGCCTGTTAGTGGACACCTCCAGCTGGTGGCTCTGTGGCCAAGTTCACCACAACCCTTACATGTCACTTGCCTTGTTGCTTTCCCTGTCCTCTCCAAACAGCTGAGAATCCTATTCTTCCTTTGTCTCCCAGGTCCTGTCTTTTTCTTGGCCACTGGTGGAAACACTTTGAAGCCCTTGTCAACTGTAGGCCATTGTTGCTTGTTAGTTATGCTAGGTATCACACCTACATGGGCTACCTATAACTTCTTCACTGAGTAGTACCCATTGACATACTTTTCATGTCTGGCTGCCTTTCAATGGTGATCATAGCAAGGGCATGTGGGCAGGGCTTGCCACTGACCTGCCACTCCCTACATGTACACTTCTGCAGATCTAGGTAGACAACATGCCTTCTAATCTCCTCACCCTTGTACATCACAGTCACTTCAGCTTCTTGGGGGTTCCCTTTAGTCACCTGGAGATGATCTAGTCCCTTGCTAGTAGCATTTAGCTGATGAATGATAGCAGGAAGGATGACACCAGTCAAAGCTAGTGAGATCTTCCTTCTTTTCTCAAATAAGACAATTGTCTTGATCCTAATTACATCTGCAAGGGAGTCCAGTGGTAGGTCTTTGAGATGTTTGATCCAAGCATTCCAACACTTAGCAAGATTATTGTTTATGTAGACACACTTAATGTCTGCTGAGAACTTGCTTCTAGCCCAGTAGTAACTTGTGATGCTCATTTAGCCAAGGTAAGGTGTCTGCTGAACCTGCAACAACCTTGGCCATGAGCCTCTCATACTTCTCCTCTATGTAAGCTCTAGTTGCTGGCCACATGTATTGACCCAACAATGAACCACTGCCCTGCCCTTGAGAAAACCTTTTCTTCATGTTGTCCATCAAATGCCTAAAGCATTCCCTCTGCTCTACCCTTGGGAATACCTATTTAACTATAGCCTCTAGACCCTTGCAGGCATCTATGCACATAGCTAGTTTGTCTAATGGACCAAGTGCCTTGACTAACTGCTCCATGAACCAAATCCAGTTCTTTTTGGTCTCAAAATCAAAGAAACCAAATGCTATTGAGAACATCCAATTGTGCCCATCTATAGCATTGGTTGTAGGCATATGTCCATTCCACTGCCCATTGAGAGCAGTGGAATCTATACTAATGTATGGCCTATAGCCCTCTAGGAAGCCATCTATACTACCCTTGAATGCACAGAAAAATCTACTGAAATGAACCTTCTTGCCTACTTTCACAGTGTCTATCTCAACAACACTACCTGGGGACCTAAGCTCTATCTCTGCTTTGAATCTAAATAACCAATCAAATTAATCATCCCACTTACCAAAAAGCTTATCTGCAGCCCTCTACCTACCATACCAGCAAGTCTGGTAATTTATGTTGATCTTGTATTTCTTCTCAAGTTCTTCTTTGAGCTCCCTTGCCCCCATCTGAGGCTTGTCTTTAAGCAGAGGCACTGCTCTCTCTCTACAATCCATGCCTGGGATGCCATCCTGTTCAAAACTCTCCTTCTTGAGGCACAAGTATGCACATTAGAGTTTATTTGTATCTACAAACAAACCAACAAGCAAGCCAACATTAGACTATATTTATGAACTAAGTTTCATACAAACCACAGAACAACAGGTTAACTAGATCAAAAAATAGTGACATGTTCTAGAACAAAAAATAGTTAGTAATATATACCCTGACACTGTTATCTCTCTGAGTTCTAGCTCTAATAATCCACTTGCATCCTTTTGATTTGCAAAATCCTCTAAACCTTTTAGGATCAGATTTCTCAGTGCCCAACTCAAACCCTTTGACTATAGCATGTTGCTTAACTGCCAATCTAAATTGAGGCATTAATGGATAAAGTGTGCCTACAGACATGTCAGGATTGTCTCTATGATAGAAAAACAAGGGCTTAGTTGCTTCATTATCATCAACAGGGATAGCTGTTGCTTCCATTTCTTCTTCCACCTCAGGAGGAATCTCTAGCACTGGAATCTCTGGTGGACCATCAGCACCTGCTATCCCCTCATCTACATCTTTGAAGCCCATGGCTTCATAGATTTGTTCCTCATCCACTAAAATAGTAGCATCCCCATCTAAGTTTTCCTTAGGTAATATTGTGAAAGCTGACTAATCAATAACAACATCATCTGATTTTGTATGCTTTGGACTGCTACAAGCATCATCTGTGCATTCAACATTTCCTTGCTCTACTATTACACCGGATGTGGCATGAACACTATGCTCATTTGGCACATTTCCTGCTGCTGCATCTCTATTCTGTCTAGATGATACCTTATCCTTGTCAAGTACTTCACAGTTGACATCCATTTCCTTCTCATCCCATCTAGCTTCTATCATCTCCCTAAATTGCTCATCAGTAGTAACCTTCCATTATGTCCCACTCTCCTTGTCCAGACCCCAAACAATTAGCTACTGCCCACTACCCCAAATGATCTTTCCAGCCATTTCATTCACAAATTTAGATAGAGAGCAACGACTGGTAAGATCAATCCAAACATCATGATCTTGGTCATCCATTTCAACAGATCCATAATCAACTTTGGCTGTGTACTTAGCAACGCTAACGTGGAATCTAAACGCATTGCCAGGACCAATCCTGACAATAATCATAAACAAATAAAGAAACATGTGGAGTTAGGAGACATCCAACTCCAAAACACTATGGGATCCTAAAAACTACACCAAACACTATGACACATCGAACTTACCAAGGAGGGTAGTGTCGGGGACCAATACTAGGGTACCCAAAGAGGAGGAGCTAATAACCATCAATGTTGATTCATCCGAGCGGTCAAGAGCGCAACTACACCTTTTGTTGGGCTCTGCCTCGCCCAACCCCCGAGGGTTGCCTCCGCCTTGGCTGACTCCTGAGGGTTGCCTCCGCCTCGGCCGACCCCTTGAGGGTTGCCTCCGCCTCGGCCGACCCTTGAGGGTTGGTTCCACCTCGCCCGATGTCTGAGGGCGGGCTCTGCCTCGCCCGACGTCTGAGGGCTGGTTCTACCTCACCCGATGTCTGAGGGTGGGCTCACCTCACCCGATGTCCTCGGGCTGGCTCCGCCTTGCTTGATCCCTCGGGCATGGCTCCCAATAGAAGCTCACACCACCGCCAACCACTATGGGCCAGAAAGTACAACCCAAGGTCAAACTTCTGGCATCGTGCTAGGAGCGGTCACGTCTCAACATGACTTATCTCTAGCGACACGTCATTCTAGGGAACTCACATCGCCCATAGTGATGGACGTGTGGTCACTATGCTGCCTACTCCCTATACGGCTGTTGATCAGCATGCTGGTTTGCCGCGCCGCCCGTCGGGGCAAAGTGGGATGTCACAACCCGCTGACAACGCCAGGGCATGGCATCATTGGTGGACAAGTGCCCGGCGTGGAGCTGTCCCTATCATCACCTGCCATGTCAGCGGGACCCACACAAAGGAAAAGAAAGGCCCAGCAACCCTAAAGGACTTTCTCTCTCTCTCTCCTCATTTTTTCCTCTCTTCCCTCCACTGTAGCCCCTACTTTCCCTTGGTCCATAAAAGGGAAAGCAGGGCGTCCCATTAAGGGGCATCGCATATTGCAACACATCAGATCAAAACCACTTGCATCGAACCTCGAACACATAGCCGAGCAGCGACCGAGCTCTTGGTACCCCTTCGTTCTTTCCACCAGAGACTTGGGACCTGTCCCTCTCTCACCCATTTGTTACCCCTACTACAAACTTTTCAGTGCTAGTATCACGAGCAGTAGCAATGAATTGGACGTAGGGACATTCTACCTGAACCAGTATAAACCTCGTGTCCTCTTAGCACACCATCCAGGCTAGATGCGCAATAATACAAATTTACTCATTGGTGGTTACTCGAAACACAGACAGTTGGCGCGCTAGGTAGGGGCCTTTGCACGTCTCAACATCAACACCAGGCCTCGAATGGCTAATCACAACCTTAGCTGGGTCCTGGCACGCTCATGTGCATTTCTGGGACCTGGACTTCATCGTCACGGTGGAAGGAGAGTTGGCGACGGCTCCCACCGCCGTCCCACCACTCCACTCCACTAGCCTCAATGCAATCACCGAGGCGCTTGAGGAGCTATGGCTGCATGCACCAAAGGCCCGCGCCTTCAAAGCAACTAGCTCCTCGAGTTCAACTATGGGAGGCTAGAGCGCCAGCTCGGCGCCTTCCTAGGACCTTGGCCATGCCAAGAGGACGTGCGCTGCCTTACCTTCTTGTTCTCCAACATCATGGCACAGCTTGCCAGAGGGGGCCCACTCTCTCCGGAATACCTCATCCTCAACACCACAGAGACCAATGGCCACCCTATGGCGCAACCCATGTCTTCATCCCCCATGAACGACGGGTTTGTGGGGATGACCGAATACGTCACTAAGTCTTTCCATGACCTCCTCGCGGGAGAATTAGAGTCGCCCTCCGGCTCTGACTCTAGCAAGGGGAGTCATCACCCCTCTCGTGAGTGTTTCATGGTAGGTACCCCCGAGGGACACGTCGAGAGCATCCACAAAGAGGAGGCTACCCTAACGAACGACATTGACGATGAGGTCGAGGGGGAGACATCGGCCCCGCCTCGCATGAGGGTGGACCAGCTGAAGGCCCGGCACCAAGAGCTTAAGGAAGCACGACTCTAGCTCGAGCAGGAACACGTGGAGTTCAATCGAGAGATCAAGCGCCACGGAGACGGTGGGTGCACACGCACCGTGGCCCATGAACATGAATCGGAGGTTCATCACATACGATGAAGCCCTCCCACTGTTGATGTTTTACCACCGGCAACCCGCCACGGGGGTACCCGGGAGGTGATTTGTTCGGAGGGGTATCGGCATATGTAGGAACTCGGTGGTAAACGCAGGGAGACAACGATTTATACTGGATCGGTATGTCGAAAAAATCACGGTGCCCTACGTCCAGTGTGGAGTAGATAGTATGTTGCGCCCTGCGCTATGTCGTCCTCTTGATTTCTATCGAGATCTAGATGTTTTTGTTGTGTGTTTTATGGCGTGTTCTTGTGTAGGTCTCGATCTAGGGACCCCTGCCCTCCTTTTTATAGTCTAGGAGAGGCGGGAGTCCTAGTCGGTTACAAAGTAGAGATCCTAGTAGGATTATGTGTAACTAGTCCTAGTAGGATTACATGTAGAGAATCCTATTTGGACTAAATTTTCTTCTCTCTTCTCCATGTGGAACCCTATGGGTCCCGCATCGACAAGCCCCCGAGCATTTCATGATTGAGCTTCAAGGGCCGGGTTGTTGTAGACTTGTTCCGGGTTCTTTCTTGAAGCGAGATCTTGACATGGTCTTCTTTGTCTTTTCTTCGGCTGATGTGCACTTTTGGACAAAAGTGCACTCAGTGAGTGTAGCCCCCGAGCCTCTTGCTTGTTGGGACAAGAAGCCAGAGGGTCCCTTTAGTCTTCTTGGTTGCTTCGAGTTCTTTTTTGGTGGGTGCAATTTTTCGTAAAAATTGCACTCACTGAGTGTAGCCCCCGAGCCTCTTGCTTTTGCTTGCAAAAGTTGGAGGGTCTAGATTTTTATCTTAAAAAAAATTCTAGGGTTATGTATCCCGCAGCCCCCGAGCCTTCTCCGAGTTCTTTTCTTTCAAAAAGAAATCGGATGAAGGGTCTTGATGTGTTGTTGTTTGTAGTCTTGAGTACTTGTATTCTTGGTCTTTCGCCTTGAATTGAGCCCCGTGTAGTTGAAGCGTATCTTTGAGCTACCGAGCTTAGCGCTTGACTAAGCCGTGATGTTCTTCCAGTGTTGTTTTTGATTCATCCGGGTTGTTTCTAGACCTTTGGTTCTTGATGTACCTCTTCCAGATTGTTTGCACTTTGTCTAGATTTTTTTGAACTTGTATGTACCTCATCCGCATTGTTTTCTGATCAATCCGGGTTCTTTCTGAATTTGTCTTGGTACTTGCAGCACCTCTTCAGGGTTGTTTTCTGATCGATCCAGGTTCTTTCTAAGCGCTTGTCTTGGTTCTTGCCGCACCTTGTCGAGGTTCTTTTTTGATCAAACCAGGTTGTTTCTGGACTAGCTCTCAGGAGCATGTTTTTCCTGATCTCATGGTACAGATGTAGCTCCCCTGCATGTTAAACATAAAAATATGTTGTAAATGACATTCCGGATATGAAGTCGGGAGCATGTCCCATATTTGAATAATCAATCAGGGGTGGGCCCTGGCATCATAAAATGCATATAAACTTTTTTCACGTCTTGCTCTTGCTAGGCCATGCAAATTCCTCAGGTAGTGTCATGTTACGTTTAAGCACTTGAATCTCTGGCGTATGGTTTAGAGGTTCATTGATGTGACCATGTGAGCCTAGCATTCGGTTTAGAGGTTCATTGATGTGACCATCCATGTGAGTAGACAAGCTTCACGGATTAAGGCAAGTTCTACCTGAGGACTTTAGCGACCGTTAAGAGAAGACTTAGAGCACTATGTTTGCTCACATGATGATTTTACTTAGAGCACTATGTTTGCTCGCATGATGATTGTAGAGCACTATGTTTGCTCGCATAATGATTTTTTGTGTCTTCCCTTGCTAGGTCGGTTAATTTCCTGGGTAGTAGCCTGTTACGTTTAAGCACTTGAATCTCGCATGTGGTTCAGAGGTTCATTGACGTGACCACTCTGTATGGTTCAGATGTTCTTTGATGTGACCATCCGTATGGTTCAGAGGTTCATTGACGTGACCATCCATTCGAGAAAACAAGCTTCACGAATTAAGGCTTACTATCCGAGTAAATTAACAGCCGTTAAGGGAAGATGATATGGCCACAGAGGCATACGAATAATATCTAGAATGTATTTAAAAATTAAAGCGTCACTTAGCTTGGTTCATGGCCGAGTTGTAGATCGCCGCAGCCGAGTTGCTGGGTACTTCGGACGAGTAGTTGGATACCACATCTGAGCAGTTGGTTGTAGACACGTCGAGGATCCAGAACTCATCACCAACTAGTTTGTTGGTTCTGAGTAGTAGTCGAGGTAGTCATCGAGCATCATGGCGGAGTCGGCGGGTTGTTATAGTGGTAGCCGGAATCCGTCGTCATCGTGGAGTACTCAGAGAGTGTTGCGCTATTACCAGGTTGTCGTAGTGGCTTGCTTGCTTCTAGTCGGATGGCTTGCTTGTTGGCCAGCTAGAACAGCTTGCGTGTTGGCTAACAGGAATGTACGCATCATGTACGAGCCTTGATATGTATGTGCATGCACATACATAAATAGTGCACAAACGCCTTTGCTTGCTTCTTTGGTAGTAATCTGTATGTCTTGCTTCTTTGTCAGTCCTCCGTATCTGAGTTGATCTGATTTTGTACCGTTCGTGCTGAGGTCTTCGTATCCGAGTTGTTGTAGTCCTAGTTGTCCTCCGATCCAGCTGCATCCGGGAGCCCTCGAGGTGTTCGAGTTGGAGTCGAACTCAGTTGTCGTTTTGACTTTGTTGAGGTGGAATCCGGGGCTGGTTGTCCGACGTAGCATATACAACATGTGTTCGTGCATGTATATACACATATATGTTGTCCTTGTTTTTTTTGTTCATCGGATGGAGATGCATCAGGCCCTTGCCGTATTCAGAGTTCGGTTATTATTCCACCGCGAGAGTACAACTGACTTGGATACAGGTTCCATCCATCTTGAATTCGACTGCGTGCCCAGCAAAAAGTCTGCCGGTTACGAATCCAACCTGAGTTTGTCCACTGGCTCATACAGGCGTAAGTCGATGACGATGCCTGGAGACGCCATGTTGTTGTCATCATGGCAATTTAACTGCAGCGAGTTTGATGCGGAAGTTTGTTCGGAATCTGAGCATGATGATCTGGTACATGAACATGGTGAAGCTCCTATGCCAGATCTTGAGATTGAACGAGATGCGGTGAGTTCATTGGTGTACATGTTCCCAATGATAGCTTGTACGAGTTTTGGATGCTCGAGGCTGTCGCCAAGAACGTGTTGTTGATCTTGAGGGTCGACGAGAGCTACAGTGATTTGTCGATGAGGGCCAACAAGAGCCACAACAAGTCTTTGATCTTGAGGTCCACCGAGCTCTCAAACGCAAAGCACCGAGAACCCCTACCTGGCGCGCCAGCTATCGATGTTTTACCACCGGCAACCCCGCCACGGGGGTACCCGGGGCGGTGATTTGTTCGGAGGGGTATCGGCGTATGTAGGAACTCGATGGTAAACACAGGGAGATAATGATTTATACTGGTTCAGTACGTCGGAAAATCACAGCGCCCTATGTCTAGTGTGGAGTAGATAGTATGTTGCGCCCTGCGCTATGTCATCCTCTTGATTTCTATCGAGATCTAGAGGTTTTTGTTGTGTGTTGTATGGCGTGTTCTTGTGTAGGTCTCGATCTAGGGACCCCTGCCCTCCTTTATATAGTCTAGGAGAGGCGGAGTCCTAGTCGGTTACAAAGTAGAGATCCTAGTAGGATTATGTATAACTAGTCCTAGTAGGATTACATGTAGAGAATCCTATTTGGACTAGGTTTTCTTCTTTCTTCTCCATGCGGAACCCTATGGGTCCCGCATCGACACCCACACTTTGCCTGGGTGAGCTCGAACATCGCTGCTATGGCGTCTTTGCTCTATGGGCTTCTAAGGCTCGCGATGCCCAAGGATTGTTGGGCCCACTATGAGATTTGCACGCTGCTTGAGCATGTGGCGGCGCAGCAGGCCGAGAGCTCACTGTCTCGATGTGGGGGGTATGACCTCGGATACCCATGGTAGACCACATGGGTTGTGCCCCTAGCGGCGGCCTAGCCCACAAGATGAAGCCTTACGGGGCATGACTCTGCTCGGCGTCTCCCGCAAGACACCGGGAAGATATCCTAAAGATACTACGAGATCTGTTATGATACATATGATCCCAAGATTCTTGTAATCTGTTATTACTTTTCGTTAATCTCTTAGATCTAACCGACTTGTAACCCTGCCCCCTAGACTATATAAGGTGGACAGGGACCCCCTCTAAACTCACGCAATATCATATGATAGCCAATACAAACCAACATATCATAGGAGTAGGGTTTTACGTCATACTGATGGCTTGAACCTATCTAACTCGTGTGTCTCTATTGCCTTCTTGTTCTTGATTACACGCCTCTCTACCGATCAATCTACCTTCGTGGGATACCCCTCGGAGGACTGCCGATGATATTCTGTCGATAGTTGGCACCCCAGGTAGGGGTGTGTGTGCTGTTTCCTTGTTGAACAAAATGCCTTTTTCCATAGGCTCTTCGTCCCTCCCGTAGCTCGGCTAGATCTTCATGGTCAGATCCATCTCGTGGGTCATCAATGCTGACGGAGTTGGAGAGCTCATCGAGCCGGTGCAGATCGATTCTGCGCCGATCACCCCAACACCTAAGGACTGCAGATCTGATCTCAGAACCACCTCTGAGGTTGCCTTCATCGACAACTCGCCACCCGCTTCCTCGCTACCAGAGGAGGTAGATCAACAATGATGATCTCATTGCATCCATCGATCGGGTTGGTCAGAAGCTCGTCGATTGCCTCTCCATTGCCGAATCAGCTCTGGACACTCTAGTTTAGCACCGACCACCCTCCGACCCAGATCTATCAAAGGCTGCTCGGAAGACTCCAAGGGTTACGACCCTACCCTTCTGGTTCACCAACATCGCCACCGCTTACCAAGATGCCCTAAGGGGCAGATTCGCCGACCAGGTTGGAGATGTCCATCCCCCTGCTGGCTAGATCACCGACCATCCTTCGCCGGCCATCAACATGCTGCATGTCGGTCGATGCCCTGGAGCATCCCTCCAAACCATCCTGGAGGAGAATCCGGACTTTGAGTCCCAAGGCTCTACGGAGACCGTCGCTGAAACCACCATCGAGCTACTTCCTCTCCCTCCTTTCCATGGTGGCGCAATCTTCAACGTCAGTCGTCGACAACCCCCCTCAGAACGGTGAAACTGAGGAGGAACGCGCCACTCACGAGAACTGAAACGTCAACCGTGTGCAGCGCCGAGCAAACGAGGCTGCCCTTGCGAGGGCCGAGCAGCAGCTTGACTCGCAAGGAAGGCCACTCCAGTGCAACCTCGATGATGAGTTTGTCCGTGTTGACGGCCATGACGTCTACAAGACTCCAAGCGCCAACCTGGCAGTGGCCGCCAATGAGCTCGCCCGGCTCCCACAGATACCAGAGGTTGCCAAGGTTGCCGCCATGCTTAAAGCGGTGCACTGTCAGGTCAATGAGATCTACCAGGATCAGAGACCTTCTTGCTCCACAACCTCGATTCGTCGATCAGCCGCACAAAGATCCAATCACCACCCAAGTCGCTTCACCGACCACCACCGCGACGACAGGCAACCCCTCCAGGGCGGAGCTAGGGGCAACCGCATCGAACATCACCACCAACACGACTAGGACATCCGAGTGCACCTCAACAATCTTCGAGATGCACGACGACGTATCGACGAATGCCGCTTCGGTTGCCATGAAGAAGAAGTACGCCGCCGCCAGGAGTACGAGCAAGAGTACGGTAACCTAGACTCAGCTCTCGAGCCGCTCAACGCCGGCAATGCTGTAGACGACGGTGCCGCCAACCCTGAAGGACCCCCAACATTCACGAGGGTGCTCCGAACACTTCAGTGGCCCCGTGGTTTTAAAATCACCGGGGTCGAGCCCTACGAAGGAAGGATGAACCCAACACAGTGGCTATAGGCTTATGCCATTGCTGTCCATGCCACCGGAGGAGACACCAGTGTCATGGTGAACTATCTTCCCATCATGCTCACACCGATCGCCATGAACTGGTTCACAAGCCTTGCCCTAGACTCCATCGGATCCTGGGAAGAGCTGAAAAGTCTTCACCGACAATTATATGGCTACGTGTACTCGGCTAGGCACCAAGCATGATCTCAACTGCATCAACCAAAAGCCATCCGAGCTCCTCTGTAGCTACATCAGATGCTTTTCAGAGATGAGGAATTCTATTCCCAACATCACAGAAGTGGAGGTCATCACCGCCTTCATCAGAGGACTTCGTCACCGCGAGCTTCGCTCCAAGTTCAACCATAAGCCACCCACAGGGATTGGCGAGATGATCACGACCGCCAACTAGTATGCCAACGCCGAGGAAGCTGAGGTGTGCTTCAACAAGGATGAGGGCACTCATCGCCCAACACGTCGCTATGACGACGCCCGCCCGACGACCGACGCCACAACAACCACCGCTACGATGACCGCAGTTACCATCGTGACAGCTGAAAGGTCCTAATGGCTAGAGGGGGAATAGCCTATTAAAAATTTCTACAACAACACTTAACAAACTAGTTAGACAATTATGAGGCGAAGCAAGTGTTGTGCTAGCCTACTAAAATAGCAAGCCACCTACCACAATTCTAGTTTATGTAGTTTCTATCCACACAAAAGCTATAATGCTACACTAAGTTAGTGTGCTCTCAAAAGCTAACTAAAGAGCCACATTAACCAAACTAACAAGCTCTCACAACTAGCTATACTAAACAGCTTGACAACTAGTTTGCGATAATGTAAAGAGAGTGAGCAAGAAGGTTATACCGCCGTGTTGAGGAAGGAGCCAATCAATCACAAGAATAAATAATAATGAAGACCAATCACCTTGGAATCAAATGATGAACACAATGATTTTTTACCAAGGTTCACTTGCTTGCCGGCAAGCTACTCCTCGTTGTGGTGATTCACTCACTTGGAGGTTCACGCGCTAATTGGCATCACATGCCAAACCCTCAATAGGGTGCCACACAACCAACACAAGATGAGAATCACACAAGCCATGACCAATTCACTAGAGTACCTTTTGGCCCTCTATCGGGGAAAGGTCAAGAACCCCTCACAATCACCACGATCGGAGCCGGAGATAATCACCAACCTCCGCTCGATGATCCTCGCTGCTCCAAGCCGTCTAGGTGGCGGCAACCACCAAGAGTAACAAGTGAATCCCACAGCAAAACACGAACACCAAGTGCCTCTAGATGCAAACACTCAAGCAATGCACTTGGATTCTCTCCCAATCTCACAAAGATGATGAATCAATGATGGAGATGAGTGGGAGGGCTTTGGCTAAGCTCACAAGGTTGCTATGTCAATGCAAATGGCCAAGAGAGTGAGCTTGAGCTAGCCATGGGGCTTAAATAGAAGCCCCACAAAATAGAGCCATTGGGCTCCTCACTGCATAGAACACGGTCTGACAGGACGCACCGGTCAGATTGACCGGACGCTGGACCTCAACGTTCGGTCACGCGATGCACGCCATGTGTCCCCTCTCTTCAAATATTGAGCACCCGATCCCAACGGTCAAGTGATGACCGGACGCGCTGCTGTGAATTGATCGGACGCTGGACCTCAGCGTTTGGTCGTTTCCAGTAAGCATCCAGAAACAAGAAATCATGACCGGCTCGACCGGACTCACCCAGCGTCCGGTCACTCGGCGTCTCCCCTGTGCGCTACCACGTCAGCAGGACAAGACGCAGCCCTCCAGCGTCCGGTCACTAAGTGACCCAGCGTCCGGTCAGAGACCGACCCCAGCATCTTTGCTGCTTCTACTGACCGAATGCACCAGTCCTTCCGAGACCAGCGTCCGGTCACTCACAGTGACCTCCATCTTTTCTATATCGGGCGCCGGTGGCACCGTCGGACTATCCGCACTCTACGGTCGTACACTCCACCGATGAAGTATCTTACCCTTGCTCAAATGTGCCAACTACCAAGTGTATCACCTTGTGCACATGTGTTAGCATATTTTCACAAACATTTTCAAGGGTGTTAGCACTCCACTAGATCCTAAATGCATATGCAATGAGTTAGAGCATCTAGTGGCACTTTGATAACCACATTTCGATACGATTTTCACCCCTCTTAATAGAATGGCTATCGATCCTAAATGTGATCACACTCACTAAGTGTCTTGATCACCAAAACAAAATGGCTCCTACCATTTATACCTTTGCCTTGAGCCTTTTGTTTTTCTCTTTCTTCTTTTCAAGTCCAAGCACTTGATCATCACCATGGCATCACCATCATCATGTCATAATCTTCATTTGCATCACCACTTGGAATGTGCTACCTATCTCATGATCACTTGATAAACTAGGTTAGCACTTAGGGTTTCATCAATTCACCAAAACCAAACTAGAGCTTTCAATCTCCCCCTTTTTGGTAATTGATGACAACCCTTTCACAAAGATATGAATTGAAATTCAATTGAATCCATGTTGCTTGCCCAAGCATATTTACCATGTGTAAAAGGATATGGACAAGTTTCATGAACCCCAAATGGTAGCAATTGCTCCCGCTACATATGTGCTAAGAGTTTGGATTGTAGCTTGCACATATACTTAGATAGGAAATATAGGAGACAATGTCTACCAAATGATGCTACGATATAAAAGATGGACCTTTGAAGCATGATACTAATTGGAGTGCACCATTATACCATCCTTAGGACCATGGTTATCTTGATACCACTTGGAAACACTTGGAAATGAAATAACTAGATAAACTTATGCATGCTAGATTTTCATTTCATCATTCAAACCTACAACTAGCATACACCACACAAGCATGGATATTGAATTTTAAAACTTGTGCCATGCAAGCAAACATATGAAATGCACATTCAAATGCACCATACAAGTTCATGAGCTTGCTCCCCTACTTGTGTGCTCAAAATTTTAATTGATCCCTTTCCTTTGTCATATGTCTCCCCTTATGTCAAGTTCTCCCTCTATCACTTATATCTTTATTTCTCTCCCCTTTGTTGTCTTTTCACTATCTTTGTGCACTATTTCTCCCCCTTTGTCATCAATGACCACAAAGGTTTAAAAAGTAGATAGGTTGAGATTATCAATGTCAATCAATGGGGTGAGGATCATTTTCCCAAAATTTGGTCCAATCTAGATCATTTGCCAAAGATATTTAACTCGGTTTGATCCAAGGACAAGCTTCTTCACACCTCCAAATAAGGGTTATCTTGTACCATGTTGAGTTAAACACTTATAGCTCATTTTCTAGATCAAATACTAGGTTTACAAGCCCACAAACATGTCATATGCTACCACTAGATCAAGTCAAGCATAGAAGCAATAGTGGTACCATATAATCATTAAATTCATTTGATTTTCATGAATGAGTCTATTAAATGTGAAAGATGTCTAGTTGCACTAAACATGTCCTTAGCAAGGATGTATGCAATGCCAATCAACTTTTACCTTGGATTGCTTGAAGGAGAGGCATATCATATAAATGGGGGGTGCATCAACACATATTTGAGAAATCCAATATGTTTAACTCATTCCTTAGCTTGCAAAACCTTTTCTCATCCAATGGCTTGGTGAATATATCGGCAAGTTGATCTTTGGTGCCTACACTCTCAATGCAAATGTCCCCTTTTTGTTGGTGATCTCTTATGAAATGGTGGCGGGCATCAATGTGCTTTGTCCTTGCATGTTGAACTGGATTGTTGGTTAACTTGATTGCACTCTCATTGTCACATAGCAATGGCACTTTCTTGAACTTGATTCCAAAGTCACTCAAAGTGGCCTTCATCCAAAGTACTTGTGCACAACAACTACCGGTGGATATGTATTCGGTTTCGGCGGTTGATAATGCAACACTATTTTGCTTCTTTGATGACCATGAAACAAGTGATCTTCCCAACAATTGACATGTGCCCGAGGTGCTCTTTCTTTCAACCTTGCATCCCGCATAATCCGAGTCGGAGTAACTAACTAGCTCAAACTTTGCTCCTTTGGGATACCACAAACCAACATTTTGTGTATGCTTCAAGTACCTCAATATTCTCTTTGTAGCCTTCAAATGACTTTCTCTTGGTGAGGCTTGAAATCTTACACACATGCATACACTAAACATGACATCCGGTCTTGATGCGGTCACATAGAGTAGGCTTCCAATCATAGACCGATACAATTTTTGATCCATCATATTTCCACTTGCATCACTATCTAAGTTGCCATTTGTTCCCATTGGTGTGCTAATGGCTTTACTATCACTCATGCCAAACTTCTTGATCATGTCCTTTATATACTTGCCTTGACTCACAAATGTACCATTCTTCAATTGCTTGATTTGAAGGCCAAGGAAGTAACTCAACTCTCCAATCATGGACATCTCAAACTCATTAGCCATCATCTTTCCAAATTCTTCACAAAAATCTTGATTGGTTGATCCAAATATGATGTCATCAACATAGATTTGCAACACAAATAAATCTTTTCCAATCTTCTTGATGAAAAGAGTGGTGTCAACCTTGCCCATCATAAACCCTTTAGAGAGTAGGAAGTCCCTCAATCTCATACCACGCTCTAGGTGCTTTTTTCAAGCCATACAATGCCTTCTTTAACTTATACACATGGTTGGGCTTCTTGTCATCTTCAAAACCGGGAGGTTGCTCAACATATACTTCTTCATTGATGTAACCATTGAGAAATGCACTCTTAACATCATTTGGTAGAGCTTGATGTTGTGGGCACAAGCATAGGCTAGCAAGATTCTAATTGCTTCCAATCTAGCAACCGGAGCATATGTTTCTCCAAAGTCAAGACCTTCAACTTGTGTATAGCCTTGTGCTACCAATCTTGCTTTGTTCCTTACTACTATCCCATCTTGATCTTACTTGTTTCTAAAGACCTATTTGGTTCCAATCACATTGTGTCCCTTTGGTCTCTCCACTAATTCCCATACTTGATTTCTTGTGAAGTTATTCAATTCCTCATGCATAGCATTCACCCAATCAACATCCTTCAATGCTTCATCTATCTTCTTTCATTCAATGGATGACACAAATGAGAAATGCTCACAAAATGAAGCCAATCTTGATCTAGTTTGCACACCTCTTGAAAATATCACCAATGATAGTGTCCAATGGATGATCCCTTGCAATATTTGTTGGTTGGAGCATTGGAACTTGATTTCTTGCACTTCTTGATCATTGAGTTGAGATGATGTACTAGCCATTTGATCTTGTTCATTGTCATGAGAGCAACTTGTACTAGCTTGAGTTGTATCATCTTGCACATTTGAGTTAGAGAGCACTTATACTTGATCATCTTCATCATCATTCACTTGTCTAGGCCTCAATTCACCAACATCCATGTTCTTCATGGCATTTGAAAGTTGAATGCCTCTAACATCTTCCAAGTTCTCATTCTCTACTTGTGAACCCTTGGTTTCATCAAATTCAACATCATGAACTTCCTCAAGAGTACCACTATCCAAATTCCAAACTCTATATGCTTTGCTTATAGTGGAGTAACCAAGTAGGAATCCTTCATCACATTTCTTGTCAAACTTGCCCAATCTAGTGCCTTTCTTCAAGATATAGCATTTGCAACCAAAGACCCAAAAATATGCAATGTTGGGTTTTCTACCATTCAAGAGCTCATATGGTGTCTTCTCTTTCAATGGGTGACAATAGAGGTGGTTGCTACAATAGCAAGCCGTGTTGATAGTTTTGGCCCAAAAAGATTGACTCATATTGTACTCACTAAGCATAGACCTTGCCATATCAATGAGTGTTCTATTCTTCCTCTCAACAAGGCCATTTGATTGTGGAGTGTACTTGGCCGAGAATTGATGTCTAATTCCAAATTCATCACACAACTCATCAATTCTAGTGTTCTTGAACTCACTACCATTGTCACTTGTAACTCTCTTGATGGTTATTTCAAATTCATTGTGAATGCCCTTGACAAATGATTTGAATGTTGCAAACACATCACTTTTGTCCACTAGAAAAAATACCCATGTGTATCTAGTATAATCGTCCACTATCACAAAGCCATATTTGTTACCACCGATGCTAGTGTATTGTGTTGGCCCAAACAAGTCCATGTGCAATAACTCAAATGCTTTACTAGTGCTCATCATGCTTTTCTTAGGATGGGTGTTTCCAACTTGTTTGTCGGCTTGACAAGAGCTACAAAGCTTATCCTTCTCAAACACAACATCTTTCAAGCCTCTAACCAAGTCATGCTTAACCAATCTATTCAATTGTTTCATTCCAACATGACCAAGCCTTCTATGCCATAACTAACCCATGCTAGACTTAGTGAACAAGCATGTAGATAATCTAGCTTCACTAGCATTGAAATCAACCAAGTATAGATTCTCATATCTAAAGCCTTTGAAGATCAAGTTAGAGCCATCTACACTTATGATCTCTATATCATCTACCCCAAATATGCATTTGAATCCAAGATCGCATAATTGAGCCATGGATAGCAAATTGAAGTTCAAGCTCTCTACTAGCAATACATTGGATATGCTCATGTCATTGGATATTGCAATCTTACCAAGCCCTTTGACCTTACCTTTGCCATTGTCACCAAATGTGATACTATCATAACCATCATTGCCATTGGTGTTGATTGAGTTGAACATTCTTGCATCACTAGTCATGTGTTGAGTACACCCACTATCAAGAACCCAATGCCTTCCTCTGACTTTGATAATTGACCTACAAAAGAAGATCAATTCTTTTTAGGTACCCAAACTTACTTGGGTCTTTGAAGGTTAGTCACTAAGCTCTTTGGTACCCAAATGGCTTTCTTCTTTGAGCCCATCCATGGTTTACCAATGAACTTAGCCTTCACACCATTTATACCCTTAGTAAGCACATAGAAAGAATCAAGCTTAATGGAGGATACATTAGCATTTTTGCTCTTATTTTTGCATTCATGCTCTTTATGACCAACTTGCTTGCAACTAGTGCAAAATCGACCATTGTTCTTCACAAAACTAGTCTTGTGAGGAGCAAAAGTCGCCTTGCCTTTCTTGGGGGTATAGCCCAATCCCTCTTTGTAGAGAGAAGCTCTTTGGCTACCTAAGCACATAAGCAAGCAATCCTCACCACCATAGGCCTTAGCCAAGGTGTGAGTGAGCTTATTGACCTCCTTGTTGAGGTTCTCATTCTCAACCATTAGTGAGGTATCACAAGTGAGACCATCACTACTAGATGAGGTGGAAGTAGAAGTACTACAAGAAGGGTTAGCGAGAGGAACAATGATAGGCATAGATAATGATTCATCAATTATATCATAAGTTAAGCCTACATTGCAAGTTTCAACACGCTTCTTTTTATTTTGCTCATCAAGCAAAGAGGAATGAACCTTTTCAATCTTTTTGTGAGCATTGCCAAGCTTCTCATGGGCTTCCTCTAGCCTCTCATGAGATGCATTGAGCTCATCAAAGGCTTACTTAAGGGCTTTTTGTTCCTTACGCAAGCTTTTGCATTCCCTTCTCTTGATGTCAAAATATTCCTTAGCATCTTCTAGCATGTCAAATAGTTCATCCTTAGTAGGTTCATCATCATCACTATCACTATCATTTTCATTTTTGTTATCATGTTCTTCATCACTTTCATCATCACAAATTTGTACCTTAGTGGCCTTAGCCATGAAGCATGATGGAGTGTCGAAGAGAGAAGACTTCTCATTGATTGCAATGCTTGCAAGTGCCTTCTTCTTGGTGGTCTTGTCATCATCACTATCATCATGATCACTTGAGGAAGCATCACTATCCCAAGTGACCACATATGAACCACCCTTCTTCTTCTTGAAGGTCATCTTGTCTTTCTTCTCTCTCTTTTCCTTCTTGTTCTTGTTGTTGTTGTCATCATTGTCGCTATTGTATGGACATTGAGCAACAAGATGGTCTTTACTTTCACATTTGAAGCACCTTCTTGACTCTTCCTTGTTCTTGGATGAAGATTTCTTTCTTCTAGCATGGTACCCTTTCTTCATCATGAACTTGCCAAATTTCTTGACAAAGAGAGCCATCTTCTCATCATCATCATCATCATCCCATGAGCCATCATCTTCACTTGATGTATCTTGCTTTGCCTTGCCCTTGGATGATGTGGCTTGAATGCCACACTCTTCTTCTTCTCATCCTTCTTCTTATCTTTCTTCTCCTTCTTTTCTTCCTTCTCATCATCATCTCTATATGTATCATCGGTCATTATATCTCCTAACACTTGGTTTGGTGTCATGGTGTCCAAACCACTCCTCACTAGAATAGTGACCAATGTGCCAAATCTTGAAGGCAAGCATCTCAAGAACTTATGGGAGAAGTCCTTTTCCTTCACCTCTTCTCCAAGTGCTTTGAGATCATTGACAAGCACATGAAGCCTATGAAACATCTCCGGCACACTCTCATCCTCCTTCATCTTGAAGCTTGCAAACTTCTCTTTGAGAATGTATGCCTTTGCACCCTTCATGGCTTGAGTGCCCTCAAATGATTCTTCCAACTTCTTCCAAGCCGCATGAGCCATCTCAATATTTTTGATTTGCTCAAATGTTCTCTCATCAATTACATCATGAATGGCACTTAGAGCAATGTCATTGTTTTAGAGAAACACTTCTTCGGCCTGGTGGGATTCTCTGGATCACCAATCTCAATTTTGGTTTCTACTACCTTCCACACTTTTCTATTGATTGACTTGATATGTGTGGTCATCTTTGATTTCCAATACGGATAATTTGTGCCATCAAATTGGGGTGGCTTCTTGGTGTTGTTGATTTGAGCCATCTTTACACCGAAGGTTGTTAAGCCTCAAATCACGGTGACCTCAACTCTCATACCACTTGAAAGGTCCTAATGGCTAGAGGGGGGGGGTGAATAGCCTATTAAAAATTTCTACAACAACACTTAACAAACCGGTTAGGACAATTATGAGGCGAAGCAAGTGTTGCACTAGCCTACTAAAATAGCAAGCCACCTACCACAATTCTAGTTTATATAGTTTCTATCCACATAATAGCTATAACGCTACACTAAGTTAGTGTGCTCTCAAAAGCTAACTAAAGAGCCACACTAACCAAACTAACAAGCTCTCACAACTAGCTACACTAAAGAGCTTGACAACTAGTTTGCGATAATGTAAAGAGAGTGAGCAAGAAGGTTATACCGCCATGTCGAGGAAGGAGCCAATCAATCACAAGAATAAATAACAATGAAGACCAATCACCTTGGAATCAAATGATGAACACAATGATTTTTTACCGAGGTTCACTTGCTGGCCGGCAAGCTACTCCTCATTGTGGCGATTCACTCACTTGGAGGTTCACGCGCTAATTGGCATCACATGCCAAACCCTCAATAGGGTGCCACACAACCAACACAAGATGAGGATCACACAAGCCATGACCAATTCACTAGAGTACCTTTTGGCTCTCCACCGGGGAAAGGTTAAGAACCCCTCACAATCACCACGATCGGAGCCGGAGACAATCACCAACCTCCGCTCGACAATCCTCGCTGCTCCAAGCCGTATAGGTGGCGGGAACCACCAAGAGTAACAAGCGAATCCCACAAGGAAACACAAACACCAAGTGCCTCTAGATGCAAACACTCAAGCAATGCACTTGGATTCTCTCCCAATCTCACAAAGATGATGAATCAATGATGGACATGAGTGGGAGGGCTTTGGCTAAGCTCACAAGGTTGCTATGTCAATGCAAATGGCCAAGAGGGTGAGCTTGACCCGGCCATGGGGCTTAAATAGAAGCCCCCATGAAATAGAGTCGTTGGGCTCCTCACTGCATAGAACACGGGCCGACCGGACGCACCGGTCAGATTGATCGGATGCTGGACCTCAGCGTCTGGTATTGCGATGCACGCCACGTATCCCCTCTCTTCAAATATTGAGCACCCGATCCCAATGGTCAAGTGATGACCGGACACGCTGCTGCGAAGTTACCGGACGCTGGACCTCAGCGTCCGGTCATTTCCAGTAAGCATCCAGAAACGAGAAATCACGACCGGACGTGTCTGGTCATGCTCGACCGGACTCACCCAGCGTCCGGTCACTCGGCGTCTCCCCTGTGCGCTTCCACGTCAGCAGGACTGGACACAGCCCTCCAGCGTCTGGTCACTAAGTGACCCAGTGTCCGGTCAGAGACCGACGCCAGCATCTTCGTTGCTTCTACTGATTGGATGCGCCGGTCCTTCGGAGACCAGCGTCCGGTCACTCACAGTGACCTCCGTCTTTTCTATATAGGGTGTCGGTGGCACCGTCGGACTATCCGCACTCTACGGTCGGACACTCCACCGGTGAAGTATCTTACCCTTGCTCAAATGTGCCAACCACCAAGTGTATCACCTTGTGCACATGTGTTAGCATATTTTCACAAACATTTTCAAGGGTGTTAGCACTCCACTAGATCCTAAATGCATATGCAATGAGTTAGAGCATCTAGTGGCACTTTGATAACCGCATTTCGATACAAGTTTCACCCCTCTTAATAGAATGGCTATCGGTCCTAAATGTGATCACACTCACTAAGTGTCTTGATCATCAAAACAAAATGGCTCCTACCATTTATACCTTTGCCTTGAGCCTTTTGTTTTTCTCTTTCTTCTTTTCAAGTCCAAGCACTTGATCATCACCATGGCATCACCATCATCATGTCATAATCTTCATTTGCTTCACCACATGGAATGTGCTACCTATCTCATGATCACTTGATAAACTAGGTTAGCACTTAGGGTTTCATCAATTCACCAAAACCAAACTAGAGCTTTCAACATCCATGATCGTCCGTATGGACCCAAGTCTAAACTAGCGTTAGCACTTACAAGTAGATCTGCCTTCTCACAAGAATGCCGACATAAGATGATGAGTCACCATCTTCCGAACCAAATTTGTGGAGATCTCGAGAGCGATCCGGCTTCAAATCGACGCGATTCGACCCTGACAAAGTTAGTCAAAATCACTCCGTTGGTTATCAACCAAGCATAACTTGATTGACCTCGCCAAGAAGGCTTTTCCTGCAAGCGAATCAAGAGCACACAAGCAAGAAGGTAAAACACGCAATCTGATATTGCAAATATGAATGACGCGATTATCAATAGAGGGTTCTAGAACTCGGTTCCAAAGGACTAATCGACACAGTGGAGGAGATCAAGAACGGGGGCCCTGGATCACTGTAAAAGGATTTGTCACCACAGTTACAATGAACGATTCAGTTTCTCGATGGAAAACTAAACTCTAAACAAAACCCAAATGTGTAGCAGCGGCGACGGCTGTGTTTATAGTCTAAGACTCGACCTAGGGTTGGGGACGGCCAGGGGTTGGGCGCCCACAACTTGGGCTTAAGGCCCGACATGATACATGGCCAAGTTGGCCCAAATAGGTGACGCAGCACCTTGCCGTGGTCACACAGAATGATCCACGGACCTTCTGGAGCTGGGACCAGATCCAAAACGACGGCGTCGTCGTCCCCTTTCCAACGCATCCAAGAACGTCCCATTTCGATGTTGTATGAGAAAGTTATGACCGAAACAAAGGATCGCTGAATCACGTGGCAGAGTTGGGAACGAATTGCAACTTGGGGAAGACCATGGCGTCGGTGTGTCCAGCATGGCGATGTCCTCATCATAAGATGAATGACTACCTCGGCTTGCCTAAGGAGTTCTAGGACAAAAAGCTAGACGACGACACCAACGATGGAGCCGGAGGCTGCCGACCACCTGGGGGCAATAACAATGCCTTCTTGGACCACGATAAGGTGGTCGCCACCATCTTCGGGGGCCTCGCCTCAACCGAGAGTAGAAGAGAATGGAGGCTCGCTGCCCGGTGGGTGCTCGCCGTCACTACGGAAGACGCCGCCACCAACCCCAGCTATCGCCCATGGTCCGAGGTCCCAATCACCTTCAGTAGGGCTGACTAGTGGGTGGACATCCCCTACATAGGGCATTTCCCCCTCATCCTCGATGCAACCATCCAGAAAGTGCTTTTCAGAAAAGTGCTCATCGATAGTGGGAGCGCTCTGAATCTTCTCTTCGCCGGAGCCCTAAAGGAGTTGGGCCTCGGTATAATAGATCTCACACCATCAGACTCCTTCTGGGGTGTGGTACCTAGTAGGGCATCGAAACCGCTTGGAGAGATCACCCTACTAGCACATCAACTTCTACATCGCTGACTTTAACACCGCCTACCATGCCATACTTGGTCGGCTAGCTCTGTTCAAGTTCATGGTTGTACCACACTACGCTTATCTGGTGCTGAAGATGCCTTCGCCTATAGGAGTCCTGGCCTTGTAGGCCAACCTCTCCATCTCCTACACCTACGAGACAAAGAGTCTCGCTCTCGCCAAAGCCACCAACCTCTCCATCCAGATGGCCAGTGTGGTCATCGACGCCAAGACGGTGCCCACCGACAACCTGAAGATCCCATCACTAGAGCCACCTCGCGCCTCTACCAAGTCCAAGGAAACCAAGGAGGTTGGCCTCAGCCTTGACAACCCCTCCAAGACCGTGAAGATTGGGGCTCACCTCGACCCCAAATAGGAAAGTGCGCTCGTCTCCTTCCTATGTGCCAACACCGACGTGTTTGCTTGGAAACCTGTAGACATGTTGGGGGTACCACGGGAGAAGATCGATCACTCCTTGAATATCTCGTCGACCACCAAACCGATCAAGCAGAAACTCCACCGATTCACGCCAGACAAGAAGGAGGCTATTAGGGTAGAAATAAAATAGCTCCTAGCTGCCGAATTCATAAAAGAAGTGTATCATCCTGAGTGGTTAGCAAACCCTGTTCTTATTCAAAAAAAGAATAAAGAATGGAGAATGTGTGTTGATTACACTGATCTTAACAAACACTGCCCTAAAGACCCCTTCGGTCTACCTCGGATATATGAGGTTGTAGACTCTACCGCCGGTTGCGAACTATTCTCCTTCCTCGATTGTTACTCTAGCTATCACCAGATCTCCCTCAAGGCAGAAGACCATATCAAGACATTGTTCATCACGCCCTTCGGTGCGTACTGCTACACCACCATGTCCTTCAAACTCAAGAACGCTAGGGCGACTTATCAAAGGGCCATCTAGATGTGCCTCGATCAATAGATCAACCACAACGTCAAAGCTATTATCGACGATGTGGTCGTCAAGTCCAAGACCACCGATGATCTTATCGCCAACCTCGAAGAAACTTTCGCCAACCTGAAAAGGTACCGATGGAAGCTGAACCCTTCAAAGTGCATCTTTAGAGTTCCATTTGGTATACTACTGGGCTACATCGTCAGCGCACGTGGCATCGAACCCAACCCCAACAAGGTCTCCGCCTTCACCAACATGAAACGACCAACATGCGTCAAGGATATATAGAAGCTTACAGGCTGCATGGCTACATTAAGCCACTTCATATCGCGCCTCGGCGAAAAAGGGCTACCGTTCTTCAAACTCCTCAAGGCCTCCAAGCGCTTTTCCAGGTCGAAGGAGGTAGACATAGCTTTCGAGCAGCTCAAGTTGTTCCTAACAAAGCCTTCGATCATGATGGCACCATGGCCAGATGAAACTCTCCTGATCTACATCGCCGCTACTTCTCGTGTCGTCAGCACAGCCATTGTGGTTGAACGCGAGGAGGCCGAGCACGCCTATAAGGTGCAATGTCCGGTGTACTTCATCAGCGAGGTTCTTGACAAGCCCAAGACTCGTTATCCTCAGGTCCAAAAGCTGCTATACGCCATCCTGATTACGTCGCACAAGCTCTGCCACTACTTCGAGTATTACAAGATTGCCGTGGTCACCGAGTTCCCTCTGGGGGACATTCTCCGCAACAAAGAGGCCAACGGCCACATCATCAAGTGGTCTATCGAGCTTGGCACTTACTCCATCGAATTCAGAAGCAAGCCTACCATCAAGTCTCAGGCGCTTGCCAATTTCATCGCTGAGTGGACCGAGATTCAAGAGCCCATCGCCGCTACTTGCCCCGAGCACTGGGTGATGTACTTTGACGGTGCTCTCAACATCAACGGTTCTGGTGCGGGCATTATGTTCATCACGTCAACCAAGGATAAGCTCCGATATGTTCTCCGAATACATTTTCCGGCCTCCAACAACACCGCCGAATATGAAGCATGTCTCCACGGACTCCGTATAGCCATTGAGCTTGGCGTTAAACGCATCATGGTATACGGGGACTCCACGCTGGTCATCAACCAGCTCAATAAAGATTAGTCCTGCTCTAGTGAGAAGATGGATGCATACTGTGCTGAAATCAGGAAGCTTGAAGGGAAGTTCTACGGTATCAAGTACCACCACATGGTACGCGATCAAAATCAGCTCACCGACAACCTATCCAAGTTAGGCTCCTCTCGCGCCGTAATTCCGCTGGGGGTCTTTGTTCAAGATCTTCTGGTGCCATCCATTAAGGAAGATAAGGAAGTTCAGGAAGTTTCCCCTACCGAGCAGCTGATACTTATGGTACCTTCACCAGCCACCGATAGGAGGGAACAGTTCATCAAGTACCTCACCAGCACCGAAGTACCCACCGACAAGACTGAAACCGAATGCCTAATCCGTCAAAGCAAGCATTACGTGCTGGTGGATGGCTACTTGATGAGGAAAAGTGCCAAGGAAGGGATACTGCAGAAATGCATCACCCAAGAAGAGGGAGTGAAGCTACTTCTCGAAATTCACTCTGGTTCCTGCGGCAACCACGTGGCCTTGAGAACCTGGTCGGCAAAGCTTTCCGAGCTGGTTTTTATTGGCCCACGGCCATCTCCGATGCAGAAGACCTCGTCCGATGTTGTGAAGGATGCCAATTTTTCGCCAAGCAAATACATGTGCCGGCACAAGAGCTGCAGACCATCCCACCTTCTTGGCCCTTCGCATGCTGGGGACTGGATATGATTGGGCCTTTCAAGCCAGCGCCAGGTGGTTTCCAGTACGTATACGTCGCCATCGACAAGTTCTCCAAGTGGATCGAGTATAAACCGCTCGTCTCGGCTACTGCAAAGAAAGCAGTCGAGCTCTTCGAAGATATCATCCACAGATTCGGTCTCCTGAACAGCAATATCACCGACCTCAGAACTACATTTATTGGCCATCACTTTTGGGACTTCTACGAAGACCGATGCATCTCCATCAAATACATCTCCATTGCCCATCCTAGAGCCAATGGCCAAGTCGAACAGGTGAACGGCATGATCCTTGATGCCCTCAAAAAGAGGCTATGTCAGAAAGAAGAAAAGCATCCGGGTAGATGGCTCAAAGAGCTACCAGCTGTGGTCAGGGGACTGTGCACTCAAGCTAGTCGCAGCACCGGTGTGTCTCCATATTTCATGGTCTATGGTTCAGAAGCCATACTACCGGCGGATATTGCCTTCCGAGCACCTATGGTGGAAAATTATGATGAAGAGCAAGCCACAGCTGTTCGGACAGAGGACGTCGATAGGGCCGAGGAAGAACGCCTAATCACCTATGTCCGCACAGCCAAATATCTAGAAGGCTTGAGGAGGTACTACAACCGCAACATCAAAGGTCGTTCATTAGATGTCGGCGACCTCGTTCTCCGTAGAAAACAAAAAACTGAAGGGATGCACAAGCTCTCCTCCCCCTAGGAAGGGCCTTACATCGTCAAAGAAGTTACCCGACCAGGGTCTTATCACCTATGTGACTTAGACGGAATCGATGTCCCAAACTCATGGCACATTGAGCACCTTATACGTTTCTATCCTTGAAACGCTTCAGATATGTATTCTTTGCTCCATGATGAATAAAGTTTTTGTCGCCATAATTTGTCTCCATTATTTCTCCATTATGGTTTAATCTCCACTTATGGTCGCCGAGCTCTAAGCTACTCCATAATGAACTCCAATACGAAATTGCCATAACTACGCCGACCACGTTTCTCCAAATCTCCAACGTTTTCGCCAAACGAGTTTCTCCAAATCGCCGATCGCGTTTCTCCAAATCTCCAACGTTTTTGCCGAACAAGTTTCTCCAAATCTCCAACGTTTTTGTCGAACAAGTTTCTCCAAATCACCGATCATGTTTCTCCAAATGTCCAACATATTCCGCCGAATAGGTTTCTCCAAATCGCCGAACACTTTTCTCCAAATCTCCAAGATATTTCGCCAATCAACAAGCAGCATACGGCTTGTTCTACGCTCTATGGAGAAGACCCAGTCTCCAATCTCTCTCTACACGTGCTACGGGCTCCATGCTCTGCGTTATGGGTGGTCGGCTATGGTTCCTTGGTGATGCCTGTTCCTCCTACATGTGCATGAGCTCCACGCTTGACGTTATGGACTATGGGCTAGCCAAGGCCAAGAGCTCAGTAAAGAACTAACTGCTCGGACGCCACTTATACTACGTTTATCTCCAAGTTATGTCGCTAACCACCGAGCAGCACATGTTCTGCTCTGCGCTCTATGGAGAAGACCTAGTCTCTGATCTCTCCCTACACGTGCTACGGGCTCCACGCTCTATGTTATGGGTGGTCGGTTGTGGTTCATGGGCTCCACGCTCGACGTTATGGGCTATGGGCTAGATAAGGCCAAAGAGTTCAGTAACAAACTAACTGCTCGGACGCTACTTATACTATGTATAATTGCGTTGGGGTTATTACTACAATGATTCTTCGCCACAAATACTAGCAAACTACAAAAACATGCACTTTATAACATTTATACACATACATAAATGTTTTCTACACTCTCGCGCGCTCTAATTACCCTCTCTAGATGTTACAGAGCATACTCTCCGAGCAGATCATTGAGCTTCGCTATTGCCCTCCGTCTCGCCGAATAGGTCGATGTCGTCGGCTAGCTTCTTCGTCGCGTCCTCCACCTCATCCTCCTTCTACTGGTGCTCTGCCTTGCCCATCCCTTCGGCGAATCCGGCTCCTATTGCCTAAAGGTCCACGGCTGGGTAGTGCGACCGGACCACCGCAAGGGCATGAGTAATGGCGGTAACAATGGCGTCGCGGTTGAAGCTCTTGAAGTTCTCCCACGCCGCCTTGCACCTCTCGATGATGGTGTTCAAATACGGTGGCCTACCATCGGGCTGAGGAGCCGCTTCTAGGTCGACGTAGTCGAGCACCGGTTTGACTCCGGCGACTATGGTGTCGAACTTCTCCCTTTGGGTCCTGGCCTCCTGCACCAGCACATCAAACTGTGGCTTGACCCTGACGACGGTAGTCTGCAAGCATTACAAGGTTCCATCAAGCAAGGAAACTACTTTAGCAGTAACTCTGACTAGGAAGTACTCACCGTTCAGCTCCTCGGCCAGTTTGTCTGCTCACCCTGTCTCCTTCGCCTTCTCCTCTCGGAGTTGTTCGATGGTTTGGCGCAGCTGGTCGAGCTCCGCATGTTGCTCTATAAGCACAACAGTCATCACAAAAAATATGGCTATTCAGTAATACAAAAGCACATTTGCCGATACACCATACCTGCTTTCTGCTCGGATACGCTTCTAAGCTACTCGGACTTCTGCTCTAGTTGCGTGGAAGCATTTGCCAGCTGCTCGAACTTGCCCCATAGCTGCTCGAACACAACCGCCAGCAGCTCAGGATAGGACCCCCTTCTGGTATTCTAGGTCCCACGTGTTGGACGTAGCAAGGTCTCGCTCGTGCTGGGCCCATTGGATGTTTCTCTCCATCAGCTTCATCACCTCTTTGAGTTTTTCATTCTCCTCGGCGAGGGGCTCCATCCTCTTGATCAGCTGGTGCAGCTGCTCGGCAGTATGAGTTATCCCCTGCAAACGCACAATGACAATGATGAACTTGATCTCCAACATCAAACACAAGCACTCCAGATGCAAGGTGGACTTCACTAACCTCCCTCGATTTGTTTCATCACTCCGACAAGGGTGGACTTCAGTCTCCTCATCTCCCTGGTGGTGTCCTCCTCCTCAACAACCACCACCTCGTCGCCACGCTTGCGAGGATTCGGACAGATTGGGGTCGAGGTTCATCATGCTTGATGACTTCCACCTTGTCCTCCTCCACCGTAGTTGGAGGCACCACCTAGGGGCTCGGTGGTCGGATAATGTGTCCGACCATGCCCTCCGACACCTCAGACAGCGCCGCCTGCTCCTCTGACACCGCAGGCACTCTACTCCAAGCATCGGCAGCGGCATCGGCGGCTCTAGACTTTGCTCCCAAAGACCCGGCGGTCTCCATTGTCACTTCGGGCATCATTGTCGACTCGTTCGCCGTCGACACCAACTTCTCGCTACCACCTAAGTTCACCAGTAGCGGAGGTTGACTCCTCGGTAAACCGTCGAGCACCTGGGGACTCTAGGATGGGGTCTATTGGCACCTCCTCCGCTCTAGGGACAGCCTTCGTTTGCTCGACAGTCTTGACGGGTGGGGTTAGATCCTCCGCACGCTTTGCACTGCATCAGATCAGCTCATTAGATGCCAAAAAAACAAAGGAACGACTACAATGTAACTCTAAGGCAAGGATACTTATGGTTTGGTCTGCCGGTATAATTTCTTGAACCGGCGCTGCCTACTCGAGCCCCTAGGCGTGGCCGTGGGGTTGACTCCCATGCTCTGGGGTGGAGGTCCCGCCTTCTCCACCGTTGGCCTCTCCTCTGCCCACCGTTCTGGGACTTTTTCCGCCCGCCGCTCTGGGACTTCCTCCGCCCACCGCTCTGGGACTTCCTCTGCCCGCCGCTCTAGGATTCCCTTTGCCTACTGCTCGGGGACTCCTGTCGCCTACTGCTCAGTGACTCCCCTCGCCCGTAGCTCGGGGATTTCTTCGCCTCTCTTTGATCGTACCTCCATGCGCGTGTTGCGCGAAGGCACCTTCGTGCTCGGTGGAGGAGCAACTAGAACTTCGTCGTCATTTGACCACTCGGACATCATGGTACTCCACGCGTCGGAGTGGTCTGGTCACCACCAAGCGAGATGCCTCCTGGCTTGAGGGGAGCGGCACCCGCCATCTTTCTCTTCTTCTAGGCCAGCTCGTCTGCCACTGCCCTCTTCCCTCGGATTTTCTCTGACACCGGGGATGGACTCTCCGACGAGATGCTGACGGTTTCCTCCTCGGGCTGCGTTTGTGGCCGGGCATCTATCGCCTGTGGACAATCGCCCCTCGACATGCTCGAGAACTGCACCACTCTTTCCTGTGAATGGATCTTCGCATAAGTGAATCAGCCCACTGCTCGGCAATGACAGAGGATAAAAAGCAACAGGAACGCACAACTGAGATATTTACCTAGGGAGCTAGATTCTTGTAGTCAAAGGGCCTCGTATACCCTGACATGCTAAATGAGGCAAATGGAGCGAATACCTCTGTAGCCCGCTCTTGCACAACGTCCCTCGATAGCATCTCCGACCTCTCCCGGGTACCGTCGGTCTCCCCCTTGAACTCAAAGGCGCGGTGGGCCCTCTCCTTGCAGGGCTGGACATGGCGCACTATGAAGCTTGCCACCACTTGTCCACCGTTGGTCTTCACGCCCTTTATTAAGCCAAGGAGCTCGCTCACTTGCTCCATATCAGTGCTGCTTGGCATCTCCGACCAGCTCTTCTGGCTCTCTGGGATGTGGTCGGCGTCGCAGTGGACGGCAGGGTGGATTTGCTTCATATAGAACCACCTAGTGTTCCACCCCTTCAGCAACATGTTTAGTGGCATAGTAAGGTACTTGCTCGCCATTCCATCACGCGGCTGAAGATACACTCCACCGACCACCTTGCAACCACCTCCGCCTCTCTTCTTCAGCCAGAATAGGTGGCGGAAGAGGTTGAAATGGGGAAGGATTCCGAGAAACGCCTCACAGAAATGGATGAAGATAGATAGGTGCAATATTGTGTTTGGGTGGAGGTTGCACAGACTGACTCTCCAGAATTCCAACAAATCCCTCAAGAATGGGTGAACAGGAAATCCCAACCCACGCCAAAAATAATCTTCAAACACTACAGCTTCGTCGGTATGAGGCATGGGGAACGGCTCACCGAGGGTCGGCCACCATCCAGCGGTGACGTGGTTAGGCAGAACACCCACCTCCACCAATCTGTTGAGCTCCGCCTCTCCCATTCGTGATGGCACCCACTCTTCATCACGCCAGGATTTTGGTGCTCGCCTTCTAGGGGCTCATCTTCTTCGGTTTCACAGCTCCCTTCTTCAGTGCCATCTCTCAGATCTGGTTAGGGTTTGGCGATGGAAGCAAGTGTAGATGTGAATCTAGAAATGCGAGGGCTGACGAGGAAGATGAAATGAAAAAGTGGCAAAGGAAGGAGCGCGGGGTGTGGCGGCACAGTTATAAAGCACTCCCCCACCTTTTTGCATTTGAGGGTTTTTGGGAAACCGTTCCCACGATTTGCGCTTCTCTGAATTCTCCGCAGTAGCATGGTGGGCCGTTACCTGGGCCTTCGTGCAAACCGTGGCCCGTATCGCCGATTTATCTCCACAATTTGTTACGGCTCGCCGAATATTTGCCGACTTCTCCGCCAATCGTTACGGCTCAGTAATTACTAATGTACAGCCGTTACGCCAGTGTTTTCTCCACGATTCTATTTTCTCTAGGATTTCCTCTTGTGGCTCGGGGACTGCGTCAGCATTATGTCTCGATTCCTCACCGCATTTGGGATTTTTCTTCAGTTGACTGCTGTTTCTGACCCTGGCACTACGTGACCACATCACCTACTGTTAGGCTCGGGGACTAAGTGGGCACACTTCACCTTGTGGTGAATGTGCTTTTTCTCATTTCGGGCTACGTTCGGGGACTGGCTGCCTGCTCGGCTAGTCTTCTGCTTTTATTCTACTTTGGACCCTGGCATCACATGACTACGTCATCTACTGTCAGGCTCGGGGACTAAGTGGACACACTTCACGTCACGGTGAATGTGTTTGCTTTATTCTGGAAGACTCCGTGCCTCTTGAAGCTGAAGAAGACTATCTCCTTTTCTTGTGGTCGGACTCTAAGTGGGCACACTTGGTCTACTATGAAGAAATTTTCGATTCTGAACTTGAGCTCCTTACACCCTTATGGCAAGCCGTACTTGGATTATACTGCTCGGCGACGATTCACGCTGCTCGGTAACTGCCCGCAACTGCTCGGCAACTCATCACGATGGTCGGACCATGAGTTTGACTACTCGGCTTTGTTCGCACCTGCTCAAACAAGCTCAAGATGGCATTGCACAATGGGTACAAGGCGCTCAGGGGACTAGCTGTGGGGGGTATGACCCCAGATACCCATGGCAAACCTCATGGGCTGTGCCCCCAGGGGGGCTAGCCCACAAGATGAAGCCTTGCGGGGCACGACTCTGCTCGACGTCTCCCACAAGACACCGGGAAGATATCCTGAAGATACTATAAGATCTGTTAGGATATGTATGATCCCAAGATTCCTATAATTTGTTATTACTTTTCGGTTATCTCTCAGATCTAACTGACTTATAACCCTACCCCTCGGACTATATAAGGTGGGCAGGGACCCCCTCCAAACTCACGCAATATCATACGATAGCCAATACAAACCAACAGACCACAGGAGTAGGGTATTACATCATACTAACGGCCTAAACCTGTCTAACTCATGTGTCTCTGTTGCCTTCTTGTCCTTGATTACACGCCTGTCTACCGATCAATCTACCTTCATGGGATACCCCTCGGAGGACTACAAAAGATATTCTATCGACACTCGATGATGTGAGCTCGATGTCAGCCAGCGCACGCCCTTAGAGTGACCCAACAAGGATGCATCAGTACATCGGACGCCACAAGGTGGCAGGCAATGCACCGCGGTCCTGGTGCATCGGCGCCTCAGTTGCAATCGTGACGCGCGTGACACCCTCGACGCCCGCAGACATACCCACAATGACCCGAGAGAGGGAGCTAGCCATGGCTATCACCCTCGTCGTGGCGGATGCTATGACAGCGGCGAGGATAGAAGGCCGAGCCCTGGCCTACCAGGGCCTCATGCCTATGGCCGACACATCCTCAACACCGTCTTCCCACCAAGGTACCAACCAACAACCAACATCCTGAAGTACTCTGGGGAAATGAACCCCAGACTATGGCTTGAGGATTATTGGCTTGCCTACCAAGCCGGTGGAGCGGATAATGATGATTTCATTATCCGCAACCTTCCATTGTTCTTGGCCGATTCAGTGCGAACATGGTTGGAACACCTTCCGCCCAACAGAATCAAAAGTTGGGCGGACCTGAAAGAGATCTTCGTGGGAACTTCCACGGCACATACAAGCACCCTAGGAACCCATGGGATCTCAAGAACTACCAACAGGAGGCCAGAGAAACCCTTTGTGGGTACATCCGGCGCTTCTCCCGGTAGTGGAACGAGCTGCCTAACATCGCCGATGCTGACGTTATAGGAGCTTTCCTGTCTGGGGCCACCTATGTGTCCCTAGTTCACAAGCTGGGACGTAAGGGCCTACAAACCACCAAGGAGCTCCTTGGCATCGCCACCAGCCATGCCTCGGGCGAGGAGGCGGTCAGAGCGATCTTCGACCGCCTCAAGGGCAAGGCAAAGCGGGACGAGGACGCCTGTGAAGGCACCTCCAACCGTCCCATCAAGAAGAAGAACAAGCAGCGGTGTGAGGGCTCGCTCGTGGCCGCCGCCAACCGCAGGGGGGTCAGAAACCCACGGAGGGCACTCCGAACCACTTCGAGAAGCTACTCAAGGGGCCATGCCCGAATCATGCTTTCCTCGTCAAGCATCTGTACAAGGACTGCGACCTCATGAAGCGGTTCTTGTCCAGAGGCTCCAACAAAGGCGGGCACGAGAAGGACCCCGACCCGACCACGGACGATGCCGAGGGGAAGGACGATGGCTTTCCGATGCTAGACAGCTGCCTCATGATAATCGGAGGGTCGGCAGCCTACAACTCCAAGCGTCGTTAGAAGCTCATGCGCCGCGAGGTCTATACGACCAAGCTGACCACACCTACCTTCCTCTGATTGTCGGAGAGTGACTTAACCTTCGATCGGACCGACCACCCGGAGAGCGTCCCGCTCGTGGTTGACCCAATCATCGGCACGAAGCGGCTCACCAAGGTACTGATGAATGGAGGCAACGGCCTCAACATCATGTACGCCAAGACGCTCAATGGTATGGGCATCAATCGAGCACGCATCCGACTGACCGGAGCGCCTTTCCATGGCATCGTGCTTGGAAAGCAAGCCGTGCCACTTGGGCAGATCCATCTACCCATTACCTTCGGGGGTCCGTCCAACTATAGGACGGAGACCCTCACCTTTGAAGTGGTTGGGTTCCACGGAACCTACCACGCCATCCTGGGACGACCATGCTACGTGAAGTTCATGGCCGTCCCCAACTACACCTACCTAAAGCTAAAGATGTCGGGCCTAGGCGGGGTCATCACCATCGGCATCTCCTTCCAGCGTGCCTACGAGTGCGAGGTTGAGTGCTACAATCACGCCATGGCAATCGTCGCCTCTAGAGAGCTCGTAACCATTAGGAAGGAGGTCACCAACAAGCACCTGACACCAAGTGGTCATCTAGGTCTTTCGAGCCAATAGAGGGCGCCAAGGAGGTCCTCATAGACCCCGGTAGCCCCGAGGGCAAAATGGTGCACATTGGCACCACGCTTTCTCCAAATAGGAAAGTGCGCTTGTCGGCTTCCTCCGCGCCAACAAAGACATCTTCGTGTGGAAACCCTTGGACATGTCGGTCATTCTAAGGGAAATCACTGAGCACACCTTGAAGATCCATCCAGTCTCCAAGCCAATGAAGCAACGCCTGCGTCGCTTCGACGAGGGGAAACGCAGGACCATCGGTGAGGAGATCATGAAGCTTTTGGTGGCCAGATTCAACAAGGAAGTGTACCACCCTAAATGGTTAGCCAATCCTATTCTTGTATGAAAAGAAGTGTGGGAAATGGAGGATGTGTGTTGACTACATGGGTCTCAACAAAGCATGCCCAAAGGATCCATTTCCTTTGCCGCACATACACCAAATAGTTGACTCTACCTTAGGGTGCGAAACCCTCTGCTTCCTTGATGCATACTCTGGGTAGCATCAAATCATGATGAAAGAGTCCGACCAGCTCGCGACATCTTTCATCACCCCCTTCGAATCGATTCGCTACATCACAATGCCTTTTGGTCTGAAGAACACTGGGGCTACGTATCAGTGTTGTATGCTCAAGTGTTTTGGAGACCTCATCAGGCAGACCATTGAGGCCTACGTGGATGACATCGTGGTCAAGTCCAAACAGGCTGACCAACTCAACCCTGAGAAGTGCATTTTTTGGGTCCCGAGGGGTATGTTGCTTGGTTTCATCATCTCCGAGCGTGGCATCATAGCCAACCCAGAGAAGATCTTAGCTATCACAAGGATGGGCCTAATTCAGAACATGAAGGGGGTACAGCGAATTATAGGGTGCCTCGCCGCACTCAGCCACTTCATCTCACGCCTCGACGAACGAGGTCTCCCCATTTATTGACTTTTGAAGAAGGCTGACCACTTCGAATGGACGCCCGAGGCCCTAGGAAGCACTTGACACGGTCAAGCAGCTTCTGACGAAGGCCCCAATCCTGGTTCCTTCGATCGTTGGAGAACCCCTTCTGCTCTACATTGCGGCCACCACGTAAGTGGCCAGCGCTGCCCTGGTAGTAGAGCGAGAAGAAGAGGGGCACACCCTCAAGTATAATGCCCCATGTACTTCATTAGCGAGGTCTTATCTGACTCTAAGACCTGCTACCCCTAGATCCAGAAGCTCCCGTACGCCATCCTCATCGCCAAGAGGAAGCTACACCACTACTTCGAGTCACATTCGGTGATAGTCGTGATGTCCTTCCCCCTTGGCGAGGTCATCCAAAACCAGGATGCCACGGGAAGTGGGCACTGGAGCTGATGGATCAGGGCATTACGTATCCCTCCTAGACGACCATCATGTCTCAGGTGTTGGCTGATTTCATCATAGAGTGGACCGAGGTGCAAATGCCACCAGTGGTTGTTGACTAGGTGTACTGGACGATGTACTTCATGGATCGCTGATGAAGAAAGGCGCCAACGTGGGGCTGGTCTTCGTTTTGCCTCTTGGGGTACGCATGAGGTACATGGTTCACCTCCATTTCCCCTCCTCCAACAATGTGGCTGAATATGAGGCTCTCATCAACGGCCTACGCATCGCCATCGAGTTGGGCATCTAATGCCTCGACGTCCGGGGTGACTCCCAGCTAGTCATCGACCAAGTCATGAAGGAGTCGGGCTAACACGACGCCAAGATGGCTGCAAACTACCAAGAAGTCCACTAGCTGGAGGACAAGTTCAACGGTCTCAAGCTCAACCACATTCCAAGGCGTCTCAATGAGGCAGCCGATGCACTGGCAAAAGCGGTGTTCTGTCGAGAGTCAGTGCCAACGGGCATCTTTGCTAGTGATCAGCACAAGCCCTCGGTTCACTATGAGGGGTCAGAACAAGCCGGTGATGATCCGCCCGCCCTGGGCTCGGGGGCTAACCAGCCATCGGCTCCATTGGACCCTGAAGTCATGGAGCTCAAAGAGGACCTTGCAACAGGGCTCGACTCTCTAATGGACTGGAGGATGCTCTACCTCAACTACCTCCTCCATGAGGCGCTACCGACTGACAAGACAGAGGCTTGATGGCTCACATGTTGCACCAAGTCCTTCATCCTTGTGGAGGGTGAACTCTACAAGCAAAGCCACACCGGGATCCTACAATGCTGCATCCCCATCGAACAAGGGAAGCGTTTGCTGGGCGATATCCATGGAGGGGTCTGCGGTCACCATGCCGCACCTAGAACCCTAGTCTGAAACATGTTTCGACAAGGCTTCTACTAGTTGACCGCAATAGCCGATGCCGAGCAGATTGTGCGCACCTACGAAGGGTGTCAGTACTACGCTCAATAGATTCACCAACTGGTCCAAGCGCTCTAGACAATCCCCATCATGTGGTCATTCATGGTCTGAGGGCTCGATCTGGTCGGACCTCGCAAAAGGGCGCCGGGGGCTACACCCACTTGCTTGTCACCATAGACAAGTTCACAAAGTTGATAGAGGCTCGGCCGATCTCCGTGATCAAGTCCGAGCAAGCCATGTTGTTCTTCCTTGACATCATCCATTGCTTTGGACTCCCAAACTCCATCATCATGGACAATGGCACGTAGTTCACCAGAAAGAAGTTCATCTGATTCTACGATAAATACCACATCCGGTCGATTGGGCCGCCATGGAGCACCCCCACATGAACGGGCAGGTCGAGCGCGTGAATGGCATGGTCCTACAAGGCCTTAAGCCTAGGATATTCAACCGGTTGAACAAGTTTGGTGGACGACGGTCACCGAGCATCCCATGGTGCTCTAGAGCCTAAGGATGACTCACGCCATTCTTCATGGTCTATGGCTCCAAGGCCTGTACTCCCGACCGACCTCGACTATGGAGCACCGAGGGTTAGGGCGTACAATGAATAGGGAGCTGAGGTATCCCTCGAAGATGCCATGGACCAGCTGGATGAAGCACGCGACGTTGCCCTCCTCTGCTTGGCCAAGTACCAGTAGGTGTTGCGACAGTACCACATCCGTCGAGTGTAGGGTTGGGCCTTCAACGTTAGAGATCTGGTCCTCCACCATGTCTAGAGCAGCAAGGACCGCCACAAGCTCTCCCCACCATGGGAGGGACCATACGTCGTCGCGGAGGTGCTCCGACCAGGCACCTACAAGCTTAGGACCATCGACGGCGAGGTCTTCACCAATGCCTAGAACATCGAGCAGCTATGTCGCTTCTACCCTTAATAAACCCACACTTTCTCTTATCAATTTCGCTATCGAACTCCCCGACCTTTAGTGACACCCTACCCTAGCAACGGCTAGGGGGAGGGCCTCACTTGGGGGCTAATAAGAGCATATCTATTCGATAGACAGTCTCCACATCCAACCCTTTCTCACGATTAAGACCCAAAAGCAAAGCTTGCGAAACAAACGCTGAGTAAAACTAGTCAGACTACGAGAAACCTATGCCTCGGTGGCTACGGTGTCTTTGCTCACCAGCGGAATCAGAGTTTTTCTCCACACCTTGGGCTTTTTGGCCTTAGCCACGGAAAAGCGTCGATACACATTTAAGAGTCTGTCCGCCTAGCAAGCATTCTCTGTGCCAGTCGGAGTGCACTAACCTTTTTGTGCAACAAGGGGAGAAGGGCTAAAAATCTATTTGCTATAACAAAATTTAAGAGCTTGTCCATTTAGTACAAGTTCACCGCCTAGATTATCTGCTTAACTAAATTCTTGCACGGGATGTTCTCATCCTCTATCTCCGCAGGTAAGTCCTGTCCTAGCAGGGCAACACAAGTCGATTGGATGGCTTGGCCGCTACCGAGAAATAGGTAGGGAGCAGCAGGATGCCCCACGCGGGATATGTCGACCACGTCATGAACGATGGGAAAACCTCCCCAAACCCATCACCCATACCATCAAGGTAAATCCTGTACCTAGGTCGATCGAATGGCTCAAAGCCGCTGTCGAGAGATGGGTCACCGTTACTTTACACGCATTAAATTCACTACCGAGCTCCCGACCCCAGCAATGGTGTAGCACCCGGTTTTAAAGATAAAACCAGATACACACGATATGTGAGCCTAGGAAGTCAAATCTCACATATAGCCACAAATAAGGGTAATATCAAGAGACAATACTTATTACATAACGTATTAGTAAAAAGGAAAATAACCTCAGAGTATAGACAGCGGAAAGTCGACTCCGATCTTCTGGCGAAGACTCCAAATCCATAGCGACGACTGACTGGTTTACCACAAGCCTAACTCCTCTAGACCAGCAATCTGGTACCCATCCGAGATTTTTATCCAAGTATAGAAAAGTAAAACAAGCGTAAGTACATGTTGTACTTAACAATTATATCATGGGGTTCATGAGGCTCAAAAGGCTGACACTGGTTTAACTGTGATTAGCCTTTGTTTAGCATAATTTTAGCAATTGGTTGGCAACAAGTTTATCCATAAGCCCATAAACATTTGATCAGGTAAACATGAATAATGTATAGCATAAACAATTAATCATTAGCACAATTATCCATTAGTGATCATCTCTATTCCATAAGGGTCCAAGGCCGCTCGTGTCCATGAGCACGGCTGTTATAACAGTTTTATACTATGCAGAGTTTGTACACTTTCACTGTGAGTCGTGATTTACCCTTTCGCCCGAGGTGATCAGCCTCTTGACTCGCTACCAAGGAAGGTCGGCAAGGTTCATTATGAAGCCTTTCAAAGGTTCGTCTAACAAGTTAGGGCCGCTAGGCGTATGTGGCCCATCTCTAGGAGTGGCATGCGTGGGCATCGCAGCACGGTACACACAACCTAGCAGAAAAGGAAACATACCCTTATGCGCCATAAAGGTAACCACTAACAAGCTAGAAAAGGTCCTCATACTGAGCTAAAGCCGGAGCCATATAGCCCTCATAGCTGTACTGTAAGTCCCGGATGATCGCTTATAGATAAGTCCTTAGGGAGAGGAATCTGAAGCATTTAGAAAGTAGCTAAACGCTCCAGCCCCCTGTTTCCATGTTGCTAAAAAGTCATGCTTTAATGTTTATTGCATATATCATTAGTCAAGTTACAAGATCATGGTTTTGATTAAGCACTAGCAAAAACTACCCAATGCAATATCCCAAAGGTATCAAGGTACAAGATATCAAGTATCTAGGATATCCTTATTGGCAACAGGGTAGACACATGCAATATGAATTAAGTGATTAAATGTGAATAGGTAACAAGGATGGTCCCATGCTATACTTGCCTTACACACCGATCCTTCGGTAAGCTTTAATCTTCAATGTCCTTCTTCTTCTGGATCACCACGTGTATCTCACCGACTGGGCGTAATAGTAGAACACCACACAAACATCCATACCCATACATGCCTAGCATACAATTGCATCTATATTAGAACAATACACCAATCATAAAACAAATAAGTAAAAGAGTTTGAAATACGATTCTACGCAATGCTACGAACACACAGTCGCGAGAGGCATGCTAATCGGAGCTACAGTTGAAAAGATACAACTACCGAGAGATTTGCTTAATACGTGGAAAAAGGAAACTATAGGCTTCATTTATGTTAACCATATGAATTCATATATAAAAGATATTTTATAAATAATATAGATTAAATTAAGTAAATTTTGGATTTGAATTATAAAACAAAAGTAAAACAAATCATATTTTATGTATAAAACCCAGTTGCATAATCATTAATCAAGATATGATTTAAACCATGTTATTTCAGAAATAACAATATAGTAAACTCTATTACTAACGCGTAGATCTCGTCGTTATGAATCTAACGCAACTTGAACGGACTATTTCGGAGTTAAAATGAATAAGTTATGATTTAAACAAGTTTTCCTATAGTTAAAGAATAAATTAAATCTACCCATAAATTTGAAATATTGGAAACATGCCTAACAGTTGTATAAACATGTAGAATATGTAAATACGATCCTAACGCAATTTGAACGGGTCAAATCGGACTTAAAACGTAAAAGTTATAGCCTAAATAAATCGAATGGCAAAACTGTAAATAACTAAAATGTATTTTTGGAACCAACCGAGCAAAATACGCTTTTAAAAGAAGAAAGCATAAACTGAGAAATGTATAATGGACTGTGGGTTCTATTTTGAAGAAACCAAATGGCTCTTATGAAAATTAGCCACACAAAGGGGTATCGTGGATTCTAGATCGTCGGATTATATTTGAACGACTGTGATTTGATCACGGGGGACATAGGGATAGCCGGCCGATGGCTACAGTGCTGGCACGGCGGTCAACCATGGGCGATGGCGGACATCTCGCCGGTGTCCGTGGTTCCAGCGACTCTGGCCATCCCGAGACAAGCCAAATACGTGGAAATAATCTATATGCGCTTGCAAAGTCGCTAGGGTACCAAAACGGGGACGGGGAGAACGTCGGGGCAACAGTCTGCGGGGCACCATTGCCGGCGGCGTCGGTGCTCTCTGTTATGGCGTTCTAGGGTGCAATATGATGAACGGAGGGCATAGGGGGACGGAGAAGCTCACTGCGAGTCCAACGGCGGTGGTCGCGGCGTCCGGGAAGGCTCCGACGGCGGTGGTTCATCGACGGCGGCGGATAGAGGAAGAACGCGTAGGTTAGGGAAATCTGAGCAAAGGTCAACCAAAATGATGAATTGATGGTACCTACGGCTCCATTGAATGATGGCGGATCTCCGAGAGGCGTCGGCGATGGCATTTGCGGCACTAGAGCAGTTAATTGCGGCGGCGCTGGCGAGCTTGAGCGCGGACGAGAAAAGGGAGAGATGGAGGGGGTCCAGCTGGGTTTTGTAGGTGGGCGGGGCGGCAGCGTAGAAGGAAAGGAATCGGGGCGCTATGAATTTGGTTGCCTTCCTTGCTTGCGTGGAGGACCGGTGAGTTGTCGTCTTGGCGTGCGCCATCAGAGTAACCGGAGAAGAAAGGAAAGGGGAGCGTGGGGCGCTGATGAGCGGGACCCGCGGGGCAGTGAGGGAGAAGGGGTGAGGCGCGTGCGGTGAAGGGCTGAAGTGGTCATGGGGGAGCTAGGCCGCGCGGATGATGCAGCAGGCGCGCCGTGCGGAGGCCGAGTAACAGGCCGAGTAGCGAGCTGGGCCGATGGGGGAGGAAAGAGGAAGGGAGGAAGCACCAGCTAGGCCGCCGAGCAGCATGCCGAGGCCGGGAAGAGGAGGAAGGAAAAGGGAAAGGGAGGGGATGCTGGGCCGGTTCTAGGGGCTGGGCTGACACCGGGAAGAAGGAAGAAAGAAGCGGGCCAGGGGGAAAACGTGGGCCTCCGGGTCAAAATGAGAGAGGAGTTTTTCCTACTTTTTTCCAAATCCTTTTCTTTTTCTAGTTTTCAAATCTAAGCCAAATTCTATGTAAATCATATCAAATCCGAATATGTTTTCAACATACTTTTCATCTCAAATATAAATGAGAAATTTTGGTAAGTTTTCAAAAATAAATTTTACCATTTTTTTTAAATCCTCTTATTTTCAAATTTTCTTTTCTTTTATTTCAAAGCCATTTTAAATTTCATTTCAAAAGCATTCCAAATTACTTTGGAGTTTGGATCACACCATTCATCACAATAAATAAAATGCAACAGCATGTATGCTCACACATGTTACTACCTTATGATGAATTTTAAATTAATGAAAATTTTTATTTTCCTATATTTCATGTGCACAAAAATTCATAAATAAATTATTTTAGCTCTATTTTAAAAGAGGCAATTTTTAGGGTGTTACAATTCTACCCCTCTTAAGATGAATCTCGTCCTCAAGATTCGGAAGACGTCGACTAAGAGATGGGAATACTCCATCCTTGGATTCTTCTTTACTTCCTCATGCAGTTCCATTGTCTTGATAAAGATTCACTTTACTTTGCATACCTATTGCCCTTACTCCAAGTAACTTGCCTAACTAATTAAAAAACTTTGACAGGTACCTTGAACAACTCTCAGGTAACCCTAATCACTAGGCCATAATTCTCTTTCCTCATATGTTCACCTTTCAACAAGGCTTCCTTATCTTTTTGGTCCGAAATGGAATCTACCACCAATCTTTAAATCTTTAAAACATTAATGATCCCAGTTAAGTTGCTCGAACTAGGAATACAACTCTTAATCCTTGGTGTTACTCGAACCTTCTTAGCACAATTCTCCATTGGTAAGGGCATCGGCCATGACTTCACTTCTTGAAGTGATAGCACTTTTCCAAGTCATAATCAATCTCATTCCAACGAGGTTATCACAAGCTCAAGACCAACTTGGTGAAGATGTCCTATGTACTCTTGTGATCCTCCTAGATGTCACTTTTACTTTCAAGAAGATGGTACTTCCATGCTTCGTAATGGATAACTCCAAATAAGATGTTAGTTAGTTCAACTCAAGCTTCCTTAGTTGACTTAATGAACAAGCCACTACTTTTCTTCTCATATAAGGACACATCCCACACCTTGATAAGGTGCATCATAGTAGATATAAAGCTCTTGTCCTGATCTAACAAAGCTAATATCAAGATTTTACGTCAACCTCTTCTTGGATTTCTTCAAACACTTGGCTGAGGTCTCTTTATCCAAACTAACTTAAAAGCTTCTCCGGTAGCTTTATCAACATCTTGCTGGTCTTGGATAAACTTTTCTTGGACTTCTAACCAAACCTCATTGAAACTCTGAGTTCCTCTTGAATCTTTGGGTACCACCATGCTTCCATTGCGCAAACTAGAACGTAGGACACTTCATCTTGCAAATTCTTCAACTTGGCTACCCCCCTTAAGAAAAGATAAACCAGGGAACACCAAAGTGTAGCTTGCATCATCTTGTGATTGAAGTCTACTGTTGTCCAGAATTTTCTCAGGGTTTTTGATTGTCCAAAATCAGAGATATAACCGATGAAGATAGGCAGCTCCGAAGACAGGATAGGAAAAATAGAAGAAAACCATAACCCAACTATTTATTTCATTAATCCTTATACCTTAAACCTATAAAGTAGATGAAATTGTGGGAACACCCAACAAGATCATTGCAATCATTACAAAGATGCAAACAATCATAAGCATAATGACAATTCAACAAGACAGTAAAGATGCACAACTCAATCATCGACTCAACTTGCGATACTATCATTTTTATTACATAAGGGGCACAACTCCTATCCTTATCTAAGGATCTTGGATAGTCTAGCATAACTTCTTCATTCACCAAATGCTTCTTTCAGGTTGGTTATCACTGACACTTTCTGGTAACAGTCCAGTAGTGATCTGACTCTGGCTACTTCCTTGGTATAATTATTGATTCTTCTATGGGCAAGATTTAACATAATGTCCTTCCTGCTGGCAATGATAACACTTCCTCTTAGCTGGATCTTTAGTGATGTCATACTCCACAGAATTGTTGCTTAGAGTATTGTCAGCTTGCTAATTCTGTAAGTTCATCTTTGTTTGACTAGACCGCTTTTTAGCTCGCTTGATCTTTCGGGGTTGAAACTCCATGTAGGTGATTGTCCACCCATCTATGCATACCTCATGTGGAAAGAGTGGAGTAACCTTAGCTTGAGAATCTTCCAATTCATTAGAGTCTGAGTTTATCTGACCAGTGATTGGAGCTGGTTGTGACGATGTAATAGAACTCGAATGTTGATTGCTTTCCAATTCTTTCTCTGGTGAGACCTCCTTTCTCTTCTTATCCACATTGTCCTCAGGTACAGGTTGAATACCTTCATACTCAATTCTTTCTCCTGACAGTGTGGTTAGAAGCACCGAACGCTGGGCATACTTGATCACTCCTTTATAGGCTGACATCCATCCCATTCCAAGAATGACATCAATGTCCACTAACTCTAATACAATAAGGTTTGCTTCAAATTTCACCCCCTTTATGTTAAGACTAACTCTTGGGCATTTGCGGTTTGCCTTCATTTCTCCTCCTGGGGACTTAACTATCACTAGTTTCCTCATTGGAAGCATAGTTATCTTATGTTCCTTTATGTATGCACTAGAGATAAACGAATGTGATGCACTGGGATCAAACAGCACTGTGGCGGAAGCTGAGTTTACTGGAATGATACCATACACAACCTCCTTAGCTCCATGAGTGGTCGTCATCTCCACATTATTCAATCTTCCTTGGATGTAGTTTCTCTTTGCTTTACTTCCTTGCTCCTGTTTCTTCTAGACCTTATGTTCTTGCTTCTGCTGTGGGTGATCCAGGCATCCATGCGCCGTTCTTCCAATATCTTCATTGGACTTCATATTCTTCTAAGCTTTTGCTGCTTGTCTCTTCACTGGTCCCTTTGGTATGTTGGTTTGACCTTGTGGCAAGCACTGTTGAAAACTCCTAGGTTGAGTCATTCATTCTGGTGCTTGTTGTTGCATAGCTACAAGCTTCTCCTTGTCAAATGCAGTCAAGGGCAACGTAGCTTGGTCCTCCTGATCTCTGATGCTGGTGGTCTCCTCATTACCACCCATCTATATAAACGAAGAAAGAGGATTGAGAATAGAGACAAAGTTTTCATAACAGATAGAGGTTGAAGTGAGCATAAATTTTAGCAAATAACAAGGTTGGAGAGAAAACAAGAACTAAGCAAGATAAAAGCATGCTAAAACGTCCAGTTCTATCTAGGCTTGCGTCCTACAGTCAGCATTGCTTTGATACCATTTTGTAGCACCCGGTTTTAAAGACAAAACCAGATACACACTATATGTGAGCCCAGGAAGTCAAATCTCACATATAGCCACACTTAAGGGTAATATCAAGAGACAATACTTATTACATAACGTATTAGTAAAAAGGAAAATAACCTCAGAGTATAGACAGCAGAAAGTCGACTCCAATCTTCTGGTAAAGACTCCAAATCCATAGGGACAACTGACTGGTTGACCACAAGCCTAACTCCACTAGACCAGCAATCTGGTACCCATCCAGGATTTTTATCCAAGTATAGAAAAGTAAAACAAGCGTAAGTACATGTTGAACTTAACAATTATATCATGGGGTTCATGAGGCTGAAAAGGCTGACACTAGTTTAACTGCGATTAGCCTTTGTTTAGCATAATTTTAGCAATTGGTTGGCAACAAGTTTATCCATAAGCCCATAAACACATAATCAGGTAAACATGAATAATGTATAGCATAAACAATTAATCATTAGCACAATTATCCATTAGTGATCATCTCTATTCCATAAGGGTCCAAGGCCGCTCGTGTCCGTGAGCACGGATGTTATAACAGTTTTATACTCTGTAGAGTTTGTACACTTTCACTGTGAGTCATGATTTACCCTTTCACCCGAGGTGATCAGCCTCTTGACCCACTACCAAGGAAGGTCGGTAGGGTTCACTATGATGCCTTTCAAAGGTTCATCTAACAAGTTAGGGCCGCTAGGCGTATGTGGCCCATCACTAGGAGTGGCACATGTGGGCGTCGCAGACACGGTACACACAACCTAGCAGAAAAGGAAACATACCCTTATGCGCCATAAAGGTAACTACTAACAAGCTAGAAAAGGTCCTCATACTAAGCTAAAGCCAGAGCCATATAGCCCTCACAGCTGTACTATAAGTCCCGGATGATCGCTTATAGATAAGTCCTTAGGGAGAGGAATCTGAGGCATTTAGAAAGTAGCTAAACACTCCAGCCCCCTGTTTCCATGTTGCTAAAAAGTCATGTTTTAATGTTTATTGCATATATCATTAGTCAAGTTACAAGATCATGGTTTTGATTAAGCACTAGCAAAAACTACCCAATGCAATATCCCAAAGGTATCAAGGTACAAGATATCAAGTATCTAGGATATCCTTATTGGCAACAGGGTAGACACATGCAATATGAATTAAGTGATTAAATGTGAATAGGTAACAAGGATGGTATTTTTGGATGGCAAAACTGTAAATAACTAAAACGTATTTTTGGAACCAACCGAGCAAAATAAGCTTTTAAAAGAAGAAAGCGTAAACTGAGAAATGCGTAATGGACTACGGGTTCTATTTTGAAGAAACCGAGGGGCTCTTATGAAAATTAGCCACGCGAAGGGGTATCGTGGATTCTGGATCGTTGAATTATATTTGAACGGCGGTGATTTGATCGCGGGGGAGAAAGGGATAGCCGGTCGATGGCTACAGTGCCGTCGCGGTGGTCAGCCATGGGCGACGATGGACATCTCGCCGGTGTCCGCGGTTCCAGCAACTCCGGCCATCCCGAGACAAGCCAAATACGTGCAAATGAGCTACAGGCGCTTGCGAAGTTGCTATGGTACCAAAACGGAGACGAGGAGCACGACAGGGCAACGGTCCACGGCAGCGCCATTGCCGGTGGCGTCGGTGCTCTCTGTTACGGCGTTCTAGGGTGCAATATGATGAATGGAGGGCATAGGGGGACGGAGAAGCTCACTGCGAGTCCAACGGCGGTGGTCGCAGCGTCCGGGAAGGCTCCGACGGTGGTGGTTCATCGACGGCGGCGGCTGGAGAGAGGAAGAACGAGCGGGTTAGGGAAATCCGAGCGACGGTCGACCAAAACGACGAATTGATGGTACCTACGGCTCCGTTGAATGACGGCAGATCTCCGAGAGGTGTCGGCGATGGCGTTTGCGGCACTGGAGGGGTGAATTATGGCGGCGCTGGTGAGCTTGAGCGTGGACGGAAAAGGGAGAGATGGAGGGGGTCTAGCTCGGGTTTTGTAGGCGGGCGGGGCTGCGGCGTAGAAGGAAAGGAATCGAGGCGCCGAATTTGGTTGCCTTCCTTGCTTGTGTGGAGGACCGACGAGTTGTCGTCTTGGCGTGCGCCATCAGCGGGGCGGAGGAAGGAAAAGAGCATCCAAAGAAGAAAGGAAAGGGGAGCGTGGGGCGCTGACGAGCGGGACCCGTGGGGCAGTGAGGGAGAAGGGGTGAGGCGCACATGCGGTGAAGGGCTAAAGTGGCCGCAGGGGAGATGGGCCACGTGGATGATGCAGCAGGCGCGCGGTGCGGAGGCCAAGTAACAGGCCGAGCAGCGAGCTGGGCCGATGGGGGAGGAAAGAGGAAGGGAGGAGGAGGCACCAGCTGGGCCGCCGAGCAGCATGCCGAAGCCAAGAAGAGGAGGAAGGAAAAGGGAAAGGGAGGGGATGCTGGGCCGGTTCTAGGGGCTAGGCTGACGCCGGGAAGAAGGAAGAAAGAAGCGGGCAGGGGAAAACGTGGGCCTCCGGGCCAAAATGAGAGAGGAGTTTTTCCTTCTTTTTTCCAAATCCTTTTCTTTTTCTAGTTTCCAAATCTAAGCCAAATTCTATGTAAATCATATCAAATCCGAATATGTTTTCAACATACTTTTCATCTCAAATATAAATGAGAAATTTTGGTAAGTTTTCAAAAATAAATTTTACCATTTTTTTAAATCCTCTTATTTTCAAATTTTCTTTTCTTTTATTTCAAAGCCATTTTTAATTTCATTTCAAAAGCATTCCAAATTACTTTGGAGTTTGGATCACACCATTCATCACAATAACTAAAATGCAACAACATGTATCCTCACACATGTTACTATCTTATGATGAATTTTAAATTAATGAAATTTTTTTCCTATATTTCATGTGCACAAAAAATCATAAATAAATCATTTTAGCTCTATTTTAAAAGAGACAATTTTTAGGGTGTTACAAATGGTAGGGGATCAGGCATCGCTCGGGGGCTAGCAAGAGTGTCTATTTCGTAGACATTGTAACACCCTAGGTGTTAGCCTTGCATAAATTGACTTGCATAGCATGAGCATGAGCATCAAGCATTCATATATAAGCATTTACACTAGAAACATTTGATTGAAACATATGCAACATTGCTTGTTATTTTATGTTTCTTGGTATATATGCATATGATCATGAGTGAATACATGTAGATGGTTGATATGAGTCACAAAAACATGTTGGCAATACTTAGGTTAGCAAATGGAACATGGTTCAGGAATGTCACTTTCCATGATCAAGCCCTTAAGTCATGTTTCATGTGATTACACTAAATAGCTCTATGAGTGACTAATACATGAAATGATTGTATGACCTTGCAATTTGCTTAAACATGTTTAGAGTATCATTATGAACACCTTTGATATTCATGGTTAGGGGTAAATAGGTCATTAAGCCATAGTTTGAAGTGTATCAACATTTAAATGTGACATGTTTGACCAAGTTTGAATTAGCTGTTAGAGACCTTGGATGGAGGTGATCACTAAAGCAAAGTTGTAGTATTTGATATAAGGAACAACTTTTATTTTCTGGGTCATTGAATGATTCAGCTCCTAACATGTTTGAAATTGGATCACAAGAATCATCAAAACAACAATTTCAACACTTGTAAAATTTTTCTAAGTCATTGTGCACTGACCGACTGACAGGCTAACATTGGGGATGACACTACTCAGTGTTGGTTGTGAATCAGAGCATGATCCCATAACAAAAGTTGTAGCTGGTACATAGGACTACACAAGTCGTGTAGATCATTTACGTTAAGGAGCTACGGTTTAACAGTTTAACCACCTTGAAACCTCGCTATCAGACTCGGCTTCGGGTTTAACTGACAAACTAAATCGCTCGGCACAGTGGCCGACCGTCGCCTGGACAGGACCGCCGTGTGGACGCGGAGAACAGCCGCGCGTCGCCGTTGCCCTGACCACGCAGGCCACGACGCTCTAGAGCTGGCCGTTATCACCCTAGCTACCGCCCGCTCCTGTCTGCGCCTTCATTTTCACATTCTCGGCTCCTCCTTCGCCGTTCGCTCACCCGCAGTAGCTGCAACCTCGGCACCGCAGCGCCGCCGTCGTCGTTGACGGCACAAGCCGCGCCTAGCTGCTCAATCGCCACCGCAACCTCTCCACCATCATCCCAGCGACTCCTTGCGCCCGCCCGTGCCTGCTGACCATGCTAGGTAAGCCACCACGCCGCGCACGGACCTCGCCGGCGTCCGCCGCCGAGCTCCGTTACCGTGGCCGCGTCGTTTCCGTTCACCTTGCGCCTAAATAGCTCGTGCGTTGGCTTCGTTGTTGCTTGTAGATGCATGACGTAGCCTAACTTGCGCTTCCATGGCCAGCTCCGGTGTATCGCCGTCGTCCCGCCCCGCCGATGCCACCATGGCCGGCGTCGTCGCCCTTCGTGCCGGTGATCAGCCCGCCTAGCTAGCCCCACGTGTGCGCCCGGTCGTGTAGGTCGTGTTGTGAAGATGCCACACGCCGGCGAGTTCGCCGTCGGCAAGCTTTGGCCGCGCCACCATCACATAGCGTAGCTGCTCTGTTCTTGTCTCACTGACGCATGGGTCCTCTGACCAGCGGGTCCAACCGATCAGCGACAGCAGTATTGAAAGCTAGTTCATTTTGAATTCAGATTTCATGTGTTTTGTGATTTTTAGATCTCTAGTTTTGTAGCTTCAAAAAAATTATGAAATAAATTTGGTAGTGTTCTTTAGGAAGTTTAGTATTTAAGAAAAATATGATCCTTGCACTTATAGTAGAAATTTTAGAAGATTTAAATGGAGATTTGAAATGTGTTTTTGAATGCATATAAACTTGTTTATTCTATATCTAGAGTTCATGTGCTCCAAAAATTATGAAATTTTTGTGGTAAACTATTCTTGACATGTATGAGCTCTGGTAAAAATTTGAGGACTAGTGCATGCATAGATTTGTAGTTATAGATTTTTCTTTTATAAATAGGTAATCCTTGTATGAATTTTCATAAATTATTTAGGAATCCAATATTCATGAAATTTGTTGGAGGTTATCCTAGTAGTATATGGATGCTAAGAAAAATAGGAAATCTGTTGCTTGACACTTTTCAATAGGGTTTTCTATTTATGCTATTTCAAGCCTTACTGCCTTGTCATTTTTGTATAGGATGTTTTACTTGGTAAAATGGCATAAAACTTTTACAGTAGTCTATTGGTAGCACTAGTAAGCCACTGTAATTTTCTGAGAAATTATGATGCACATTTGGTATATGTTTATTATTTAACCTATGTATCTAAATGAAATAATAAAGGCATATAAAGAAATAGTTTGGGCTTCACCATTATATTTTCTTGGATGTATTTAGTATGCTTAAACTGTTGATAGACTTTGTGTTGTCAAACTTTGAATGATTACATGAAGTAGAAGTATTGTTACTTTGTAATGCGAATTGGATGGATTGTAGACAGATTCTGGAGTTTGATGAGTTGCATGATAAAAATGATGTTTTCTATAAAAATAGTTAATAACAAAGTTGTAGATAACTTCATCATATGTCTTGTGTTAAAATTTCAGAGCCATAGGTCAAACGGTTTAGGATTTATAGCTATTTAAAGTTAGCATTTCCGAATTGCTTGCTCTCTGGAATTTCTGGACAGCGCTGGATTGATTGTCTGTTTTAGTTAAGATAAAGTGTGAATTAGCTTTTGGTGATTAAATAAGAGTTGTAGAAAATTTTATAAGCTTTCTAGAAAGTCTAATATCACAGCATTTGGATAAGTAGAACTTCAGTTATGAGTAAACCAAGCAGCTTCTGTTTTGTGTGTAGTGAATGAATTGTAAATGTGTTTGATTAAGTAATCAAGAAGAGATATGCACCTACTCGGTAAAATATGATGCATTTGTTAACACCATGCTGTTAAGAATACTTATACGAATGCATTCGTCATGTGTCATTATTTTATACTTGTACGCATGTATGCATTCGCAATACCTTATGCCATATTCATGCATCTAGGATCGGAGGAAGAAATAACGTTGCTGGAATTCAACGAAGTAGAGGAAGGGGACCAGTAGGAGAATCCTCAAGTCGCAGCTCCCGAAGGCGAGGAGCAGAATTCTGAAGAGCTTCCGGAGTGTCCTGATCACCGCCCTACTTCTTTTCTGAAAGGCAAGCCCCGGAGCATTCTAAGTCTCCCAGTATATTACAAATGATTACTTAAGTATTTATGATTGATGCATTAGGTTATAAGAGTTGAATGGAACCACTTGATGCATATAAATTCCTTGTCCAGCTTTTACACCTTTAATTGGTATAGGTCCAGGATCGAATATATGCTTAGCCATGCTTAGACCGGTAGAAGTCGGGTGATTTCCTGTCACCTGCGAGATATAGGTGGATACCGGAGCACGGTTGGCTATATTTGCTATCGTGGAAAAGAACCATGGGTTAAAAGAAAATCAAGGTCGGGCGGAGTCTATGCGTAGGATGACTCATGTGATTCCGTCTGAGCCGATTAAGGACCGTACCGTTGTTGGTGCTTCTAACAAGATTGAACGCATGCCTATCACTTAGCAGTCCGGATAACTCGTTCCGACCGCGAAGCCGAGTAGCTCAACTCAGGCCGGGACCCGTTCTGTTGTGCACTCCTTGCGGGGGGCGATCAGACTGAGACCAAGGGCAGGCTAGGCCTAAACGTCCTAGCATCTGGTGTCCTAGATTGTGCGGCGTGGTACGGACCCGTGAAATGTGTACCTGAGTTGTACCAAAGGTGACCTAAGGCTGCCTTCGCGCGGTATGCCTGGGTTTGTGTTAGGAATAAATTCCCAGCTGGTTGAAATCGATTCGAATCGCCGTCTCTCCCAGATAGTGAGAAACTTGGCTAGTCCCAACATCGTAGTAACTGTGTTATGGAATATGATGGTTCGGATGAATATGGAATTGCAATACCTGCTGTGGTTACTATTGTATGCTTTTAAATGGATATACCACATGTTTGGCACAGGATAGTTGCTAATCTAGAGATGGATAGTTATAATTAACCTGATATTGGAACCATATTTGTATAGCTAAGTTAATCGCTTTTATGCAAAATGTTGTCAAGCTATCCCCACTTATACAGCCTTGCATAATCCTTGGAGTCATTTTATTTCTGGTTTTCGACGGGTAAGTCTAGCTGAGTACCTTCTCGTACTCAGTGTTTTATTTCCCATGTTCCAGATGGCACTGTGTATCATGGTTATTGCAAGAGTTGCTTCTATCCCGCTGTGGATGAGGAGTAAGTCTTGGGCAGGCTTCTTATTAATCCTTCTACATGCTTTTGTGGACCGTGATCGTATCTTGGCACTGTACTAAACTATGTTGGAAACTTTACTTTCAAATTTAATTTGCTTCCACTTTTATCTATCAAACTCGGTTTGTAATAACTGGTTTCATACTCTGATGATGAAAATGTATCTGTGAACTTTATGTAATATGTGGCATGTATGTTGAATCATGTACGATCTTGGTTGTTGTAAATCGTTTATCGAGACCCGTCGTGGTACTCAACGGACTACCGGGTTTATATGGGTTCAAGTATGATAGTGCAACCGCTTGCGGGACGCCATTGTACTTGTACTCTTATAAATTGGTCGGTTCTGCGACAGCTGACATCAGAGAAAGATTCAACGTTAATTGTCACATGTGTATTTAAAACAAAAGTTTTTGTTTTCCAAAAACCCTTCTCTAGCAACTGATAGCTATATAATAGGTATTTGAAATCTAAAGTGTGCCAATGATCACTTTCCTTATGCCCAAATTAAGGACTATTAGGTGGCTATTTAAGTACTAACATGGGGGTTTTTACTTCATCGTCCATACGGCGTGCTATTGTATGGATGCCATTCACTTGAATGGTAATGTGTGGATCAAATGCCTCTATGCCAAGGTAAGATGATGAGTGACATGACCGCAAGATGTGAGCGTGCGGTCGGGGAGAGTTAGCTTTGGTATGGCTATGTATGCATGCTTGCATGTGTATATGGTGCGTATTTAATTGTGGGTTTAAATTATTATCGGGTAGTTTGATACGGAAGTATATGTATGGGTATACATATATGGAAGTATTTAAATTATATTCTGCATCTTTCATTATGGGTTTGGGCTTAAATGAAATTCTTATGCAGGTACACTAACAACGAAACGTGTAGCTCGACTAGTTACGCTATATATGAGAGAACGTATGTATGCCACCATGTCTACCGCTAGAAACAAATTTTTTCTAAGTTTGTGAGGACGTACGGAACAAGCATGCATCATGATAATTATCATTCAAATAATTACATTGTTCCTCCCCTTATAAATTTCTTACTCGGTTATGTAACTCTTATCCATTATGGCCTTGTCTCACTAAGTGTACATGATGATGGTACCGATGGCAGCACCAGTTGGAGTGAGAATTTCCTAATGGTTTTTGGAACACCTACCCTGTTGTGAGAGTTTTGCACTTTGCGGGGTACCATGAACCGCACCTCTATCACTAGAATAAAGGGACTTGAGCCAGCAGCTTGCATGGGCCCAGCATGTTGTGATGGATCTTCAGCATGCGGTGCATTATTTGAACAACCAACTGCACCCGATCCTTAGTAAGGAAGACGAAGATCCAAAAATGTTAGTAGAAGATGACGGCTGGGACGACAAAGAAGTGGAGCCAGAGAATGAGGAGGATGCTATCTTCGACCTCAACAGCGATCTTAATGAAGATTAGAGTCACCTAGTGACTAGTATGTTAACACGGTGCGAGTCCGATAAGCGATAAAGTTGGTGGTGTCATGTTGTGAGAATGAATTGTTATGCCTCTGTTTTTATTACGAATTTGAGAATTTTCTCTAGTAATTTCAGTTTGGCATGATTATAAATTCATCTGCAATCTTGTGGCATCCACCAATAATCGCTTATTGTTGCAACATCGCAGATGACGCGCACCCGAGCAGGAGCTGGTAGCAGTCATGATGGCAATGGTGATGACTTACCACCACCACCGCCGCCGTCTGCTCAGGAGTTCTTTGCTCAGTTCTTGGGGAGCCAAAGGACAATGGAAGAAGCTCTGCGCCTCATTGCGCAGAACATCGCTCGTGGCCACCCACAGCAACTAGGGGCCGAGCCAAATCAGCATAGTACATTCAAGGAATTTCTGGATACAAAGCCTCCTATCTTTAAGGTGGCTGAGGAACCACTACAGGCTGACGAGTGGCTCAACACCATTGAGCAGAAGTTTTGCTTGCTAAGAGTCACCGAGCATCTAAAAGCTGAGTATGCTTCTCATCAGCTGCAAGGACCAGCATGGATCTGGTGGGCACATTTCTTGTCATCACTACCTGCTAATGCGCGAGTGATATGGGAACAGTTCAAGCTAGCTTTTAGGGGACATCACATTCCCCCGGGCCTAATGCGCATGAAAGTGGCTGAATTTATGAGGCTCACTCAGGGAACCAAGACTCTCACAGAATACATGCACGCATTCAACAACATGTCCAGATATGCTCCAGGTTTTGTGGATACTGAGGAGAAGAAGATAGAGAGTTTCAAGCGGGGTCTGGGTACCAAACTGATGAAGACCATGGCCAATTCTAGGTGTGCCACATACAATGAGTTTATTAGTGATGCTCTAACCTAGGAAAACCACAATAATATGCATGCAACCGCTAAGAGTCGCAAGAGGGAATTCGAGGCAGGTGCCTCCGGATCTTCACAGTCAAAAGCACCTATCACAACTAGGCCACAATTCCGTCCACCTGCACCCAAGTTTAGGCCTCCACCACCTAAAGCTCAAAATAATAGGCCACAGAAACCATTCCGTAATGCATTCACTATTGCCTTACCAAAAGGGACTGGCAGTCAGGGGAGCTCCACAGGACCTAGGAATAATCAGCCATGTTTCAACTGCAATCAAATGGGTCATTGGGCCAAGGAATGCCCCCACCCCAAGAAGAATGGCAATCCGAATCAGAACAATCAGAGGCAGGCGAACACAAGGGCACGTCCGAGATACGTGCATTATACCACTGTGGAGGAAGTGTCCGCTGGAGAAGTTGTCATGGCTGGTATGTTTCACGTCAACAAGCATCCCGCTGTTGTTTTATTTGATTCAGGAGCTTCTCATTCCTTTATGAGTCAAGCATTCGCATCTAGGCATGACTAGGAAATAATTGAAGTAAGCAAAGGGGGTTATAATATAAGTTTGGTAGGGGGTACTATTTCTACCAAAAAGCTAGTCAAAAACGTGATCATCTCTATACAAGGGAGGGAGTATACAACAGATTTGATAATATTGCCGGGGTTATCGATAAGTGTAATCTTAGGCATGAATTGGATGAAGGATCATGGTGTTCTCATTGACACCAGCACCCGTACTATTATGTTGAGAGAACCCGCGGGAGGGAATGCTTTTCTAGTACCACTCTCCCGCAATTTTGAACTCCAACATTTAGCTTGTGCTATCCAAACCACCACACTTTGTGATATCCCCGTAGTTTGTGAGTTTTCGGATGTATTTCCAGAGGAATTACCAGGCTTACCACCTGATAGGGAGGTGGAATTTAAGATTGAGTTAGTGCCAGGTATGGTGCCCATATCAAGAAGGTCCTATAGAATGCCACCCAATGAGTTAGCAGAACTTAAGGTTCAATTACAAGATCTATTGGACAAGGGTCTTATCCAACCTAGCTCATCTCCGTGGGGATGTCCAGCATTGTTTGTGAAAAAGAAGGACAAGTCACTGAGAATGTGTGTAGATTACAGACCACTCAATGATGTGACCATCAAGAACAATTACTTGTTGCCTCGCATCGACATCTTGTTCGATCAGCTAGCGAAGGCAAAGGTATTCTCCAAAATTGACTTGAGGTCAGGCTACCATCAAATAAAGATCAAGCCAGAGGACATACCTAAAACTGTTTTTTCCACTAGGTATGGCTTATATGAGTATTTGGTTATGTCTTTCGGACTAACAAATGCTCCAGCCTACTTCATGTACCTGATGAATTCGGTATTCATGCCCGAGCTTGACAAGTTCGTGGTCATGTTTATCGATGATATATTGATTTATTCAGAAAATGAGTCAGATCATGAAGAGCATCTAAGGATTGTCCTATCCAGATTGAGGGAGCATAAGTTATATGCAAAGTTTAGTAAGTGTGAATTTTGGTTGAGCAAGGTACCTTTCTTAGGTCACATCTTATCAAGGGATGGAATCTTTGTAGACCCATCAAAAGTACAAGAGGTCATGGATTGGAAAGCACCAACTTCGGTTCATGAAGTTCGGAGTTTTCAAGGGTTAGCAGGATATTATCGCCGTTTCATTCCAGATTTCTCCAAGATAGCTAAGCCCATGATCAGACTACTTCAGAAAGATGAGAAGTACAAATGGACACCAAAATGTGAAGCAGCTTTTCACACCCTCAAAACTCTATTGACTACAGCACCTGTGCTAGCACAACCAGACATTGAAAAGCCTTTTGATGTATTTTGTGATGCATGGGGAATAGGTTTGGGGTGTGTGCTTATGCAAGAAGGAAGAGTTATTGCATATGCTTCTCGGTAGTTGAGAAAGCATGAAGTCAACTACCCCACTCATGATTTAGAACTTGCAGCAGTGGTTCACGCATTAAAGATATGGAGACATTACTTGTTGGGCAATGTATGTCATATATATACTGACCACAAAAGTCTCAAGTATATCTTTACCCAACCAGAGCTGAACATGAGACAACGAAGATGGTTAGAGCTAATTAAGGACTACAATTTAGAAGTGCACTACCATCCGAGAAAAGCTAATGTAGTAGCAGATGCACTCAGTCGAAAGTCTCATTGCAACACTATGGAAGCCTTATTGGAAGATAGATTCAACTTGTTACACCCTGCTGTACTACACAATATCACGATCAGTTGTTCACTTGAGAGCAAAATTATAGAATTGCAGTAGACAGATGTAGGAATAAGTCACATCAAGAGAAAAATGCAAGAGCAAGAGACCAAGCATTTCAGATTGGACGAAAGACGTGTATTATGGTTCGAGGACCGACTTGTGGTACCAAAAGACCATGAGCTTAGGAACCAAATTTTAGATGAAGCTCACTCGTCCAAATTGTCTATTCATCCGGGTAGTAGTAAGATGTACCAAGATTTGAAAACCCGTTTTTGGTGGACTAAGATGAAGAAAGAGATCACAGCCTATGTCGCTAGGTGCGATAACTGCAGTAGAGTAAAAGCTGTTCATATGAAATCTGCCAAATTACTTCAGCCATTGCCTATCCCAGGTTGGAAATGGGAAGAAATCAGTATGGACTTTACCACAGGCCTTCCAATGACACCACAAGGTCATGATTCAATATGGGTTATTGTTGATCGTCTCACCAAGTCAGCACACTTTATACCCATGAACACAAGGTATATAGTTGGGAAGTACGCTGAGATATATGTTTCCCAGATCATGAGACTGCATGGAGTACCCAGGACTATAATCTCAGATCGAGGACCACAGTTCATAGCTCATTTCTGGGAGCACTTACACCAGGCTTTGGGAACCAAGCTAATCAGAAGTTCTGCATATCATCCACAAACTTCAGGACAGACGGAGCGAGTGAACCAAATCCTAGAAGATTTGCTTAGAGCTTGTGTTATATCTTCAAAAGGTTCATGGGAGAAATGGTTACCTTTAGCTGAGTTCTCCTATAACAACAGTTATCAAGCAAGTATCAAGATGGCTCCATTTGAAGCCTTGTATGGCCAAAAATGTAGAACTCCATTGAATTGGATTGAGCCCAGTGAAAGGAGATACTTTGGTATTGACTTTGTCAATGAAGCTGAAGAGAAAGTATGTGTGATCCAATAGCATATGAAGGCAGCTCAATCGAGGTAGAAGAGTTATGCTGATAGAAGAAGGAGACCACTAACTTTTGAAGTGGGTGACTATGTATACTTGAAAGTATCGCCCATGAAAGGTGTGAAGAGATTTGGGATGAAAAAGAAGCTTTCACCTAGATATGTGGGGCCATACAAGATTGTGGAACGAAAAGGAAATGTCGCTTATAAGTTACAACTTCCACCAGAGATGAGTGCAATATTTGATGTCTTCCATGTTTCTCAGTTGAAGAAATGTCTTCGAGTACCTGAAGAAGCTATTGCACCCACCAACGTGCAGCTTTAATCGGATTTGACCTATGAGGAAAAGCCAATTCGAGTATTAGAGGAGTTGGAAAGAGTAACACAGAGTAAGATTATTAAGTTCTATAAGGTGGTGTGGAACAATCATAGTGAACAAGATGCTACGTGGGAAAGAGAAGATTATTTACGAGAAGTTTATCTCGCCTTTTTCCAAGAATGGTAGGTCTTGTAAATCTCGGGATGAGATTTTTATAAGGGGGAGGGGCTGTAACACCCTAGGTGTTAGCCTTGCATAAATTGACTTGCATAGCATGAGCATGAGCATCAAGCATTCATATATAAGCATTTACACTAGAAACATTTGATTGAAACATGTGCAACATTGCTTGTTATTTTATGTTTCTTGGTATATATGCATATGATCATGAGTAAATACATGTAGATGGTTGATATGAGTCACAAAAACATGTTGGCAATACTTAGGTTAGCAAATGGAACATGGTTCAGGAATGTCACTTTCCATGATCAAGCCCTTAAGTCATGTTTCATGTGATTACACTAAATAGCTCTATGAGTGACTAATACATGAAATGATTGTATGACCTTGCAATTTGCTTAAACATGTTTAGAGTATCATTATGAACACCTTTGATATTCATGGTTAGGGGTAAATAGGTCATTAAGCCATAGTTTGAAGTGTATCAACATTTAAATGTGACATGTTTGACCAAGTTTGAATTAGGTGTTAGAGACCTTGCATGGAGGTGGTCACTAAAGCAAAGTTGTAGTATTTGATATAAGGAACAACTTTTATTTTTGGGTCATTGAATGATTCAGCTCCTAACATGTTTGAAATTGGATCACAAGAATCATCAAAACAACAATTTCAACACTTGTAAAATTTTTCTAAGTCATTGTGCACTGACCAATTGACAAGCTGACATTGGGGATGACATTACTCAGTGTTGGTTGCGAATCAGAGTATGATCCCTTAACAAAAGTTGTAGCTGGTACATAGGACTACACAAGTCGTGTAGATCATTTACGTTAAGGAGCTATGGTTTAACAGTTTAACCACCTTGAAACCTCACTGTCAGACTCGGCTTCGGGTTTAACTGACAAACTGAATCGCTCGGCACAATGGCCGACCGTCACCTAGACAGGGCCACCGCGTGGATGCGGAGAACAGCCGCGCGTCGCCGTTGCCCTGACCACGTAGGCCACGACGCGCCAGAGCCGACTGTTATCACCCCAGCTACCGCCCGCTCCTGTCCACGCCCACATTTTCGCATTCCCGGCTCCTCCTTCGCCATTCGCTCTCCCGCAGTAGCTGCAACCTCGGCACCACAGCGCCGCCGCCGTCGTTGACGGCGCAAGCCGCGCCTAGCTGCTCAATCGCCACCGCAACCCCTCCACCGTCATCCCAGTGACTTCCTGCGCTCGCCCGTGCCCGCTGACCACGCTAGGTAAGCCGCCACGCCGCGCACGGACCTCGTCGGCGTCCGTCGCCGAGCTCCGTTACTGTGGCCGCGTCGTTTCCGTTCGCCTTGCGCCTAAATAGCTCGTGCGTTGGCTTCGTTGTCGCTTGTAGATGCACGACATAGCCCTAGCTTGCGCTTCCATGGATGGCTCCGACGTATCGCCGTCGTCCCTCCCCGCCATGCCGCCATGGCCGGCGTCATCGCCCTTCGCGCCGGTGATCAGCCCGCCTAGCTAGCCCCACGTGTGCGCCCGGTCGTGTAAGTCGTGTTGTGAAGATGCCACCGCCGGCGAGTTCACCGTCGGTGAGCTTTGGCCACGCCACCGTCGCACAGCGTAGCTGCTCTGTTCTTGTCTCACTGACGCGTGGGTCCTCTGACTAGCGGGTCCCACCGGTCAGCGACAACAGTATTGAAAGCTAGTTCATTTCGAATTCAGATTTCATGTGTTTTGTGATTTTTAGATCTCCAGTTTTGTAGCTTCAAAAAAATTGTCAAATAAATTTGGTAGTGTTCCTTAGGAAGTTTAGTATTTAAGAAAAATATGATCCTTGCACTTACAGTAGAAATTTTAGAAGATTTAAATAGAGATTTGAAATGTGTTTTTGAATGCATGTAAACTTGTTTATTCTATATCTAGAGTTCCAGTGCTCCAAAAATTATGAAATTTTTGTGGTAAACTATTCTTGACATGTATGAGCTCTGGTAGAAATTTGAGGACCAGTGCATGCATAGATTTGTAGTTATAGATTTTTCTTTTATAAATAGGTAATCCTTGTATGAATTTTTATAAATTATTTAGGAATCCAATATTCATGAAATTTGTTGGAGGTTATCCTACTAGTATATGGATGCTAAGAAAAATAGGAAATCTGTTGCTTGACACTTTTCAATAGGGTTTTCTATTTATGCTATTTCAAGCCTTGCTGCCTTGTCATTTTTGTATAGGATGTTTTACTTGGTAAAATGGCATGAAACTTTTACAGTAGTCTATTGGTAGCACTAGTAAGCCACTGTAATTTTCTGAGAAATTATGATGCACATTTGGTATATGTTTATTATTTAACCTATGTATCTAAATAAAATAATAAAGGCATATAAAGAAATAGTTTGGGCTTCACCATTATATTTTCTTGGATGTATTTAGTATGCTTAAACTGTTGGTAGTCTTTGTGTTGTCAAACTTTGAATGATTACATGAAGTAGAAGTATTGTTACTTTGTAATGCGAATTGGATGGATTCCAGATAGATTCTGGAGTTTGATGAGTTGCATGATAAAAATGATGTTTTCTGTAAAAATAGTTAATAACAAAGTTGTAGATAACTTCATCATATGCCTTGTGTCAAAATTTCAGAGCCATAGGTCAAACGGTTTAGGATTTATAGCTGTTTAAAGTTAGCATTTCTGAATTGCTTGCTCTCTAGAATTTCTGGACAGCGCTGGATTGATTGTCTGTTTTGGTTGAGATAAAGTGTGAATTAGCTTTTGGTGATTAAATAAGAGTTGTTGACAATTTCATAAGCTTTCCAGAAAGTCTAATATCACAGCATTTGGATATGTAGAACTTCAGTTATGAGTAAACCAAGCAGCTGCTGTTTTGTGTGTAGTGAATGAATTGTAAATGTGTTTGATTAAGTAATCAAGAAGAGATATGCACCTACTCGGTAAAATATGATGCATTTGTTAACACCATGCTGTTAAGAATACTTATACGAATGCATTCATCATGTGTCATTATTTTATACTTGTATGCATGTATGCATTCGAAATACCTTATGCCATATTCATACATCTAGGATCGGAGGAAGAAATAACGTTGCTGGAATTCGACGAAGTAGAGGAAGGGGACCAGCAGGAGAATCCTCAAGTCATAGCTCCTGAAGGCGAGGAGCAGAATCCTAAAGAGCTTCCGGAGTGTCCTGATCACCGCCCTACTTCTTTTCTGAAAGGCATGCCCCGGAGCATTCTAAGTCTCCTAGTATTTTACAAATGATTACTTAAGTACTTATGATTGATGCATTAGGTTATAAGAGTTGAATGCAACCACGTGATGCATATAAATTCCTTGTCCAGCTATTAAACCTTTAACTGGTATAGGTCTAGGATCGAATATATGCTTAGCCATGCTTAGACCGGTAGAAGTCGGGTGATTTCCTGTCACCTGCGAGATATAGGTGGATACCAGAGCACGGTTGGCTATATTTGCTATCGTGGAAAAGAACCATGGGTTATAAGAAAATCAAGGCCAAGCGGAGTCTATGCGTAGGATAACTCATGTGATTCCGTCTGAGCCGATTAAGGACCGTACCGTTGTTGGTGCTTCTGACAAGATTGAATGCATGCCTATCACTTAGCTTGCCGGATAACTCGTTCCGACCGCGAAGCCGAGTAGCTCAACTCAGGCCGGGACCCATTCTGTTGTGCGCTCCTTGCGGGGGGCGATCAGACTGAGACCAAGGGTAGGCTAGGCCTGAACGTCCTGGCATCTGGTGTCCCAGATTGTGCGGCGCGGTACGGACCCGCGAAATGTGTACCTGAGTTGTACCAAAGGTGACCTAAGGCTGCCTTCGCGCGGTATGCCTGGGTTTGTGTTAGGAATAAATTCCCAGCCGGTTGAAATCGATTCGAATCGCCGTCTCTCCCGGATAGTGAGAAATTTGGCTAGTCCCAACATCGTAGTAACTGTGCTATGGAATATGATGGTTCGGATGAATATGGAATTGCAATACCTGCTATGGTTACTATTGTATGCTTTTAAATGGATATACCACATGTTTGGCACAAGATAGTTGCTAATCTAGAGATGGATAGTTATAATTAACCTAATATTGGAACCATAATTGTATAGCTAAGTTAATCGCATTTATGCAAATTGTTATCAAGCTATCCCCACTTATACAGCCTTGCATAATCCTTGGAGTCATTTTTATTTCTGGTTTATGACGGGTAAGTCTAGCTAAGTACCTTCTTGTACTCAGGGTTTTATTTCCCATGTTGCAGATGGCACTGTGTATCATGGTTATTGCAAGAGTTGCTTCTATCCCGTTGTGGATGAGGAGTAAGCCTTGGGCAGGCTTCTTATTAATCCTTCTACATGCTTTTGTGGACCATAATCGTATCTTGGTACTGTACTAAACTATGTTGGAAACTTTACTTTCAAATTTAATTTGCTTCCGCTTTTATCTATCAAACTCGGTTTGTAATAACTTTTATTCATACTCTGATGATGAAAATGTATCTGTGAACTTTATGTAATATGTGGCATGTATGTTCAATCATGTACGATCTTGGTTGTTGTAAATCGTTTATCGAGACCCGTCGTGGTACTCGAGGGACTACCGGGTTTATATGGGTTCAAGTATGATAGTGCGACCGCTTGCGGGACGCCATTGTACTTGTACTCTTATAAATTGGTCGGTTCTGCGATAGCTGGTATTAGAGCAAGATTCAACGTTAATTGTCACATGTGTATTTAAAACAAAAGTTTTTGTTTTCCAAAAACCCTTCTCTAGCAACTGATAGCTATTTAATAGGTATTTGAAATCTAAAGTGTGCCAATGATCACTTTCCTTATGCCCAAATTAAGGACTATTAGGTGGCTATTTAAGTACTAACATGGGGGTTTTTACTTCGTCGTCCATACGGCGTGCTATTGTATGGATGCCATTCACTTGAATGGTAATGTATGGATAAAATGCCTCTACGCCAAGGTAAGATGATGAGTGACATGACCGCAAGATGTGAGCGTGCGGTCGGGGAGAGTTAGCTTGGTACGGCTATGTATGCATGCTTGCATGTGTATATGGTGCGTATTTAATTGTGGGTTTAAATTGTTATCGGGTAGTTTGATACGGAAGTATATGTATAGGTATACATATATGTAAGTATTTAAATTTACATTCTGCATATTTCATTATGGGTTTGGGCTGAAATGAAATTCTTATGCAGGTACACTAACAACGAAACGTGTAGCTCGACTAGTTACGCTATATATGAGAGAACGTATGTATGCCACCGTGTCTTCCGCTAGAAACAAATTTTTCCTAAGTTTGTGAGGACGTATGGAACGAGCATGCATCATGATAAGTATCATTCAAATAATTGCATTGTTCCTCCCCTTATAAATTTCTTACTCAGTTATGTAACTCTTATCCATTATGGTCTTGTCTCACAAAAGTGTACATGTTGATGGTACCGATGGCAGCACCAGTTGGAGTGAGAATTTCCTGATGGTTTTCGGAACACCTACCTTGTTGTGGAGAGTTTTGCACTTTGCGGGGTACCATGAACCGCTCCTCTATCAGTGGAATGAAGTATACCTAGAAAGAAGTGGAGCCAGAGAATGAGGATAATCCTATCTCCTTCCTCGACAGCGATCTTAATGAAGATTAGAGTCACCTAGTGACTAGTATGTTAACACGGTGCGAGTCCGATAAGTGATAAAATTGGTGGTGTCATGTTGTGAGAATGAATTGTTATGCCCCTGTTTTTATTGTGAATTTGAGAATTTTCTCTAGTAATTTCAGTTTGGCATGATTATAAATTCATCTGCAATCTTGTGGCATCAACCAATAATCGCTTATTGTTGCAACTTCGCAGATGACGCGCACCCGAGCAGGAGCTGGTAGCACTCATGATGGTAATGGTGATGACTTATCACCATCACCGCCAGAAGTCCGCTTCAGGGAGTTCTTTCCTCGCCTCTTGGGAGCCAAAGGACAATGGAAGAAGCTCTGCGCCTCATTCTTGCGAGAACACCGCCGTGGCCACCCACAAGAAACCGAGGGCCGAGCCAAATCAAAGACAAGAGACATTCAAGGAATTTCTAGATATAAAGCCTCCTATCTCCAAGGTGGCTGAGGAACCACTACAGGCTGACGAGTGGCTCAATACCATTGAGCAGAAGTTTCGCGTGCTAAGAGTCACCGACCATCTGAAAGCTGAGTACGCTTCTCATCACCGCAAGGACCAAAGAGGATCTGGTGGGCACATTTCTTGTCATCACTACCGCTAATGCGCGAGTGACATGGGAACAGTTCAAGGCGGCTTTTAGGGGACATCATATTCCCTCGGCCTAATCTTGCATGAAAGCGATTGAATTTATGAGGCTCACTCGGGGAACGAAGACTCTCACAGAATACATGCACGCATTCAACAACCTATCCAGATATGCTCCAGGTTTTGTGGATACTGAGGAGAAAAAGATAGAGAGTTTCAAGCGGGGCCTGGGTACCAAACTGATGAAGACCATGGCCAATTCTAGGTGTGCCACATACAACAAGTTTATTAGTGATGCTCCGACCCAGGAAAACCACAATAATATGCATGCAATCGCTAAGAGTCGCAAGAGGGCATTCGAGGCGGTGCCTCCGGATCTTCACATGCAAGAGCGCCTATCACAAATGAGGGCCACAATTCCGTCCACCTGCATCCAAGTTTAGGCCACCACCACCTAAAGCTCAGAATGGCTGGCCACAAAAACCATTCCGTAAGGCATTCACTATTGCCTTACCAAAAGGGACTGGCAGTCAAGGGAGCTCCACATGACCTAGGAATAATCAGCCATGTTTCAACTGCAATCAAATGGGTCATTGGGCCAAGGAATTCCCCCACCCCAAGAAGAATGGCAACCCAAATCAGAACAATCAGAGACAGGCGAACACAAGGGCACATCCGGGATACGTGCATTATACCGCGGTTGAGGAAGTGCCCGCTGGAGAAGTTGTCACGGCTGGTATGTTTCTCGTCAACAAGCATCCCGCTGTTGTTTTATTTGATTCGGTAGCTTCTCATTCCTTTATGAGTCAAGCATTCGCATCTAGGCATGATCAGGAAATAATTGAAGTAAGCAAAGGGGGTTATAATATAAGTTCAGCAGGGGGTACTATTTCTACCAAAAAGATAGTCAAAAACGTGCTCATCTCTATACAAGGGAGGGAGTATACAACAAATTTGATAAAATTACCGGGGTTATCGATAAGTGTAATCTTAGGCATGAATTGGATGAAGGATCATGGTGTTCTCATTGACACCAGCACCCGTACTATTATGTTGAGAGAACCCACGGGAGGGAATGCTTTTCTAGTACCACTCCCCCGCAATTTTGAACCCCAACATTTAGCCTGTGCTATCCAAACCACCACACTTTGTGATATCCCAGTGGTTTGTGAGTTTCCGGATGTATTACCAAAGGAATTACCAGGCTTACCACCTGATAGGGAGGTGGAATTTAAGATTGAGTTAGTGCCAGGTACAGCACCCATATCAAGAAGGCCCTATAGAATGCCGCCCAATGAGTTAGCAGAACTTAAAGTTCAACTACAAGATCTATTGGACAAGGGTCTTATCCAACCTAGCTCATCTCCATGGGGATGTCCGGCATTGTTTGTGAAAAAGAAGGACAAGTCACTGAGAATGTGTGTAGATTACAGACCACTCAATGCTGTGACCATCAAGAACAAATACCCGTTGCCTCGCATCGACATCTTGTTCGATCAGCTAGCGAAGGCAAAGGTATTCTCCAAAATTGACTTGAGGTTAGGCTACCATCAAATAAAGATCAGGCCAGAGGATATACCCAAAACTGCTTTTTCCACTAGGTACGGCTTATATGAGTATTTGGTTATGTCCTTCGGACTAACAAATGCTCCAGCCTACTTCATGTACCTGATGAATTCGGTATTCATGCCCGAGCTTGACAAGTTCGTGGTCGTGTTTATCGATGATATATTGATTTATTCGAAAAATGTGTCAGATCATGAAGAGCATCTGAGGATTGTCCTATCTAGATTGAGGGAGCATAAGTTATATGCAAAGTTTCGTAAGTGTGAATTTTGGCTGAGCAAGGTACCTTTCTTAGGACACATCTTATCAAGGGATGGAATCTCTGTAGACCCATCAAAAGTACAAGAGGTCATGGATTGGAAAGCACCAACTTCGGTTCATGAAGTTCGGAGTTTTCTACGGTTAGCAGGATATTATCGTCGTTTGATTCTAGATTTCTCCAAGATAGCTAAGCCCATAACCAGACTACTTCAGAAAGATGAGAAGTACAAATGGACCAGAATGTGAAGCAGCTTTTCACACCCTCAGAACTCTGTTGACTACAGCACCTGTGCTAGCACAACCAGACATTGAAAAGCCTTTTGATGTATTTTGTGATGCATCGGGAATAGGTTTGGGGTGTGTGCTTATGCAAGAAGGAAGAGTTATTGCATATGCTTCTCGACAATTGAGAAAGCATGAAGTTAACTACCCCACTCATGATTTAGAACTTGCAGCAGTGGTTCACGCATTAAAAATATGGAGACATTACTTGTTGGGCAATGTATGCCATATATATACTGACCACAAAAGTCTCAAGTATATCTTTACCCAACCAAAGCTGAACATGAGACAACGAAGATGGTTAGAGCTGATTAAGGATTACAATTTGGAAGTGCACTACCATCCAGGAAAAGCTAATGTAGTAGCAGATGCACTCAGTCGAAAGTCTCATTGCAACACTATGGAAGCATTATTGGAAGATGGATTCAACTTGTTACACCCTGCTGTACTACACAATATCATGATCAGTTGTTCACTTGAGAGCAAAATCATAGAGTTGCAGCAGACAGATGTAGGAATAAGTCACATTAAGAGAAAAATGCAAGAGCAAGAGACCAAGCATTTCAGATTGGATGAAAGAGGTGTGTTATGGTTTGAGGACCGACTTGTGGTACCAAAAGACCATGAGCTGAGGAACCAAATTTTAGATGAAGCTCACTCGTCCAAATTGTCTATCCATCCGGGTAGTAGTAAGATATACCAAGATTTGAAAACCCGTTTTTGGTGGACTAAGATGAAGAAAGAGATCGCAGCCTATGTTGCTAGGTATGATAACTGCAGTAGAGTAAAAGCTGTTCATATGAAATCTACCAGATTACTTCAGCCATTGCCTATCCCAGGTTGGAAATGGGAAGAAATCAGTATGGACTTTATCACAGGCCTTCCAATGACACCACAAGGTCACAATTCAATATGGGTTATTGTTGATCGTCTCACCAAGTCGGCACATTTTATACCCATGAACACACGGTATATAGTTGGGAAATACGCTGAGATATATGTTTCCCAGATCATGAGACTACATGGAGTACCCAGGACTATAATCTCAGATTGAGGACCACAGTTCATAGCTCGTTTCTGGGAGCACTTACACCAGGCTTTGGGAACCAAGCTAATCAGAAGTTCTGCATATCATCCACAAACTTCAGGACAGACAGAGCGAGTAAACCAAATCCTAGAGGATTTGCTTAGAGCTTGTGTTATATCTTCAAAAGGTTCATGGGAGAAATGGTTACCTTTAGCTGAGTTCTCCTATAACAACAGTTATCAAGCAAGTATCAAGATGGCTCCATTTGAAGCCTTATATGGCCAAAAATGTAGAACTCCGTTGAATTGGATTGAGCCCGGTGAAAGGAGATACTTTGGTATTGACTTTGTCAATGAAGCTGAAGAGCAAGTACGTGTCATCCAACAGCATATGAAGGCAGCTCAATCGAGGCAGAAGAGTTATCCTGATAGAAGAAGGAGACCACTGACTTTTGAAGTAGGTGACTATGTATATTTGAAAGTATCGCCCATGAAAGGTGTGAAGAGATTTGGGATGAAAAAGAAGCTTTCACCTAGATATGTAGGGCCATACAAGATTGTGGAACGAAAAGGAAATATCGCTTATAAGTTACAACTTCCACCAGAGATGAGTGCAATATTTGATGTCTTCCATGTTTCTCAGTTGAAGAAATGTCTTCGAGTACCTGAAGAAGCTATTGCACCCACCAACGTGCAGCTTCAATCAAATTTAACCTATGAAGAAAAGCCAATTAGAGTATTAGAAGAGATGGAAAGAGTAACACGGAGTAAGATTATTAAGTTCTATAAGGTGATGTGGAACAATCATAGTGAACAAGATGCTACGTGGGAAAGAGAAGATTATCTACGAGAAGTTTATCCCGCCTTTCTCCAAGAATGGTAGGTCTTGCAAATCTCGGGACGAGATTTTTATAAGGGGGAGGGGCTGTAACACCCTAGGTGTTAGCCTTGCATAACTTGACTTGCCTAGCATGAGCATGATCATCAAGCATTCATATATATGCATTTACATTTGAAACATTCAATTGAAACATGTGCAACATTTCTTAGTATTTCATGCTTTCATATGAATATGCATATGATTATGAGTGTATACATGTGATTGGTTGATATGAGTCACAAAAACATGTTAGCAACACTTAGGTTAGCAAATGGAACATGGTTCATGAATGTCACTTCCCATGATCAAGCCCTTAAGTCATGTTTCATGTGATTACACTAAATAGCTCTATGAGTGACTAATACATGAAATGATTGTATGACCTTGCAATTAGCCTAAACATGTTTAGAGTATCATTATGAACAACTTTGATATTCATAGTTAGGGCTAAATGAGTCACTAAGTCATAGTTCTTGTAGAAGTGATCTTTTGAATATACAAGGTTTGACCAAGTTTGAACTATGTGTTAGAGACCTTGCATGGAGGTGGTCACTAAAGCAAAGTTGTAGTATTTGATATAAGGAACAACTTTTATGTTTGGGTCATAAACTGGTTTAGCTCCTAACATGCTTGAATTTGGCTCACAAGAAGCATCAATTCCCTATTTTCAACACTTAGCAAAATTTGTCTAAGTCATGTGCATTGACAGTTTGGTCGCGTCGACTTTGGGATGATAGAACTTGAGTTTGGTTGAGATTCAAGGCATGAGTTCTAAACAACAATTGGAGCTGGTACTTCGGGCTTTAACTTTGGTTTAGGAAGTTTTAGCTAACAGTCCACGGATTAGAAGTTTGTGCCTCGCCAAATCACATTGGCGTCGATCGGTTTCATAAGCGCCGAACCGAATCGAATCGACTGCTTTTGGTGGCCGACCGAACAGAGCCCACAAGACGCGTGGAGGTCCGTAGAGGACCACACACGCCGCGGCGTCCCGCCCACGCGGCAGAGCGAGGCCCCAGCAAGACTACATCACCCCAAAGACCACCCTCACTCACCAAGGCCTCCATTTTCACTGTCGACTTCTCCTTCATCATTGGCAATATACCAGAAGAAGCTTTCGCCGCCATCGCCGTTGCCGATCCACCGGCTGGGCCTAGCCGCTTCTCCATCACCGCAATAGCACCACCGCCTCCCGGACCCCCACTCGCTTCTCCCAGCCTACCGCCGCCGGTTTTCGATAAGCTCTAGCCTCACTGCACACCTCCGAGTTCGCCACACCCCCCCGTCGCCGTGGTCAAACCCAACCCGACCACGTGCAGCCACAATAGAGCGCTAGATAGGTTCACCGTAGCTCGCTTATGCTCGTTCGAGCTCTAGGTCGAGTCGCCGTGGCTTCCACCGGCGTAACGCCGACCGACCCGCACCTCCGCCCGCCATTGGCGCCACCGTAGTCGCTAGCTACGACGAGAGGTCCCACCAAGTAGTGCAACGTGTGCGAGGTTGAGTAGATCACGAGTGAAGATATCATCACCCGGTGAGTTCGCCCATCGGCGAACTTTGGCCACGCCACCATCGCGCAGCGTAGCTGCTCTGTTTTGTCTCAATGACGTGTGCGGTCCCCTGTCAGCGGGTCCCACCGGTCAGCGACTCTGTATTTTAAAGCTAGTTCATTTCATTCCAGAGTTTGCACTGTATTGTAATTTTTAGATCTCCAATTTGGTAGCTTAAAAAATGGCAAAATAAATTTGGTAGTGTGCCATAGGAGGTGTAGTATTTAGGAAAAAATATATTCTTGACACTTACAGTAGAAATTTTGGAAGATTTAAATGGAGATTTGAAATGTGTTTTTGAATACATGCAAACTTGTTTATTTTATATCTAGAGTTCCTGTGCTCCAAAAATTTTGAAATTTTTGTGGTAAGCTATTCTTGACATGTATGAGCTCTGGTAAAAATTTGAGGATCAGTGCATGCATATATTTGTAGTTATAGATTTTTCTTTTATAATTAGGAAATCCTTGTGTGAATTTTTATAAATTATTTAGGAATCCAATATTCATGAAATTTGTTAGAGGTTATCCTAGTAGTATATGGATGCTAAGAAAAATAGGAAATCTGTTGCTTGACACTTTTCAATAGGGTTTTCTATTTATGCTATTTCAAGCCTTGCTGCCTTGTCATTTTTGTATAGGATGTTTTACTTGGCAAAATGGCATGAAACTTTTACAGTAGTCTATTGGTAGCACTAGTAAGCCACTGTAATTTTCTGAGAAATTATGATGCACATTTGGAATATGTTTAGTATTTAACCTATGTATCTAAATAAAATAATCAAGGCATATAAAGAAATAGTTCTGGCTTCACCATTATATTTTCTTGGATGTATTTGGTATGCTTAAACTGTTGGTAGACTTGGTATTGTCAAACTTTGAATGATTACATGAAGTAGAAGTATTGTTACTTTGTAATGCGAATTGGATGGATTCCAGACAGATTCGGGAGTTTGATGAGTTGCATGATAAAAATGATGTTTGCTGTAAAAATAGTTAATAACAAAGTTGTAGATAACTTCATCATATGTCTTGTGTTAAAATTTCAAGACCATAGGTCAAACGGTTTAGGAGTTACAGCAGTTTAAAGTTAGCCTTTCCGAATTTGCTTATTCTCTGGAATTTCTGGACAGCGCTGGATTGATCGTCTGTTTGGTTAAGATAAATTGTGAATTAGCTTTTGGTGATTAAATAAGGGTTGTAGACAATTTTATAAGCTTTCCAGAAAGTCTAAGATCACAGCATTTGGATAAGTAGAACTTCAGTTATAAGTAAAGCAAGCAGCTGTTGTTTTGTGTGTAGTGGATGAATTGTAAATGTGTTTGATTAAGTAATCAAGAAGAGATATGCACCCACTCGGTAAAATATGATGCATTTGTTAACACCATGCTATTAAGACTACTTATACGAATGCATTCATCCTGTGTCATCATTTTATACTTGTACGCATGTATGCATTCGCCATATCTTATGCCATATTCATGCATATAGGATCGGAGGAAGAAATAACATTGCTGGAATTCGACGAAGTAGAGGAAGGGGATCAGCAGGAGAATCCTCAAGTCACAGCTCCCGAAGGCGAGGAGCAGAATCCTGAAGAGCTTCCGGAGTGCCCTGATCACCGCCCTACTTCCTTTCTGCGAGGCAAGCCCCGGAGCATTCTAAGTCTCCCAGTATTTTACAAATGATTACTTAAGTACTTATGATTGATGCATTAGATTATAAGAGTTGAATGGAACCACTTGATGCATATAAATTCCTTGTCCAGCTATTACACCTTTAACCGGTATAGGTCCAGGATCGAATATATGCTTAGCCTTGCTTAAACCGGTAGAAGTCGGGTGATTTCCTGTCACCTGCGAGATATAGGTGGATACCGAAGCACGGTTGGCTATATTTGCTATCGTGGAAAAGAACCATAGGGTAATGTAAATGGAGACCGGGCGGGATGTCAATAGAGAAGCAACAAGACATGGAGGTCTTGGGTGTGGATCTATCCCCGTCTATGTCGATTAAGGACCGTACCGTTGTTGGTGCTTCTGACAAGATTGAACGCATGGCTATCACTTAGCTGGCCGGATAACTCGTTCCGACCGCGAAGCCAAGTAGCTCAACTCAGGTCAGGATCCTGTCGATGCGGGACCCACAGGATACCCCGCAAGAGAGAGAGAGAAGATCTAGTCCAACTAGGATTCTTCCCATGTAATCTCAGTAATAGAACTATTAAGTAATCCTACTAGGAAATCTCATTGTAAACCGATTAGGACCCTGGCCTCCTGACTATATAAAGGAGGGCAGGGCTCCTGAAAGAGGACAATTTGTACGAGAACACTTCATAATCAATCCAACGCAAAGGCAAACGCCGACTGGACGTAGGGTCGTTACTCAATCTACGATCGAGGGCCTGAACCAGGATAAATCGACTGTCTCTTGCGTTCACCATCGAGTTCAGCATACGCCGAAGCCCGAACTATACTGCCATGGTACCCCTGTGGCAGGCTATCGGTGGTAAAACATCGACAGATCCATTCTGTTGTGCGCTCCTTGCAGGGGGCGATCAAACTGAGACCAAGGGCAGGCTAGGACTGAAAGTCCTGGCATCTAGTGTCCTAGATTGTACGGCGCGGTACGGACCCGCGAAATGTGTACCTGAGTTGTACCAAAGGTGACCTATGGCTGCCTTCGCGCGGTATGCCTGGGTTTGTGTTAGGAATAAATTCCCAGCTGGTTGAAATTGATTCGAATCGCCGTCTCTCCCGGATAGTGAGAAACTTGGCTAGTCCCAACATCGTAGTAACTGTGCTATGGAACATGATGGTTCGGATGAATATGGAATTGCAATACCTGCTATGGTTACTATTGTATTCTTTTAAATGGATATACCACCTGTTTGGCACAGGATAGTTGCTAATCTAGAGATGGATAGTTATAATTGACCTGATATTGGAACCATAATTGTATAGCTAAGTTAATCGCTTTTATGCAAATTGTTGTCAAGCTATCCCCACTTATACAGCCTTGCATAATCCTTGGAGTCATTTTTATTTCTGGTTTATGACGGGTAAGTCTAGCTGAGTACCTTCTTGTACTCAGGGTTTTATTTCCCATGTTGCAGATGGCACTGTGCATCATGGTTATTGCAAGAGTTGCTTCTATCCCACTGTGGATGAGGAGTAAGCCTTGGGCAGGCTCCTTATTAATCCTTCTACATGCTTTTGTGGACCGTGATCGTATCTTGGCACTGTACTAAACTATGTTGGAAACTTTACTTTCAAATTTAATTTGCTTCCGCTTTTATCTATCAAACTCGGTTTGTAATAACTTTTATTCATACTCTGATGATGAAATGTATCTGTGAACTTTATGTAATATGTGGCATGTATGTTGAATCATGTACGATCTTGGTTGTTGTAAATCGTTTATCGAGACCCGTCGTGGTACTCGATGGACTACCGAGTTTATATGGGTTCAAGTATGATAGTGCGACCGCTTGCGGGACGCCATTGTACTTGTACTCTTATAAATTGATCGGTTCTGCGATAGCTGGTATCAGAGCAAGATTCAACGTTAATTGTCACATGTGTATTTAAAACAAAAGTTTTTGTTTTCCAAAAACCCTTCTCTAGCAACTGGTAGCTATTTAATAGGTATTTGAAATCTAAAGTGTGCCAATGATCACTTTCCTTATGCCCAAATTAAGGACTATTAGGTGGCTATTTAAGTACTAACATGGGGGTTTTTACTTCGTCGTCCATACGGCGTGCTATTGTATGGATGCCATTCACTTGAATGGTAATGTATGGATCAAATGCCTCTACGCCAAGGTAAGATGATGAGTGACATGACCGCAAGATGTGAGCGTGCGGTCGGGGAGAGTTAGCTTGGTACGGCTATTTATGCATGCTTGCATGTGTATATGGTGCGTATTTAATTGTGGGTTTAAATTGTTATCGGGTAGTTTGATACCGAAGTATATGTATGGGTATACATATATGTAAGTATTTAAATTTACATTCTGCATATTTCATTATGGGTTTGGGCTGAATTGAAATTCTTATGCAGGTACACTAACAACGAAACATGTAGCTCGACTAGTTACGCTATATATGAGAGAACGTATGTATGCCACCGTGTCTACCACTAGAAACAAATTTTTCCTAAGTTTGTGAGGACGTATGGAACGAGCATGCATCATGATAAGTATCATTCAAATAATTACATTGTTCCTCCCCTTATAAATTTCTTACTCGGTTATGTAACTCTTATCCATTATGGTCTTGTCTCACAAAAGTGTACATGTTGATGGTACCGATGGCAGCACCAGTTGGAGTGTGAATTTCCTGATGGTTTTCGGAACACCTACCTTGTTGTGGTGAGTTTTGCACTTTGCGGGGTACCATGAACCGCCCCTCTATCAGTGGAATGAAGTATACCTAGAAAGAAGTGGAGCCAGAGAATGAGGATAATCCTATCTCCTTCCTCGACAGCGATCTTAATGAAGATTAGAGTCACCTAGTGACTAGTATGTTAACACGGTGCGAGTCCGATAAGTGATAAAATTGGTGGTGTCATGTTGCGAGAATGAATTATTAAGCCTCTGTTTTTATTGTGAATTTGAGAATTTTCTCCAGTAATTTCAGTTTGGCATGATTAGAAATTCATCTGCAATCTTGTGGCATCAACCAATAATCGCTTATTGTTGCAACTTCACAGATGACGCGCACCCGAGCAGGAGCTGGTAGCACTCATGATGGCAATGGTGATGACTTACCACCACCGCCGCCGCCGTCTGCTCAGGAGTTCTTTGCTCAGTTCTTGGGGAGCCAAAGGACAATGGAAGAAGCTCTGCGCCTCATTGCGCAGAACACCGCTCGTGGCCACCCACAGCAACCAGGGGCCGAGCCAAATCAGCACAGTACATTCAAGGAATTTCTAGATACAAAGCCTCCTATCTTCAAGGTGGCTGAGGAACCACTACAGGTTGACGAGTGGCTCAATACCATTGAGCAGAAGTTTCACCTGCTAAGAGTCACCGACCATCTAAAAGCTGAGTATGCTTCTCATCAGCTGCAAGGACCAGCAGGGATCTGGTGAGCACATTTCTTGTCATCACTACCTGCTAATGCGTGAGTGACATGGGTACAGTTCAAGCTGGCTTTTAGGGGACATCATATTCCCCCGGGCCTAATGCGCATGAAAGCGGCTGAATTTATGAGGCTCACTTAGGGAACGAAGACTCTCACAGAATACATGCACGCATTCAACAACCTGTCCAGATATGCTCCAGGTTTTATGAATACTGAGGAGAAAAAGATAGAGAGTTTCAAGTGGGGCATGGGTACCAAACTGATGAATACCATGGCCAATTCTAGGTGTGCCACATACAACGAGTTTATTATTGATGCTCTGACCTAGGAAAACCACAATAATATGCATGCAACTGCTAAGAGTCGCAAGAGGGCATTCGAGGCAGGTGCCTCCGGATCTTCACATGCAAGAGCGCCTATCACAGCTAGGCCACAATTCCATCCACCTACATCCAAGTTTAGGCCACCACCACCTAAAGCTCAGAATGGCAGGCCACAGAAACCATTCCGTAAGGCATTCACTATTGCCTTACCAAAAGGGACTGGCAGTCAAGGGAGCTCCACAGGACCTAGGAATAGTCAGCCATGTTTCAACTACAATCAAATGGGTCATTGGGCCAAGGAATTCCCCCACCCCAAGAAGAATGGCAACCCAAATCAGAACAATTAGAGACAGGCAAACACAAGGGCACATCCGGGATATGTGCATTATACCGCGATTGAGGAAGTGCCCGCTGGAGAAGTTGTCACGGCTGGTATGTTTCTCGTCAACAAGCATCCCGCTGTTGTTTTATTTGATTCGGTAGCTTCTCATTCCTTTATGAGTCAAGCATTCGCATCTAGGCATGATCAGGAAATAATTGAAGTAAGCAAAGGGGTTATAATATAAGTTCAGCAGTATTTCTACCAAAAAGATAGTCAAAAACGTGCTCATCTCTATACAAGGGAGGGAGTATACAACAAATTTGATAATATTGCCGGGGTTATCGATAAGTGTAATCTTAGGCATGAATTGGATGAAGAATCATGGTGTTCTCATTGACACCAGCACCCGTACTATTATGTTGAGAGAACCCACGGGAGGGAATGCTTTTCTAGTACCACTCCCCCGCAATTTTGAACCCCAACATTTAGCCTGTGCTATCCAAACCACCACACTTTGTGATATCCCAGTGGTTTGTGAGTTTCCGGATGTATTTCCAGAGGAATTACCAGGCTTACCACCTGATAGGGAGGTGGAATTTAAGATTGAGTTAGTGCCAGGTACAGCACCCATATAAAGAAGGCCCTATAGAATGCCACCCAATGAGTTAGCAGAACTTAAAGTTCAATTACAAGATCTATTGGACAAGGGTCTTATCCAACCTAGCTCATCTCCGTGGGGATGTCCGGCATTGTTTGTGAAAAAGAAGGACAAGTCACTGAGAATGTGTGTAGATTACAGACCACTCAATGCTGTGACCATCAAGAACAAATACCCATTGCCTCGCATCGACATCTTGTTCGATCAGCTAGCGAAGGCAAAGGTATTCTCCAAAATTGACTTGAGGTCAGGCTACCATCAAATAAAGATCAGGCCAGAGGATATACCCAAAACTGCTTTTTCCACTAGGTACGGCTTATATGAGTATTTGGTTATGTCCTTCGGACTAACAAATGCTCCAGCCTACTTCATGTACCTGATGAATTCGGTATTCATGCCCGAGCTTGACAAGTTCGTGGTCGTGTTTATCGATGATATATTGATTTATTCGGAAAAATGAGTCAGATCATGAAGAGCATCTGAGGATTGTCCTATCCAGATTGAGGGAGCATAAGTTATATGCAAAGTTTAGTAAGTGTGAATTTTGGCTGAGCAAGGTACCTTTCTTAGGTCACATCTTATCAAGGGATGGAATCTCTATAGACCCATCAAAAGTACAAGAGGTCATGGATTGGAAAGCACCAACTTCGGTTCATGAAGTTTGGAGTTTTCTAGGGTTAGTAGGATATTATTGCCGTTTCATTCCAGATTTCTCCAAGATAGTGTGGCAGAACCTCCTAAATTATAGGGCCCACATGCACCTGTCACTGTCCAACGACCTTTGACATCTATGCATATGTTCCCGGTAACTTAAGAAGACTGTCGGGTGTCCTCGGGGAACCCCGAATCATCCACGATTTCCGAGTAGGATCACATTACAGAGTCATTGCAGATACAACAACTTTTATTCAAATAGATACATCGTAGTAAAAGTAGCGGAAGACTTACAATAACATAGTTGACAAACCATTTGTTTCAAACCATACAACTAAGTTCGATAATAAAACAAACCAAAGTAGTGGAGTGGCATTATAATATATTACAAAACACACAACATAAGCTACCCTGCCCAAGGGCCACACATTTAATTATCGTCATCGCACTGAACAACAGTCATGCAGCACGATCCAAAACAGATCTGCTCATGAGCCTCACCGCAAACAAGGGTCAATCGAACCCCGAGTACAAAAGTACTCAACAAGACTTAACCGAAATAAGAATTTAAAAGAACACAGGAATGCAGCTCATGGGATTCAAGGTATGGCTTTAGCAATAATCAAGGTTCTTTTTTGTAAAAGCATTTTTAACAAAATTCTTTATATCAACGTTTAAAACTTCATAAAGATCATATACAAAGTGACATGATCCGTATTGAGATCATGAAACTTCGTAATCAACACCTTTTCAAACCATCCTCAAGTTCCAATTATTAATACTACGATGATGAACAAAGGAGTTGAGTCTCCATAACCGAGGAGCAACGACGATTCGAACCGATTATAACCCAAATGGGAATTCCAGATCCACCACGACATATGTAGGTCCCCGACCTACATATACCAACCTACCTACCTCGGATCCTCTAAAACAAGAACGGGTCCACGCCACCCGAGAATCACAGACTCCACCAATCCAAATTTATTGCCACGTGGGTACACGCTATTCCCGCCATCTCTCCACTCCCAAAGGCGCGAGTAGCCATTCTCATAATAGAATAACCAAGTTAAGGCTTACAAGTATGTGGTTAGTACTACAAAGTCTCACCTCATGCAATTCAACAACGGACGGACCTTAATCGACACAGCGGAAAGAACACTCTCACAAGACCTCCATGTCTTGTGGCTCACACACACCGAATCCGCCTTGGTCTAGATTTATTACTCCACATTCCCATATCACATGTTAATATATTTAACCAAAGCTCCATTTAAAACTTGCGGATGACGTGTAATCACCCGACTTTCACCGTTCTAAGCATAGCTAAGCAAAAGCTGCATATACTGAATTTAAAACCGGTAATATGGTAAATATGGAATAACAAGGTTGGTAAGATACCAATTTGGTTTTCACTTGACTCCTAATCACTTAATGCAGTAAAAAGAAGCAAAAGCGAAATCAATTTGTAAAATACAAGGTAGGGTTCTATGCATCCGGGGCTTGCCTTCGTTGACGGAAAAGTCCGGGTCCGGAGTCGCTCCACCGATATCAACTCCAACCTCCACAGACGGATCAACCTCCTCAACTACTTGATTAACTACCACGTGTTCACCTTCGTTCACTACACGTAGTAACAATGCCATGTTTAACATGATGCGGATACAAAATATGATGCTCGATGATGGATGCAAAACTTAACAACTTGAATACAACTTTCCTTTGCGGTACAGTTACAACTTAAACCAACTAAACCATTTTCGCAACACTCACAACAATTACCAAGGATCATTACCAACTAATGACCCAAGGACATCACTTAATCAAAAACTCAAACAAAACCTAAATCACTAAAGGTTATTATTTGCTTTTATGAATTAATTAATTAATAATAATTATGAATTAAATCAACTTGTTCCAATTGACCTCAAAATTTTCTTATATGTTCATCACATGATAACTAAGTGACAAAACAATTTTCATAATTTTTGGATACATAAATAAGTCTAGAAAAATCCTGGAAACTCATTTATTAATTAATTGAGCAATTTTTATCACATTCAAAAAGTACTAAAAATCAACATTTCATATTTTTCCTAAATAATACACATCACAGAGAAGTCACACAACAATTTTCATAATTTTTGGAGCTCTAATAAATCTACACAAAAATAACAAAAACAGACACTATTCATTTAAATCTGAAAAACAGAAAATTCATTTTGAACGCTGAGTCACTGACAACCGGGTCCCACTTGTCATCTTCGACCTCCGACGTTGACCACGGCAGTGACGGCTCTGACCGGCGATTCCTCGCCGACGGTGAGTCCAACGGCGACGACCAAGGTACTAAAATGATCACCAAGACTATGCGCATCGATTTACATCCCTATCTATACTGATTACGGCCCTATACTAGCTTGACGGCGGCCATGGCGGACGCGGTGGCACGGCAGCGCTACGCCGGCGACATGAAACTAGTAGAGCTCAAACAAAGGATCCAGGAAACACCAGTAGCTCACCCCGAACGCGTTGAAGCAAGGAGCGAGGTCGGAGAAGCAACGGAGAGGCGTGACGACGACCACGGTGATCACGACAGAGCAAAGATCGTCGGTGAGGAAGAACCAGCGACTGTAGTGATCAAAACTAGCAAGCAACATAGGATTAAGCACCACAGCATCGAGACAAAGCCGTAGGTACACTAATCAAGGCCAATGGCTCACCGGAGTAGGCTGGCCACGGTGAAACGGAATCTTGGGTGAGGTTGCCGGCCGCGAGGAAGAAAACGATGAACGGCGAGTTCACGGCGAAATCAAGCGACTAGAGCTAGCTCGCTGGGTGCGCAAGGAACTAGCGGAGCTGGGACACGCATCGCTGCGACGGCGCAGACGCTGGTTCGACGGTGAGGGCTCAACGGAGAATGGCGGTGACGGCGGGAGAAAACAGAGCAAGAGAAAAGAATGACGACGACGGCGCCTCGACCCAAATAACACGGCTCAGAAGCTCAAGGAAGCTGCGCTGTGGCCTTCACCGCGCCAGTGCGACGCCAAAAACGGCCACAACCACGCCTGGAAGCAAATCGAAGATCGTCGGCGATGAGTTGGCTTCCGCGGTTACTGTTCATCGAAATTACAGAATTGCCATCCGCCAAAATTCCCAAATTACTCCCAAATTTTCATAACAAGTCAAAAATCTCCAAAAACAAAAGTTGTTCAAAATCAAAAGTTCTACCACTTTGCTTTTGAAACCATACCCAAATTCGGCCTACATTTTGAAATGAACTTTTGAATTTAAAGCGGGGATATTTAAGGAATTTCGCCTTTTTAAAAAACTTCAAATTTTACTAAACAACTTGAAAAACTCCAAAAATAAACTTTGTACAACTCGACAAGCTCTACAACTTTGCTTTAAGACTCAACCCCAAAATGTGCTTCGATTTTGAAATGGATTTTCAGGGTCGGATTTAAATATTGAAAATCAGGGTTTTCGGAATTTCAAATCAATACAACGATTTCAAACTTGATTCAAACAATACCAAGCAATACTTATAACATAAATGTAAACTTGTTTTAGTGAATGCATAACAAAATTTGCAACATGACCAATGCCTTGCAATGCATATGATGATATGTCCGGTTTTTAATATTTAAACACCCGAGGTGTTACAGATAGCTAAGCCCATGACCAGACTACTTCAGAAAGATGAGAAGTACAAATGGACACCAGAATGTGAAGCAGCTTTTCACACCCTCAGAACTCTGTTGACTATAGCACCTGTGCTAGCACAACCAGACATTGAAAAGCCTTTTGATATATTTTGTTATGCATCGGGAATAGGTTTGGGGTGTGTTTGTATGCTTTTAAATGGATATACCACCTGTTTGGCACAGGATAGTTGCTAATCTAGAGATGGATAGTTATAATTAACCTAATATTGGAACCATAATTGTATAGCTAAGTTAATCGCTTTTATGCAAATTGTTGTCAAGCTATCCCCACTTATACAGCCTTGCATAATCCTTGGAGTCATTTTTATTTCTGGTTTATAACGGGTAAGTCTAGCTGAGTACCTTCTTGTACTCAGGGTTTTATTTCTCATGTTGCATATGGCACTGTGCATCATGGTTATTGCAAGAGTTGCTTCTATCCCGCTGTGGATGAGGAGTAAGCCTTGGGCAGGCTTCTTATTAATCCTTCTACATGCTTTTGTGGATCGTGATCGTATCTTGGCACTGTACTAAACTATGTTGGAAACTTTACTTTTAAATTTAATTTGCTTCTGCTTTTATCTATCAAACTCGGTTTGTAATAACTTTTATTCATACTCTGATGATGAAAATGTATCTGTGAACTTTATGTAATATGTGTCATGTATGTTGAATCATGTACGATCTTGGTTGTTGTAAATCGTTTATCGAGACCCGTCGTGGTACTCGACGGACTACCGGGTTTATATGGGTTCAAGTATGACAGTGCGACCGCTTGCGGGACGCCATTGTACTTGTACTCTTATAAATTGGTCGGTTCTGCGACAACCTAGAAGTGGACAGGGTCATCTCAACCTTCTCGTTCGATCCTATCCTCTAGCCAAGCCCACATAATCTGCATCGAGGAGAGGCCAGCGGGCCACCTGAGTCGCTCTCCGGAGTGACACGGGCATCTGCTGGGAGGCGGGTTAAGGAGCAGTGGAATGCCACATGAGGGCTATGCTGACCCCATCAGTGGACAACAGACCCGGATTCCACTCGAATGTGCCCGTTAGTGAGTTCATCGAGCACGTCACTCGAGCCATCGAGGCAAGTGACGTTAGCTCAACCCCTCTAGATGCGGAAACCACAGACGGGGAGACAATCACAAAGATGAGCCGACCCTCGACCGCTCCCCTACTACGCGCGAGGGCTCAGGGAAAGTTGGACTCGTAAGGAGACCAAATGCATGGTCGCAGAACAATGGCTCAGATCCTAAGGAGGGGGTACGTGCGAAAACTAAGAATAATGTTTTTAAAACAAGAGACGCTTTTTTCTGCTAGCTTTGCTATTGTCTCCTCGATCTTCAGCGACACCCGACCCTAGCAATGGCAAGGGATCGGGCCTCACTCTGGGGCTGATAAGGGCACATATACATCCTTTCTAAAATAGTCGTTGTGCCCGACCTCTTCCTCATGTTAAACCTAGTGGCAAGGTCTGCGGAAATGAATGATTGAGCCTGGCTGGTCGGACTACGAGAAACCTACACCCCTGTGGCTATGACACTCTTACTCACCAGCGTGATCAGAGTTTCCCTCTGTCGATGTTTTACCACCGATAGCCTGCAGGGTTACCCAGGACAGTATGTTCGGGCTTCAGCGTATGCGGAACCCGATGGTGAACGCAAGAGACAGTCGATTTATCCTGGTTCGGGCCCTTGATCGTTGATCGAGTAATAGCCCTACGTCTAGTCGGCGTTAGCCTCTACGTTGTATTGATTGTGTGTTGTTGCGTTGTTACAAAAGTTGTCCTCTCTAGGATCCTGCCCTCCTTTATATAGTCAAGAGGTCAGAATCCCAGTCGGTTTACAATGAGAGTTCCTAGTAGGATTACAAAATAATACTACTACTAAGATTACATGGGGAGAATTCTAGTTAGACTAGATCTTTTCTCTTCCTTGTGGGGTATCCTATGGGTCCCGCACCAACAAGCCCCCGAGCACTTCATGGTTGTGCTCTGGAAGCCTCGTCTTGTTCTTTCAGGTCTTGCCGAGCAGGAACAAGCATCGTCCGAGTGCTTTCTTGAGCAAAACCGTGTAGCGCTCTGTGAGATCTGCGTGTGGTGTGTACCTTTTTGAAGAAAAAAGTACTCCCCTTTGGGTGTAGCCTCCAAGCCTCTTGCTATTTGGTACAAGGAGCGGGAGGGTCTTATCTTGAAATTGCTCTGATCCTTCGTTGAAATGTTCCTGAGCATGTACCTGGGTTCTTTGTCAAAAAGAACTCAGATATAGCTCGGTCCAGCTTCTTTTTGTCATGAGTCCTTGAAGTAGTTTTGTCTTGAAGAAGTCTTCTTGGTGACGTGTGCTTTTTTGAAGAAAAAAGTGCACTCACTGAGTGTAGCCCCCGAGCCACTTGCTATTTGGAACAAGGAGCTGGAGGGTCTTGAATCTTATGTTGTTTGAAAATTGCTGTCTTAAAAAAGCCTTTCGAGTGACGTGTGCTTTTTTGAAGAAAAAGTGCACTCACTGAGTGTAGCCCCCGAGCCTCTTGCTATTTGGAACAAAGAGTTGGAGGGTCTTGAGTCTGATTTGTTCGAGGAACTGAAATCTTCCCCTGTTGCAGCCTCTGAGCATTTATCCGGGTTCTTTGAAAAAAGAACTTGGATGCATTGTCTTGGCGTATTCTTTGGTAGTCTGTCGTTTGTCAGGTGTAGTTGTATGGTGGTGGTTGAGTGTAAATGTTGCCTGTTCACGGGTTGTACAGCGTTGGCATATTCTTCCGAATATGCTCGTCTTCGAGTACTGTTCCTTCTCGCCTGAGTCTTCCATTACTGAGTCCTGTCTTTTCACTATGTCCTTTGTTAGGCTTGTCTCGTTGGTACTCCTAGTCTATGTGCGCCGCTCCTTCGATCTATAAATACCCTCCCGGAGTGCTTGTTTTCATCCATTGAACATTTTGTTGAAGCCTTCGTGGTCATAAATATGATAGTTTGTGAAGTAGAGCAGCCCCCAAACGTATTTTGTAGTTCCTGTGCGTCTTGTCGTAGTAGGAGGAAGTCTTGTGATAGGGATTAGAGGTAGACTAATCCTACAGCAGCATTGTACTTGGAAGTACGTGGTGGTAGTTGGAGGAAGTCTTGTGATGTGGGATGCATTCCTTCATCTAGCAGTTCTGGGTTGATCTTCCTTGCTCGCCCTGCGACTGTCCGGTGCAGATCAACACCTGATCCTGCATAACGTCGGGCTTGGGTAGACAGATGCCTGCCGACTTCCCCTGGTCTATGTTGTCCCGCCATGCTGCTGATTTCTGCCTTGGATGCACTGCGGCCGTCCTTTGAAGAAAATAGTGTAGCCGAGTGCGGTTTGTTCTATCGAGTAGCAATTTGGGACACGTAGTCGTTCCAGAGCCTAGCTGTGTCCGGGTTCCTCTTTGCTACCTTGATTGTCGTAGTACCGAGTTCGTTGGGTCCTGTAAGATGTGTAATCTTCTATTTTTGAAGCCACTTGTAATGGAAAGAATCATGTCTTCTGAGTTGTCATTCATTTTTCTGTTGTAGTCCTGGTTGTTCATGAGATTCCCGAGTTCTTTCTATAAGAACCGGGTTCTTATGTTCCTTTTGAGGTAGCCCTTCATTTCTTCATGGTTGACGGGTTGTTCTTGTAGTAATCTGATAACTCTGTCGTGGTGCTGGATGGATAAGTTTGAAATCTTCCCGTTAAACTATACCGTTGTGTGGATTTGTACCGTCCGTCATTTTAGTTGTGTCAGTAAATGGACCGTTGTATTCCCACACTATGTTTTAACGGGCCTGGTGGGCCATTTTTATCGCTGTAAAATCTATTTAAAGACCTTTCATCTTCTTTTCCTTGGCTGTCCTGCTCTTGCCTTGAAACCCTAGTTTTTAGAAATCCACCGCCGCCATTGTCATCGTCACCTTAGCGCCGCCGTCTGAGCCTCATCTTTCCCTATTGCCTTCTTGCTTCTGTTAGCATATGGGCAAGAAGAAAGCCGCGAACAAGTCCTAGGCAGCCTTCGTGGACGAGGAGTCATCCCTTTCTTTGATCGAGAACCAAGAGTTCGTGGCCATGAGGGCTGCCCAGAAGGTTTGGCCGGCTCCAACAACAACCGAAGACTAGCTTCGTGAGCTTGTCAGTGACGGCTTGATCTAGAGCAAGGACATTGTTGAATGGAGAGCTCTAGGTGAGCATCGGGTCCCTGCTCCAGGTCCTAGTGAGATCGTCCTCTTTGTCTCCTTTGTCCGTGCTGGACTCTGCCTTCCCGCTTCTGCCTTCCTCCATCGATTCCTTAATTATTTTGGGGTTACTTTGAACCATCTTACCCCCAATGCTGTCCTTCATCTTTCTATCTTTGTTCATCTTTGTGAAACCTTTCTTGGAATTCCTCCTTCTCTTTCCTTCTTCCGTTTCTTTTTTTGTCTGAAACCACAACCCCGTCGTGATGACACTTCTGTTCTTGGTGGGTGTGGGATTCAGTTTTGTCAGGGTCTCAAAATTAAATTCTTTGATTATGACTTAGTTGACTCTATGAGGGATTGGCGTTCCGAGTGGTTTTACTCCGCCAACATAATTCCTCCTCTTTCCGTCCATTCTTCTTCTGGTCCCACTGGTTAACGATCGATGGGAAAAGAAACTCTTGACAGAGGATGAGAACCAGGCAATCAAGCCGCTTGTTGAGAGGATAAGTACTCTAAAACAGCAAGGTTTGACCGGCCTTGGAATTATTTCCAATTTTCTTTGCCGTCGAGTCCAACCTCTTAAGGAGCGAGAAAACTTTGGTTTTGAGTACTCTGGGGCGGAGGATCCTTCTCGTATGGTCCCTGCCCTTGAGTTGACCAACGAGGAGGTGCTCGAGCGCCTTCGGAAGATGCTAAAAGGAGTCAACGTCGTTCCTCACGCTGTTGTTGAGTATTGCGCTAAGAACCCTCCTCCTGCTGTGAGTTATTTTTCTTTATTCGAGTACTTTTTGAATTTCCTTTGTTGTCTCCACCTTTGGTTAATCTTTCTCATCTGGTTGTTTTACTCTTTTTTATAGGAATTGGGGCACAACTTTGTTGAACCGATCCCCTTTGATGTCCTCCCTGCCGTGGTGAATATCGGGGAGAATCTTGATGGGGCTTCTGTAATCAGTAAGTTCCAAATCACCTAGAGTTTCTTCCGGAGTTGTTGATGTATATGAAGAATATGTTCCTCGTCTAGTCCCCCGAGCTCCTCGTAGTGTCTCGAAGAGGTGGCGGGCGGATGGCTCTTCATCTGGTTTACCTGTTTCCAAGAAGTCTTGCCAGCCGAGTACTCATCCAGGTACTCCAGTTATAGGTAGCATGCTCCTAGGTGAGCATATTAATATGTTCGGTCTTTCTGTTATTTATTTGTGCCTTTGACTGAGTTCTTCTCTCTCTTTTTTCAGATGGCGTTGTAGCTGTCTTGCTGGAGACTGAGGAAGATGAGGACGATGATGTGCCCCTCATTACGCGTTGGTGAGTTGTTCACTTGTCTTTGTTTTGTTGAGCACTTTTTCTTATTCTGACTTCGTCTTGGCTCTTTTTTGTAGCAAGCCGTCATTGGGCTCGAGTTCTTCTGGGGTTCCAGTATCGACCACGCCACCCCCGTTGCAGGGTGGTGATGATGTTTTTGCTACCATTGTTCCCCCTGCGAGGTCTTCTTTTTATTTTACGAAGAAGAAGATAGCCGGGTGAGTGAGTTCTAGTTTCGTCTCTTTACTTCTGTTCTCCTTTTCTCTTATTCTTATTGGTGGGTTTCTTTATCAACTTTCAGGCCTTCATCTTCTCTCGACCCTCCGTCGACTTCTTGCCAGTCCTCTAGTGTTCCACCGAGTATTGAGCCTTAGGACTCGGAGCGCACGGTCGATGAAGTGGTTGTGGGGGAGACAAGGTTTTCTGGTGATGATGCTGCTGCTAGCTTGGTTGCCCTGGAGGTGACCGTGGCCATGGTGGTGGATTCATCTAGGGAGGTAGCCGGGACTTCCCATGATGTGTCCCTGATCTTGCCTTCTCCGCATCGGCCGTCTTCTCCCTCCGATCCTCTTTCTACTGAAGATGTGGTTCATCAATTTGATGCCACTCATCGGTTGTCAGAGTTGACCGCTTCTTGGGGAGACTTTGCGACCTTTGCAACTTCTTTTGGAGAAAAACTCCAAGTAAGTTTTCTAAAGTTCTTTCTTTGGATGTTCATTTTTCTCCTGTTCTTATGCCTTTTTTCTTTCTTTCTTCTTGTTCAGTCCTTCTCTCAGGACCATACCAGCTTCTTTTTCTCGTCGGAAACCGAGAAGAAGTTGTCTTCTGAGTTGAGCGCCCTGAAGACAGATCTTGGTCTCTGCCAGGCCGAGCTGGAGGCTGAGCGTCAAACGCATCAGAAGGAGGAAAAAGCTCTTCATGCCTGGGTTGTTGAGGCCAAGAGGCAGAGGGATGCTGCTATCCAGGAGGCTTTAAAGAACTCGGAGGCCATGAAGAACTTGGAGGCCGCGAAGAAAGAGTGCAATGGTATGGCGGGTTCTTTTTCTTTCCTTCTGTATTCAAACTTTCCTTTCTGCTGACTTGTTGTTTCGTGCCTTGTCCAGCTCTCCGAGTTGAAAAGCATAAGCTCTCAGAGGGTATTGATGAAATGAAGACTCTTGTTCGTTCTAGTCACAACAAGGCTGAGGAGGTAATTACTCATGCTGAGGAAGAACTTGTGCTTGCTAAGTTGTTTAGGCGTGGAGCTGATAGAGATCTTGTGCAGGCCCAAAAAACTATTGAAGACTTGTCTGGCAAGTTGGCGACGGCTACTAAAAATTGGAAAGCTTTGTGGAAATCCTTTCATTCAGTAGCCGATGTTCTCCGAACTCCAGCGGATGATGGGCAATCTTGGGCTCAGTTACTTCCTCGAATTCCGACTCGTTTTCAAGAGTTCGTGAAGAGGTGCGCCCAACTGTGTACCAAGAATGTCCTGGCCCAGGTCCGGGTTCTTGCTCTAGAGGCGCCTTTGTCCAAGATAGCAGAGGAAGCCGATAGTCAAGAATACATTGATGCCATTGAGAGGATGGAGCCTGAGGTCAAAGACTTAGCCAGTAGAGTTGTAGATAATCTTAATATTGTTATCTCTTCTCCTGATGATGACGCTTGATGCAATTGACCTTTATGCTCGTGCCTCGTAATATGACATTATACTTCTTTTTGAATGAAGATTTTTTGTTGATGTCTTCTCTGCCTAGATGCCTTGTTTATTCTTTGGATGAGTTGTCCAAGTGATCAGAGTTATCTGACTTGTCGAGTACTTTGTCTTGCTTTTGTCTTTGCCATGTAAACAACTCTGCATGTTATCTTTGTGTTGACAACCTTTCTTGATCTGTCGAGTGCTAGTATGGCCTTCATCTTTGCCATGTAAACAACTCGGTGTAGACCGTTGTCTTGACAAACTTTCTTGATCTATTGAATGCTTGCTTGGCTCCTGTCTGCACCGCATGAACAACTCGGTGTAGACCGTTGTCTTGACAGACTTTGTGATCTCAAGTGTCTTCAGTGTAGCCCCCGAGCCTCTTGCTATTTGGAACAAGGAGCTGGAGGGTCTTGACTTGAATTTTTCCTGATCCATGCTCAGGCTTAGTCGTTTTGCTTTTTGGTCCGAGTGTTAGCTTGTTAGCTACCCTCATCGGCGGGCTCAAGCATCTTTTCAGCTATTTTGCTCTCGGCCGTAGGGCTCGGGCATGTTTCAAATTATTTTGCTCTTTGTTTGGTGTTAGCTTATTAGCTACCCTCATCATCCGAGGCTCAAGCATCTTTTCAAATATTTTGCTCTCGTACCGTAGGCTCGTGGCATGTTTCACCATTTTGCTCTTTGGTTCGGGTGTTAGCTTATTAGCTACCCTCATCGGCGGGCTCAAGCGTCTTTTCAGCTATTTTGCTCTCGGCCGGGATGCTCAGGCATGTTTCAGCAATTTTGCTCTTTGATTCGGGTGTTAGCTTATTAGCTACCCTAATCGGCGGGCTCAAGCATCTTTTCAGCTATTTTGCTCTCGGCCAGGATGCTCAGGCGTATTTTCAGCCATTTTGCTTTTTGTTTCAGGTGTTAGCTTGTTAGCTACCCTCATCGGCGAGCTCAAGCGTCTTTTCAGCTATTTTGCTCTCGGCCGGGATGCTCAGGCGTATTTTCAGCCATTTTGCTTTTTGGAAACAACTCGGGGTTAGCCATCATAAGACATATGTTGCCGGAAAACCATCTTTATTGATCATGATCATTTGACAAGCCATAATACATATTTTGTCGAGGAACACCATCTTTATTGGCCGTGAACGTTGATCTCTTGTGGTTTGTACATGTATTCTCCCTTGAGTTGTTTTTATGCATAGAATCTTCTTAGTTGGCTGATATGCCATGTATTGCTGACTTCTTTCCCATCTTCAGTTATTAACTTGTACATGCCTAGTCCAGTGACTTTTGAGACAATAAAAGGACCTTCCCATGACTTTTGAGACAATAAAAGGACCTTCCCATGGACTGAGTAGCTTATGGCGTCTGTCAGTTTTTTGTATTCTTCTTAGCACTAGGTCTCCGACTTGTAGTGATCGAGGCTGGGTATTCTTGTTGTAGTGGCGTCTTAATCCTTGGAGGTATCTTGCTGATTGAAGGGTAGTGTTTACCCTGACTTCTTATGTACTATCGAGTTCTAATCTTCTGGTGTGTTCTGCTTCTCCTTCGTCATACTATTCTATCCTTGGTGACGTCCAAATCAAGTCGGCAGGTAGTACGGCTTCTGATCCGTAAACTAGGAAGAAAGGCGAGTATCCGGTGGCTCTGCTTATTTGAGTTCGTACCCCATACTACTTTGGGTAATTCTTCAATCCATTTTTATCCATAGTCTGCTAGCTCTTCATACAGTCTTGGTTTCAATCCGGCTAGTATGAGTCCATTGGCCCTTTCTACCTGTCCGTTGGCTTCTGGATGTGTGACTGATGCATAATCTATGCTGAAGCCACAATCCTGTGCCCAACTTTTGAACTCTGTGGCTGTGAAGGGAGAGCCTAAATCTGTGATGATTCGATTGGGCATGCCAAAGCGGTGCATAATGTCTTGGATGAACTCGACTGCTTTGGCTGCGCTGTATTTTGCGAGTGGTTTGTATTCGATCCACTTGGCGAACTTGTCAATTGCTACGAAGATGTACTCGAAACCGCCCTTTGCTTTCTTGAGAGGTCCTGCTTGATCCAGTCCCCAGCAGGAGAAAGGCCAAGCGGGTGGGATGCAGATGAGATTGTGAGCTGGCACATGAGCTTGTCTTGTGAACATTTGACAACCTTTGCATTTTCTGACAAGGTCTTATGTGTCTTTCAGAGCTGTTGGCCAGTAGAATCCGGTGCGAAAAGCTTTGCCGACTAGTGTTCTTGAAGCGGCATGATTTCCACAGCAACCTGAGTGTATTTTGTCTAAGATCTCTTTGCCTTCTTCAAATGAGACACATTTTAGGAGTACTCCTGATGATGCAGCTCTTCTATAGAGCTTGTCCCCTACTAGGACATAGTTTTTGCTTCTACGAACAACTCGGGTAGCTTCCTCTTTATCTGCTGGCAACTTATTCTCTTTGATATCATCAATAAAACCCTATGTCCATGAAGTGTTGATTACCAGAATCTGGTTGCCTTTGGCTGTGAGTTTTGGGCTTGTCCCACCGGGTTATTTGATAGAAGGAGCTGATAACTCCTCTATGAATACGCCGGGTGGGACCTTTGCCCTGTCTGATCCGAGCTTGGCGAGGACATCTGCTGCAATGTTGGAATCGAGCAGGACATGTAGAATTTCCAATCCTTGGAAATGTTTTTTGAGTTTTCGGATTTCAGCGCAGTAAGCACCCATGTTTTCTTTGGTGCAGTCCCAATCTTTGTTGACTTGGTTGATGACTACTGCCGAATCGCCGTATATGAGTAATCGCTTGATTCCGAGGGTAATTGCCACTCGTAGCCCATGGATGAGAGCTTTGTACTCTGCTTCATTGTTGGTAGCTTGCCATAATATCTAAAGGACATACTTGAGTTGTTTTCCGTCTGGAGAAATTAGGAGAACGCCCGCACCGGCTCCGCGTAGCTTGAGTGATCCATCAAAGTACATCTTCCAGTGGTCAAGCATTGTATTTGACATAGGTTGTTGAATCTCTGTCCACTCGGCAACAAAATCAGCAAGGGCTTGAGACTTGATTGCTTTCCACAGGGTGAAATCAATGTTGAGAGCACCGAGTTCAACTGCCCACTTTGATATGCGCCCTGTTGCGTCTCTGTTGTGTAAGATGTCTCCGAGTGGGAAATCTGTCACCACGGTAATCTTGTGGCTTTCAAAATAGTGGTGAAGCTTGCGTGAAGTGATCAATAGGGCGTAGAGTAGTTTTTGCACATGCGGGTACTAGATTTTTGATTCTAACAGTACTTCGCTGATGTAGTATACGGGTCGTTGTACTTTATACACGCGCCATTCTTCTCTTTCTATGACTATCACCGTGCTGACCACAGTAGAAGTTGCCGAAATGTATAGCATCATGTCTTCGTCTTTCTTTGGAGGTGTGAGAACTGGTGAGGATGTGAGGTATGCCTTAAGTTTCTTGAAAGCTTCATTGGCTTCTTCCGTCCACTCGAACTTGTCTATCTTCTTTAGTAGTTTAAAGAAAGGTAACCCTTTTTCACCGAGCCTTGAAATGAAATGATTGAGTGTCGCCATGCAGCCTGTTAGCTTTTGCACATCTTTGACGTTTCGAGGTGGGCCCATCTCTGTTATGGCTCAAATTTGCTTGGCGCTTGCTTCGATTCCACGATGACTGACCAAGAAACCGAGTAGTTGTCCTGAAGGAACTCCGAATACACACTTGTTTGGGTTCAATTTCCACCTCCACCTTTTCAGGTTCTCGAAGGTTTGTTTTAAGTCTTCAATCAGTGTATCCGGGTTCTTTGTTTTTACCACCACATCGTCCATGTATGCTTCTACGTTTTTGCCGATCTGATCACCAAGGCATGTTTGGATAGCTCTTTGGTAAGTGGCTCCAGCATTCTTGAGTCCAAACGACATGGTCTTGTAGCAGTAGGCACCGAACGGAGTGATGAAAGATGTCTTGCTCTGGTCTTGCTCTTTTAATGCGATCTGGTGATACCCTGAATAGCAATCAAGAAAGGATAATAGGGCGGATCCTACTGTTGAATCAACTATCTGATCAATGCGTGGTAGCCCGAACGGATCTTTCGGGCAGTGCTTGTTGAGATCTGTGTAGTCGACACACATGCGCCATTCGTTCGTGTTCTTTTTCTATACTAGAACTGGGTTTGCTAGCCAATCTGGATGAAGGATTTCTCTGATGAATCCAGTCGCCATTAGCTTTGTGATTTCTTTTTTAATCGTCGCCTTCTTGTCATGTGAGAATCGTCGTAGCCATTGCTTTACAGGCTTGGAGCCTTCATTGATATTGATTCTGTGCTCAGCCAACTCTCTTGGGACACCTGGCATGTCGGCCGGCTTCTAAGCGAAGATATCTTTGTTGTCCTGAAGAAAGTTGGTGAGCGTGAGTTCCTATTTTCCCGAGAGGTGGGCGCTGATGGTTGCTGTCTTGGAGGGATCGCCAGTGCCCAGGTCGATTTGTTTGACATCGGCTTCTTTTGGTGGTGCGAGGATGCTGGGCTTTTTATCTGGTATCTCTAGTTCTTCTTGGCTTATTTCTGCGGCAATAGTGGCTATTTCTTTTCTACCATTGTCGGCTTGTGCTTTGGCTGCGATTTGGATTGCCTGAACATCGTAGTCAAAAGCGCGCTTCAAATCACTTCGAAGAGAAAGGACACCATTAGGTCCTGGCATCTTAAGCAGTAGGTACGGATAATGCGGTATTGCCATGAATTTTGCTAGCGCTGGGCGCCCGAGGATTGCATGGTATGATGAATCGAGGTCCGCAACCTCAAACTTGATGAACTCTGTACGGTAGTTCGAGGGAGTTCCAAAAGTAATGGGTAGAGTAATTTGTCCAAGTGGCATGGCTACCTTTGCCGGGTACTATGCCATAAAAAGGTGTACTTGTTGGTGTAATCATCCCGGCGAGTTGCAGTCCCATCTTCCTTAGCGTTTCTGAAAAGATGATGTTGAGTCCGGCTCCCCCGTCGATTAGTACTTTGGTGATAGTCATACCAGCAATAGTTGGATCTAGAACCAGTGGTTAATGGCCTACATTTCCCACGCTAGTCCATTGGTCTTCTCTTGAAAATTGGATTGGATACTGTGACCAATTGAGATATCATGGCCGGTTCTGCTGCCATGATAGTTCGTAGTGCTAATTTTTCTTGATGTTTGCTTCTAGAATCTAGGGCCCCGGAGAAGATCACTGCTACCGTCCCCCTGGATTTTTGGAATCCCTTGTCTTCGTGGTTGTCCTCATCTTTTTTTTGATTGTCTTCTTTAGTATTCCCCTTACTATCTTTTCTTGTGTATCGATCATTGAAGGTGTAGCAATTTCCGATGGTGTGCTTCCCATTGGGGTGCAATGGGCAACGTATGTTTTCGATGTTGTCATATCTTCTAGTTTTGGAAAACTTCTTTGATTTGTCAGCCATTGCCACGGTGTTGTCTGGTCTACGTTTTCTTTCCTGATGTCTGCTATTTCGATGATTTTGCTTGTCCGGGTTGTCTCGGTTGCTTCTATCCGGGAACCTCTCTCGTGTCTTCTCGTCCGCAGTAATCATCTTTTCTACTGTTCGTCTGAATTCTTCATTGTTTCTCGGATTTTCTTTGCAGAAGTCTTGAAATTGCCACCTAGCCATGATTCCATGAGAGAAAGCTTCAATTACTTCTCGTTCGGTGATGTCATATACTTGAGCTCATAGTTCGCCGAATAGTCGATAGTAATCTCTGAGACTTTCACCTCCCTTCTGCTTGAGTCCTTTTAACTCTGCGTGGGTGATTGGGTGTGTAATGATCCCTGTGAAATTTTCATAGAAAGCTCTTTGCAAGTCCTCCCAATTTCTTATTGATCCTGGATTCAATTTGTCGAACCATTGGAGAGGCATGGTTTCCAGGGCCATGGGAAAGAACAGGGTCTTGATATCGTCGTCTCCTCCGGCTAGTTTAATCGATTGCGAATATATCCTGAGCCACTGCCTTGGTTCAGTTTTGCCATCATACTTAGAGTGGTTGGACGGTTTGAACTTGTGAGGTAGTCGTATTGACGCAAGTCTATTTGCAAAACAGGGGAATCTATCGTGCGTTCTGGCTTCTTTGAATTCTGATTCGGCACCTCCTTCTAGCCAACTGTTGTTTTGATGAGAGTAATCCTGCGAGGCTGTCTAGGCAGGCGCCCTGCTTCTGGTCTTTCTTGGTTGTTCAACTCGGTGGCTCTGATTATGGTCCCTTCTACTTTCTCTGTTATGACTTCCACTTGGTCCAAGTCTCTCGAAAGCGGACTTTCTTTGATTTTGATCTTCTTGCATATGGGTCGTTGATCTGGCGGGTAGTCTTGAGTGGGTCCTTTCTTCATGCGTCCTTAGGGCTGCTGACCGGAGAAAGTCCCGGAGCTGTTCTTGTTTTTCACTGGGATGTGAGGTCGCTCTGAGTTCTTCTAATGCTTCTCGGATCTTATTGTAGGGCGTATTTGCCGTGCATCTTTCTTCGACTTCTCGTTGTGATTTTCTTCTGTCGTACTCAGCCAACTCTGACTCATATCTGATCTAAGCTTCCTTGCACTGCCTAGCACGATGTTGGTGTCCTTGCTTCAACTTGTTTTTTCTTTCTCTGGCTTGTTTCTGATTCTTGGTCTCACCATCGTATCCCTGGGCAAAGGGTGATATGTTGGATTCTGATTCATCCGATGACCTGACATCGGGTGCATCTAGGGGGACCAATGGTGATCGAGGATGGCGAACCATGAGTACTTCCCGTGCGTGAACTGTTCTGTTATTGGCGTTAGTTTTCACACTGTTGGAGTTGTTGATAACTTTAGTAGAGGCCTCGAGGTCACAGATTGAGTCTCCTTCTTGGTAGGGTAGAATTGCCGTTGTCATCGTGTCGACCAGTCGGGTACTGCTATCCTCAGGAACAGAGCCCGGCCAGTGGACGATGCAGTCTTGAGATGTTATAGTCAGTACGAGACCTACCTTAGCTCCCTTCGGTTGCATTCTAAGCACCGAATCGAGGAATCCTCCGGGCCGTATCTGATAAGATGTTGCCATGTTGTGGAGTCCGAGCGAAAAAGGATCCGACTTCTTGAAAAGATTCTGCGTGTACTCCGAGTTGTATTCTTGATAGGTCAGGGCCGCGTTCTTAAGCCCCACAGGAAAAGAACTCGGTTTCCTGAAAGAACTCGGATAAGACTTTATCTCGGATGCAGAGCCTGAGTTCGAGTTGGATGCGCAAAGCCGCGAAACCTGAGTTGAATCGGACATCATGAGCTGCGCGAATCTTCCGGTGATTTGATCTGTCGTAGTCGCTGAAATAGAATAGTCTTCATGGTGATTCGAATCTTCGAGGAGACGGCTTTGGAGCTTGCCATTGTCGTCCGCCTCGCAGATCCATGAGCCGAAGATGAAAGTTGATCTCGTCGAGAAGATCATGCTGTCGAGGTCCATCGAGCTCTTGGATGCAAATTCGCGGAAAGTCCCTACCTAGCGCGCTAGCTGTCGATGTTTTACCACCGATAGCCTGCCATGGGGTTACCCGGGACAGTATGTTCGGGCTTCAACGTATGCGGAACCCGACGGTGAACGCAAGAGACAGCCGATTTATCCTGGTTCGGGCCCTCGATCGTTGATCGAGTAATAGCCCTACGTCCAGTTGGCGTTAGCCTCTGCGTTGTATTGATTGTGTGTTGTTGCGTTGTTACAAAAGTTGTCCTCTCTAGGATCCTGTCCTCCTTTATATAGTCAGGAGATCAGAATCCTAGTTGGTTAACAATGAGAGTTCCTAGTAGGATTACAGAATAATACTACTACTAAGATTACATGGGGAGAATCCTAGTTAGACTAGATCTTTTCTCTTCCTTACGCGGTATCCTGTGGGTCCCGCACCAACACCCTCCTACACCTCGAGCCCTACGGTCTTAACAAACGGAAGGGTCGAAACACATGAACCCCTTTTCACACATAAAAAGGGAGGAAAAACAAACTCGATCAAACGAAATAAGATGATAAGGTTGTTTGATAGTATAGAAGGGACGGAGCTTGTCCGCTTGATTACATGAATGATTACCCAACCTATATGACTAACTAACCCCTCCGGGGGAGAACTATGTCTTCTATCTTGTCTGCCAGGTCCTACAAAAGGTGAGCCACCGCCGTCTCTATCTCCTCCAGCTCATGGGCTTCGTAGCCAGGCACGAAGCCGAGGCTCATTGTCTCTAGGTCGATGCTATCCCCGTAATGAGAATGAGCAATCGCGAAGCATTGGTTGACCCTAGCACAAAGGTCATTCCTCTCGAGCTGGCGCACCCACGCCATGATCACGATGGCATGGGCCGCGAGTGAACTAGTCCTCTCCGACCGCACTACCTCTAGGTCATCGTAGACCACTCCGAGGGTGGTGCTCAAGATACCAAGCTTGTCTCTCTCCGCCTAAAGGTTCCTCCTCACCTTGGCAAGGTCCATGGCCAGCCCAGTAGAGACACCCTCGGCCTCCAGTCTCTAGGTTGTCGCAGTTCCAAGCTCGACCTAGAGGGAGCCAACCTTTTGCTGCGCATCATCGCGCTCTTGGAGGGCCTAGTTACGCTCCTCGTGGGCTGCGCCATGCTCCAAGCGGAGCCTCTCGTGGTTTTGAGCATCTTGTCCCGCTCCTTGTGAAGCCGGGTGGCCACCATGGCATCCAGACTCACCCTCTTCTCTAGGGCCATGAGCTTCTCCTCGGCTCCCAGCTTCAGCTCCTGCTTCTTCTCAACCTCGGCCAAAAGGTCGAGGATCTGCCGATGGGTCTCGGTGTCCTTTTGGAGCTATTTGTCCTACACCCTCCTGACCTTGGTGACCTCCTCGTCATCCTTCCACGATCTCATCGATAGGGCCTCGAATGCCCTCTCGGCCTCGTCCGCATGCCGACAGGCCTCGGCCACCCACAATCGGAGACTATCCGCTTCTTCAGCAAGGGGAGTTAGCTCGGCCACCCTCTATAAGGCGGCAACAAGCTAGGCGCTCACCTCCTCGTGCAGCCACACATCATCTCCAAGGCAGTCCCAGTTTTCCTTCTGCTCACAAAGGAACCGAGATTTCCCCCAATTGCGAGCAATAAGGGACTAAAAGGAGATGATGGTCAAAACACAAAAAATACATAAAGAAAGAAAACAGCGAGAGGAAGGGTCAAGTGAGTACCTGGCCAGAGGGAACGATGACATCGCGCAAGGCACCCCTGGCGTGTTCTAAGGCTTCCAGCATGGACACGATCCCCACGTCGAGGCTCTCCCGCTCCATGCTCTCGGTGGCATCATCGAGGGTGAAGAGCATCGACGTCAGCTCCTACGGATTTGTCCACCAAAGTAGGGGCTCGCCCCGCATGGGTGAGTCACTGCCTACCGACATCAGGGGTAGGGACTCATCTTTGCCACCACCACGATGTCCAGGGACCCCTCGGTCGTGTCCCCCTCCATCCAGCTCACGTTAGGCGCCATCGCTTGGTCCGTCGGTGGCGCGGGTCACGCCGTTGCCTTGGATGCCACCATGGTTGTGTCCAGTTGTGGCCCGCCTATCACAGCTACCGCCATCTCCGCCAACATCGGTGGGGCCTTGACCAGCTATGTCACGCCCGCCACCATCGGCGCCACGAGCGCGGTCGGTAGCCCTGTCCGCCCCGTCGTCGGTAGGTGTATCACCTCCATCGCCTGCTGCTCAACGACCTCCGAAGGCATCCCTTGAGCCCCTGCGCCCACTTGTCCTACCAAGGGCATAGACGCCACCATGGGCGGCGCTTGACTGGCCGGTGACGCAGTCACACTGGCGTCGCTCCCGCCCAAAACGGGTGCGACACCAACCGACGGCTGCCACCTCGCTTAAAGGGCGACACTCTTCTTTGGTGCCAGCGCCAAAGGAATACACCACCTCATGATGTTGCAAGAAATGAAAAGCTTAAGTCACGATGAAATTCGACCAAAATAGGGAAAAACAGAGGAGATGATGACTCACATCGGTGCTATTGGGCGGTAGATGCGTTTAGGGGGAGAACCCCTAGACCTCTGCTCCGCCTCATTGGGGCGAGGCCATTTCAAGCCTACCCCCTGCTCCCGGGCAGAGGGGCTCGCTACCCTTGGATCTTGGGGCGCGACAGTGGAGCCACCCGCCTCCCCTAGCTCCTTGGGCATGACAGCAGAGCCGTCTACCCCTGTTGGCTCCTAGGGCGGGCCGACGGTCCGGCCCATCTCCACAGGCTCCACAGACGTGCCCTTCCCTCCATGGAACGGGAAGGGTCCTGACTCCTGCAAGGACAAGCCGATACCTATCAGCACATCCTCGCTCTCCAGATCATCCCACTCGATGTCGTCGACTACCTCATCGTCGTCTTCCTCATCATCATCGTCGTCGCTGTCGGTGTCCACCCCTCGCTCCCATGCCTATAGCTTTCGCTGCCTCTTCTTCCTCTTGTCCTCCTTCGCCTTCCTCAACCGCTCGCCCTCGGCACGATTCGCCACCCTCACGGACGAATCCCTCGGCAACGGAGCCGGCTGATCCGTGAGGATGAGGTCCCACGGCTGGTCCCACCCTTCTCAATGTTAGTATCAAGAGGTCAGGAAATCAATTAAAGGGGAGGCATGAGGAGGGGAAACTTATGAAGACGACATGGCCTCGTTCCGGCCGCATCGGAGGATGTCCCAACACCGGGTAGACAAAATCGAGGGGGCGCCCGCATCATCCCACGAAGGCTCCATTGCCTCCTTATTGCGCTGCGCGACCTTGGAGTGGGAGAGCGCTCCCTCGGCAAGCGTCGTCCCATCGAATGACGCCTCGGGCGCCATCGTGTACAGCGGGAACGCGCACCTCATCAACGGCACCACCCTCCTCACGTGGTAGGCCCTGATGGTGCCCGACCCCTTTAGGCCGCTCTCCTTCAGGATGCGGATGGCGGTGAGGTGGTCCTAGATCTTCTTCTTGTCCTTCTCCGGGACACCCCACTTCCTCCATGACTCTGGGGCCTCTTCAATCAGGCACTCAGTGAACTTCGATAGGGGGACGGTGGCGTCATTCTTGAGATAGAACCACTACGAATGCCACCCCTTGTTGGAGGTCAACAGCCACATCGACGGGTACTCACCGACCCGATTGTTCTGGAGGTGGATGCCGGCGCATCCCATCGGAGTATGTAGCTCCTGCCTCCTGCTCTTCTCCCTCTTCTTCTAGAGGATGACGGCAAAGAAGTGCCACCACAGATCGAAGTGGGGACTGATCCCCAGGAATCCCTCGCATAGGGCGACAAACGCTGCCATGTGCTGGATCCCATTGGGATTGAGGTGCTGCAGCTCAATCTTATAGTAATGAAGCAGCCCCCGAAGAAATATGTGCGGGGGTCATGAACCCACGCTCATGGAAGTGGGCAAACGACACCACATAGCCATCGGGCGGTGATGGTAGCTCCTCCACACCGGGCAGCAACCACTCTTTTGCCAAGGTCCGCGCATGGAGAAGACCACAATGGATGAGACCTTCCATGCGCTGGAAGGTATTGTCGAGTGGCACCACGGATCCATTGGAGGTGGGGACAGTTGGATGCGAGCTCAACAGCAGTGGGGATGCGGAGATGGGGAACCCTAGGTGATTGGTGGCGGCGGTTGTGGCTGCAAAAGCAAGGATGCAAGGTATCGAACCCTAGGGGCGAACCCTTTGGTTTTATAGGGGCGACGGATGCGAGGAAACCAACCATCCGCCTAGATCTCCATGCCTACCATGATCCACCACAAAGTCCCATCGCGGGAAGTGCGCCCATAATCCCTATCCGTTCCCTTGGAAGACTCGCCGGACATTTTGCCTCTCCGGACGGGCCACGACTCATCACAAGTAAGAGGGATACGGATCAAAAAACACCTCCACGCCTGTCTGGGTCTAGGAGTTCGAAGGTTGTCCCATCAACGGGCTCGACAATCGCTTTGGGCACCCTTAGAGTGAGGGATGGGCCCGCAAGCGGCCAGTACCAGTGCACAAGCGCCACGGGCATCTCAGCCCATGATCGAGTCTCAGCCAGGCTGACCCTAGCCGGATCCCCACGAATAGGATGCCGGGACCCCAATCGAACTATCTAGCTGACGGACCACCAAATCTCACGCCCATATCCGTGAAGGGTCCGACCTCGGCAAGAGGGGATCACCGTCCCCATGACATGCCATGGGCAACAAAAGAAGGTCAGGGCCCTCAGAGTCCTCCCTTTCGGAAAAACCTCCAAAGGAGTATTCTACTCCTCCGCGGGCTCGGGGCTACTGTCGGGGACCAATACTAGGGTACCCGAAGAGAAGGAGCCAATAACCATCAACGTTGATTCATCCAAGCGGTCAAGAGCACGACTACACCTATTGCTAGGCTCCGCCTCGCCCGACCCCCGAGGGTTGGCTCTGCCTCGGCCGACCCCTGAGGGTTGGCTCTGCCTCGGCCGACCCTTGAGGGTTGGTTCTGCCTCACCCGACGTCTGAGGGCGAGCTCCACCTCGCCCGATGTCCGAGGGCTGGCTCCGCCTTCCCTAATGTCTAAGGGCTGGCTCCGCCTCGCCCAACGTCTGAGGGCTGGCTCCGCCTCACCCGATCCCTCAGTCACGGCTCTCAATGGAAGCTCACGCCGCCGCCGACCACTACGAGCCAGAAAGTACAACCCAAGGTCAAACTTCTAGCATTGTGCAGGGAGCGGTCACGTCTCAACCCGACCCATCCCCGCGACATGTCATTCTAGGGAACTCACATCACCCACAATGACGGATGCATGGTCACTATGCTGCCTACTCCCTGTACGGCCGCTGATCAGCACGCTGGTTCGCCGTGCCGCCACCGAGGCAAAGTGGGACGTCACGACCCGCTGACAACGCCAGGGTATGGCATCATTGGTGGACAGGCACCCAACGTGGAGTTGTCCCTATCACCACTTGCCATGTCAGCGGGACCCGCGTAAAGAAAAAGAAAGGCCCAGCGACCCTGAAGGACTTTCTCTCTCTCTCTCTTCTCATTTTTTCCTCTCTTCCCTCCGCTATAGCCCCTGCTTTCCCTTGGCCTATAAAAGGGAAAGCAGGGCGTCCCATTAAGGGGCATCGCATATTGCAACACATTAGATCAAAACCACTAGCATCGAACCTTGAACACATAGCCGAGCAGCGACCGAGCTCTCGGTACCCCTTCGTTCTTTCCACCACAGACTTGGGACATGTCCCTCTCTCGCCCGTTTGTAACCCCTACTACGAACTTTTCAGTGCTAGTAACACGAGCAACAGCAACGAACTGGACGTACGGACATTCTGCCCGAACCAGTATAAACCTCGTGTCCTCTTAGCACACCATCCGGGCCAGATGCGCAATAATACAAATTTACTCGTTGGTGTTTACTCGAAACACCGACAGGCAGTCAGTCCACTTCATCTTAACGCATATGATCAACAACAATGGCTACCACAACGTCACTACAATCAAATGGACCACCAATCAAATCGAAACTGAATCAAATCGAAACCCTAGATTGGGGAACGCAACTGGGGAAATAGGGTTTAGGGGAGTGTGGACAGTACCTAGTATGGTCATCCTGGGTCCAAGGAAGGGGAAGGAGACTCGATGCCGCCGCTGCCGCCGCGTCCACCACAACCGCCGTCGCCAGGAGTGGGGAAGAAGGGGGGAGTGGATTGGGTTTGACTCGAGGCTGGGCCGGCTGGAGATAGAAGGAGGCGAGGGCAGCGTGGTCATTTTGCGTGCCAAGTTAGGGCTCCCAGGCTCCCTGCCACGCTGGCGTGCCCATCTGGCGTGCCACCTCAAATGGCAAAAACGTTGGAGGGTTACTGTTTGTGATGGCAAATGTGTAGGAGTGCGTACAAATGTGGGAAACGAAGGAGTGCCATCCGTAAGGATGGCAAAAAGTTAAAAATCCCTTTCTTACCTGATTGTGCCAACTCACTTGTATATGTCCATACTCATCAAAGCATGTAGTGTTTTTGCATGATTCCACATATTTGTTGGATGCCACCTCAAAGATGTTGTTAAATGGTGGATTGTTCAGTTGAACTGCATCACACCTCTCCTCTCTATCTTCTTATGGAAGAAAACAACCGGTTGAAGACGAGATGATGCTCAAGATGCAGGAACATCACAAATCTGAAAGCCCTTCCTTGATCCACACCAACCCCGCCTCACCCACAGGCACACACTAAATTCTCTGCTACCCTCTGCTCCCAGTTCAGGAAACAACATGATTTGACCATGTATGTTACTTAAGTGGACAACACAGATTGCTAATTTTTTAGGACTACTAATACATTTCATCTCTGCCCAAACCATATGTCATAAAAAAAATCCCTAAGGCGCTTTAGGTGGTTTCTGATTACCAGGTGATGAAGACGGTGAAAGGGGTGGAGCTCCAGTTGTTTGAATTGGCTTTGCTTCAGCTTTGCTCTGATTTGGCAAATCTGCTTCCAGGCCGGTTACTAACCAGCTTGTCATTTTACATGTCATACAGACGAGAAGATACTTCTGTCCAAGCTATGCACCTTTCAAATGCAAGTTACGTAAATTATTCTTCTTCCAGGAACCTTCATGTGTACGGACCTCTAAAAAAAGATGGTAATGACATATGTCTGTCATTAACTAGACTTCTTACATTACCTATGGTTTCTACATATGTTTTACATTTTCCTTTAAATTTTTGCAAACTCCAAAATGCATGCTTTTGGGGCCACAAAAGAGCTGTTGGATTAGGATGACGACGATGCTGAGCTGGAGGAACAAAAGAAGGGTGGAAGGTTGTCCAATAAGAAGCTGGAGCGTTGAAGATTAGAAAATTCAAACACATATGAACACAATTTAGTGGTGTTTGTGATTTTGTTTAGAAGTTATGTGTATAGTATTATATGGTATAAAAGATTAAGCTTTGTTCATTGAACATTATGTAATGTTTACCCTTGGACAATACGTAACAAACAAATTATGTCGGTTGTGATTTTGTTATTAATCTTTAAAATAATATTTACCATTATGCTTTTATCTCATTATCAATCTCTTTAATCAACTTACTGAAATTTAAGGCTGTGGATTAGAAGTCACGGCAGGGCACCCGAAGGGCCCCCTGATGTTCTAGTAATTTTTATAGACGCTTAAATGCCAATTATTTTAGGACACGTGAAGTAGTTCCTTTTAATTTTCTAAGCTCCACAAAGTAAATATTTTTAAAATTTTATTTTCTAGGCTCCTAACAGACCGGTAACATTAGGTTTTGCCAATTTGCATGATTTAGAGCAATTTCAATAGACTCTATATCCTTCTTAATTGATATGAGTAGTAAAAACTGCCCTCCATCAGTATCTTTAATTAGATCTCCAAATATAATCATCATCTATTTTGGATTTCTTGCTAACCAAATATATAGAGCGGGGCTAGCTGTCTGAGTGCTTACAAGATATAGAGAAATTGTTGGAGGATGGAAAGATATAGAGGACAATTTTTATAAGTGGCTCTTCAAATGATAATTTAGAGAGTGAGTCTAAGAAAAACTCTTGGACACATCCTTATTTAGAGAGGCATTTAAATAAAAATTGCTCTATATATCTCTTCACCCTCCAACTGTTTTCCTATAACCAACTCGTAGACTCTCTAAATCACTCTATATAGCTCTTTATTGCAAAATTTAGAAAACAAACAAAAAAAATGCTCTAGTAGACTGTCTAAATCACTCTTTATATTTTCCATCTTCATTCAAAACCACCCTTCTCGCTCTTCATTTTTGGAAAGGCTACATGGCTCTCTAAATGCAATATATGGTAGTTTTCTCATGATTTTTCACACAAGAAAAAAAATATGATAAGCTATTAGAGTATAGAGAATACAAATTGAAGAGTTTGTTTGAGACACAAGAGATATAGAAGGAGAATATTCATTAAATGATTCTCTAAACGGAGAATTAGATATTGAAATTTACAGCGGCTCTTGAAGTTGCTCTTAGAGAGACAATTTTGCTCTCCGTCTTTGGCTAGCGAGAAACCAAAATAATCTAATTGAAGAAGTTAATGGATGACTTTTTTCACCAAAATCTTCATTTTCTATCGATACATAATATAAAGAGACTATTGAAGTTGCTCTGGGTGCAACCGGATAGTGCCACGTGTCTTAGTCTTACGAAAGAAGATCAACATAATCAGCCAATTTTACAAAACAAGCTGTTAAAATTAGTTGAAAAGCAAGTTCTTCCGCACACGAGAAGCTGAGGGCCGTGGTTAACTGGTTGCCAACTCAGTAAAATTGATGAGGTCAACAAGATATAACAAAACGGAGGCTCGAGTTTGCAGCCTTGCAGTTGCAGGGGATACTAGGTGATAATGCGAACCTAGCAGCTGGTACATCATCGTGGTTCATGCACTTCGCGTATGGTGATGATACGAGCTACAGCAAGTGGGTCCCGTGCCCAATCAGCTGGGGCACCACATCCGCTGCCATGGTTATCACCTTGACATGATGTAATGATGCGCAGAGCAAAGGCTAGAAAGCATCATGACACCACAACAATGACCATGGCCTCCTGTCTCGGCAGAAAAGAGTTCAGAGTTTGGCCTTCTGACCATGCATGTGTCGTCTTGCACGTACGATATCATTATTACAACAGTTTTAACTCAACAGTTCTCGGAGTAAGGCCCCGTTTAACAAAATTTACCACCCTGTTAGTCCTAGCTCCTTTCATAACAACAAACTAAAATCAAGTTTCACAAGAAAACAATAGTATGTGAACTTATAACACTCCAGTGTGAAACAAGTGAAAATGAACGAATACAGAGTTAAGATTCAGAGTCTACACATGAATTCGACACAACATATAACTCGACGTAGCAATCTCCTGGTAAAACATTAAAATTACTCGCATTTGATGATGATAACACTTCTGGCGGCGCTATCAAAATTTCTCCGACGACCAATTCCCACCGGCACATCAGACCTGAACTTTCCTCACTTGGATGTGGTGAGTGGATTCCTCTCTCCAGATTGAAGTCACGCCGCTCTGAACAAGAGTGACGTAGTCTCCCTTCTTCACATATTGTGCTTTCTGTTCAACATTCAATCCATGAATAATCAGTAAAAATAAGAACGAAAGGACAAAAATTCAAGTAAAACAGAGATGTGTTTATCTGAAGAACTGACTGCAAAATATCAGCAATGAAACTTCACAGCACATGGCCTTACCAGCAAGCTGCTAATTGCTCTGGAGAAAGTTTCTTCTGAGTCGTCAGAGAACTGCATGTGAATAGGGATGACCCCCTGGTAGAGTGCCAGCCGTTGCTTCACTCGTTCCCTGCAACAATAGTTCCCCTAAATGTCAGTGTACTCCAGAGCATCTTTGCCTATTTCGATCATTTGATTCATGAAGGCTATGAACTACCTCAATGCACAGCATGTTCCATAGATGATCGCAATATCGCATTAAAGATTATGTTATTGTCATGAAGGGAACCTGGAACTCACTCGTTTGTAAATGCAAATAGTGTAGACGAGGGACGATAGTGGCTCAGGAGGACAGCCATGGAGCCTGTCTGTGTAAATACAATGATTGGTGTGCGAAGGGTGTTGGCCATCATCGTTGCATGAGATCCAAACATTTTACTTAGCTGGCTTGGGGAAAACTCCTCATTCTGTAGACCCTGCCAAAAGAATCATAAAGCATAAGAAAACTAGATATAAAAATAAATGGATACAAATTTCGAAAACAAAATGCTAACAGCAACAGATGGTGTCTTTGCTTTCAAAGAAGCCAGCTAGCCGTGACTGAGCAGTGAACATTGAACAATGCTGAAACCACCATGTGGCAAATTTGGAGGGAGAAGGAACCGGGATCCAAAAGGACCTGACCATACCTGTGCAGATGCAACAAGACTAGGGGAAGTAGTTGGGTTATAAAGGCTGGATTCTGTTCTGAGTGCCACAGTGTGCATCACCTTGACTGCCTTTAGTGGGTACCTAAACACAGAAATACGCACAAACCATCTGAGTCGCAATACACACAAACATGCTAATGGAGGCTGAAACCACCACATAACAGAAAATTCTTGGTCCTCTAAAAGGGCTTAAAGAAATAACTACCCATGTGGCACTACGAAAATTTGAAAATATAACTAGAAGGGCATTTAAACAGCAACAAGTGTGGATCCTTACTTTCCATGAGCAGTTTCGCCAGATAACATGATGGCATCAGCACCTTCCCGAACTGCAATAGCTATGTCAGAAACCTCTGCCCTAGTTGGAGTAGGATGGTCAATCATGCTTTCCAACATATTTGTAGCGACAATGACTGGTTTCTCCATGCTTCGACATGTTTGGACAATCTCTGCCTGAAAAAAGAAAAGTAAAACGGTCACAATTTATATTATGCCGCTGCTTGGTTGCATTCTTACACAGCATTCTTTACTAGATACAGAAAGAAATGACCTGGTGCACCTAAAACTGTACATGCAATGTGATCTCACCTGTAGCAAAGGAACGTCCTCTATCGGAAGTTCAGCACCAAGGTCTCCACGTGCTACCATTGCCTGAAGATTTCAAGAAGTTCAGTGTCTAGCAGACTAGAATTATAACTAAGAAGTACATGGCAGTGTTATTTTCCTTTTTGTTTATCAAACCTAGACCTGTATATAAAGCCAGCATGCATCACATAGAAGCACCTCTCAAGGAAAAAAAGAAAGGGAGACAAGAACCGTGTGGATCTAACAAAGTTCCTCAACACAGCTTCATTCATGTGTTCATCATGCATGGGAACTACCCAAAAGTATATGTTCATTATACCATTACAAAGTACTTTCCCTTTCTGTGAATTTACATCTTTTGGTATCAAAGGATTGCACGGCCAGCGTGGTCTTACCCCATCTGAAGCAGCAATAATGGACTGCAGATTTGGTATTGAATCTGCACTTTCAATTTTTGGAATGACATGTATATCCGCATTAGCACCTGGGTATGAAAAGAGCACAAAACATCAATTAGGTTCCTGTTTCCCAGCATAGATAACCATGACTTGCATAAATGAAGCGCACATTACCTTTAAGGTAGTCCTTTAATTCATGAATAACTTTGGCATCCTTCACAAAGGAAACTGCATAGAAATCTACACCGTTTTCGACACCAAATTTTATGTCTTCCCAATCCTTCTCTGTTGTTACAGAAGCATGTTAGCATGTTGGATGCAACTAAATGGCAGCTAGACCAGTCAGGGGATTAACTAACCAGTGATAGATGGCAAAGTAGCACTCTTTCCACGGACATTTAGGTGGCGCCTTGATTTCAATTCCCCACCGTCAACTACTTCACACTTGACTGTATCAGCTGCTTTAGACTTCACAGCAAGCGACATCATTCCTCCTGTAGCACACAACAGTACAATGAAAGATCGGTGTATGAAATATAATATCATATATAATGTTTAATTGCAAACAAGTGAATCAGTTTATGGAAGAAGGCAACAAAAGAATCTGACAGTATCCATTACAGGATCATAATAATACAAAATCAACATAATCAAAATACTTAATCGAATGAAATAAGTAGCTTGCACAAGAAACATGATTGTAGGGATAACTTGAATACACATCAGCTGCCACAGCATGAACAAGAACTTGCTTCAACAAGTCTACGCACATTCAAAGAAGAATATGACAATTGAGAGTTCAGCTCACCATCCACTAACAGTATGTCGCCAACTTCAACATCATTTATGAAGTCATCATAGTTCACGCTGACAGTGTCTTCAGTGCTCACCCCTCTTTTAATCGTGAAATTGAACTCTTGCCCTTCCTTGAGCATGATTGGCTCTGGAACATCCCCACTTCTAACTTCAGGACCCTGCATCCATCAAATTCAGTCATAAGAACTTAAGTTGCTATGGCATTTGTTTTAATGTATTCAGCGGGGATATACCTTAGTGTCCAGCATGATAGCAATAACATTGCCATCAGTGTTCTGTGCATTGTACTCCTTGACCAAATCAATAACCTTCTGGTGTGACTGGTGGTCACCATGGGACATATTAAGCCGTGCTACATTCATTCCAGTCTCTGCAAGCTTCCAAATCATCTCACGAGTGTTGGTTGAGGGACCTATGGTGCAGACTATCTTTGTTTTCCTCCTAGAAATAACTGCCTGTGAAGTGATTTCACTAGTAGCCTCACTATTCATCTGTATCAGAAATGATAAAATCGTCACCACATAAAGTACCTTGTCACCACATGAAGTAACCACTCAAGTGATCAACTACCCTATCGTTCATAGTTCATACTCAAAAGTGAGTTGCTACTAAAAGGTCTAAAATAAGCTTCAGATGGTGGTAGAAATAGCATCAGGTACTTCAACATCATTATGAAGCCAGAACAGGCACTAAATCAGATCAAGCAAAAAGAGCGAAATGCTATCTATATAAAATGACCTGGAAATGGACAAACATCTATAAATGTAATGCTATTTCTGTAGCTCTATTCACAACTGAAATGACAATCATCAAATCTCTGAGCCTGGAGCTCGGGATCAGACGACCAACCTCTGTTCACTAACGAGCTCCCAGCAACAACTACATTACGATCACCAACTGCGAATTACAACGCTTGGAATCCAATCGCCAAACACAAAACATGGGACTAATCCGATGCAAGGCCGAAGCAAAACCTGAGACTAATCTCCTCTGCGAACCAAATCAAGCACCATGCACTCAGAAATAGAAAGTGTCTGTACACTAATACTGCCAAGCAACCAAGCGTGCAAGGAGAAGGCAGAGTCCCGATTCCCAAAGGCAGAAGTGCTAAAGGATGCCACTCACCTGAGCATGCACCGCGCCGTTGGTCGTACCGGCGAGATCCGCCGTCAGCGTCTCGGTGGCGGTCGTCCGCAGCGACTGCGCCGCCACCGCCCTCCTGGGCTGCGGTGGCGCCGCCGCCGCCGCCGGGGCTGGGTGCGCAGCCGGGCTGAGCGCCGCCGCCGTGAAACCACCGATCTCCGCCGCGGCCGCCATTTGATGTCCCCGTGCTCCGCGCCGCACTCGAGAGAGAGTAGCGCACGAGCACGACAAGTAGAGGAGGCAGGTGCGGACTGCGGAGGCTGCGGCGCGCGCGTGTGTGGGAGGGAGAACGCTCCTCGCCGCGAGGGTTTTCGTAAGATATTCCGGCGAGGCCGTGGCGGTGGCCGTGGGCCGGTTCTTTATACGCCGCAGAGGGAGAAGGAGGAGGCGGGCCCACGCACCAGGTGTGCTGTGCGCAGGGCGCGGTCCGCACGATGCCTCCAATCCTCGGTTCCAACGCCCGAGAGAACCGGAGCTTGGAAGGCCCTGCTAGCTGGCACGAACCGGTGGGCCGAATTTTTTATTTTTTTAGCTTTTTTTAAAAAAAAATATTCACAAATAGATTTCCAATGGTTTGATTTTCGTTTAGAGACCCTGACCTCGGCGCCATGGGTTTTGGTGCCGAGGAAACACGTCTCGGCGCCACGGCGAGGTGTCGGACGTGGCGGTGACCTGGCGTCGACGTGGACAAGGCCTCGACGCCATAGATCTTGGCGCTGAGCTCGACGTGGCGCTGAATTGTTACCCTATAGATCTTGGCGTTTAAAATGAAACAAGTATAATTATTATGAGTAACATGTATCAACACCATTATAGTTCAGTTGGTTAGGAAGGAGAATATGTGATTGATTTTTTTAGCAACCTCCACGGGCGGCTCGTACACTGCCGCGCCCATCACCACGGGCGACTCCGCCACTCCTGCCATCACCCCCGCCGCGGCCGCCCTACGCCCCGGCGCCGTTGGGCCCTTCGCCGGCGATGAGCACCCACCCACCAGGTATGCCCAGCCCTTCCCTCCCCTCCTTTCTGTTGGCTTGTTCGGCTAGGGCTGGTTGGCTGGGCTGGTTGGCCAGCCCCCTTACATGGGCACTATTCACATGAACCAACCAATAAGATTTCTTCTCTCACGTAAACGAATCCAGAATAGAATAATACGAACCAAATAACCAAAAAAACAGGCTTTATGTCTGCTCGTGTAAAGTTTTTCTCATTTGAGGTAGGCTTTTATGTCCGCTCGTGTAAAGTTTTTCTCATTTGAGGTAGATGGGCGGGTGTCTTTTATCGAGCAATGTCTTTTCAAGTCCGTCACCAATTGCTATCGGTAGTACGAAGCTGAGATGCAAAGCAGATCGGATCAAGCTGTAGTCACAATCAACTGGAATGAGATACTGCAAATCAGTTGCACTATTGCTGAAAACAGCATATGGCAACTGAAAGCTACAACACCAAAAGATATATTTTCCACTGATCCATGATTTGTTTTGTACTGGAAAAGCAGCATCCACTTATTTTAGTGGCCTAGTTAAAAGACTGAAAATACAGTGACGGAATAGAATGTCTAGCCAAAAACAAATTGCTCCTCCCACTGACCAGTTTATTAGCTAGAATCTACAGTATTTTTTTCTTACAGTAAAATAGTTTCAGTCAGTTTTAATATCAGCCGAACTTACCCTGTCCCGTGGTGATTGCCTCATACAGTACAGTGCAAAATGCTAACGAGTGTCTCTTCTTGCGAAATGCTAATGAACATCTCTTCTTGCATGCCAATATGCTGCGGTTGTACCTCACCTGCATCGGGAACACGCTGGAATTCTTTTTAGCTTCAGCTCTGAGGCTCCTCCTCCTGCTGCTACTGTTCCCAGTTCATCTCGAGCCGACTAGCCTGCTGAAAAAAAATCCATATGTCAAATATTCCTAACCATACATAGGCCCTGTTTGGTAGGGTTCTGACTCCTTTAAAAATGGCTTCGGTTCTGACTCCTCTGAAGAAGCAGCTCCTCTGGAGAAGCTGAAGCCGTTCTGAAAAACGTTTGGCAAAACGGTTCCTTCGCACTAGACGACATGAACCCACAGCAAGGAGCCGCGTGAAGCTCGTTTTTTAGCCTTCTCCTGCGCAGGCAAAAAATGGCTCCGGCTCTTGACCGACTCCCCATGCGGAGCCCTTTCCAAAATAAATGTTTGGCATAGCTCTTGCAGGAGCCGAAGCTGAAGCCCCTGCAGAGCCCTACCAAAGAGGCTCATAGTATTTTGTGATGAAATCTAGAGCTTAATATGGTTTTTAAAACATATGGCCAGACTTAACCGTGAAGTAACCGTGAAGTAAATAAGGCCATATGTGGCCATATTAAGTCTGGCCATACGTAAATTTTGGAATATGTCAAACCTTTTAATTGATCTGCTGCACATATCCATATGTCAAATATTCTGCTTTAAAAACAATCAATCACATATTCCTAACGATATATAGTCTTTTATGTAATTTACGTATATTTTTTAGCTAACATATGGATCACTAAAAAAATTTGTGAAGTAAATAAGAAAATGAACACACACGTAGTCATTATTCTGGTTTCCATGCAAGGCAGCAGCGAGAAACGGGATTGCGGCCGCCGCATGCGTACGCAGCTGAAAACGGGCCGCCGCAGAAGCCCGCAATGGCGTTGGGGTGCTTATACAAATGTAGAAAAAACATTCAGCGCTGGGTTTGAACTCACACCTTTTGAGCTAAGTCGCGCGTGTCCTAACTAGCTGAACCATAGTGATGTTGTTGCATATTACTCGGAACAATTATACTTGTTTCATTTCAAACACCAAGATCTATAAGATAACCGCTCGGCGCAAGATCTATGGCGCCGAGACCTTGTCCACGTCGGCACCAGGCCACCGTCACGTCCGACGCCTCGCCAAAACCTCGGCGCCATTGGCCATGGCGCCGAGACGTGTTTTCTCGGTGCCAAAAGCCATGGCGCCGAGGTCAGGGTCCATAAACGAAAATCAAACACCAGAGGTCTATATGAATATTTTTTTTAAAAAAGGACTTAAAAATAAAAAATTCGGACCGGTGGGCCACTGTTCTTTAGGGCCCAATTGTCAGTGGCTGTCGATGATCTTATAGTTCCACATGTCAGTTGCGGAGTATTTTTTTAAGAAGCCATGTGGCGCAATTTATCTTGATTACAGATTTGCTATTCCACAAACGGTTGTTTTGTTTGCCTCTAACAACCGGATTTTCTAGCGTCCGATTTGACCCGTGTGGCATCTGCTGCCCGATCTGGCCTAGTGAAGCGCGGGAGGCGCGGGCGGAAAGTGGCGCGCGCGGCCATCCTTACTCCGTAGCCCATGCGTATGCAGCGGTTTGCAGAGGATGAGAGGAGACAGGAGGCAGGCGGCGCATGCAGCCCAGTCTGCAGAGGAGGGGACCGGTTTGCATGCAGAGAGGGGAAGGACGTGGGGCCTATGTGTATGTGCGTCAGGAGGCAGGAGGCGCATGCTGCCGCGCGCGTCTGCATAGTGATTTGGCATATATCGGATCTGTATGTGATATTTGCGAATAATTTGACATATATTTTTTGACGTCTGGAATCTATAGAAATAATTTGATTTTTTTAAAGAATTAGCATATATTTGTGTTATTCTTAAATTACATCACTCTATCTAATAAATTACACTGAAAAATCAATATAAATATAGTAATAAGACGGTGTAAATATAGCTATATGTAAAAGCGCATGGAAAAAAAATTGGTTGTTGAAAGAAGCTAAAACAACCGATTGTTAGCTAGACACATTCGATTGATTATTATTAAATAAGTTTACATTGTTTACAAGGCTTAATATAAAATCAGGTATGGAGTACTTAGAGGGTGTTTGGTTTCCCCTGCTAAAGTTTAGTCAGCTAAATTTAGTTTTATTTAGTCATTTTTCATCCAAACACTATGACTAAATGGAACTAAATAGACTTTAGCCAACTACTCACCAGGTTGTTGCTAAATAAGACTAAACCTCACCTTTTAGTCGCTTTAGAGCCAAACAAAAGGACTAAGGTCCCGTTCGTTTCGCTGAAAAAACAAGCAAAAATATTGTTCTCACTGATTTGTTGTGAGAGAAAAAATACTATTCCGCAAAAAAATCCCGAAAAGTATGGATTATAGGAGAAACGAACAGAGCCTAAAGGGCCTTTTTAGTCTCTCTTAGTCATCCAAACAAAACATCCGGTAACTAAAGTTTAGTCTATGGTTTACTTACTAAAGTTTAGCGAGGGAAACAAAACTGGGCTATCTCTGCTTTTTTTTTTTTGGGTTCAAGAGGACCGTGGAATATGCCACGAGATGGCGATGCCAAACGGAGACCGGGGGCGCTGATTGACATGTGGAGCCGGCAGCAAGGGCGGAGATGGCGAGGCGGGTGCATTGCTGTTAGACGTTTGCGTCGAGGAGACAAGGCGAAAGCGATGCTCTCTTCGTCTTCTCCAGGGGTCCTCCGCCCGACCGCCCAAGCCTGTGGCGCCGTGCGTCTCTGGTGCTATACCGTTAGGAATTTAGGATCGTGCCAGTCACGCCTAATAAAGCTAAAAGAGATGTCTGTCCCATGCTGCCGAACGAATCTTCGTCGGCTGGCATTAATTCTTTACTGTAGCAACGAGAAATACACTGTTTATGCTGGAATTTGATGAGAGAAAACTACGATTCTAGCTGGAAAAAAAACCGGCCAGCCAGCTGAAGCTGCCCAGCCGAACACGCCCGAAATGGGCTGTTTCTCCTAATTTGGACAACCAAACAGAGGGCAAACGCAGCCGGGTACGTGGTCCTCGCCAGGCCGATGCGCATATGCAACGGCCTCCACACTCCAGCTGTGCCCGTCCCAGTTCGTACCAGAGTGAGAAAACAGAAGTGCTTGATTGTATCCTCGTCAACCCAAAGAGACTCAGGTTGTGCTAAAAAAAACTCAGGTCTGCGCAGATGTGCTTGCTAGAGGAACTAGAAAAGCAGGAAGATAGAGACAACTTTAGTTTGGGCATGACCACGACACAGGACTTCCAAGAACAGCGCGAACGAAACAAGGTACCATGACAGGAACCATCACTCTTATTTCGGTGTAGTGTACACTGCGTGTATCTTCTGTTAGCCCGCGATTAAAAAGAGAACAATATGCTACAAAACCTCGGTGGCCTTTCCTAGACACCAAAACAGCATTGTCGATGGTTCAGACGGATACTGACAATTCAGCTCAGTTGGCTATCGATTCGAAAGAGGAAACGCCTGCCCAACTGGTATAAAAGGTAATATAAAAACATTAACAAGTGACTCCATAGGGAAGAACTGCAGCTGCCACCGGCCTGCTCTCCTCGTTCAGGATATTATATGTTGAAGCCGCATTCCTCTGCAAACCATGGAAGCATTGTATTATAAGCAGAGAGGAACAGCGCAAGTTTCCTTCCTATTGGAATTCTTAAACTTTGTTTTTGAAACAGGAAAATACAATGAAACAGTGCAAAGGGAGGGATTAGGCCATTAAAATGCATACTGAATCGACAGCTTCTAGTTTCATTCCAGTTGACCGGATGAACTTTCGCAGCTCAGGACTGACCAGCTGGATGTGTCTTCCACAACCAAGAATCAAGATCTCTGGAGAAGAATGGCATATCAAATGGTACAAATCACTTTAATATTTCTACCAATGAGGATGATGAAATATACAGAAAGGATTAGAAAACAAGATTTAGAGCACTACATTGTGCCCTACCATGATGAAATATTTGCACATCAACCACAACTAAGGATTGTCTGTTGAATTAATAAACATAAACATGAAATCTCTCACAATAAAAAACCATGCATGACTTATGGCTTTCTAACAGAGCAGCACCAGCTCCACAAAAAAACCGAGGAATAAGGCCCACACAAAGCATTGGATTGTGACATTAGCACAACAATATGCCTGAAGGTAGCAGAGCATTCACCAAGACAAAATTACCTGGGATAGGGTGCACAACTTTGAAGATTGATAAGCTGCATTATTTAAGCAAGGAAAAGTGTCAGAAAAATCTTATAAACAGGAATATTACCATCAATACAGTGGCAAACAAAAAGTGACAGAGATACTGCATCAAACTCTAATTGCATACTACAAGAGCATTGAAGTATCAAGACATCAATATCCATATTATCATATATACAATGGAGTATACAACAGTTGCACCAAACACTTAACTTCAAGTGTGAGTCTTACCTTTCAGCAGTTATCTCTGAGAACGTTTTGGGTGCCCATGTCATTATCTTGTTCTCTACAATCAATAAGCTGCCTTCATATTTTACATTGTTAATTTTGAATCCAGTGTCATCATACCTACAAACAGCAAAACACACTTGAGACACCTGACCCAATGCTCCAGTTAAAACTGAGCTACAGAACTAAATGATACAGCTTACTGGCTCTTCTTTGATAAATATATAGAAAAAACACGCAACACCAAAACATTACATAGAACTCCAAGCCTCCAAGACATGGGCATATGGCGTCATTCAAGTACCTTCTGGACAATAGGCTTTCCCATTTGTGTTTTACTTCAACTAATTGCATATCAGTGAGGCTGACAATTGATACCAAGAAAAGAGCACTAAAATTCGCATAGCAGAACGAGCATTACGAGAAATTCGAACATCCTGTCCTACACACCACTCATGCCTATATTGGAAAATGTATTTTCAGAGGAATAGCCAGAGACCTTCGAATGTCTAATTGACACTAATACAGTTCGATGTAATGGTTATCTCAATTGCCCTATTACACGTCTAAGAAGGAAAGTTTTACTTCAGTTTATTAATGGAGGCTTTCTTGATTGTTAGGTGGCGAAATATTGAAGCAGCACAATAGTTTGAATTTTCTATCATAAGATGCACTCCTATGAAAACAGAATAAGATAATTTGAAGGAGAAAATTATCGTACAGTAGGATAGGATTAAAAACAGATCTACATCCACATGTTTTTCGATGGATTGGCACCTTTTGGTCTCGTTGTGAAACTGGATACCTATATCCTTTCTCCCCCCCTGGGTCTGTTGCATTGCTGTAGCATTCCCACAGGGGGTTTGCCCTTTCTTTTCCACTTGTACATATTTTGACTTTCTATTTTCAAGAAAATCACTGAATTACAACACCTAAAACATAACAGAGAACACTAAGCCCTCCAAGTGGAGAAAGTGAAGCATGTACATTGAATAGACTTTTTCCATTTGTGTTGCTCTTGCTAGTTGCATAGCAATGAGGCTGACAGGTTGATCTCATAGAAAGAGCACCAAAATTAGTGAAGCGAATGAAGAATAAGAAATACAGTACATAGTTCTACATCCCATGCCAATATTGCCTAGTTAACATTCTATGCCAACCTTCACTCACAGAACATCACAATAAGGGTGTCCAGAATCAATGAAAGCTCTGAGTTATGTGGTACCAAACCCACTAAAACACAGAAAAGGACCACTCCTTGCTTTTAAAAGAAGCAATAACATGGGCCAACCAATCATATACTCGGTAGATGGTATTTGTATTGTTTTTCTCATCATTCACACGTTTATCTAGTTTTCTCAATACCAACAAGGCAAACAACCAATAACCACATTTGTAAGCCTAAGACAAACACATTTCAGAGATAACAATGACTTACCAGCTTATAGCACAAAATAAACTATGTAGGAACAGAAAAGATTGAATCATCACCATAGAACAAAAAGGGGCAAGGAAATGTTAGGTGAACTCCAAGATCAGCATGACCAGAAAAAAAGGTAAAACAAAACATCATCAAGTGTCCCACTGTTCTGATCTATACTAGATAACTGTAAATCTGCTAGTTGAAGAATATTTTCCACTTCGCTCATTAAAAAAAATTAGTTATCGACAGATGTACATAACAATTTGTTCTAAATCATGTCCCTACAAACGAAAGGACCACGACATTGGCTTTGGGATAAAGTGGAAAAGGTCAGATGACCCTCATGCCCCAAATCAATACTAGTTTTAAAACAGGCTCCATCACAGGCTCACAGCCATTTATGCTAATAGAAGATCATCAGGTAATATATCCTACCTATTCTAACATATCATGGATACATTTCATAAATGTGACTGGAAGAGAATATAACACTAAACTAAGAAAAAATTGCATAGCAAAAAAGGGAGAGGACAACAAAAGAAAAAATATTTGCCCATACTTGTTCTCTTCCTCTATGTTCAGCCAGAGAGGTATTGGTTCACTTTTGTCAATGTCAGTTATTTACAACTGCTCATATCGATAACAGTTCCAATTCATGACCCTCAAAGCTGAACCATCATGGTATTGCCTTGATGGTAACAAAAAATGAAAAGGGCAGTTGAACCTCATTCCTCAATTCTTTACCAGTTTTCTTTTTCAAAAACAATGCTGCAAGTCAAGGTATGCAATTTATTTGCGAACAACAAGAAGAATTTTCAACACAAAACACAATGGTCTCCGACACAAACAATTAATAACTCCGAGAATTTTGTAAATTTCTGTTGCACGCATGATTGCATATCCAGAATCCATCAATTCCAGACCTTAACTACAAAGAAGAATTACACGCATTGCATATGGATACATACGCATTGCATATGGATGCATAATCATATCCAAAAATTAGGAAATAGGGAGCACAGCCTCACCCATAAAAACTCTTGGCATTAATTAAACAATAATAAAATGGAAATAATAATGCGAAAGTATGCAAGGAGAGATTGCGTACGACTGGAATCGGAGCTCGTCTTCGGGGACGCTGTCGATGAGGTTGATCTGGTCGTACAACGAGAAGGTCCTCCTGCTCATACCCGCATCCCAAACAAACCAGATCAGCCAAACAAGCCCAAGCGAACAGGGCGAAAATCAAGTACCCATAAGCACCAGAGAAGAAGAACAGCAACAAGTCGCATTTCCTCGGTCCAGCAGGGATCCAGCGTATACCTGAGAGACGGAAGGTGCCTGAGCCGTGCGCTGCCGGAGACGGGGTCACTCCGCAGCGACTTCACCAGCTGCGGCAGAGCCCCCAGCGCCTTCTGCCCTCGAGCCGCCGCCATCGCCTCCCTCCCGCTTCGCCGGCCGGTCGGCTCCTCGGCTGGGGCGGTCGTTCTAGACGGGTCAGGGAATTTTGCATCTACGACCTTGTAAATTGTAACGGAAATTCGAAAAGGTCCCCACCTGACGCGTGAGATTATTCGGCCCGTTTTAAACTGCGGTGGCTATGAGGTGGGCTGGGCCTTTGGTTATTTATTTACACATTTTCAATTCCGTACTGGGCGAGTGGGCGTAGGGCGAGCTCCCAAGTCGACGTGGCGGGGATGGCTGCGACGGCCGGCGGCGGCGTTAGTGGAGGGGCTAAGGCGGCGGTGGCGGAGCAGATAGCACAGGCAGTGCGGTCCACCTCCAACCTCCTCCAGCTCATGGAGCAGTCCTCCCCCGCGCAGGTCTCCCGCCTCCTGTCCCCATCTCGTCTTGGTTGGTTCTCGAGTGTTCCGGTTATATGCATGATTTTACAGCCGTTTGCTGATCACAAGAATCAACTGGCTTTGCCAAATTTGTGTGAAATTGACTAAAATTATGCTGTAGTTCGTTCATGGTGTCTCTCTTTACTCTTTAGAGACAATGAGGTTAGGAATTTTGATGGATTTACTTTTTCCTTGAAGGTGAAATGATTGCCCAATTCATGAATGTTATTATCTTCATCTTATACTGCATAACCTAGAAATTATTCTTTTGGAGTTTGGCTGATTCTTCTCGCCCTTGAGCCTGCGAGCGAGCAGTAGGTAGTTTTTTTTGGTCGAGGTCATCATTGTTGTGCTGTATACAAAGAGCGCTCGAATGTAAAAAAAAAAAAAAAAAACTGGACCTGCGAGGGTATGACCACCCCCAGTCATTGCATTAAGAAGAAGACCTTCTCACGCAGGCCCAGAAAACGCCCGAACCCCTCCCCCTTCCCTTACACACAACACTGCCACCACACACGCCACAGTGAGAAACGGGTCGGTCTTAGACTGCTGTGCTTGGCGTGGGGATGACAGAGGGTTTTTTAACCCCAGCCTGAAATTCGCTCCCACGGGGAGTCGGGGAGTGCCGCCGGGACGCTCTAACCAGTTGGACTAGAGACCCTTTGGCAGCTCGAATGTATTCTTACACGAGTGCCTGGGTGTACGTTGTAAGGTTCTTGCCCCCTTTTTTCTTAATATAAAATGCACAGCTCTCCTGCGTGCTCGATAAAAGCAACCTAGAAATTGTTGGCATTCGATGGCCATTGATTAAGCAGCGCGCTTTGATTGTCATCTAGCGACTTCCACAATGCTGCGCAGTGTCCATGTAGATGCAGCTTGGTGTTACGGCTTTAGATGGATCCTCTACTTCAGGCTACAATCACCAACATGCCAATTCACTTATTTAAGGAGTGCTACTAAGCTTATGAGTCGTTTTATAGTTCAGTTTTGTATTTTCAGTGCTACCCAGTACCCACCTCTCTATTCCCCAATCCCCTTGTGATTCTTCCTAATTTTTCCTCATATAAATCAATAAAAGTTCAGACAGTTCAATGAACTGCCATACTTTCCTTCAATTAATAAGTTTATGAAACTGCGCCCACAACAGTCAACAGACATGTTGGGACGTTATGATGTTATATTGTTGTTACAAGTACAAGCAATCAGTTTGTGAACCAAGATAATCAGCAGAGATGTACTTGTGGTCTCAGGTTCACTTGGCAAAACTACCCAAGAACCTGTTGGAAAAAGCATCCTTTGCAAAGAACACAGAGCATGTAAGAAATAAGAGTAGCATTGGATGCCAAAACTAGTTGTAAAGTAGCCATTAATATCTGTGCCCTGTTCTAGGTGTTGCACCAGCTACCTCAAGTAATTTCATCCTTGGATGCTTATATGGACAGGAGTTTGCAAAGGTTAGCTTCCCCTATATCCATATTTTTTATACATTATCTTCTCACTAGAAGTTCTACGTTTTTCTCTAAGACTTAGTCATGGAGCTTTTTTAGCTGCATTTTTTCTGTCCAGAATCCAACCAACTAGGCTGAAATTTATTTTCTCCCTCTTTGCCTGCCAGAAAAGGATCACTTATGTCAGTTTTGTGGCATATGATCGTTATGTCTCAATTATTTACCAGTTTTTCCTTTAAAAAAAATGATGCAAGGCAGACTCATCAATATTATTCTGAACAAGAAGATCAATTGGAATGACCATTTCCCACCAGACACATTGGTCTAGGACACATCCATTAGTAAACTGAAATCCCAGCTTGTAGTTCTGTAAGATGCATAATGGTTCTTCTAAACTGAACGCATGTTCAGATTTCCAACCAACTAGGTTGAAGTTTATTTTCTTCAATATCACCTCTAATAAACTCTTCTTTTGTATATTAAAAAATTGTGCAGTGCCTCTCAAATTAAGACTGTCACACAGCTCTTGTCAAACATGGAGAACACTCAGCTGAGATCCATGTTACCTTCCTCTCAAATGAAGAAAGATCAAAAGAGTACTGAACCTTAAGAACTCAGAGTTGACTGATGTGTTCACCGAGACTTAATGGAAGGATATGTCTTTGCCGTCTTGTGCTAAAGAAATTTGAGTATTGTGATTCAAGAGATGGCTTGGCTCCATCCGGCATAAGGATCCATGGCTGCCTACTGTTTGTCCCACATTTGCTGAATTCAGTTGGGGAATGCTGTTGCTGTAACTATTCTTCAGGTGCCATTTTCTTTTTTTTTCTTTTTTTGAGAGAGAGTACTTCAGGTGCCATGTTACGGGTGCCTAGAACCTGTATCATAAGGCAAGCATGCCTGTTAATTGCCACGCTTTCTGGTCTATAAACATGCTGTTTTCTTGTAATTGTGTTTGTTTTTAGCAGTAAATTAAGGTAGAAATTAATAAGTGATCAAATGTTTAACGTGGCACTGCTCTTTGAAGTTCAATTGCATGCATACCCTATGAAGTGAGGCGAATGCTTCCCCTGCGTACCAGCAGGCTTACGAGGGCTCCATTGGCAAACCACCATATTTGAGGTTGGGATCTGTATTTATAAACTAAAGATAAATATTTCTTGAAGCTACAAGTACCTAGATCCAAGAAACCCACGGATTCAAACAAGGTCTAGCTCTTCGTGAATTATGATGTTGCTTTACGTCCCTTCTCTCACCAAGTCTACAAAAGGGGAGGGCAGATGATCCCAGCTGTGCTGTTTGTTGCTTCTCCTTGTTGCCTTGTGTGTCCATGCTACTTGTCTAGTACTTGAGTAATCGTCAAGCTAGCAATGAAGAAAAGTGATGATATAGAGCTGTGTCTGCGTGCCTGGAAATGGGAGGCAATTGGGAAGAAAGTGAAGAGACGAATTTGTACTCTCGCCGTCGCCACGACGACACTCCTCGGTGCTGAGCTCCGCTACGAATGAGAAAACATGAACAGGCTTATTGGACCGAACGTTTCTCTTTCTCCTCACCTCATGTATTCCTTCTCTGTACGGACAACGTTGCGGGCTTGCGGCCATGCAAAAACTACACCAAGACTGATGTCCCAAAACAATGTACGCCTACTCAATCGAGAGAAGCTGCAAATCGCAATGCAAAAAGCAGCAAGCGCGCACGCGAAATTTAGGGAGAGATACCTCGACTCGACCACAATGACTGGTCTGATGAGGCCATGGGCCAGGTCGACCCCTGAGCTCGTCCTGGGCCTCTGCAATCAAGCCCATGACATCTAGGGTTTGGTGTCCACCGTTCTGGTCTATAAAACACAGGGCGCAGGGAAAGTTCCCCCCATCGCTCCACACCGCCGTCGCTAACCTGCTGCCACCGACGGTTCTTTCGCCCTCTTGCTGTGCTCCTGTTTCTCCTATTTTTTCTTCGCTGTTTCTGTTTGCCTCTTTTTTCTTCGCTGTTTCTGTTTGGCGATTGCTATATCATTTTGAGCATTTTTTCTTCGCTGTTTCTGTTTGGCGATTACTATATCGTTTTGAACATTTTGTTGGCGATGAGGAAAGAAATCCGTGTGCCGGAGGCGTCCGCCGGACGCCGGTGTTGGTTGCACAAATCCTCTAAGAAGTTCTGAGCCACTTGTTTTTACGTCCTTCTCTTAGATCCGAGAAATTTCAATATTTAACCCTGAGTTCGTAGGCCTCTCAATATTTGACATCCAATTCGTAAGCCTTTCAATATTTGACCCTGCGCAAGCGAATTCTTTCAATATAAGGGATTTCTCAGATTTTCTCTCTTTTTCTATTTCTAAATATCTGTTCTCACTCCTCAGAACATGGGAAATGACAAAACTACCCACGCCTTCTTATCCTATCCTGCAACCATTTGCGTTCCTTCGTCGCGATCACGACCGCACGGAGGAGCGAGGCCGCTCGCGGACGCCACCACCTGACCCCGACCCCGCCCGCATGCAGCGGCGCCGCCTGTCCAGTTCACCTCCGCGTGCCCAGACCCCTTCCGCCCGGGGCACGACGAGCGCAGGCGCTCGACCAGCCGCCGCCCGCTTCCGGCCACTCCGGCGCCAGTCGACTAGCCGCCGCCGGCCCCCACTCGCCGAGCACCGCTGGTTGGTGTCGTCGCTGCATACTAGTTCTAGTCGTCGCAATCGCCCTCCGCCTCCATCACGCCGCGCATGCAGCATGTGGTGGCCGTCAAGGATGGGATCCGCCTGGCCAGCCAGCCGCATCGGACGGGTGGACGGCGCGTGGCACAATCGATCGTGGCCGGGAGCGCGCGTCTGACCGCCCGCTGGCTGCGCGTGCGATGTCTCCTGCAGCTCCGATCCGGACATGCATGCCATATACCATATACACGAAGTGGTTATCACACATGCCTAGCTAGCTGGATTTAGATTAAGCTAATACTACTACTAACATGCATCGAGCCCCCGTACTAACACGATGTTAGCTTAGCCAAAAAAAAATTACATCAAGCACCGGCCATATGCCTGACAGAAACCAGGCCGGCCAGGAAGATGTTGTGAGAAAAGAGCGCAAACCGAGGGAACCGAGGGCTGAGTGAGCGTCTAGGCCATCTGATATGAGCGGAGGGTAGTATTGTCATTTCCAGTGTCCTAAACAGTGTAAAGAAGCAACTAGAAATAAGAAATGAGAGAAATCCTTCGTAATCCCTAAGATTGAAAGAATTCGTATGCGCAGGGTCAAATATTGAAAGGCTTGCGAATTGGATGTCAAATATTGAGTGGCGTTCGAACTCAGGGTTAAATATTGAAATTTCTCCTTAGATCCAGAGTAATTCTTTCTTCCTTCCTGGTGCTTCCAACTGATCCTGTCCTGTTGTTGGCTTGGTCTCTTCTTGGATATTTGTTCTTGTGAGTTGATTTCCGATGCGAGGTGATGATGCATGTATGAAAGTCTGTCAATCCCCTGATGTCACAAAGTGATGACTCCTCATACATCCCGACAGGCTCTGATCGCATCTGCAGCCGCTCTACCCGCCGCACTCTATTGGATTTCGATCTCCTAGTACCTCCTTAACCTCCTTTGCAATTCGATTGCAATCTGTTGATTTTTTTCTTTTTATTTCCGAGTTAAAACGAGTCTTTGAACTTGAAACTTGGTTAAATGAATGCACATGCGGATATGCCCCGTTCCATAACATTGCCAGGACAAATCTTCAGCTCAGGATCACAGCTCTCCAAACACATTCGTCCAGGTCCAGCTCTGGAACAGGACAGCTCTGGAACAGGATCTCCGCTCTCTAGCCTAATAGGGCCACCAGCTTTTATATATATATACACACACACAAACACCATGACGAAAGAAACAGAGGGGATGCGATTATAAAGGGAGTTTTTACATTTATATATAAAAAGGTAATAAAATAATTTGGCGATGAACTAATGCTGCATAGCAATTATGATAAATTGGTTTATAAACTCATCAATGTGATTGTTCAATTCTTCTCACATTCTTTCGTGCCTTGAAATCCTCAACTGATAACAATAGCAACAGCTTTAAGAGCCAATAAACTAATCACCGTTCTCTTTGCAACGGTTGCTTTGGCCCGTCTGAATCTTCAAATGATTCTCTTATAAGCAATCGAGCAATTGAGAGCCTATACTCAGTAGCCACCTAATGATATATCATTCAAATAATCTACTTCTTAGTATGCGTCTTTGAAACTTAAGATTAAGTACATGATAAGAAAATGTAAAATTATTTCATTTGCTATTTTAAGAATAGAATAAAACGAGAACTTGAGGGCAGGATGACAACATATACATCCAAGTAGCACGCAATACTGTAGGCTGTAGCACCTTGCAATCTAACAGCACTCTAATCGTATTTTTAGCATGAATATCCACGGGATAATGAGGCCTGTTTGTTTTGTTGAAATTTGGTTTATGCTGCTCCTTATGCTGATTTGTTATGAGAGAAAAATATTGTTCGTTTGCTGAAAAATACTGCTGAGGTAATGCTGAAAAACAGGATTATCTATAGATTATCTGATGTTTAATGGTCCCACCTCTAAAAAAATAGGTAAATCTAAAAATAATTCATAACTTCACAATATGAACTTAAATGAAGACATACTTTATATCAAAATTGTAGCCCTTGGCGCGATCTATAACATTGTAGTGAAAAGCTTTTTATTTGAAATTGTTTGGAGTACCAAAATAATGTTTTAAGTTCTCCCTTTTGAACACAACTAATACGTTCCAAAATAACTCGAATTGTAACATCTTTGCCCGCCCATGAACCTACTTTCCATTTTGGTTTGACTTATCTTAATTCTTATACCTATTCTTTTATTCTTCAATTAGGATCCAATCCCATAAGTTTATTGGAATGGACTCTCTATAGATGGAATCTCATCCATCATCTCAGATTTTAAAATTTCGAATTCATTTTTTTCACATAATCTTGGATGTTGACATGGTATATGTCAAAGTTATAGTTCTTAAAACAATCTACAACTTTGTAGTTGATTTTCATATTTAAAGTTCTTTAGAGTCCCAAATATGTGTTTTGAGTTATTAGATTCTAAAATTTAAAATTTCGAATTTCCAAACGACCTTGAATGTTCACATAGTTACTACCAAAGTTACCAGTGGCCGACATAATCTACAAGTTTGTTGCTGATAAGTTTTTGTTTAAAGTTTAGAGTCTCAAATATTTATTTCAAATTTTAAATTCACATATTTTGAGATTCAAATTTTTAAAATTTCCAAACATCTCAGATGGAGACACATCTTTGCTTAACAAGATGTAGAACTTTATTGTAGAAACTTCTCCATTTGAATTCGATTAGTAAATATTCAATACAAGATTATTAAATGTTGATAAAAAGGCAACATTCTATATATATTTGTTGATAAAAACACTCAAATGAGTGTTTCACATTTGATATATCTCAAATAAAACAAAGGCTAGTACAATCGATGGACAAAAGGATACAAAATGACCTCTATAAAATATAAGAGTACATCAAAGATCAAATTGGCGGTCTTCTTCTTTCGGACGTCTACTGCCTGCCGAAGCTTGAAGGTCGCACTGCAAAGACAACAAAGAAAAGGGCCGTATGCAAACACCCTCATCAAACATAGCTTTGAAGACCGCAAAATCCACTCACTACTCACAACGAGATCTAGTATCCACTGAAACAACATCGGCTGGAGGAATTCTCCAAAAACATAGGCTTACAATCCTTCACCATCAAAACAGAGCGTTGAAGATTTCAAACCTCATGGTAGAACAGAGCAAAAGAAGAGGTCGATATCGCCGCATCGAAAGCCAACCAACTGCTTCCTTTGATAAGCACACCAACTGCCAAGATCTGAACAAGATCAACTGATGTGATTGACCAAACTCTCACTGGTCCTTTGCCGACGCCAGATCAAAAGTTGTCGAGGTAGGGAGAGACCGGAGAGACCTCATTCCAAAATACCATCGTCGCCACCACCTCATCAATGACACTAGAGCCAAACCCTAGATCAACAAGGATATACAAACCTAATCTAAAACAACAAAGGGAAAAGGGATCAGTTCCCCGCTCCACTATCCACCGCCAAAATTGCCAGTTAGGAGAGAGGAGGGGGGGATCGAGCAGGTTTCTTGGAAGAGGGCGGCGGCTTGGTAACGCCGAACGTCTACTTCCTTTTTCTTTTCTAGGGAACGGGGCTTTAGGCTCCTGGCATGGACACAGAAGCGTACGAAAGAGAGAGCGATCTAGCGTCCTATATGTATACTTACAAATGACTGTGTAGTCTTGTCGAGGTTATAATCTCCGGGTATCTCAAGGCATCGATTAATTAGTAGACCGAGCAGCCCACGATACATCAGCTAGGAAAAGCCCAAACGACCGAGGCCCAACTGAGAAAAGTGAACCAGGCTAGACGCCAAGGCTAGGGTCAGCCACGCCCCTCCCCTCTGCCTTAGCCGCACGACGCACAAGAGACTCACGGCCTCTCCATCGTTCTGACCCTGGGAGGAATGGGGAGAGGTCGAGCCTAGCCAAGAGCGCATGCTTTGACAAGAGTAGGCAAGCCACACTGACCCTGCAAGGATCGAGGGGGCGACAATCACCTCGGTCTAGTCAAGACACCATCCCTGCGCCACGCAGCACGGACAAGATAGCATCGCCCGACGGTGACGGTCGGCACGGCGACCCGCCATCCAAATACGGTATGACAAGACATACGTACGATCCTACCCACTATGGGATAGGATCCACGATGGAGGCCTTGACTATGAGGCCATCCTAGTCGACGGAAGCCACGACCCTCGAGCCCGGGATCGTGGCCACCAACTCCACAAGACTAACTAGGCGATCGACGACCTGAGGGTGGCTACCAACTCCGGTACGACGCCCCCAGGAGAATAGGAGGCAATGATGAAGGCCACAACAGAGCCCATGTCACATAGGACAACTGGCGAACCACCACCGTGCCTACAGTGCCACCACGGCCGGCACAGTAGCACCACGCCACACCTCACCGCGACGTGGGCAGAAGACTATGACGACAACCACGCCCAGACGTACTTCACAAGATGGCGTAGCTTGTAAGCCAAGTTAGCTAGACCCATCCCTCAAGCTCACGACCCCTCGGTTGGGAGAACCTTCTTCTTTGTACATGCCCTAGCCCCGGACTCTATATAAGAGCTGATGAGGACATGACACCTATGCATATGACCATGTTTGGTGCATGGTATGGAGGGGTAGGAGGCCAGCAAGGGTGTCCAAGACAAGAAGGAGGTCCGAGGCTAATTCGGTTCGAGTCCCCAAGGTGGAGGCCCAAAGCAACTCAAGTTCGAGTCTGTCTCGGCCTGCAGGACCAGTCTGCCTTAAACTGGTCACCCAGGACGCATCCGAGCTTCGTTTTCGACGATCCACATATGGATGGAAAGCTAATTTGATAAAGAATCCAATACAAGTGGTCTCACGTCAAAAACTGTTCGGAATCAATGGGAATAGTGATCACAAGTCAGCGTCTAGAATCTGCCAGGATGCTGCGACACCGTATTTTGGTTCGTTGGACCGTGTATCGTGTTTGGGCCCATTAGGGGGTGCATCCAGGGGAGTGACGCCCAAGACTCTATAATTAGCAGCCATCGCTCTCTTTAGGGTTTGGGGTTTTGTTTAGTTCTTGATTTCCTCGTGAAACAGACGTCGTTTTGCTGCAACTGTCGTCGCCAAGGCCGCTTGCTGTGAATCAGGGCCCCAGTTCTTGATCTTGTTCGCCTGTGGCGATTAGTCCTTTCGAATAAAGACTTGAACTCCTTATTTTCATAAGCCTCATATTTATTTGCAATTTCAGATTGCGTTCATCCCGTTCTTGCTTGTGTTCTCGATTCGCTTGTAAGAAAGCCTTCTTGGCGAGGTCAATCGCGTTCGCGTGGTTGATAACCAACGGAGCAGTGGTGTAACGGTTGCGGGGTTCCGAATCAATCTTGGTTCGAAGCCTAGATCGTGAACGTCGAATCTCCACCAATCGACGCTATCATACCTTTCGGAAGATCGGGCCTAGTCTACATCAAGAGCAGCCAAGGCATCATTCCCACCATCTTCAACACATTCACACCATAGTAGGGCTCCTGAAGCTTCCCTTCAGTTAGTCCATCTCCTAGTTCTAACTCTCCTTCCTCTTCCACCATTCTTGCACCCCCAATTGTAAGAACTTTAGAGTATTCAAGCGAGGAACACGCACTCAATCATTTCTGAGACTGGACGTAGGGCTCCGGCCTGAACCAGTATAAATCCTCATGTCTTTTAGATGCTACCATCGTGTTCCTAGAGCGGCACGGCAATCGTATAAATCTACTAGTCCAGTTTACAAAACACCGACAAGTCTAATATAGCAAGATATTGTACATATTGAAAGGTCTTGAGTTCGAACCCATGTAGAAACCATTAATAGAGGTGGACAAATGAAATTATTAGAATGTGAATAGCCATATATAGGCATATGAGTAGTCATGTATATATATTCTTGTTCATTGAATGGAATACTCAAGCCTCACACAATGCCTGTCACTTTAGGTGCTAGGATGCAATTTGCAGTGGATGGCCTTGGGTTTGGTGTCGCAATTTGTGGCCCGCCCATTCTAAGTTGTGTAGTTGGTTGTGGATGCTCTAGCGAAAGCCTTTGCATCCTAGCACCTAAAGTGGCGGGCTTTGTGTGAGGCTTGAGTTTTCCATTCATTCAAGAATATATAGAGTACCAGATACATGACTATTCATATGCCTATACATGGCTATTCATATTCTAATAGAAATTAATATGAGTGTGTAGTCTAGTGATAGAGAGATGTTGTACATGCACAAAGGTCTTTTGAACCCATCTGGAAACTATTAACAAACCATTAATAGAGTCCAACAAATGAAACTAACAGAGGATCAATGACCATCTACCAGAGACGGATGTGCAGCTTGCCTCTGAAAATAGTCGTTGACCAGTCTCTGAAAATATTCTCTAGTAGTGGTAATCTCATGCGGCATACGCTACTTGCTCTCTCAAAAATGGTTCTTGACCGTTCCTAAAAACCCTTTCTCTAATAGTAGTAATCTCATGCATAAGCTACTTGATGACCATCAAACTAATTTCTAAACAAGTTAAAGCAAAATAGACTTGGAAATACTATCTTAAAAAGTTCTCACAAGCATCACAAATCATAAAAAAGAGAAAAAATAATATTTGCTATCTGTTGACATATTTCTTAGTTGACTTAGGTTTATGCACAAATAACAATTATTCAGATAGCTGGAAGGAAACAAATAAACAATTGCATATGCTCGAGCACAAAAAAGACCAATACTTTTCTGCATTAAATATCTCAAAAATAATATCAGAAAATATTTGTAGGTCAAATATAGAAATAAAATTTAAAAACATACAATTTATTTACATCTCAGCTTTTCCTCAGTTCGTGTTTGACGAATAGAATTTTGTTTAATTTACACCTGTATGACTACAAATACATGATGAATATTGGTGACACAAAAATAAGGTAAAAAAACATTAACATCAAGAACCGAAAACAAAAACAAATTATTATTACCTAATAGATAGTCTCCGCTCACTTTAGCCCCAACCATATTCGCCTACTTTATTTAGGCCTTGTTCGGATGCATGTGTATCCATTTCAATCCACATGATTCTAATCCACTTCAATACATGTGGATTGAGATGAATACATGCACATCCAAACAAGGCCTTACTCTAGAGCTATTACACCAGTTGACCAGTGTAACGTCCCGCCTCCTCGAGGCCAGACCCGCTTACATCTGATAGCTTTCCTAGGACATAGACTGCCCTCACAGACCAACACCAGTCTTTTCTGCGCACTTTGTCCTCACTCATGTGCCCCCGGGAAGAACTTTCTGGTCGGTCACTCATCGCTCCAAGCCAAGCACGCTTAACCTTGGAGTTCTTAAGAGATGGGCTTTCAGAAAAGAAGTTGCAACTTGTTGGTACGAGTATCCTATTAATCCTATTAAGCCCTGAGCCAGGGTGTTACATCCTCACCCCCTTAGGAGACCGACGTCCTCGTCGGTCAACCCCAGGTCAGGAACGTCCCCTCTTGGCCACGTCCGTGTGTCCAGTGCCAGCGCATGTGCCATGCTGGGTGACCACTCTGGGTCCACACCAGCCATGCGCAACTGACACACGCGCCCGTGAAACCATAAGGGTTGGCTCTGATACCATTCTGTAACGTCCCGCCTCCTCGAGGCCAGACCTACTTACATCTGATAGCTTTACTAGGACATAGACTGCCCTCACAGACCAACACCAGTCTTTTCTGCGCACTTTGTCCTCACTCATGTGCCCCCGGGAAGAACTTCCCGGTCGATCACCCATCGCTCCAAGCCAATCACGCTTAACCTTGGAGTTCTTAAGAGATGGGCTTTTAGAAAAAAGTTGCAACTTGTTGGTATGAGTATCCTATTAATCATATTAAGCCTTGAGCCAGGGTGTTACAACCAGTATGCAATCCGCGACAAGGCCACCACATGTCCACAAGTACATGGGTTTATGATACCAAGTCTTCTCATCCTTTTCATGGATAAACAGTAACCCTTCGGATATGACCGATCTTCTCAAGATTCCCATTGGACTCGTGTGTTTCTTCATTACTGAAATAGCTCCGTGAGCTCTTCAATGCTCCTCGCAGATATAATTTCTCAAGTGTTCTAAGATGCTCAATGCCATCAGGGAGGGCCTTCAGTTCTGGACAATCTACAAGTGTTATCTGAACAAGGCTTTGCAATGCGCTTCGTTCGATTACAACGCTGTTGAGCTGTGGTGCATCTGATATTGCAAGCTGTCGAAGATTTGGAAAAGACGTAGCATTAAAGTGAAGCCTCTTCCCTTCATAAGCCTTATCAACCCAAAGCCCACATAGACCATGCAACGTCAAGAGGCATGAAAATGAGTCTTCATCAAGTTTGGAGAATGCTAAGGTCAATAAGGTGAGGTTACCAAGATCTGAAAAGGATGATACAATCCGGGGCATTGCTTTCTTGTCCAGTTGCCCTCCTAATTCAAGCTTTGAAAGAGTTGGGGGTAAATAAAGTTCTTCCAGTTGAAGTGTTTCCTTCTCACTTATAGCCATAATTGCTAAGCTAACAAGATGGTTCATGTTCATTATAACAGTGCATAAATCGGCACATTGTTCCCTCTGCACATTGGTGATGGCAAAAGTTCTCAACTGTGTCAAAGCACCAAGATGACATAAAGTCTCTGAGCTCGCCTCAACAAGCCGCAAGGCTTGCAAGCCTGTCAGGTATTTGATGCTTTTAGGCACCTGGATTCCAATCCAGGCCACAACTCCTTTGACATTTATCTCTGGAACGGTAGCTGCATGGAGGCAAAGCCAACAATTTTGCATTGTAAACATCAGCCTCTCCGCAGATTTTGCGGGGGGAAGACTTGCCTCGGTTTTTCCCTTCCCCAGACCCCACTCATGTGGGAGCCTCCGGTGCTGGGTCTGCCCCCTTTTTGCCCCAACTGTGCTGGGGATATTCCTAACCTCAGTATTTCGAAGACTAAGAAACCGTAGATTAAACAAGTTGAAAACCTCATCTGGCAGCTCCACAATCTGGGCACCTTGGAGATCTAGAGTTGATAGCAAGTAGAAATGTTTCAAGAAAGACCTAAGTGAATCAATAGTCAGACCATTCCTAAAAACATAGATTGAGCGAACTGTAAGCTCTGTTGGTTGAGTCAACTGCTTAATATTTGCACTGTGAATCGATAAGCGACGTGTCTTTTCAGCTGAAGAACTCCCCATGCCATCATAAACTTTACAGAAGCCTTCCTCATTTGCTTTTGTCAGAGCAAGAAGTTGAATAATATCGTGCATTCGTCAACTCTGCACTCGTCCACTTTCATTTCTCTCCACTACTTGTAATAGGCTACGATTGACAAGTTCATACAAATAGCCCTCTGCCACTTCCTCCATTGTTTTATGCTCTGTTTCTCTGATGAATCCCTCTGCTACCCAGTGCCTAATCAACCTTTTCCTTTTGATCAAATAATCCTCGGGAAATATTGTACAGTGCAAAAAACAGTTCTTTAAAATATATGGAAGATCCTCCAAACTAACCTTTAGAACAACAACATTAAGAATCACATTATTTGTCATCTGCAACTCTAGTTCCTTGTACAAGCTTTCCCAATCAGAGTAGGTTGGGCTTCTGCAAGACAAACGACGGCCTATGCATGCAATGGCAATGGGGAGCCCGTTACACCTATCAACAAATCTTTGTGCCAAATTATTAAGTTCCAGCGGACACATTTTGTTTTCATTTTTCCAGAAGGCCTCTTTACAAAATAACTCCCATGAATGGTGTGCCTCTAGTGGCTTCAACTCAATTATGCAATTTCCATTAGCCAGCAATGCTACTTGATGTATCCTCGATGTGATAATAAACCTGCTAGTGCTATTGGTAGGAAAAGCATCACTTATCTTGAACCAGATGTCAACGCCCCAGACGTCATCTAGCACTAAAACAAACCTTTTACCACGCAAATAATAATGGATGATCTCAACTAGGCTTCTCCTTTCCATGTCAATAATGTCAACACGAAGTTCACCCTTCAAATCACTTTTCTGAAATCCCCTGATGATCTGCTTCAGTAAGTCCTCCACTTGGTAAGCTTTTGAAACAGTTATCCATGCAGCACTGTCGAAGTCTTCCTTCACAGTGTTGTAAACATGGGTAACCAAAGTGGTCTTGCCAACTCCCCCCATCCCCCCATACTGTTGTAATTACACTTTGCTGTTGTAGATCACCCCTTAGCCAATTCATCAACAACTCCTTGTTTTCATCAATGCCCACAAGATGTTCCTCTTTGGGGAAGTAAGAAATCTGGTCGGTAGATCTATAAGGAGCATCACTGCTTCCATCTTCTCTAGCAATTCCTCTCATGTCATATCGAACATTTCTCTTATCAACGTTCTCTAGTTTTAGTTTGATCTCTTGCAATTTGGACGTGAGGCGTCGCCATGTCCAAATACGATTAATCCGGCGCTTCATCTTTGCAGCAAAACTACCATGCTGGTCCTCCATCTTGTAGATAAACTCATCGATAACATCCTCAATGTCGAAAGCAAGGCCACAAATCTTCTTGATAAAGTTGGCAGTGTTGTTGTCAGTATCTTTGAATCTCTCGGCTCCTTGTAGGAAAGATTGAATGCTCTCCAATTCCTCCTTGATATCACGGATCTCAACAAAGAGCCTGCCAAGGGCTGAAGCTTCATGGTAGAGCCGTTTTGTGCCAAACCTGCAAGCCTCTAAAACCAAGGCTGAACCAAGCTTCAGAATAAGGACGCCGACAACCCCCTCTGCCATTGCACTGTTGGCTTCTTCTCAGTATTGAAATGCATTGATCCTAAAAGGGAAAAGCCAAAATGTTAAGGTGGATGCGCAGCCAACACCATGCTTTACCATAGAGACTCGAAAAATGAAAGAAATTATTTTTCCTCTGATGGGCAAGCTGAAAGAGCAAAGTTTATGACAGCATGCCCAGGATCTGTTACTGTTAGCGTATATGAACATACCCTACTCATAAGATAATCAGATGTCAGGTCCCTTTTAAGTTCTAACTAGCACTAGGTGGACCCTTGTACAATACACATATATAATTGCATATGTAGAGCAAAAGCGAAATATCATCTCTACCTTTTATGTACTCTTATAGAATTGATGATTCAATTTCTTTGGTGCCCCTAACTGCACCACACCCCTTTTTTTTATGAAAACCACACCCTGTTTTGACAAGCACATGATAACTTATTATGTAATTATGCCAAAATAAAAATAGACATTACTTCTGTTGTGCATATATAACTATATAAGGCTATGCCTAGCTGTAAATTTCAGGATCCACAACATTATGCTATTGAAAACTAGAATGGTGAAGGTGTACATGTAAACGACGCATAATGTGTTACAAATTAACTAGTACACGACAACGCACGTACCAATTTTATGGATCTAAGGAAAGTTTAGAACTTATCATGCACAAATGCTTCCTCTTAATGAAAAAAGTGTCAACGGACACGTTTTCGAGAAAAAAATATCATGCATGAGTGCAGTAATCACAAATTTGTTGAATAGGGCGGGATCCTAGATGCCTCTCCCTCGTTCTGAAGTTGTATGAAGTCAAGATTCCAAAGTTTGGCCTCTACTTTTTCTTCTATATTATCGATAAATATAGAAAACGTATTTTTTTATGAAACTAATTATAAAGATAAATCTGCTCCGATCACTTCCAAACATTGAAGTTCAATATATAAAAGGGTAAATAATAGTTAAAGTTTGGAATGGTTGACTTTAAACAACCTCAAAACATCACTTTTTTATGATCGGATGGAACGGTCATCGAATATTTCATGAGCTTGCTTAGGCCCTGTTTGGATGCAAACATGTCTAGCTAATAGTTTTGCTAATTGTTAGTTGAATACCTAACTAACAACTATTTCACTAGTTGGACCAAACTGTGTTTCGGATGCTTTATTCCTCTTAATGAAAAACGGGTGAATGGTCCGATCGTGAAAAAAAAAGTTAGACCAAACTAGCTAATAGCAGCTAATATTAGTTGTGACCTATTAGCTAGCTAACTATTAGCAGCAAATGGATCCAAACAGGCCCTTAATTGTACATCTAGCTACAAGGCTTACAGACAACTTACTGAACACAAGAAACAGCAAGTTAGCAAGTTCCGAGTTTCCTTTCTTATTCAGATTGATTCGAAAAAGGGAGAACTTCCCAAGAAAAAAAAGAAGAGTTGGTTTAGCTATGCTGTTGTAAATCCGAGGTTTTTTAGTCTAAACCGATCCTTAAATTTCCCAGAAATTAGCTCAATGCTATAAATAATAAATCCTAGAAAACGACGTTGGATCTTGGAGCCGGTCAAGCTTTAAGCTAACAGCTGAATACGGATTGTGTTTTTATATGGTCTTTAAGCTTGGAGGGGATCTGAGACGGGTTACAAAGGAACTCACCGTATCCAGTAGAAATCAAGCGCCAGGAGCGGCTCCGCTCAGTAACTGGAGCTGGACGTGATACCCTTGATCTGGAATTCGGCGGGGGATTGCCGGAGGCTCGGGTCGCTGAAGTACGGGTCAAGTCAAGGAGCAGAAAATAGATAGGAGAGAGGGGGCGGAACACGCGCTAAGATTGCAGTTTTCAGTTAATAATTAAAAATTAATACATCATCTTGCTATTTATAAAAAAATATTTAATAAACGGAAATACACCGCAACACGCGTCCGTTTCACGTTGATCAGTCTAGACGCGGCTAGCTGGCTGCAGACCGTAGGTCTCACGGTTTATCCAAAAAAAATTAAAAAGATAGAAATGAGCGACATCTTAGTCCATTCGCACCGTCCTTCGTCACGTACGCACGAGCTCTGCTAGCGTCCACGTCCGCACGAGCGCCGCTGCCATCCGCATACGCACGAGGGCCGAGCGCCGCCACTAGCTGCGTACGCACGAGCTCTACTAGCCGCTGCTGCGTTGCCCGCCCATGCTAAGGGAGACCGCTGCCGCCTCCACCACGGGGGCCGGACACCTGGTCGGTGGCCAGGAAGACCTCCGCCTCTACCTGCCCCGCTCGCTGCGTCCATGTGTGGAGCTCGTCCGCATGCAGCTTCACGGCAGCCTAGGTGGAGCCCACCTACGCACATCTCGCACCCGCCTACCCATTTCGCCATGGCCGGGGCGGAACTCGCACGTGTGCAGCGCGCGACGGCTGGGATAGAACTCCACATGTCGACAAGGATCCATTCTCCCAAGCAGCAAGGAGATGTTTGCGCTGAAACTGCGTGTTGCAAGCGTCTATTTCAAGTGTTTCAAATGTTTTAGAGGTATGTTGCAAGTGTTTAATGTCGATGTTGTAAAATTAAATCGGGATGTTGCACATGTTGCAATGGTGTTTTCAAATGTATGTCCTAAATATTTCATCTGTTTCGGATGTATGTTGCAAGTGTTTCATCTGGATGTTGCAAAAGTAGATCAGGATGTTGCATATACATGCATGTTGCAAGCGTTTCAGCTATTTCATACATATGTTACAAGTATTTTATCTAGATATTGCATATGTTTTGCAATGGCTATAAACTTGTCTTCCTAGTGTTTCATACGTATGTTGCAAGCATTTCAAACATATGTTAAAAGTGTTTCATCTAGATGTTGTAAAAGTAGATCTTGACGTTGCACATGTTGCAGTGGGACCCATTTTGCAGTAGCCACCTGCTGTAGCTGCTCGGTCGCCTGCATGCACGTGGGTGTGGAGGGGCCGCCACAGTGCGGGCGTGGGACACGAAGCTCGCGTGGACCATGGTGCGGGCGTGGGAACGAAACGGCGTGGGACACGGGGTGGCGCGGGCCTCCATGGGAAGCAGGGCGTCCGGACGCTAGCCTAGTCCTAACGTCTGGGCGCTAGACGTTCCGTTTAATAAATTGATATGTTTCTTTTTTTTTATAATAGAATACTACAACTATTATTAAATTCTGGCTCCACACTTGCTAGGCAAATCAATACTTTAGCAACACAGAAAGTGAAATATGAGTAGCATGAAATGTGAAGTATGACACCGCTCCAATTATTTAATGGAAGTTGTCCTTGTTCACGTATTGAGATGTTTATTTAATGGAAGTTGTCCTTGTTCCGTGAATCTTTTTCCAATTACTCAGTTTCGCTGAAATTTAGCTTATACTGATGCTTATGCTAATTTGTTATGAGAGGAAAATACTATTTTTTCGCTGAAAAGTATGGCTGAAGTAGTGATGAAGAAAAGAGCCATAGCTTTTGCTATGTATTTAAATACATTATGTTTAGATATATAAAAAACAGTGTATCTAGAAAAGCTAGAATATCTTGTAATTAAAAAGAGTATATAGATAATGATCTCTCGAATAAACAATATACATCGATACACATATACCCTTTCATTACTTTTTAAAGTGACATCCCGCCTTTTACCTTGATCTCATCGTTTTTGCAACCTGGCCCTTTAACACCATTACCAGTACTTCCCATCCTAGGCTCTAGCCTTGTTTGGATTCATTTTTTTTGGAGTTTTAGGAAAAAAATCATGGTTTTGTAAAATACACGTATCTTCTCTCAGCATCCTTTGGCTCACCGATCATTTCTTGACTTCGGGAAGCAGCAGCCGAGCAGTCCGCATTCTTGACTTCTTGTCCATGAAGAAGTTGGATTCAGAACCTATGAGCGTGTGGGATCCCACGTTTGCCATCTCTTCCAAAGGACACGCATCCTGTGGGATTGTTCTTCACCTTGTTTTGTATCCTAAAGGCTCTTGATATCCAGTCATCCTCTGTTATGTCTTGAGAGAGATGTCAACTCTAAGTGCGGCGTAGAGAGAATGTAACACTACGAATCTTTTATACAAGACGAATCTTGCACCATAAAAACTGGTATCTCAAATCGCCACGTCTTTATTAGCTCCTTCATCAGCCACGTACTAATCCATTCTTTGGATGTCATCAGCGATCTGGCACCTTAATCGGCTCGTCCCATGGACACATCTTTAGCTCCTTCATCGTCCGCGTATATAATCCATTGTTTGTATAGTACTAGTGATCTGGCAGCTCAATCGGGCAAGTCTCATGGATGGACTCAGAACCACTCTAGCCTGTTTCATTTGTGTTCTTGGGAGGAAGAGATATTTTCAATTCTTTTTTCCTAAAAAAACGCATTCTAGGGAACTCTTCCGTTCTCCACCTGGGCACCTCTCGTTTTAGGTCCAAGGATAGCTCAGGTTGTTTGTGTGACTAGAGACTATATATTCCTAATTCATATACTAGTGATTGTTTGATTCAGTTCCTTCCCATGAGCAGACCAGAGATCCCTAGACAAAGAGGATTTGACTTTGGTCTGATCAAACTAGGATGATTCGGCAACAGCCAAGCCACCCCAGTGAGCGCCATCCACGTGAGAATGATCAAACACACCGCGGTTTAGGGGCACCATACACAGCAGGGCGGCCTACGCCACTACCGTGCTGTTGCCAAATCTTTTTTTTTTGAAACATATGCTATTGCCGAATCACCCTATTAAGCGAACTGATCATAGATTAGTTGATTCCTTGTGGTGGAACATGTCCATCCAGGTTCAAGTCCTCGACTTGGCACGGGTGGTCATATTTTCTTGGATTTATTCTAGGATTTAACGGCGCTACGCTTTCAGTGGTAGACGACGCCCCCGTCGACAGCGAGGCGTCTGTGGTGACTTCATGAATCTCAAGATCTGCCAGCTCAATCTTACGTGTGTTCATAGGAGTGAGTGTGCGCGCGTGTTACGAGCGTCTACGTTGTTCTGTGTGATTCTAAAAACAAATCACCCTGATCAAAGTCAAATCCCCTTATTTAAGGATTAGAGATGGCAACGCGTATAAACCCGCTGGGTTTTGCCAACCCAAACCCATGCCCACGAACATAAATTATGCCATTAAAAACCCCATGAACCATCACAAGTTAAATTTTAAGCCCAAACCCATGCCCATTCAGGTTGCAGATACCCATCGGGCTGTAATAGAACCATCCAATTTAAAAGAGCACAAGTACAATGACAGTCCGCAAGCGGTCGCACTATCATACTTGAGCCTATATAAACCTGGTAGTCCGTCGAGTACTACGAATGGTCTCGATTCATCGCCAACATACAACCAAGATCGTACATGATTCAACATATATATCACATGTTACATAGAGTTCACAATTACATTGTCATACATCAGAGTGCGATTAAAGTTATTACAAACCAAGTTCAAATAAAGTAGTAGCGGAAGCAAAGTAGTTTTTAAACTAACACCTCACCATAGTTCAAATGCTTGCCAGTCTGTGATCACAACCCACAAAAGCATCATAGATTAGATATATAAATAAAAGCGCCTTGCCCGGGCCTACTCATCCACAGCGGGACAGAAGCAATTCTTACAGTAGCCGTGGTACACGGTATTATCTGCAACAAGTGAAAAATAAACCCTGAGTACAAGAAGGTACCCAGCTAAACTTACCCGTCATAAACCAAAAATAAAGTGACTCTAAGGATCATGCAAGGTTTTATAAGTGGAGCTAGCTTGACAACATTTTGCATAAAAAGCCACTAATTCAGCTATACATTTTATAATTCGGTTTCAAGTTAATTATAGCTATTCATCTCTAGATTAGCAACTAACATGTGCCAAACATGTGGTATATCATTTAGTAGCATAACAATAGTACCCATAGCCGGTGTAAAATTTTCATATTCATTAGAACCATCATATTTCATAATCCAATTACTACGATGAAGAAGCTCCATCAAGTTTCTCACTATCCGGGAGAGACGACGATTCGAATCGGTTGCAACCAGCTGGGCAGTATTTCTAACACAAACCCAGGTAGACCAGATAAACGGTCACCTTAGGTCACCTTTGGTACAACTCAGGTCCAATTCGCGGGTTCGATCAGCGCCACACAATCAGGGACAACCAGCTGCTAGGATGTTTAGGCCCGGCCTGCACTTGGACTCACGTCTGGCTCCCCGCATATCCTTACTACCATCCAGAGTGCGTACTCTAACAGAACGAGTGAAAGGTCCTTGTTTGGTTTTGGTAATTGAGTGACAACCTAGGTGGACTAATTGTGTTTATGTGAGATACATAGATAATTAGTCCACAGGTACATGTGTGTGAGCAACATATGCCATGAATGTGAAAATGGCTTGGAGATGTTGCAAAGCTCACACATGTGATGATGAAGGAGCTTATTGCAAATGAGACATGACATTGAGTTATGTGATCAAGATGTAGAAGATCAAGACAAGACTTGGCTTGATGGACCGGTTGCAAGCGTGAAGGGCAAGTCGGAGGCTTTGGAGCGATGGACCGCGTGACGGTGAAGCTTGAGCAAGACTTGGCGTCGATGGACGAAGGCAATGGTGAAGAGCAAGTGTAACACCTCGGTGTTAAGTGTGCATTACCATTTCATCCCATGAGCATAATCATCATCACCTCATGCATAAGCATCATGCATGCATTTCATTTCGAAAGAAATGAAGTATCATTTCATGTGGTGCTTAAGTTGATTGAAATTCATTATGTTTAAAACAATGTGAAATGCCATGCTCATGTTTGGATGCCATGAAGTCTTGTTTTGATCACTAGGATAGCTTATAAATATTTAGGATACAATTTGGAGCAAAGTTTATATTTGAATTTTTGCCAAATTTTGCTTTTAAAAATAATTATTCAAGATTAGGGTTTTGAATTAATATTGAGTTTAATTTGGTAATTCAAAATATATTTGGAATTTGACTTTGGTCATAAAAGCAAAGTGGTAGATCTTGAAAAATGGAACAACTTTCATTTTTACACCAACTTTTGAAACTGCTTTGAAATAGTTCAAAATTTCGTTTGAATGAAAAAGGATTTGAAAATAGTTTGAAAAATCTCATTTTTCCTTTAATGGGCCGCCCGCCGCTTTTAAGCCAGCCCTTGCAGGCCGCCGGCCTGCCTCTCCGCCAGCGCCCACAACTCCAGCCTGCGCCAAGGCCTGTCCACCATGGCACGCACTGTCACGTTAGAGCTGCAAGACGCACAGCGGTGGTTATGCCATGCGCCGGCGAAACACGCCACAGCAACACCACCGGCCTGCCCCGCGCCCCTCATGTCGCGCCTACACCTGCCCGACCACACTGCGCTCCTCCTCACTCCTCCACTTCGCTCTCTCGCCTCCGCCAGCGCCAGCAAAGCCGAGCAACACCTGGCCTTCGCCTCCGCCACCGCCCGCACCAACAGCTCGACGGAGTTGGCCGTTCCGGCTGCTCCAGTTCGCCTAAGCCATCTCCATCTTGCCCGGAGCCTCGCCTCCTCCTCGCGCACCTCGTGCTTGCCTCGGTAAGCCATGATAAGCTCCCCTTCCCTGAGAATCTCTCGCCGGAGTGCTCCACTCCGTGGAGCTCGCCCCTCCGTCCTCCTTCTCGCTCTCCCTTCACGCGCATGAGCTCGGTAAAGCTCCCGCGCCACCTCTCATGCCCCTTCCCGGCCGGAGATGGCCGGCCGTCCGTGAGCCACACCACCGTGCCGCCATGGCCGCTGGCCAGCTCACTCTCGAGCTCCTCTGACCCTGCCGCTTGCAATGACGTGTCCGCCTTGGCAAGGTGGTCACGTTGGTGGTGACCTCGTCGCCGGCCACCTCGCCGACGGCAAGCTCACGCCGGTCAGCGCAGCCTCCTCTGCCTCAGGGGCTGGCAGGTGGAGCCGGCTGACCCGCGGGGGCCACTGTCAGCCGTAGGGATGCACGTCTGGGTAGAAAGCTGGGTGGATCTAGCAGGTTTGAACATGGATTTTCAGAAAGGATTTAAGAAATGATTTTCAGATTTTTATTTAAATGCTTTGGGAATTTATAACTTGCTCAAAATGGCTCCAAATTTGTTGAAACAAATTTTGTTGTGTTCCTTGTCACCAGATCTACATGATAAAAATATTGCATGTCATTTTTGAGATACTTTAAGGTAGAGCTTTATTTAATTCTTGATATTGCTGATATCTTGTAAAATGTTTAGTAAATCCTATATGTATCAGCAAAATATGATTCCAAGTTTGTTACTCTTCTTGTGTAATGTACTTCCTAGGGAAAATATATGCCATGCATGTCCTGTAGAAAAATTATGAGATGTAGTTCAAGTGCCTTTAATGGCTGATTTTTGTAATTTTTGCTAGAGAGCAAAATTTGTATAAAACATGCATTGTGATAATTTTTGTGCAGTGATTATTTACTGTGTAGAACATAGAAAAAATATTACATCTGTTGTTTGACACTTTTCACAGTACAAAGTATTTTCATGATCATAATTATGCCATAGCTTGTTATTTTTGTGTAGGCTAATCCACTTATCCAAATGCCATAAAAATTTAAGGATAGACTACTTAGGGTAGTACTGTGCTATGGTAAATTTTTAAGATTTTTCTATGCTATAAAAATAGATGTTGCTATTCAATCCTATTATTAATTAGGGTTTAATCAAATGTTGCTTTATGCATGATTAAGAAATTAGTGAATCTTTGGTGTATCTTTGAAGCATTTAATGAGATGTGTTGACTTAGCATATTAGTAGTAGAAGAGAATGCAGTAGATGACATGTGCTTGTAGTACATGTTCTAGGATGATGTTGACTACCTTGCATGCAAGCACATTCATTGTGTTCATTTCATCTGATGCACCTTTTGCATAAGCACTTACGCACCTGCATCATACAGGATCGCAAACCGAGAGCCCGGTCGTCATACCCGAGGAGCCCGAGGAGCAGCTCGAGGTGTAGCTGCAAGAAGTGACTGAAGCAGACGAGGAGGACGTTGAGGAACTTCCGGAGTGCCCCGATCATCGCCCGAGCTCCTTCGAGAGAGGCAAGCCCCGGAGCATTTTCCTCCCCGGTTTGCAATTATTAATTAATGCTTTACTTTAATTGATGCATTATGTTCAGGAGTTGTTTGCAACCGTTGCTGCATTATACCTTGTCTACCTTTGTTATACTATATCCTTGTTACCCTGGTATCCGCAGTCGAGTCAATGCTTAGCTGGCTTAGACCGGTAGAAGTCGGGTGATTTCCTATCACCTATGAGTTATAGGTGGTTACCTGGATCTGCTTGGATAACTATATAGTCATGGTATAACTAAGTGTTAATTTTGAAGTTGAGACCGGACGGAGACTTATAGAGTTTTGGACTGTAGTGCTTTCCGTCTGTGTCGATTAAGGATCGACCGTTGTTGGGCCTCCGGTCATGTTGAACGCATGCCTTACAGTTAGTCGGCTGAATAAAGCACCTTTCGATCACGAAGCTGGGAGATTATTCGGGCCGAGTAGATTGCCCACAGCGCACTGTATCGGAGCAGGTGTGGTAGGACACGGGGGCGCGATGATAAGACCGAAAGGCAGTCGGTCAGCCCCCGGGTACATGTGGTTCCTGGCAAACTCGAGATTTTTCCTGGATAGTTGACTCGATGACCGACACCTCACTTTAGCGGGTGAGTGAGGTTTGTGTAAGGAATAAATTACCAGCTGGTTAATAATCGATTCGAATCGCCATCGTTCACTGGATATTGAACACTTGACTTGAGTTACTTCATCGTAGTAATGTTGATGGAACACTTGGACAATTATAATGAATATGACATTATGGATGTTGTTAATGATAATTGGTTATCATTATTTGCTTAATCATATGCTTGCTCTAGTATAGGTGCAAATGTAGTCGACAGGTTAATAATAATTAACTTGACAATAATGCTTTTGGAAAGGTTCTTGAAATACTAAAAATGCCTCTTTTTGCAAATGAGTCAGCTACCCTACTATAAAGCCCTTCATAATCCTTGGTGTCACTTTATTTTCGATTATGTCGGGTAAGTCTAGCTGAGTACCTTCTCGTACTCAGGGTTTTATTCCCACTTGTTGTAGATGGGCAGATGTATTACGGCTACTGTATCAACTGCCTTTATCATGCGATGGGTGATGCTTAGGACCATGGTCATGGTCATTCCTTAAGTCTTGTCTAATGCTTTTGTTGGAGATGATCATTAGCTGGCACTGTATTTGAACTCCGTGTGAGTGTGTGTGGTTTTGAATAAATGGCTTCCACTACTTCTATTTGAACTCGTTTTGTAATAACTATGTTTAAACTCTGATGTACCTGTGATGTGAACTTTTATGTAATATGTGATGGTGACCGCTAAACTTATTACGATCTTGGCTGGTATGTGAGTTGGGTTGAAATCCTTCGTGATTTCACGAACTACCGGGTTATACGGGCTTAAGTTTGCTAAATCGTCCGCTCTGGCGGGTGATTTTCTTACTTAATTTCGTATAATTGGTCGGTTCTGTTACAGCTGGCATCAGAGCATGGTTTAGCATGTTACCGTTCACAAGTGTTTAAAACAAAAAGGCGTTTGAAAATGTGATTTCCAAACTAAAAAGTGTGCCAGTGGTCATATCCTTTATGCCCAGTTAAGGACTCTAGGTGGCTTAATTAAGTACTGACTTGGGGTTCTTGCATCATATTTCTCTTTCGTTGCTCATACGGCGTGCTATTGTATGAGTGCCACTTGTTTGAGTGGTAGTGTATGGATCATTTGCCTCTACGCCTCGGTAAGTGTGAGTTGTGAGAGCATGATCGGATACACCGCCAATCTAGGGTGAATGCTTATATGATGCTGGAGTAATTACATATTCTACGCATGTTTTACAAAGGTATCTCATGTGTGGGTATTTCGTCCGTTGAGGCGATGCCGTCAATAGGACGATGGTTCGGGTAGTTACTACCATTGTACACGTATCTGGGGATTCGTGTAGAGCGTGTAGATAAAATTTACTGCTTTTATGCATTCATTGGGAATTGGGCTGAAATGAATCTTCTGCAGGTACATAACAACGTTATCGTGTAGACGTATTAGATACGTATTTGAGAGATCGTTTGTATGCCACCGAATTCATTGCTAGAAATTATTTATTTCATAAGTTTGTGAGAACGTATGGCACGTACATACATCATATTACTTGTGCATTTCATTCATGTCATGCATTCCTCCCCTTATAAATTGATTATCTCATTTCGATAAAAGTTGTATCACCAAAAATATGTTCCCACGGGGTAATAAAAGAAATTTTGCTACAGATGGCCCGCACGAAGCAGACCGCCCATAAGTCCATCGGATGAAGAGCACCTCGACGTCAGTTGGCCCTGAGGGAGCACCGCACCACGGACACCTTCTTGAGCGAGTTTGGCATGCCGACCTTGCTTTGGAGAGTGCTCCATGATGTGGGGTACCCAGAGGGTCAAGAGCCGGTGTACTCTTGGAATGAGAGCTAGTTAGCAGAGGATGGACTTGCAGTGGTAGAGATCACAGTTCCTACTCTTGGTGATGCTCTAGAGTGGGATGGTTGGCACTTGGAGTTTGAGGGTCGCACTCCTATGGAGGGGCAGAGGGAGTAGCTTTTTGTGTCATCAGGGACATCATGAGTAGATTTCCCAGTGAGCTTGCAGCAGCTCTAGCTGGCACTTTTCCTAGGGACAATTCTCGTGATGCTATTTGGGTTCAGCCTTAGGGAAGTGCTTTGGTCAGAGGACCAGCTGAGGGACAGGCTAGCGACAACCATGCTATGAGTGCTATGTTTGCCGCTATCAGAGCGTATCAGGGTCTTGAGTGTACCTACTGGACTTTGACTGGCTTACGTGGTCATGATAAGCTCAAGGTAAGAAAGCAGAAGAAGAAGCAGGCGCGTGCTATAGCTAGTTTGTAGGATCAGTTGGCTGATATGAGCTTCTGGCCAGGACCAAAGCGGTAGAAAGAGGTGATAGAGCTATGAAGCGGTGCATACGTTGACTCGTGCCAACAACAATACTGAACCGCATGATTGGACAACAGTGCAGGAAAGGAATGAAGCTCGAAACGAGAGGGACCTCCTCCTTTCTGAGGGTCGATGAGCTAGAGGAGTACAACGTCAACCTGCACGAGGAGTTTCACGCGCTCTACAATGGGGTTGGCCCATATGCTCCTCCAGACACCGCTGGCATGGACATCGACGATGACGACGAGGACGAGCCTGTAGTTTCACCTGGGGGCGATGGTGACGTCTCCGACCCCGACGATGGCCCCGAGAAGTAGGCTAGTTGCCTTGCGCTAGTGTTTAGGTCCTATCGCGATGACCTTTCTTTTGTTGGCATGTAACCTAATGTATCTTGCTTCGAACTTATGAGACTTGGCATGTGATTGGAACTTGGCTAGTAATCCGGTATCTGAACACATAAAAGTCCAGTGTAGGTATGCTGGCAATTCGATTGTATGGACGCGATGTTTGCTTTTGAAGTAATTAATTAGTGATGTTGTTTTAATTGGGATGCGATTATTGTGCCTCTATTTTATTGTATGAATTTATTCTCTCCAATAAATTCAGTACGGCATAATTTTTCCTTCACTCACAATTATTACAGCTTTACTCAATCATTACTTGTTGCGGAAATATGCAGATGACAAATACTCGCCGTACCACTTATGAGGCCGCTGAGACCGGTGCTAATGGTGCTGGGACCGGTGGTGGTGGAAACCACGTCAACAACAATGAGCCCCCCCATGAACCGCATTTGCCACCTCCTCCCCCGCTCACCCCAGAGGTGTTCTTAGACAGCTTGCTTTCGAAGTCGGCCGCAACATGGAACAATCCCGAGAAGAACATGGAGGATTTCCTACGTACCATCGCTAACAATGTTCAACCATGGTAACAATCGTGGTGGTGGCAATGGGGTGAATCAAGACAACAACTTCAAAGATTTTATGGACACCCATCCGCCAATATTCAAGGAAGCCACGTAACCACTCGATGTTTGAAGAATGGATCAACACTATGGAAGATAAATTCCGTGTGTTGAGGATGACCGAGGTATTGAAAACTCGAGTATGCGGACATCGGTTGCAAGGACCAGCGGGAATGTGGTGGAAGCACCATCGCACCACCTTCCTCCAAATGCTCGGGATTACGTGGAGAGAGTTCACCGAGGCCTTCCGTGGAGTTTATATTCCACCCGGCCGACCGAGATGAAGTTGGGAGAGTTCTTGGCGTTGAATCGGGGCACTAAAACTGTGGACGCAATATTTGCATGCTTTCAACAACTTGTGCCGTTATGCTCCCGACATGGTTGACACCGATGCTAAGAGAATCACCGGTTTCAAGAGAGAACTCAATCCAAAGATGATGAAGCATGTGGGTACCAACACCACCGCCAGATTCAATGACTTTATCAATGATTGTCTCAAGCGGAAAAAACAACAACAACGTCGATTACAAGCAGCCCAAGACTCGCAAGAGAGCACTAGAAGGTGGTCCGTCCCAAGCAAGAGCACTGGGAGGTCGTCCTCCCTATCGTCCATCTCACACTGGCGCTAGGTTCAGAGCCACCACAAAGCAGAGAGGTCAAATTTTAGGGGACCACGAAGCCTTACAAGATAGCAAAGCAGTCCAACAATGCAAATACAATCTGCGTGCAAGGCGGTTCAAAGGGAGTCAGGGGATCTGGCTGCACAATAAGGGGACCTCGCTACAATTGTGATCAACCCGCCACTTCTCTAGGTTCTATCCTTATCCGCCAAGAAGAAGCGCAGACCTATATCGCTTCGGGTGCATAAATACGACTATGGATGAGATTCCCGAGGAGAGCCCAGAATCACCGGTAAGTTTCACATCAACCAAAACCCTACAGTTGTTCTATTTGATTCTGGATCATCGCATTCTTTTATGAGTCAAGCATTTGCACGGAAACATGAACAACTATGCACAGAATTGGGTTATGGTTATCGTATAAGTTCAGCAGGGGCTGATGTTTTGACCAATCGGATGGTTCGAGGGGCAACCCTTGAATTAGGTAGCAGAAAGTTTTGAGTGAACTTGATAGTTATGCCTGGACTAGTTCTGGATGTCATTATAGGGATGAATTGGATGAAGGATTGGGGAGCAGTTATAGATACAGGAAGTCGGGTACTTACCCTTAAGGATCCCCTGGGTGAGGGTACTTTCCAAGTACCGTTGCCTCGGAGAACAGACCTTATAAGTGTGACATGTGCTACTGAAGTTATTCTCATTCATCAGATTCCGATAGTGTGTGAGTTTCTAGATGTATTCCCAGACGAGTTACCTGGTCTTCCGCTAGATAGGGATATTGAGTTTGGAATTGAGTTAATCCCCGGAACAGCTCTAATTTCAAGGAGACCCTATCGGATGCCTCCGGATGAATTAGTTGAGCTGAAGAAGCAACTAGAAGAGTTATCGAAAAAGGGGTTTATCCGGCCAAGTAAGTCTGAATGGGGATGTCCCGCCTTGTTTGTGAAGAAGAAGAAAGAGGGCACGTTGAGAATGTGTGTGGATTACAGGCCACTTAACGCTGTAACCATCAGGAATAAGCATCCCTTGCCTCATATTGATGTTCTGTTTGACCAGTTAGCCAAGGCTAAGGTGTTCTCCAAGATAGATTTGAGATCCGGTTACCATCAAATCAAGATGAGGCCACAAGATATACCGAAAACCGCATTTTCCACCAGATACGGGTTGTATGAGTATCTTGTCATGTCCTTTGGCTTGACAAATGCTCCTGTATACTTTATGTTTCTGATGAATATAGTTTTCATGCCAGAATTGGATAAGTTTGTGGTTGTGTTCATTGATGACATTCTGGTGTACTCTGAGAACGAGAAGGATCATGAAGAGCATTTGAGAATTTTCTTGACCAGACTTAGAGATCATAAGCTATATGCTAAGTTTAGCAAGTGCGAATTTTGGTCGAAGAAAGTTCCTTTCCTTGGTCACATTCTGTCAGAAAATGGAGTTTCAGTCGATCCAAGTAAGGTGCAAGAGGTTATGGATTGGAAGGAACCGACCACAGTTCCTGAGGTTAGAAGTTTCTTAGGATTAGCCGGTTACTATCGTCGTTTTATACCGGACTTCTCAAAGATTGCCAAGCCAATAACAAGTTTGCTACAGAAAGATCACAAGTTCGTGTGGACAGAGGAGTGTGAAGCAGCTTTCCACACCTTGCGGAAACTGTTGACCACTGCTCCTGTTCTAGCACAACCGGACATTGAGAAACCATTTGATGTGTTTTGCGACGAATCAAAAACTAGATTGGGCTGTGTTCTTATGCAAGAAGGAAGATTCATTGCTTATTCCTCACGTCAGTTGAGAAAGCATGAGGTCAACTATCCGACACATGATCTTGAACTTGCTGCAGATGTGCATGTCCTAAAAATTTGGAGACATTATCTACTTGGTAATGTGTGCAATATTTTCACAGATCACAAGAGTCTCAAGTACATCTTTACCCAACCAGAGCTGAACATGAGACAGCGAAGATGGTTAGAATTGATCAAAGATTACAACTTGAATGTGCAGTATCATCCTAGAAAGGCCAATGTAGTGGCAGATGCTTTGAGTAGAAAGTCACATTGCTTGAATGTGCAGCCACTACTTGAAGATGGGTTCGATCTGATGCATCCTGCTGTGTTACATAGTATTCAGATTAGTTGCTCGTTGGAGAGTAAGATAATAGAAGGCCAGAAAACAGACAAGTGAATATTTCACATCAAAGAGAAAATAAAAGAAGAGCCGTCTAAGCACTTTAGAGTGGATGAATAGGGCGTGTTGTGGTTTGACGACTGTCTTGTGAATCCCAAGGATTGAGAGCTTAGGAATAAACTCATGGATGAAGCTCACCTTTGTAAGCTATCTATCCATTCGGGAAGTAGTAAGATGTATCAAGAACTGAGACCTCGTTATTGGTGGACCAAGATAAAGAAAGAAGTTACAGCCTATGTTGCCAGATGTGACACGTGTTGTAGAATGAAAGCTATTCATATGAAACCTGCCGGTTTGTTGCAACCTTTGTCCATACCTAGTTGGAAGTGGGATGATATAAGTATGGATTTTATCTTAGGTTTGCCCACTACCCAAAAGGGATATGATTCGATTTGGGTGATTGTGGATCGTCTTACCAAGACCGCTCATTTTTTACCTGTCAAGATAGATTATCGACCACCTCAATATGCTGAGAAGTATATTGCAGAAATTGTGAGGTTGCATGGTATACCAAAGACTATAGTATCTGATAGAGGGCCACAGTTCACGGCTCGCTTTTGGGAACATTTGCACAAAGGCTTGGGAACTAGTTTGATTCGTAGTACCGCTTATCATCCTCAGACAGATGGTCAGACCGAACGAGTTAATGCTGTTCTAGAGGATATGTTAAGAGCCTGTGTGTTGTCTTCTAGGGGTTCATGGGAGTCATGGTTACCATTAGCTGAGTTTGCTTACAATAACAGTTATCAAGAAAGCATCAAGATGGCTCCATTCGAAGCTTTGTATGGCAGAAAATGTAGAACACCACTGAATTGGGTCGAGCCAGGAGAAAGAAGGTATTATGGCATTGACTTTGTAGAAGAGGCCGAGAAGAAAGTTCATATTATTCAACAAAATATGAAGGCGGCCCAATCACATCAGAAAAGTTATGTAGATAGAAGAAGGCGACCCCTTGTGTTTGAAGTTGGTGACTATGTTTATCTGAAGGTCACGCCAATGAAGAAGAAACAGTTTAGAATCCGAAGAAAGCTTGCCGCTAGATTCGTAGGACCATACAAGATCTTGGAAAAAAGAGGTCCAGTAGCTTATAAGATAGAGTTACCTGAGACAATGAGTACCGTCTTTCCAGTTTTCCATGTATCACAACTCAAGAAGTGTTTGCGTGTTCCGGAGGAAAAAATAGAACCTCGGGGCATCAAACTCAAATCAGATTTGGTGTATCGTGAGCAACCGGTCCATGTGTTAGACACTAAAGAACGTGCTACTAGGAATAGTATGGTGAAAACATACAAGATACAGTGGAATCATCATGATGAGGGAGATGCAACTTGGGAAACGGGAGAATATCTACAAAAATCTTATGAAGATTTTTATAACAAATGGTTCGTAACCCAAATCTCGGGACGAGATTTTTATAAGGGGGGAGGGCTGTAACACCTCGGTGTTAAGCGTGCTTTACCATTTCATCCCATGAGCATAATCATCATCACCTCATGCATAAGCATCATGCATGCATTTCATTTCGAAAGAAATGAAGTATCATTTCATGTGGTGCTTAAGTTGATTGAAATTCATTATGTTTAAAACAATGTGAAATGCCATGCTCATGTTTGGATGCCATGAAGTCTTGTTTTGATCACTAGGATAGCTTATAAATATTTAGGATACAATTTGGAGCAAAGTTTATATTTGAATTTTTGCCAAATTTTGCTTTTAAAAATAATTATTCAAGATTAGGGTTTTGAATTAATATTGAGTTTAATTTGGTAATTCAAAATCTATTTGGAATTTGACTTTGGTCATAAAAGCAAAGTGGTAGATCTTGAAAAATGGAACAACTTTTATTTTTACACCAACTTTTGAAACTGCTTTGAAATAGTTCAAAATTTCGTTTGAATGAAAAAGGATTTGAAAATAGTTTGAAAAATCTCATTTTTCCTTTAATGGGCCGCCGCCTGCTTTCGCCCAACAGTGCAGGTTCTGCCTGCCTGCCTTGTCGCTTCTTGCTCCCAGCCTGCACATACATCTGCCGAAAGCACACGTCCGGCCACACAGAAAGCCAAGACGCCACAGTGGCGCGCCATCTTGCGCCGGCTGAAAGCACGCACGCCACATGGCACCGCCGCCTACCCCAGGCCCCCTCCTGTCGCGCTACTACACCTACCCGACCGCACACAGGCTCCTCCTCACTCCTCCACTCGCTCTCTCTCTCTCCGCCACCCAGCCAAAGAAGCAGCCACAGTGCTCGCCTCCGCCACCGCCCGCACCAGTAGCTCGACGGAGTTGGCCGTTCCGGCTGCTCTAGTTCGCCTAAGCCATCTCCATCTTGCCCCGAGCCTCGCCTCCTCCTCGCGCACCTCGTGCTCACCTCGGTAAGCCATGATAAGCTCCCCTTCCCTAGGAATCTCTCGTCGGAGTCGTGGCCGAGCTCACCGGAGTGCTCCACTCCGAGGACCTGGCCCCTCCATCCTCCTTCTCGCTCTCCCTTCACGTGCACAAGCACCGCACGAGCTCGGTAAAGCTCCCGCGCCACCTCTCACGCCCCTTCCCGGCCGGAGATGGCCGACCGTCGGTGAGCCGCACCACCGCGCCGCCATGGCCGCTGGCTAGCTCGCTCTCGAGCTCCTTCGACCCTGCCGCTTGCACTGACGTGTCCGCCTTGGCAAGGTGGTCACATTGGTGGTGACCTCGTCGCCGGCCACCTCGCCGACGGCGAGCTCACGCCGGTCAACAGCAGGCGTCCTCGCCTCGAGGGTGGCGGGTGGGGCAGGCGACCACTGCATGGGCCACTGTCAGCCGTAGGGATGCACGCCTGGGTAGAAAGCCGGGTGGATCTAGCAGTTTTGAACATAGATTTTCAGAAAGGATTTAAGAAATGATTTTCAGATTTTTATTTAAATGCTTTGGGAATTTATAACTTGCTCAAAATGGCTCCAAATTTGTTGAAACAAATTTTGTTGTGTTCCTTGTCACCAGATCTACATGATAAAAATATTGCATGTCATTTTTTGAGATACTTTAATGTAGAGCTTTATTTAATTCTTGATATTGCTGATATCTTGTAAAATGTTTAGTAAATCCTATATGTATCAAAGAAAATATGATTCCAAGTTTGTTACTCTTCTTGTGTAATGTACTTCCTAGAAAAAATATATGCCATGCATGTCCTGTAGAAAAATTATGAGATGTAGTTCAAGTGCCTTTAATGGTCGATTTTGTTATTTTTGCTAGAGAGCAAAATTTGTATAAAACATGCATTGTGATAATTTTTGTGCAGTGATTATTTACTGTGTAGAACATAGGAAAAATATTACATCTGTTGTTTGACACTTTTCACAGTACAAAGTATTTTCATGATCATAATTATGCCATAGCTTGTTATTTTTGTGTAGGCTAATCCACTTATCCAAATGCCATAAAAATTTAAGGGTAGACTACTTAGGGTAGTACTGTGCTATGGTAATTTTCTAAGATTTTTCTATGCTATAAAAATAGATGTTGCTATTCAATCCTATTATTAATTAGGGTTTAATCAAATGTTGCTTTATGCATGATTAAGAAATTAGTGAAGCTTTGGTGTATCTTTGAAGCATTTAATGAGATGTGTTGACTTAGCATATTAGTAGTAGAAGAGAATGCAGTAGATGACATGTGCTTGTAGTACATGTTCTAGGATGATGTTGACTACCTTGCATGCAAGCACATTCATTGTGTTCATTTCATCTGATGCACCTTTTACATAAGCACTTACGCACCTGCATCATACAGGATCGCAAGCCGAGAGCCCAGTCGTCATACCCGAGGAGCCCGAGGAGCAGCTCGAGGTGCAGCCGCAAGAAGTGACCGAAGCAGACGAGGAGGACGTTGAGGAACTTCCGGAGTGCCCCGATCACCGCCCGAGCTCCTTCGAGAGAGGCAAGCCCCATAGCATTTTCCTTCCCGGTTTGCGATTATTAATTAATGCTTTACTTTAATTGATGCATTACGTTCAGGAGTTGTTTGCAACCGTTGCTGCATTATACCTTGTCTACCTTTATTATACTATATCCTTGTTACCCTGGTATCCGCAGTCGAGTCAATGCTTAGCTAGCTTAGACCTGTAGAAGTTGGGTGATTTCCTGTCACCTGCGAGCTATAGGTGGTTACCTGGATCTGCTTGGATAACTATGTAGTCATGGTATAACTAAGTGTTAATTTGAAGTTGAGACTCGACGGAGACTTACAGAGTTTTGGACTGTAGTGCTTTTCGTCTGTGTTGATTAAGGTCCGACCGTTGTTGGGCCTCCGGTCATGTTGAACGCATGCCTTACATTTAGCTGGCCGAATAAAGCACCTTTCGACCGCGAAGCTGGGAGATTATTTGGGCCAAGTAGATTGCCCGCAGCGCACTGTACCGGAGCAGGTGTGGTAGGACACGGGGGCGCGATGATAAGACCGAAAGGCAGTCGGTCGGCCCCCGGGTACATGTGGTTCCTAGCAAACTCGAGATTTTTCCTGGATTGTTGACTCGGTGACCGACACCTTACTTTAGCGGGTGAGTGAGGTTTGTGTAAGGAATAAATTACCAGCTGGTTAATAATCGATTCGATTCGCCATCATTCACTGGATAGTGAACACTTGACTTGAGTTACTTCATCGTAGTAATGTTGATGGAACACTTGGACAGTTATAATGAATATGACATTATGGAAGTTGTTAATGATCATTGGTTATCATTATTTGCTTAATCACATGCTTGCTCTAGTATAGGTGCAAATGTAGTCGACAGGTTAATAATAATTAACTTGACAATAATGCTTTTGGAAAGGTTCTTGAAATACTAAAAATGCCTCTTTTTGCAAATGAGTCAGCTACCCTACTATAAAGCCCTTCATAATCCTTGGTGTCACTTTATTTTCGGTTATGTCGGGTAAGTCTAGCTGAGTACCTTCTCGTACTCAGGGTTTTATTCCCACTTGTTGCAGATGGACAGATGTATTATGGCTACTGTATCAACTGCCTTTATCCTGCGATGGGTGATGCTTAGGACCATGGGCATGGTCATTCCTTAAGTCTCGTCTAATGCTTTTGTTGGAGATGATCATTAGCTGGCACTGTATTTGAACTCCGTGTGAGTGTGTGTGGTTTTGAACAAATGGCTTCCGCTACTTCTATTTGAACTCGTTTTGTAATAACTATGTTTAAACTCTGATGTACCTATGATGTGAGCTTTTATGTAATATGTGATGGTGACCGCTAAACTTATTACGATCTTGGCTGGTATGTGAGTTGGTTTGAAATCCTTCGTGATTTCACGAACTACCGGGTTATACGGGCTTAAGTTTGCTAAATCGTCTGCTCTGGCGGGTGATTTTCTTACTTAATTTTGTATAATTGGTCGGTTCTGTTACAGCAAGTGAAGTCAAGATCGATGAACCAATATGATCACGTGATGATATTAAGTGGATCATATCATTGTTGATCATGTTGGTGCATGTATTGCATCAACATTGGAGGAGATGGAATGGAATGCGCAAGGCAAAGGTATGACCTAGGACATTTCATTTCACCGGTCATAGGTGTGTAGAGATGTTGATGACTGAGTTTAGGATAGATGGCCGTACTATCAAGAGGGGCAAACTTGTTTGCATATCGGTCATCTAGTGCCACTCGAGTGATCTAACTTTGCATCGTCGCTAGGATTGAGTAGCATGGCAAGTTGAGTGGCTAATCCTTTGGAAAATGTTTGTGAAAAGCTAACACACATACACATGGTGGTGTACACTTGGTGGTGTTGGCACATTTATAAAGGAGATGAAGTTGGAGTTGATGTGGATCAACTCGGTGATGAAACGGAGGTGAGAAGGGTTAGGAACTCCACCGGCGGAGTGTCCGCCCGTAGAGTGCGGACAGTCCGACGGTGCCACTGGCGCCCTAGACAGAAAAGACGGAGGTCACTGTAAGTGACCGAACGCTGGTCTCGGTTGGACCGGCGCGTCCGGTCAGTGGCAGCAGAGGGCGCGCGTTTTGGTCTTCGACCGGACGCTGGCAGGGTGCGTCCGGTCAATGCTGACGTACGCTGATGTGGGGCGCTCAGAAGGGTCATTGAGTGACTAGATGATGGCTGTGTCCGGTCGAGCATGACCGGACATGTCTGGTCGTGAAATGTCGTTTCTAGAATCTTACTGGAAACGACTGGACGCTAGAGGCTCAGCGTCCGGTCAGTTGAAGCTGTTGCGTCCAGTCGTCAGATGACCGTTGAGATCGGTTGAACAGCATTTGAAGGAGGGGACACGTGGCGAGTATCGTGTGACCGGACGCTGAGGTCCAACGTCCGGTCGATCGGACCGGAGCATCCGGTCGTCCCAACTTTTGCCCAGTGAAGGGGTAACGGCTCTATTTGTTTGTGGAGTTATAAATAGAAGCCATGGTCGGCCTTGGGCCAAAAGCTGAGCACACAAGAGCCTTGGTGGCTTGTGTGGTAGTGCTTGGGAGCCCTCCATCTCACATATACTTGATAGTGATCATCCGATTGTGTGAGTGAGCGATTCTAGTGCGATTGCATCGTGAGGTTACATCGAGTGGCACTAAGTGATCGAGTTGCAAGCCAATGGTGCTTGTTACTCTTGAAGGTTGCCACCTCCTAGATGGCTTGGTGGTGGTCTCCGTTGAAGCCCGCAAGAAGCTTGTGCGGCGCTCCGGAGAAGTGCTTTGTGAGGGGCATTGTGCTCGCCCCACGGGAGCCATGAAGAGCAACTTTAGTAAAACGTGTCATTGAGCTACCCTCACTTCTGGGGTAGGTTCTTGCAGCACCCGACGTGCGGGCTTGGCGGGTGATGCCAATTAGCCGCCGAACCACCAAGTGAGCGGTCGACACAACGAGGACTAGCGTGTTGGCAAACACGTGAACCTCGGGAGAAAAATCATCGTGTCAACCTTGTTCTTCCCGTTGGTTTGCATCCCCGTTACACAAGCTTGCAATTACTTTCATATACATTGAGCTTGTGTTGTTGCTTTTGTAATTAGTTAGCTTGCGTAGCTTGCTAGTTACCTTCTTGCTTGTGTAGCATAGAAGTAGCTCCCTTGCGTGGCTAATTTGGTTTGTGTAACCTTGTTAGTCACATTGCTTAGTTTGTGTAGCTAAGTAATTGCGCTCTCTAATTTGGCATTGGTTGCCTTGTTATTGAGCATTGCTAGTGAGCTTAGGTGGCCTTGTGCTTTTGCTTGCTAGCATGTGTAGGAGCTCCCTTATTGCTTAAACTACTAGTGGCATAGGTTTATGTGACCTTGCTCCTAGAATTGGTCAGGAGAGCTCTAGCTAGCCCTGCACCTTAGTTGCTTAATTAGAATCTTTGGAAGGTGCTAGAGAAAATAGATAGAGGGGTGTAGTCTTGGCTAGACCAATAGTTTTAATTCCGCACTTATTTCGGTTAGCCGATGTGATTAATTTTAAAAAAGGACTATTCACCCCCCCCTCTAGTCACCATATCGACCCTTTCAACGAGGCCCAACCTGAGTTGAGCTACTCGGCTTAATGGTCGAAACGAGTTATCCGGCCAGCTAAGTGAGAGACATGCATTCAAAATGACAAGAGGGCATCCAACGATGTTGTCCTTAATCGGCACAGACGAAATCACATGAGTCAACCTACACATAGACTCCGCCAGGCCTCTAGTTACATTACCCCCTGGTTCTGTTCCACGATAGCGAATATAGCCAACCGTGCTCTGGTATCCACCTATATCTCGCAGGTGACAGAAAATCACCCGACTTCTACCAGTCTAAGCATTGCTAAGCATATATTCGATCCTGGACCTATATTGGGTTAAAGGTATATATATCTGAATATGGTAGTTCTATGCATCAACTGTTTCCAATCAACTCTTATAACCTAATGCATCAAACATAAAGGACTCAAGTGATATTTGTAAAAATATAGAAGGCTTAGAATGCTCTGGGCTTGCCTTTCAGGAACGAAGTGGGTCGGTGGTCAGAGCACTCGGAAGTTTGTCAGTGGCCAACTCCTCTCCTTCAGGAGCTATGGTTTGGGGTGTCCCTTGATTGTCCTCCGCCTCTTTTTTGAATTCCAGTAGGGTTACTCCTTCGGGCGATCCTATATGTATGAGCATGAAATAAGATATTATGGATGCATAGATAATGACATGGATAATATGATATGATAAAATACATACTCATAAGTGTCCTTAATAGTAATGTATTAAAGTGAGAACACGATAATTTTTCTTTTACTGAGTAAGTGCATATCTCATCTCTAGTAATTAAACAAACACCGATTTAAATATTTTCTGGGCTGCAAGACAGCGACCACTTGTTTTGACCATAACTGGAGTGATACACACCCAAACAATATGGTTGTGGACTTTATGAAAAGCTTATGAAATTGCCTACAACTTTCTTTTAATCATCTTAAGGTAATTCAGTAGATATCTAGGTCAAATAATTCAATCTTCTAGATCTGTCTAGAGGACAAGCAAATCTGACAGCAGACTTATAACAGCTATAAATCTTAAACCATTTAGCCTATAGCTATTAAATTTTATGACAAGCAAGATGAGTAAGTTGCCTATAACTTTGTTATTAACAAGTTTAACAGAAAAAGTCACTATCATCATGAATTTGTCAACACAACAGAAACTACTCCTGCAGCCATCTAGTTAAATTATAAAGCAATGATTAAGTAGCTGCCTATAACCAATCAATTCTAAGAACAACTACTAATATCAATAGATCATATGCATCACGAGCACCATAGAAAACATCATGGTTAAGCCCAAATAATTTACATATGTGCATTTATTAATTTCCTTATATAATAAGGTGATTTTAAGGATAAATATTTCTAGTGCTCAATAAATTCTGAAAAAATTATAGTAGCCTACATCTGACCCCAATAGTCTACTATATAAATTTCATACCATTTGGATAAGTATGGCAACCTCTACAAAAATGACAGGTTGCATAGGTTTATTTTAGCAAAAATAGTTTAACCTAGTGAAAAGTGCCAAACAACAGATTTTATATTTTTCTTATTGTCATCCTAGTATAAGAACACTATGTAAAAATTTGCATGATCATAATTTATGTATTTTTACCCCATTTATTTTCACTAGAAACTAGCAATTATTTAAGATTAAACAGGAAGACCATATTCCAAGTATGCCTACTATAGGTTTAGTATTTTTCTAGCTAGAGCATGTCAACACAAGACCAGCAAAATTGGAATCACAATTTTTGCACTTCCCTAGCTCAAGATATGCATTTTACAAGATAGAAACTATTTTAAAAACACTTAACTAGCTTAATTTAATTCCCCTAGAAAAATATCCCAAACAGTAGGTTCACATTTTTATCAAATAGTACACTTTATGATGAACCCAACAAAATTTAGTTCACTCAATTTGGACATTCCTAGCTCTAGTTATGAATTTTTGAAGTTTGCAACAAAAACTAAAAAAACAAATAAAGAAAAAAAATCAAATTTCTAACCGGGAGCTACAGCTAGGTACACCGGTCCATACACCCACGGTGGTTGACTGCGGGGGCCCGCAGGTCAATGGTCCCACACGTCAGTGACACAGGAGCAGAACACGGCGTTTGACCGGCGATAGCTCGCCGACGGCGAGGTCACCAGCGGTAGCGTCACCACCGTTGTGTTCCTCTCATCAAGCCGCGTCGATGGGTGGTGAAAACAGAACCTAGGGTTCACCGGGGAGGGCTCGCCGGCGGCGATGTCAGAAGGCAAAGGCAGCATGACGGTACGCTGATGTTCTTCGGCCACGGGGTGCTCAGGCGAGGCTCGTTACGGCTTCGTGGGATCCTAACGAAGCTATCTAGGGTGGGTTAGGGTTCTGGTGAGGCGATGGTGAGCTCCAACTGCGTGCAGGTCTCGACGGCGGCGATGGCACGGCGGTGCGCAGCAACGTTCCGACGTACACACGCTGGTAGAGGTTAAACGGTCACCGGCGTGAGCTTCTTGGGTTAGAGGGGAAGACGAGACACGAGAAAAAGAGAGCGGAGGTACTTCGGTCCGAGCTGGCCGCGGCGAGCTTGGAGCTCGGCGGCGCTCCGGCGATGTCGCGGTGGCGTAAACGGCCGTATGCCTTTACCTTGGGTTCGAACGGCGGCTCTACTGGGCCGAGGTGGTAGAGCAGAGCTATTAGCGTGAGCGATTTGGGAATGGAGCGGTGAGGGCTGCGCGCGAGCTCTGTAACACCCTCGGTGTTTGGCTTCCACTAAGTGCATTTCATTTCATAAACATATGCATCATCTATGCCATCATCGCCATTGTTACTGAAACATGCATGTGCAACAATTTCAACTGTGTATGTTTCATGCTTGATTGTCGTGAATAGTAATGGTGTAACATGTGAATGTAACATGAAACTCTCATACTTGGAAACATGGCAACATGGTAGTAAGGTGACAAGTGTAGAATAACAACCTAGCCATGAAACATATGAAACATTACATTGCAACGTATGAGTGAATTGTTTGTTTTAGTCGCTTTATTCCATGTGATCCTTAGAAGTGGTATAACAAGTTTGTAGAGTGGTTGATTATGGTCTGATACACCTTAACTACACTTAGGTTACTTGTTTGGACACTGTTCATGTAGGTCAAAATGATGAATTGCCCTTGAATGGAGGTTTGACTTGAAAGGAACCCTAGAGTGCCACTGTTTGACTGTTTAAAAAGTCCAACTTAGAGACTTTGCATGGCTGTGCACTCTTTACAAAAGTTGTAGCAAATTTATCAAGGAACAAAAGTTGTTTTATGACCAACTCATGAAAATGGCTAGAACATGCTCAAACATGGCCCACCAGTCAGTCTTACATGCTGATTCATACTTAGCGAATTTTTCTAAGTCCTAAACTGAAATACGCTTTCGTGTACCCATGTTTGGAGCCGTGTATCTCACGACCAAGCCAAACTAGCTCGAGCTCCAATTAGCAAACTTGTAGTACTTATGTAGATCTCCAACTTTGTTAACTATGACTTAACTCGGATCGCCACGGATTAGGAGTTAATGATCGTCGAATGGGCGCTTTGTCGGGCTTTGGATTGAGCAATCGAATCGAGCTACAATGACCGACCGCTTTCAGAATTCGCGGACGCGTGTGCGCTTGCTGCGTCGTCGACCGGCTGATCGCGCGCCGCCACGCTGCGCGCGCGCCTCCTGGCGTCGCGCAGACGTGCCTTTGAAGCCGCCCGCTACCGCCTGAAAGCGCACTTTCATTGCGCCATTCTCATTTCTTCGCCCCTCTTCTCGCCGTTGCCGCTCTGCCTGAACGCCAAAGCCGCCCGCCATTGCCGACCGAGCATCGCAGCCACCGTGCGCGCACGCCACCGCGAAAACGCGTTGCCCGTCCGCCGTAGCCTCTCCGTGACCTCCTCCACCTCTCACCGGGGTCAATCGAGCCTCGGTAAGGCGATTCGCCGTTCTTCCCCACCGTAGCCATGGCGGAAGTTCGCGGAGTTGGCGCCCACGCGCCGCTTGTCCTCGCGCCTCTTCCACCCCCCTCCTCTACCTCACGCTAGGTCATAGGAACACCACCGGCTCGTAGAGTCACCAGAGTGGTCGTATGTCGCCGCGATTCACCGGGAAGCCGGACGTCTGCATGCGCCGTCTTGCGCCGCCGTGCTTTCGCCGCCACCCCTCTAGCCGCTGCAATCGTTGCAATAGATGGGTCCTCTAGATGCGCATGTGTGTGGGGAACATGACGGTGCCAGCCGAGTTCGTCAAGAAGCCACCGGGCGGCGAACTAAGCCACCGGCCGTCGCTCCTCCCCTGTTTCCTTCGCTGACGAGCGGGCCCCGTTCGTCAGTCTCTGACGCGGAGGCGGGAGTCCAGCTCGGGCCGCGCCGTCGTCTTGGGCCGCGACTGTGCGCTCGCGGGCCGCCGTTACGTGGGCTGGCCCAACTGTGGCTGAGTTGTTTTCTGATTTGTTTTGTTTATTTTATTTTCACAGATTTATGTACATCTTGAAAAATATGTAGCTCCTAGTATATAGATCCAAATGCTATGGTTCCAATTTTGTTGAGTTCATGATAATGTCTAGTATTTAATAAAAATATTATATGGACACATGTTTTAGAAAAATTTGATGAATTAAATAGGAGTTTGAAATGTGTTTTTAGAAGCATGCAAACTTGTTTGAATTTTATCTTGAGTTTCTGTGGTCCAAAAATTATGAAATTTTGTGGGCAGTCTGTTATTGCTGATGTGAAGCTCTGGTAAAAATTTTAGAGCTAGTGCATGTGTAGTTTTTAAGTTATAGAATTTCCTTTTATTAATAAGTGGATCTTGTGTGAATTTTCATAATTTTTCTGTAGATCCAGTGAAGGTAAAATTTTATGGGTGCTATTCTTATGCTAGAAGGATGCTAGGAAAAATGGGAAATCTGTTGCTTGACACTTTTTAATAAGGTTTCCTAATTATGCTAGAAATAGACATGGCATCTGTTATTTTGGATACAACAAGTTATGTTGGTCCAATGGCTTTAAAATTTTTATGGTAGTCTATGTGCAGCATGAGGTAGCTACTGTAATTTTGTAGATTTTATGAATAATTTTACTATATATTGCTTAAATCACCTAATTAACTAAATAAATTGGAAAAGGATATTAAATAATTTATTTAAAAGCTAGCACTATACTTTCTGATGTTTCTTAGATATGAAAAACAAGTTGGTAAACTTGGTTTGGTCAAATTAGGCTTTTGCACCATCATTAAATAATTAAGTTAGCAACCCCGTCATTCTCGGACAGATTCTAGGTCTACTGGAAATTGATTTGGTTAACTTCAGAATCATGCTTTGATGTTTACAAGTGAATTGTAGAGAATTTCATAAGCTTTCCAGAATGTCCTCTTGCAAGTCATTTGGAGTTATAGAACTCTGGTTATGATAGAATTAAGTTACTACTTGTTGCATATGAAGCTTTAACTCATTATTTTAAGCATGTCTGCACTATTCTAAGTTCATGGTACTGTTCCTAGGTGTTAGGCCTTTAACTGAAGATGAGCATCTTTATCTTAGGTTATGCAAGTTAGGTAAGTTGCTCTTGTTATTTAAGTTAAGTTGGATACATGCTTAAAGTGATTTGAATAGAGCTAATTACTCTCGAAACGAGGGTCCAAAGTGATGTTTTCGTAAACACCCATTGTGATTCATTCATCATGAGCATCATGTCATTCCTTATGCATTCATGATATTTATCTTGTGCATCGGCATGCAATAGGTGTACCGGAAGGAGTAACCTCATTGAATTGAGGAACCGAGCGAAAGCGGCAGCAATGACGCCGGAGATTCGGGAGGAGCGACCTTCAGAGAAGTGCCGACGAGGTCGCCGTTGAGTGCCACGACCACCGTCCTTGCAACTTTGTGAAAGGCAAGCCCCGAGCATATTGAGCCTCCTATTTTCCGAACTGCAGCTATTCTGATGATATTATTACATATATTGTTGCATTAAGTTTAGGTGTTGGATGCAAACACTTGTCGCATTGGTTACCTATTCCTTGTCCAGATATGGTTACCTCGAATCCTATGTAGCTCGAGCTCTCGAGTAGTGCTTAGCCACGCTTAAACGCGGTAGAAGTCGGGTGATTTCTGTCACTGCGAGATATAGGAAGATACATGTGGCACGGTTGGCTATATTTGCTATCGTGGAAAAGAACCAGATCTTAATTTGAAATGAAGACCGGACGGAGGCTTGCCGGTTTGCAAAGTGACTCCGTCCTGTGTCGCTAAGGACTGATTCTTGGAGCCTTTCCTGTTCATGTTGAACGATGCCTCTCTCTTAGTTGGCGGGTCTGAGACCGACCACGGCCGAGTAGCTCACCTCGGCCGGGAGTCGATAAGTATAAAGTGCGCCTCGGAAGGGAGCCGTGGCGTGAGTCCAAGGGCGGTGATTTAAAAGTCCCGATCGTCTGGCGGAAGGGTAATCCACGAGAGTCTTTGGCGCGCCGATCGAACCCCCTCCGAATTTGGTTCTGAGATGTTCCAAAGGTGACCCACGGCTACCCTTGCAAAGTATGCCAGGTGAGAGTTAGGAATACCCCTCACCTGAGTTGTAATTCGATTCGAATCGCCGCTCTCCCGGTTAGTGAGAACTTGACGGGCTTATCTCCAATGTAGATACACTTAATAACTTAATGGTTCGAAATGATGATATGATGTTGACACCTTATTATACCTGCTATGGTTAATATTGTTTGCTCCTAATAAGTGAGTGCTCTAGTACAAAAAGCTAATCTAGTGGAAAGGTAAACGATGATAAGCTTGATGCTAAGTTTAAATTGGTTACTATGCTCATAAGCTCTTTTATGCAAATGTGTCAAGCTAGCCCACCGAAAAGCCTTGCATGATCCTTGGTGTCGTTTATTTCTGATTTTTTGTCGGGTAAGTCTAGGCGAGTACCTTCTCGTACTCGTGGTTTATTTCCCACCCATTGCGGATGACCGTTCTTCTTTGGTTGTTGCAAATCGCCTTCTCCCTGCTTTGGGGATGAAGACTAGACCGTTAGGCGCGGTCTCTACTAGTTCTCGTACCTGATAATGCTTTTGTGGGACATGACTCTGATCTGGCAATGTAATTGAAACTATGAAGTTATGTACTAAACTATGTTGCTTCCGCACACTCAAACTTGGTTTGTAATATTTTATTTGAACTCTGATGGATGTAATCCGAATGCTACTTGTGAAATGTTGTAACGAATGATGTGTTGTGTTGAATCATTACGATCTTGGTTTGTATGTCGAGAGTTGGTTGAAATCCTTCGTGATTTCCGGACTACCGGGATTATGGGAGCTTAAGTACAGGAATTTGATCGCTTCGGTGATTGTTTTTGTATTTACGTTCTTATGATTTGGTCGGTTCTGTTACAAGCTCGGCGAAGCTCACGGCGACAATGGCGCTCGGCTTTGCCGTGACAAGAGGGAGAGAGAGCGAAGCGAGGTGAGTGAGCGAGAGAGAGAGCACGGGCGCGACGCGATGGCTTTGCAGCCCACCCTGGCCTGATCGGTGGGGCCAACGCCAGCGTACGGCCGCCAGATGGCGCGCCTGGCCTACTGCTGGTCGGCCACTTGACCGGTTTGAAAACGGCCATCAGGCTCTGATGAACCGACTGACAGCGCGACTTCCTCCACCTCTATCTCCTAATCCATTCGTCCTTTGCAAAAACTTTGTTAACAAAAGTTGTAGAGCTACATGTAAACTCCAACTTAGCTTCTATGGGTTTAGTCTAGGTCGCCATGGTTTTCAAACTGCAATGCGTCAAAGAGGAGTTGGATGAAACTGAAAGTCATTCCAAGACTTAGAAATTTTCGGTGTCCCAAAACAGTCCTCAATTTCACCTTGTGAGCACTTTTTGACTAGGTTAGGCACTGATCTAGCTCAAGGTCATTAAACAAAGTTTGCTCCTTGTAAAATTTACTACAACTTTTATTTTGGGTGCACCAACTTGCAAACACTCTATATACTGTTCATGTTAGGTCAAACAAAAGCACTCTAGAGGGGTTTCTAGTCAAACTAATACCTAGAAGCATAATTGAGCTAAGTCATCAACATTAACATTGTTCCACCTCGCATCCTAAGTGTGTCTAAGGTGTTTTAGGGATCAACATCAACCACTTGCATTAACAAGCATGACCATAAAGCATACACATGTTGCCACATAGAATAACAAAGGTATGTTTCATATGAATGTTTCATATGTTTCTCTTGTATGTTTCATATGTTAATGCTCATATATGAATGAATGATGGTTATGCTCATGCACTGCAAGTGCAAAAGTGCAAGCCTAACACCTAGAGTGTTACATAGGTCACCCGTGCCCACCGTAGTTTGACTTGGGAGAAAATTTTCTATTTGGCCCTGAAAATAATGCTCCTTTCCTATTTGACACCGAAACTGAAAATCTTTCCTATATGTCCTCAACTCGAGTTTTTCTTTCCTATTTGGCACTTCCGTCAGTTTGGGTTGCTAACAGTGTTAAGTCCTATGTGAAAAGTCCGTTTTACCCCTGGAGTTTTTTTACCAGTCCTGGCATTCCATGGTTAATATTGCTATCTTTTATGAATGTTTTTATCTCAAACTGCAATGTTTCAGATTTTTTCTTGTGTTAAATTAAATAAATAAAGGATCAAACATCATCTTATATAATTACTTATAATTATATTCAGTGTAAAATTAATTCTTTAGATACATGAATAACGACAATAAAATAGGTCTCCAACAACATCCAATTTGAAAAGATGACATGCAGCACGACAATAACACATTTATTTTGGAAAACTCACAGGTTCAAGATAAAAACAATATTTAGCATCCATGATCACAATAAGAGTTACATTCAGGTTCACATGCATAGAAATATTTTCACAGGTTTGCATCCATTACAGACATCTCTAACACAATACACATTTAGGCAATTTTCTCATACAAGAATCACAAACACAGCCTTCTTTTGCTTCTTGTGCTCAGTGCCAGACTACTAGGCTGAAGTCTTTTGTTCCTTGTGCCCATTGCAGGGCTATCAAGCTATGACAAAAGATTTTTGCAAAGTTTTTATCTACTTCTTTCTTCCTCCTTTTGCCCTTTAACTTGACAACATCTTCTGGTTTATCTTTGGTCTATTGCTAAGTAAGGTCTACAACCATTAAGGAACCCATCTATGCAAGGTTTCATGGCAAAAAAGAATCTCCTAAATCTAAATTCCCCATTTACTATGTAATGGTCAACAATTACTTTGCTACCAGGACAAGAGCTCTTAACTTGTGTTTTAAAACTAAACAAATTATCAAAACTGCTATCCCAATCACCATAAAGTTATTTCAATGCTAGTTGTTGACCCTTATATACCCTCTGGTAGTTGATGCTCATCTTGTGGTGTTCTTTAATTTTTTTTGCAATTCTATGTTGCTCCCAAAGTAGCATCTTGTATTAGAAAGTCCTTCACCTTCCAACATATCCAATGTTTGGTAGCATTCTTTACTGTCTTCTTCCTTCTACTGCTAGAACAAGCATGAGCAAAGTTGTTCTTCTCCACCTACAAAAGAGCAACATAGCTAATTAGTAAAACATAACATTGTCATCCTACATGTAGTAGCAACTAAAAAATTATTCTCACCATAATATTGCATTTGTCCACCGTTGTAGATGCATGTAGCCTCCATGGACAATTATCCTCCACTTTCCTTGAACAATAGGCTCTGAACCTAGTTTTTGAACTTTTCTCTGTGTTGAATTCAAACTCATATTTGATTGCATGTTGACAAAGAGCCAACTTGAACACGTACATGTTACGATAAGTAGTGCCTACTTCCATAGGAGGATCTTCTTCATCAAAATCAACAATTGGGTGATGATTTACTTCTTCATATGGCTCATCCTCAGCATCCTCATCCTCATACTCATCCTTTGAGCCATCCTCAGCCACTGTTTTTTCCTTTCCTTTTTCAGAACATCCAGGCACATCTACAACATTCACAGGTACAATGTCCAAAGTATATGATCTCCTCATCAATACCAACATGTTCATTCTTTAGTAAAGGATTTCTAAGGTAATCATCGTCATCCTCCTCTATATTATTTTCAGGATGCCGTTTACCATCAAACTCCCACTCAGTGATAGGCTCAAATTTCTCTGAGGGATCACAATAAGCGACAAACATCTCTACAACTTTCTCCTTTTTTTGACAACAAACTTTCTCTTTAGTGTGTACATCAAACATAGACATGAAATCCTGTTCTGATTTTACTTCTGGAAAATTCTTAAGAACATTATCATAGTACTGGACATGTGCAGCTTCCAATTAGCCTGAAGGGTACTTCTTTGTGAGTCAATGAAATCCTTATAATTCGACAAATTTGAGTAAAAAACATTACAAAACTAAAACATTTGACATCTTTTCTAGCCTTTTTTGCGATTGCCAAGCAAATGAATTTTCAATAGAAAACTAGTAGCTGGATCCATCCTGTGAGAGCATAGCAACAATGGGATTTATGAGAACTTCTCCAACCCTACTGCTATGGAGCTCCTATGGAGGACATGAAGATGATAAACTTACCCTGCAGGGAGTTGGTGCTTTGTCCTGGCCGCACAGCCTTCCTCTGTGGCCGCGCCGCCGGTCTCCATGCCCGCGCGGGGCTCCTCCGTGGCCGCGTCACCCTCCTCCGAGGCCACGCCGCACGGCACCGAGGTCGCGCCGCCCGCCACTGACGCCGTCGGTCGGGGTGCCTGCTTGGCCGCGCGGGTCGCGTGCTTGGACACGCCGCCCGCCCTATGGCGCCGCCCATGAGCCACCAAGGCCATGCTCCACACCACTGCTTGCCTGTGGGCAGGCCGCTCGGCCACGCGAGGCGACTAGTTGGCCGCGCTGTCCGCTCCCGTGGCCGCTCCGCCTGGCTCCGAGTCCACGCCGTCCGCTTCCGAGGTCGAGCCGCCTGCGTCCATGGCCGCCGCTCGATCTAGGGTTACGTTCCGCCCGTACAAGCGCGACTCGGGAGGAAGAGCCGCGACTCCTGAGGTGACCGATTTCTTTTTGGTTCTTGAAAGGGTATTTTAGTCTTTTCTCATGGCCCTACTACGATGCCTAACGGTGATTGCTCACGGAACGAGTTGAGGACATAGAAAGATTTTCAAATTCGATATCAAATACTCCCTCCATCCCAAATTGTAAGTCATTCCAAGAATCCTGGAGAGTCAAACTTTTTCAAATTTGACTAAAATTATAGAGAGAAACACAAAGATTGATGACATCAAATAGATATAATATAAAAATATAACTAATAAAGAATCTAATGATACTTACTTTGTATGATAAATATTATTATTTTGTTATATAAATTTGATCAAACCTGAAAAACTGACTCTCCAAGATTCTTAAAATGACTTATAATTTGAAATAGAGGGAGTAGGAAAGAAGCATTATTTTCCGGACCAAATAGAAAATTTTCTCTTGACTTAGACACCATGTCACTCAGGGATAAAAACGTGGACAATATCATCAATTTTTGATTTTCTGACTATTTCGTTAGTTCCCATTTTATACTCGCGGCGGCGCCAAGGCACAATGCTCACTCTTGAAAGCCTATCTACGGTTTATAACTCACCTTGGTAGCCAACATTGGTTCTCTCAGCGAGGTGGGACTAACCTGCGTTGGCTGTTTGTTGTGGTTGCGTTGCTGTGGACTGTGATAGACTGGTAGTTGTCTTAGGCTCTCTGCCGGCCTGGGCATACATGCACGTGGGCTATAGCCCACAAGCTATTTTACAGGTTGCACAACTCGTTATTTCCAGAATTCCGCACAGGAGTACCTACGCAGCTACACCTAGGAGCATTAAGGTCATCAATTATTTTTTTACTTTTTTCTTTATAGGTTTTTACTTTTGATTTCTAAAACAACTAAATAATAAATATTGTTTCTTTTCTATGGGTATATATACCAAGTGAAAGTAAAATATGTACCAAGAAGGGTGAGCAAGGGTATTTTAGATTGATATGATCCGGGTTTAAAAAACCCATGCCCACAAACCCGCTGGGTCTATCTTTTTGCCCATTAACAAACCCATAGCCAGAGGAATTGACCCATATCCTTGTCCTAATAGGGTAAAATCCCGTCGGGTTTTAGGTACCCATTGTCATCTTGACTAGGGATCTCTGGTCCGCTCGTGGGAAGAAATTGAATCAATCACTTGTATATGAATTAGGATTTTAGTGTCTAGTCATACAAAGAATCAACGATTTGGTAACATAATCAAATAATAACACGGAACCAATGCATTCGGTAAAAGTAGGCATCTCACAACCATCATTGCATTGTCTTCTTCCAGCATGGACTTCTAGCATCATGGAGGAAGATTATGTTGCAGATCAGAAATGAGCCTTGAAGCGTGTAAACGACAAATCCTTCATCGAGACTAGTCTTTTCACAATAGCTGAAAACCCGGTGGAAACTTTTACCCTCCTTATTAGGCTTTGTTTGGCTGCACATAAATCCACAACTAAATTCCACCTTAATCCCTCCCAAACCATGTGGATTGGGGTGTATTTGTGAGCAGCCAAACAAGCCCTTAAGAAATCCAGACCTAACTCATTTCCAATATACACAAAGCAAAACAGATTCTACCAGTCTCATCTCACTTCACGGCACAACCAAATATTAGATTAAACAGAGCTACATGAAAAAAGGGGGATTGGCAACAAGAAACAAACCTCAAAAAATACAAAATAGATGATGTCAATGGCTAACAGTTCCTCATTCACAATAAAATTACAGGTGTATAGAACATTTGCAGAGAAGACATATCAAGCATGACAAACAATATGGTCAGGATTCTTCTATTCCACACACCGCTATGAAGTCTGAACAACACCGTAACACCAAACTACACAAGCTGAGGTATCCCGTTCAAGAAAACAATTATCTTGTTGGACCTCATGAAGGATTGTTCACGAAAACCATTATCTCGTAGGCCCTCATGAAGGATTCTTCACATTATAGTGCATCGACTCCTTTCTTCAGCCTGTGGCGTGCCATTCTGCTGGTACCTGCTTGGGTCTGAAGGGTTGTACGTGAACTGGCTCGTGTCCAGACCATACTGCATTAGGTGCAAATATAACTGTCGTCAAGAGAGAGAACAAAGCATATCATAATCATAATGCTGAAACAATCCATCAAGTAATGTACCTTCTCTCGCATCCTTTGGCTCCAGGCATCATTTCTACTTGCACGCTGATCGAGTGTTGGGACAGGAACACCAGTGGCAGGCACATTTTGGGCATGGATCAATGGCTGCCGCATGGTAGGGCTTCGGCCAATTGCAATAATTTCATCATCACTGTCATACTCAGCAGGTTTGTTCATTGCCCTGACAACCAGAGCTAACAGAAAGAGCACTCCCTGTTGCAAATCAGTCGGCATTTGTTTTAGTTTTGGTGTGACTACCCACATACAGCCTATACTTGACAAGCGGCAGCTAAAAGAAAAGACAAAATCCTTTCTAAGGCAATACAGAATTAAGGTGTCAATAGTTTCTGGGCCAGACCATTAATTATCATGCTAAGTTTTAAATTACCTATAATTTGTTCATTATCAGCTGATTACAACAAACATAACAGCAGAATAAATCTGCATTGGACAAACATCTATGCATCTCAAGACAGAAAGCCCGAAGCCTCCATACTCTACTAACAGGTTAAACAAAACATACAGTGCAGGGTGACGAGAAATTAGAAAGGGGGCCAAGGATGGGATTTAGAGTTGGAAAGCATTTGCATGAATATTAGGACAACTTATGGAGTAGAAGTTGAATAAGCAAATACAAGCATTGGAAAAATAAGGATCAGATGAGCATCCTTTGAGTTTTGTTAAGATCAAAGGATGTAAGATTAGTCTCATCTCCTACCTCAAAAATCAACAACGCCAAGAGCAACCCATCTTGCAATCTCCCAGTTTTCCTTCAGAAAGTCATACATAACATCAAAGTTATGTGTCTTGTCCACTGGAATTACCTGCAAAAGAAGTCTATGGATAACTACAGCTACTCAAGGAAATGATAAGACAAGTTACATTGTAGTAGTTTAGTTCCCGAGACAAGCACCAAACAGAATACTCACATCTTTCCAGCTTTGGTCAAAGAAGATGAATGCAGCAGCTCCAGCTTCAGCAAGGATCAACAATATGACCAAGAAAGCATACTTTTTTAGAAGTCAAAGGAAACAAGCATGAATTAATACTGTGATCTTATATCATTATAAAATGTCAAATAACTGCCTTTGACGAAATAAGGCTGCAGAAATAGTTAAAATCTTATTGCCTCTGCTACTGCTGTTCTATAAGATTGGTGTTTCAGAGTAGTACAGAAGTAAAGTTTGTTCGTTTAGCAGGTTCAGCTACTAATAGCCTGTCTGGATTTAATGTTGAGCATAATTCCAAGTACTTTTTAGTGTCTTGTGTATGACAAATGGAATCTTCTTTAGAGAGGACAACAGAATGATGTCTAAGAGGCACATTAAAAAGGATACGAAACACAAACAGCAGGTGTTTCTTGTCCCTGCTCCAATGCAGCCAAACAGAGACACGAGGAAGACGATAGCACCAACACCAATGAACAAATAAATAAACCTGCAGGGAACAGAGGCGATTCCATGTCAAACACAATCGTCTTGGCAGTAAAAAACAAAGAACAAACCCATAATTGCCAAACTAAAGAGTCAATCAAAGGTTCCGGCTGGAAACTTGGAACAATTCCAATCCACATAGAATTTACCCCCTGCCTAACAGGCTCATCAATCTGAGTAACAAATGCTTCATCAGACTGCAATTTGCAACTGCAAGAGTTTGGCTATCATAATATCATTGCATATTTCAAACATTCGACTCTTAATCATCCACTACATGGAAAATTGAAGTAACACTTGTCCTATTCACAATTGCGATTGCCACCCCTACTAAGCAAACCTCGCAGTTCCTCTTAATCCAAAATCCTAATCAGTCGCGAGATCAACATTAATACATCAGAAACAAAAAGGGTCCATGGGCAAGCAAACATCTCACCATGCTTTGGGTAGCTGGTCGAGGAAGCTGTCACCGAGAGCGACAGCTCCCAACAACGGCCGGCCGGAGACGAGCACCTCCGACGTCAATCTCCCGCCGCTGCCGTCCTCGGATATTTTCATCCACTCGACGAGCAGGTAGATCCCGTAGCCGACCATGGCGAGGCCGGCGACGGTGAGGATGAAGTTGAGCAGCCTGAGCAGGCACTCGAAGAAGCCCCGGCACGCCGCCATCTGCCGCCTTCCTCCCCTTCCTCCGCCACCGATCAATCAATCGATCAATATACCAATCTACCAATTCCAAAAAATGCTCCGATTCTCAGGGGAATTCCAACTAATCCCGCCCGAATCGCGCCGAATTTGGCGCGGCGGGTGAGGCCAGGGGAAGAAGGACAGGAGGACGAGTTGATTACCTGGCGATGCTTCGCTTGCTGTTCTTCTTCCGTTTCTAATTCTTTTTTAGGTTTTTGGTCGTGATTGAATAAAATAAAATCCCTTCGGGTGGATTGGGGGAAAGGAGGCGGTGGAGTTGGAGCGGACCGGGGACCCACCAGGTGGCGCGAGGAGAGCCGTCGCCTGAGGCGATGGACGGAGCAGATCGGTTGGGCTGGCTGCATTAGGAATTTGAGTTGGAGTTTTTTTATCGCATCGGCGGCCATGCTGACGGTGTACGCGGGGACGGTTGCGCTGGCCAGTAGTGCTCGCCATTATCCCCGTGCGCAGAGGATATGCGCTGGCGGTCGGGTGACAGGAAAGGTCCGAACTGCCCCTCGGGGGGTTTGTTCTGTTGAGCCAGTCAGGCGCCTGCGCAGTTCCAGATGGGATGGCATCGGGCATATTGAAATGTGTCGCTGTTGTCAGGATAATTAGACCTTGTTTTGACCCATTAACTGTTATTAGCTGGTTTGATCAACTAGTAAGATAATTGTTAGTTAAAGGTCTTATTTGGATCTATTAACTACTAATAGTTAGCTAACTAATACGTAGGCCACAACTAATATTAGCTCTGATCTAGTTTGGTCCAACTAGTAAAACAATTATTAATTTGGTGTTAAGCTAATAATTAGTTGAACTATTAGTTAGACTTTTTTAGGTTTAAGGAGCTAATTATTAGCAATTAAGTATTATCCTTTTGATCCGAACATGGCCAGCTAAAAACTAGCTAGGCTATTGGCCAGATCTATTTAGCTAATTGTTAGCGGCTAATTATTAGCTTCATGGATAAAAAGGGCTAGTCGCTATACTTTAGGATGGCTGCATGTGTGACTAGCGTTGTAACTGCAATAAGTGCAATTGATCAGGCTGAGTGTTTTATCAGGAGGATTGGTTTGATTGCAATTGATCAAGCTGAGTGTTTTATCAGGAGGATTGGTTTGATGGTGACATGGGGACGCCTTGATTTGGTTTGGTTTTACGTTGTTTGTTAATAAACTCTTAGGGGCCGTTTGGATCCTTTCATTTAAAGGAATTGAAATCTACATAATAAATTAGGCTATTTAGCTTGGAATTTGATATTCCACCACTTTTCAAAGTTCACATATAAGTCTATCTCAAATTTATATGGTGGAAGATGAAATTGATTCTATAGACCACCATGCTATATTTCTACTTTGCAACTAATAACACGCTTTTCAACTCGCTCACCTACGATAGAAATGCAACACATAAGTATTTCTCTCGTATAACCAATAATTATATATAAATATAATACATATACAATCAAATTAGCTTAATTAATATATGTCTAACTTATAATTAGTAAAATAAATTCAATTCCAAGAATCCAAACGAGGTCTTATGGTTTTTGGGTTTTGCAGTGCAATATAATCTCAGTTCCATCTTTGTGTAGGCATGTTGTGGAACTCTAATAAATAGTATAACTATTAACTATTTTAGTTACAAAAATTTTTTTGTTTCGGATTATCTTGTTAGTTGGAGATCTAAACGAGATATCATCTAATATTTAGGTAGCTCTACTGGATGTAAATTGACTCTTACTATACATCTAGGTTTTCAAAAGTTGATCTATATAAATTTTTACTAATAATTAATCAAATGCCATGTATGTTTAAAGAATTTAAGTTATATGAACAGTTTATATTTCAAATATCATTTAATATGAAATTTTTTTATAACAATGGCTAATTATAACTTAAGACAAATTAGTAAAATATATTAGAAAATCTAAAATTCCAATAGTAGGCCTAAAAACAAATGGATGTTTACGTTATTTTTCACATCCTTAGTTTTTATTATTATTTAAGTGCCCTTATGTTGCTGACTTGCTGCGGGCAAAGAAAAATTGACGACACCCTAATACGATGGCCTCTACTATTCAAATAAAAAAATCACAGCAATGTTTGCGTTCTCAATTTAGACATTTGTTACACATGAAGCCTCACTGAATGCATGCTTTCCATCATACTATAATGTATGACAGTCACCTAGAATATAAAACATACAACCCATCCATGTGAAGCTGATGTCCACAAGAGTAATGTGTTACAAGTACTAAGTTTTGGTTGTGCCAATTACATCTGCTGGCTTTGCGGCACTTGTTCCAATGAAGGAATGTGTTCTAACATGCCATGTGACATTCATTCAGTGGCTGTTTTGCTTCTAATGCGACCCTAAAAAGTGTTGGAGTCCTAAATAAATTTCAAATAAAGAATAGGGTAGTAAGAAAATTGAATTAATGGCAAGGGACATAACATATTAGCTAGCCATTATAGTTAGATGCTGAGGAAGGTATTTTCCCCTAAGAGGAAGACTCTCGGGGAAGACAGGGACCTTCTTGCTTTGTCTTTCCCTTATCTTGTCGCCTATCAGTGGTGCGAAGCAGCTTTGCCCCGAGGGGCGCGAAAGGTTATACCTTTGTAAGCGAACAACAGTTCTTCTATATAGGGTATTCCTCCTTTACTCTCTTAATTAACATCGAGCTAAGTGACTACATTGCGAGTTATAGCAGTCCTAGGGAATTTGTTTGGTGTCGGAGTTGTCATATTCCTATTAATGATTGTGACAACTTTTATAGGGTACGTACCACCTTAGGTCAGATGAGCTTTTGGGGAACAACAATAATTATAAGCTTAGCTAGCGCCGATACCAGTAGTAGGAGATACCATAGTGACTTGGCTTTGGGATGGTTTTTCCGTGGACAATGCCACCTTAAATCGTTTTTTTAGTCTCTATCATTTACTCCCCCTTATTTTAGCAGGCGCCAGTCTTCTTCATCTGGCTGCATTGCATCAATATGGATCAAATAATCCATTGGGTGTACATTCTGAGATGGATAAAATAGCTTCTTACCCTTATTTTTATGTAAAGGATCTTGTAGGTAAGGTGATATACGATATATAATTCAATTCCATATGTAGCAAATAATTTCGTCAAACTTGAATTTAAATATTCTTTTCCAAAAAGTGGATCTGAATAAATATTATCTGACCGATACGCGCCTTGAATTGATAAAATTTGAAAAAGACTTCACTTTGCAGTTTCATGGGATAAACCCAAACATATCCTTCCGGGTGGCCTTGTTAAGCTTGCGATAATCTGTACACATGCGCCAACCGGTGACAGTCCTAGTGGGAATCATTTGACCTTTCTCATTTGCTAAAACAACCATGCCTCCTTTCTTGGGTACAATATGAATTGGACTGACCCACTGATTGTCAGAGATAGGATAAATGATGTAAGTTAGTTGTAAGGGGATATCGATCTAGCAGGGGCGGGCTATATGAAAAGGTTAGGGGCAAGGAAGCAAGAGGGAAGGGAGTCTTTCCATTGAAAGCATGAGTTTAGATACGGACTCTGCAAGCGTCCCGCACCCTCTGAGAAAGAAACTCCTCAACCATCACAAGATAAAGAAGTATGACGCTCTGTGTCGGACTCTATTGGTCATAGTTCCTTGCTGTTGCACCCGGTGCTCATTTGCGCGCGTGTGAACCACCAGATCATAAGGAAAGATGCCTCTCGGGGCATCTAAGAATGATTCGAGCCGTATGAAGGGACGATTGCCTTTGGGTCCCGAACTCCATATGGGGAAGGAACGTTGTTGTTTGTGAGGTCTCGATCATTTACATGGACCCACTTCTCATTCCATTTGTGGGAATTTTTTTTATTTATAAACCCAAGTCTGGCTTGGGCTAGGTAAAGTAGTCAAAGTATCAGCTACTAAGTGGATGGAATTCCCTCCTTCCCCCACACATCAGAACCAAAGTAGGTAAGATATTGCCTTCTATCAAAGGTTCTCTAAATTCTTAGGTGTCGAAAGATATGTATTATCCAATAAGGCTCAAACTCTATCTTGTGGTAAGCTAGGGAAATTACAAACCAGTAGAGCAGAGTTTGCAAAAGAATAGTTTAGAGAAGGAAAGCCAGGATTTCTTTTATGAGCGCTAGAGGGACGAGCTAGATACCTTTTCTATATGACGAGCGATGTGTATCCTTAAACCTCTGACCATCCATTCTCGTACTAAAAGGTAAGAGTTGAGAAACCATAGTTAGTGGTAGAATGCTTATTGAAAAGAGAGGTTCCACGTAATTCCCTTATAATTCTAAGGCCTTGAACTTGAGGACAGCAACTCTTTTTCTATTGATCAGAAACATAAGTAAGAAAGTAGCTATTATGAGAGGTACTTTATTATTTCAAGGCATCTTCATTTCATACCTATTAAAGAAATCAATCATGCATCCTAATTGGTGAGCTTATGTCCGCCCTAGTTCCGTAAACTCGTGCAATCCCATCTCCAACTGAGACCACTCGACCGATCTCATCCACTTGAAAATTCATGTAAAAGTTGGTCATTCTACTTTCTAATAGAGTCGTGAATTCCGCAGCTCTTGGTGAGAATTCCATACTTTAACAAACAAAGACGATGGATGATGGGAGAAATCCACTTTTCAAAAAGCTCGATCTTCAAGGTGCTGGAGGGAAGCATACCTACTACCCCTCCCCTAAGCTTAGTTCAGAGTTGCCTCAGCGTGCTCGAGTAATAACTGGGAAAATCAAGGCACTCTTGAATTAATTAGAAGAACTTTCTCATCAAAGATAAAATAAACTATATACAATATTAAGATAATCTTTGAAAGAATCATAATCCATATCACTATGATTAATAGCCATATTTTCTACTTCTGAATTGACACTTTGAACTATGCTTTTATGGTACCAGCTTAATTTATATAAAGACTCATATTTCCGATAAGTAGAATCATCTTCGATGCCCCCCTCTTTGTGCAGCCTAGATTGAAATGCCGGAGGATTATCCACATCGTAGTACTCAAAAGGAAAGCGAAAAGGAATCGCTTTTTCATGTACCAGATTCGGTGGCCAGACATCAAGCAAAAATGGACATACAATCAAAGAGTAAGGAGCAGTTATTTGCCGGGTGGATTGATCAGAGCTGCAAGGAGAGACTCGGTTATGGTGCGATAAAGAGCTTGCTTCAATGCTCGGATTCCCCTTACTTTCCAATCTTGGCCAATAGTGAGACCAGCTTGACAAGCTACCTTTCCTCTTGATCTGGGGTGCGAAGATCATTTTTATGACTTCCACTTCTCGATCCTGGCCCAGCACTCTGTGGTGCTGGTTATCGAGTTTATGACACCGCCGACCATCCAAAAAGTAAAAGATGGCATCGTCATTTACTTATTATGCTCTCTTCTAATATGTGAATATCTTTTCTTAAGCTTTGTCATGAGAAGGTGGTGTGCTTTTACCTATTGAAAAGAAGAAAGTGTTCTTGAGTCGTTGAAGCTATGCTTCCGAAAGAGCACGAATATCATCAATATCAACCGGAGGAGGACATGACGCATGTTATTTAGAAGGTTCCCATCATCAATCAAAAAGCTCCAATTACCTTTCCGAATGATTAGAAAAAAGCAATACCTAGACAGAAACTCTTACCTAGCCACATTAGACTTTTCCTATCTCATCTATAGGTTAGTGACCTACTTGACCAACCTGTTTACAAAAGGCATTCCTCATTTTCTACGTACCGGTCAATTCTACCGTACTCCGTGCAGCTATGGTTGTTGATCCTATAGAGCCTACCCAAAGGTTCAGACTGGATTGTAGGAAGTGGGTGCACTGAGCAAGTACGAAAAATTTGCGGAGCTTTCAAAGTACCTTTCTTCATGGGAACGAACCATAGCACTCTGAAATGAAATTGTTCCGTTAACGCTATCTCAGAGAAGTAGTGCATAGAGGAGGCTCTTTCCTGGCTTTGCTCAGTCACAAGGACTCAATTCTATGTCCAAACATCACATGCCAGCAGATGTAGTCACCATCATAGGTACTCAAGATAAATACGCCCATAGTGACTCAGATGAATATCTCGGCTATGAAAACTTGCAGTTCTCCCCGTCAATCCTCCAGGACCCAAACAAACTCACTTTTTGCCCATGAACCATTTGTGTCAATGGATTGGTTTGATCAAAAACTTGAGCTAAGGGGTATGTGCCAAAAAAGGTCTCTTAAGTAGTGATTAATAAAATCGAAGTTGAAGTTGGAGTACTAGCCCCAAGGGAAGGAGCTAGGACATTTCTCTGGCATGGTTCATATAGAAAAAGAGATATTCATGTTCCTCTATAAGTAGAAAAAAGTTTGATGGTGTTTTGGGTATACAGAATCTCTTAGAAATGAACAGGGCATTGATTGCTAAGTGGTGCTTTCGTTTCAAGGACCCCACTGTCACAGGTCTTTAGAAGCAAATAATAAGAAAAATGTATAAAATAAAAAAAGATGTATTCACAGCCAAGTACTGAAGCCCCTATCTTGATATAGAATAGAAGTGAGTTCACACTAGCCAATAGAAGAAGCCCTATGATGAGCCTAGCCCTGCTATCAATCACTTCGGTAAAGGGATCGAAAGATTATGGTCTAAAATAGAGATTTCAGGGTCCTTCGTGTGAGTACATGCTGAAGAGCAAGGAATAAATGTGCATTCATTTTTCTTTCTGCTAGTAGTGATTAGTGAGTGCCCCATACATAGCCAATGCCCACCCATGTTCACAGTTGCAATCGAAGTTTGATCGCCATTTTGATTAGCACAATGGCATTCATTGGATTTTTCCTATGTTGGTGTGATGACTTCCTACCTCTGAAAGCTCTAGTTCCTCAAAACAAAGGAAGAATCTCATCTCAAAATCAGAACAGATCCTCGCTTTCTACTTGCGGTCGGGCGCAGGTGCTAGATCCTCAAAGTAAAGTATCGATCAGCCTAAGTGTACCAACCATGTGGTACGACGGGCACTCAAAGACCTAGCGAATGAGGGCCCATCCCACCCAAGAGCACTTATGTCATATGGGAACTCTTAGCTGGAAACAATCCTTTATCGATTCAATCCTGCCCTAGGCGTACCACACCCGAGACAACCCTTTCCTCACCCGAGAATTGCATTTCCACTTCAGCTTCCTTACATCCAACTTTTTCTGGATCTAGGCAAGGATCCTTTCTCCTCATCCTATCATCTAAATGTTGGAAAAATGGATCCTATCCTCTGAAAATTCCATAAGATAAAGCCTAACGGTTGAAAGGTCCTAATGGCTAAAGGGGGTGAATAGCCTATTAAAAAATTCTACAACAACACATAAGAAAAGTGATTAGTCAATAAGATGGTGAAGCAAATTTTGCGCTAGCACTAAACATGGGGTTGTAAGCCACCTACCCAATTCTAATTTCTATGATCTCTAGTATGTCACACAAGAGCTATGTCGCTAAATTACACCTAGGTGAACAAAGCTAGCTAGATAACTACAACTAAAGAGCTACACAAGCTACAAGCACTACACAAGGTGAATACAAAGTAATGAGGGAGAAGGGTAAAAGTGATATACCACCGTGGCAAGTGATCGATCAATGAATATCAATGAATTCTGAGGTTCACTTGCTTGCCGGCAAGGTAGTCCCCGTTGTGGTGATTCGCTCACTTGGAGGTTCACGTGCTAATGGGCATCACACGCCTAACCTGCAATCGGGTGCCACACAACCAACACAAGATGAGGATCCACAAGCCATGTGCAATCCACTAGAGTTGCCTTTGGCGCTCCGCTGGGGAAGGCACAAGAACCCCTCACATTCACAATGATCGGAGCCGGAGACAATCACCTTCCTCCACTTGATGATCCACCAATCACCAGGCCATCTAGGTGTCGGCAAACATCAAGAGTAACAAGAACTCCACCAGCCCAAATCACCCAACTAGTGCCACAAGATGCTAGAACACTAAGCAATACGCTAGAGGCTCTCCAATCTCACTCAAGATGATGAAATCAAGTGTGCAAGTGGGTGGAGTGGTATGCTCAGCTCTCAAAGGGTGTATGCGGCTGTTAGAAGTGCCAAAAGAGAGTGGCCAAGGCCAGCCACTATCTCTATTTATAAGCCCACAAGCAAATAGAGCCATTACCCTTTAAGTCAGCTTCTGCGGGGTCACCGGACATGTCGGTGTGGCACCAGACATGGGGTGGTGGTGCCCCTCCAATGGTCATCCACTAGCCATTGGGGCATCGGATAGGCAGCGGTGGCACCGCCCCTAGGGTGGCGATGACCACCTAGCCCCTGCTCAAGAAATCACCTTGTCTGGATAAAAATGGTGGTGCACCGCCCTCCCTACGGCGGTGACCACAGCGATGCCTAGCACAGCTTTCCTTGCTCTTGGGTGAAAAACGGTGGTGGCACCAGACACACACGGTGGTGCACCATCATGTGTGAGGCGGTGCACACCGTTAGTGGTGGTGCCCCCGACGGTGCACCATCGCACCTAGGGCGGTGTACACCATCACTGGCGATGACAGCCCTAGCTCTAGCCCTTCTTGGCCATGTCCAGGTGGGCACTACCCTAGGGGTGGCGGTGCCACCGGACAAGGGGTGGTGGTGCCCCCTAGAATGCCTCCCTCTCAGCCTCCTCTGCTGGTCACCACCATAGGGGTGGCGGTGCACCATTACAAGGGTGGCGGTGTCCTCCTGGCAGCAACACAAACCCGGCTATGCCTCCTTTTCTTCACTTTTCACCACCTTTGTAAATGTGCTAACACTCCAAGTGTTTCACCATCACGTGCAAGTGTGTTAGCATTTTCACAAATATTTTTTCAAAGGTTATTCACTTCTCATCGATTTTGCACTAGGCCTAAAATGCAATGCAAGTATTTCAACACCTAGTGGCACTAGATGATCGAGTTGTCCGATAAGAACTCCCCTCTTAATAGTATGACCATCTATCCTAAATGTGATCACACTCTCTATAGTGTCTCGATCACCGAAAACAAAATGGCCCTATGGATATCACCTTTGCCTTGAATCCATTTTGTTTTTCTCTTTCTTCTTTTCTAAGTCCGGAGCTTGATCACCTTCATCACATATCCACCAACAACACCATGGACTTCATCTTGCTCCACCACTTGGATTGGACCATCCTATCTAGTCACACACTTAGATGTAAGGTTTAATCCAAATAGGTTTCATTAATTAGGCAAAACCAAACTAGGGCTTTCACCAGTTGTAGTTCTCGGTGAATATAGATAGTAGCCTAATTCTCGGCCCGCATTGTCAACTTTTTGTGGATGGCGGTTTTGATTTATTTTTGTTATTATCTACTTATAACAACCTATACATCCTCTCTTTCGTATATGAGCAGTGAGTAGCTATCTCGCTCTCTCCGCCATCAACAGGAAATCCATTCCGCAGAAGTAAAGTCAACTGATTCTTTCATTACAGTTGATAATAAATCAGGATGTTGACTTCTTCCTTTATTTTATGATTGTATTTTGTTCCCTTGGCAAGGAAGTTTTGATCATTGCATTGGCATTCCATGTTTGCAGGTAGCTCTTATTGAGCCGGAGAATGCTACTTCATTTTTGTATATTAATACACTGGTAGGGGTCGATCAGGCAAATCCCAAAGCTAACCCCCGAACTGCTGCTAGACTGCTCTACTGATCTTCTCTCTCTTCTAGGATGCGTCATTCGTGATAAGCTTATCCACTTCCTTTCGCTAGTAGTGTGAATCTTCTCGAAAGCGCATAACATAGTCCTCAGACTAGATACACCTATGGAAAGAAATGATTTCATAAAAAATATTCAATTTTCTACACTCATTAACATTGAGTGTTGTCTGTAATTTACTATATTATATATAGTAGTAGTGATGAGCACTTTTACTAGAAAGAGTTGGCTGAGTTAATGGATTCGCTTGTTGGCGTTTATGCTACACACTCAGAACTAGAAAGAAAGCTATTGAAGAGGAAGGTGCCATCCATCAAACTGCTTGCTTCATTGAGTAGATAGAGTTTGAAGTAGAGTATGACACATCAGCGGTAGAATCATTCTTGCATATATATTATTTCATCTCAACTATGAGAAGAAACTCTCATGTCTAGTTTTGTAGTAGAGATGGAACTAAGAAAGAACCATCGACTATAACCTCAAAATAACTAGATTTCGTAAACAACATAGAGGAAGAATGAATGGAAAATCCTGCCGAGGCAATCATATTTGTTTTGGTAGATATGCTCTTCAAGTACTTGAACCCGCTTGGATCACCGCGAGATAGATAGAAGCAGGACGAAGAGCAATGACACAATATGCACGTCGTGGTGGAAAAAGACAACGAAAACCCTAGTGTTTACTCAATAGACACATGGAAGAGATCTTGGGGAGAGCTTGTGCGGTGCAACATCTTGTATATCAGGATAACATGGTGATCCATAGTAAGAAGATAGTATGTAACTAGAGGGCGAGAGTTGTAAGTCAATAGGGGGAAGTAGAATGCTCAGGTGGGAGGAATCCAAGCTTCAAGAATAGCATTATAGTCATAACGGGGCTCTGGGTGAATATTGTCCACTCGTATGAGCCGGGCTGAATTACCTACCCGGGATTTTTCATATTAACTGTAGCTAGGGAATTGACTGACTCTAATTAATATCTTTGTCTAGCATTTCCAAATTGCCTCAAGACTAAACGCACCAAGAAAAGCCTTTTAAGCCATGCTTGGTAACACACATGTCCTACTCTACCTGCATCGAGACTAGTGAGAGCCGGTGATGCATGTAATTTTTGAAACACTCTACTTCACTAAGGACTTCATTTATGGATAACCAATTCATTTCATATGTAGGCACCGGAATCATTCTTTTAGATGCCATTTTTCTCGCTTATAAAGCGGGGTGGGGTCTCAAATTCTATGAAAGGAGCCTAATCCTTGTGTTCATTCATGGTGCTCATGATATCCTTCTCCCTATCTAGAACAAATGAGCCTTGAGAAGACTCTAAGATGGCTTCCTTATCCATTTATGCTACTTTTTTTTATGAAGGGAAGGAGGTTATATTAAAACTCAGCATAGTACACCCCAAATTACATATGAAAAAATCTAAAATAAAAATACATAATATTCTATCAAGATTCTTCAATCATCTTGTCGGTGCGAAAAGTGACCAACAAGTAAATATTTGTAGTTTTGCCATGCGTTGTGATCGAATGTGGCATAGCATGCTATGACACAGGATTTATACTGGTTCAGGCAATGTGCCCTACGTCTAGTTTCAATCGGTCGGTGACTTTATTCCTGAGCCAAGGTGCTCGAAGTTTGCTGTGGGGTTACAAACGAGTAGGAATGAGAAGGGGGGTGTTAAAGGCCCGGTTGGACTCTGAACCGAATGCCCGAGAGTGATAGGTGCTCTAACATGCGCTAAGTATTGGACCATATGCTCTATGTAGCTATCAAGTTCTAGGGCTATTGAGCTATTCGAGTCCTCAGGTCGTCGAGTCCTCGAGTCGTCTAGCCTTTTTTTCTTTCGGGAGAGAGCTTTTAGGAGAGAGCTCATCCCCTTTTATAGTTGAAGGGGATGGCCTTACAAGTCAGAGAAAGAGAGAGAGAGAGAGAGTGTGTATACATGTGTGACCTAGTCTTGTTGCCCACGCTATCGGGTACGAGACGGTTATCGGTGCCCATAATACTGTTTATGTTCAGACACATCTGGCTGGCTCTACCGTGTTTGTCTAGTATGGCAAACGTCAGCGCCTACAATACTGTTTGTGCTCTGACGCATCTGGAAGGTTGTATAATGCCCATCTAGCATGGCCTGGTGACACCGTCCTGCAGGTGCATAGGGCATGGCATGGTACGGTCCTTGGTATTGTGGTTGACTTGAGCGCCTTACCTTATCTGCTCCGCCTGATCCTCGGGCCCTCACTGAGCGGGCGTCCCTAGTTGGTTGTTCCTAGTTAGTCCTGACCATGTCGGTCGAAAAAGAGCAGCGAGCTGAGGTCTAGCGTATCCTCGGCCGGAGAAGGAGGTTAGAGCCAGACTATGGTCCTACCTTGGCCAGGCCTTCTGGTTGGGGTCCAGATCATTGTCCCAGCCTGTGATTATGTATCTATGCTAGCCGAGGTGTGCATTGTCGCTGCGCCGCCTGCTGGGCTGAGTTTTGTAGGGAAGGGGTCCATTAGGGACCCTAGGTTTACGAACCCAGATAGGAGCCCCCGAGCCCCTTTGGGACTTCTATGAAGTCGTGAAGGGGCTATTTACATTAGTTTCACGAGCACACCCGGTGGGTGTAAGGTTGTGGGTCACCATCGAACAAGACGGAGCGCGAACCCGAGGTGTCGGGCGAGACAGAGCCTGCGGCGTGGCCGGCTAAGGGGGTGGGCTAGACGGAGAATGAACCCGAGGCGTCAGGCGTGACCAAAGGGGTCGGGCGTGATCAAAGGGGTCAGGCGAGACAGTGCATGAACCCAAGGGTTAGGCGCGGCCAAAGGGGTCAGGCAAGATAGAGCATGAACCCATGGGTCAGGCGCGGCAGAGGGGGTCATGCGAGATGGAGCGCGAACCCAAGGGTTAGGCGTGGAAGAGGGTCGAGCAAGATGGAGGTGAGCATAACCTCCAAGCCTATATCTGGCTGGAGAGTCGGTCGAGGGCTGAGCACCTTGTACTCTTTTCTGGGGCTGTGGACTCTTGTGTTCCTTCCGATCAGGGTGTTCGCAGTGTCAGTTCTGACCGCAACCTGTGCGGTCGGTCGGGTTCCTAAGTAGGGACCTGGCAGCTCAAGCCCCGAGCCCCGTTAGGCTTAGTAGGGGTCGCCAAGTTTTAAGCTCACCCCATCCATGGTTTCCACAACCGAGACCCACCTTTTGCCGCTGTTTAGCCGAAATAGTGTGAGCACCGTTGTGCTCCGTGCGCCGCCACATGGCCATGCACACGGTCGAGCTCACCGATGCCACCCGAGCCCTCACCTTCACCGTGTAGCTTCACTAGGTCACCAGGATGGAGTAGCCATCCTTGCCTGAGTGTGCCATAGCTAGAGATGGCCAGCGTACAACCACCGACCTCCACCGTCCACCATGGCCTCCGTCGAGCTTGCTCCGACGAGCCACCGGGCCAACTAAGCCTACCATTCGATGCGCGTGGTTGAGGAGAGTACAATGGTGAAGATGCTACCACCGGAGACCTCACCGTCAGCGAGTTCTCATCGGTCAGCATCATCCTCTGTTTTGTATCACTAACAGGTGGGTCCCTGTTGACCTCGGGCCCCGACTGTCAGTGTGTATGATATTTAATTTTCTAGATTTATTTCACAAATTTGAATGCATGTTTCAAAAATTTATATCTAAAGCTAGGAGTGTTCAATTTTTGTGAACCAAATTTTTTTAGTTTCATCTTGAAAGTGTAGTATTTGATAAAAATATGATATGCACTATTTCTAGTATTTTTCTAGGAGAATAAAATGTAGCTAGATAAATACTTTTTAAATGATTTCTATCTTGTTAAATGCATAACTTGAGCTTGAAAGGTGATAAAATTGTGATTCTAATTTTGTTGGTCTTGTGTTGACATGCTCTAGCTAGGAAAAATACTAAATTTGAAGTGGTGATAATTTGAATATGGTCTTCATATTTAATCCTAATTAATTGCTAGTTTTTAGTGAAATTAATTGGGGTAAAAATACATAACATATGATCATGCAAATTTTTACACAGTATTCTTATGCTTGGAGGAATGTCAAAAAATATTAAATCTATTGTTTGACACTTTTCACTATGCTAAACTATTTTTGCTAAAATAAGCCTATGTAACTTGTCATTTTTATAGGGGTAGTTGTACTTATACAAATGGCATAAAATTTGTATAGTAGACTATTGAGGTCATTTGTAGGATACTATAATTTTATCAGAATTTATTAAACACTAGAATTATTTATCCTTTAGATCACCTTATTATCTAAGAAAATTAATAAATGGATATAAATAATTTAGTTATATTTAACCATAATATTTTATATGGTGCTTGAGATGCATAGGATCTGTTGATGTTATTATTTAGGCTTAAAAGCAATGGGTTATATGCAACTAGTTAATTATTGCTTTATAATTCAACTAGATTACTACATGTATAACTTCGGTTGAGTGGATAATTTCATGATGATAATGGTCTTTTCTGTAAAACTTGTTAATAAAAAAGTTGTAGATAACTTACTTACCTACCTTGTATTAAATTTTTGTAGTCATAGACCTTATGGTTTAAGAATTATGGCTGTTAGAAGTCTTCTATCAGAAATGCTTGCTCTATGGATAGATTTGAATGATTAAAATGTTTGGCCTAGATAACTGCTAAATCGTATTAAGTGTACTAAAAGAAAGTTGTAGACAATTTTATAAGCTTTCTAGAATGTCTAGAACCATATTGTTTTGATGTATATAACTTTAGTTATGGTTAAAACAAACGACTGCTATCTTGTAGTCTAGAAAATGATTTACATAAGTGTTTGTTTAGTTATTAGAGAAGAAATAAGCACCTACTCAGTAAAATAAGATGCAACTTATTATTACTTGATGTAAAGTCGTTGAAAACACTTATGAGGATGCATTCATTACATCATATCATATTATACATGTCATCATATATGCATTCATCATATCTTAATTCATGCTCATACATATAGGATCATCCCAAGAAATAACTCTGTTAGAGTTCAAGGAAGAAGAGGAGGAGGATCAGTAGGAGACATCTTAGGCCACAGCTCTAGAAGAAGAGGAGCAGACTCTTGAAGATCTCCCTGAGTGCTCGGATCACCGGTCAACCTCTTTCCTCAAAGGCAAGCCCTGGAGCATTCTAAGTCTCCTATGTTTTATAAAATATCACTTGAGTCCTTTATATTTGATGCTTTAGGTTATAAGAGTTGATTGAAAACACTTGATGCATAGAACTACCTTGTCTAGTTACATATACCTTGGACCCTGTGTAGGTCCAGGATCAAACATATGCTTAGTCATGCTTAGACCGGTAGAAGTATGGTGATTTCCTGTCACCTGCGAGATATAGGTGGACACCGAAGCACGGTTGGCTATATTTGCTATCATAGAAAAGAATCATGGGGTAATGTAAATGGAGGTTGGGTAGAGTCTATATGTAGATGGACTCATGTGATTCCGTTTGTGCCGATTAAGGACCGTACCATTGTTGGCACTTCTGACAAGATTGAACGTATGCCTCTCACTTAGCTAGTCGGATAACTCATTTCGACCGCGAAGCCGAGTAGCTCAACTCTGGCTGAGCCCCATTCTATAAAAGTGCACACTCTAGATGGTAGTAAGGATGTGTGGGGAGCTAGGCATGAGCCCAAGGGTAGGGTAGTCCTGATCGTCCTAGCAGCTGGTTATCCCTGATTGTGCGGCGCTGGTCGAACACGCGAAATGTGTACCTAAGTTGTACCAAAGGTGACCTAAGGTGACCGCTAATCTGGTCTACCTAGGTTTGTGTTAGGAATAAATTCCTAGCTAGTTGAAATCGATTCGAATCGCCGTCTCTCCCAAACAATGAGAAACTTGGCTAGCTCCAACATCGTAGTAACTGTGATATGGAATATGATGGTTCAGATGAACATGGAATTACTACACCGGTTATGGTTACTATTATATGCTACTAAATGACATACCACATATTTGACACAAGTTAGTTGCTAATCTAGAGATGAATAGCTTTGATGAATTTGATGATCGAATTATAATTATACAACTGAGTTAGTCACTTTTTATGCAAAATATTATCAAGCTAGCTCCACTTTTAAAGCCTTGCATAATCCTTAGAGTCACTTTATTTTTGGTTTATGATGGGTAAGTCTAGCTGAGTACCTTCTTGTACTCAGGGTTTTATTCCCATTGTTGCAGATTTTACAGTTTATCACAGCTATTGTAAGAACTGCTTTTGTCCCACTGTGGACGAGGTGTGAGCCCTGGGTAGGCATCTCTTATTAATCCTTCTTATATGCTTTTGTGGGAGTGTGATCACGAACTGGCACTATGTATTTGAACTATGATGGTAGATTTTAGTTTCAAACTTTAATTTGCTTCCGCTACTATTTACTAAACTTAGTTTGTAATAACCTTAAGTCGTACTCTCATGAATGAACTGTATTTGTGAACCTTATGTAACGTGTGACATGTATGTTGAATCATGTATGATCTTGATTGTATATTGATGGTTAATCGAGACCCATCGTGGTACTCGACGGACTACCGAGTTTATATGGGCTCAAGTATGACAGTGTGACCGCTTGCGTGCTGCCACTGTACTTGTGCTCTTATAAATTGGTTGGTTCTACTAGAATCCTTGTCCGGTCGGCTTGTTGTCAGCTGGTCGGGGCTTCAGGGTTTTGTCGCTTTCGTCTGGGTATGTATTCATGCTCCCTTTGGTTTCTCATAGTTGTGTTTTTGAGTGTGACTAACCTGCGCTTGTTTGACAGCGGCAAGGGGCTGGCAGGACTGGGGATCTCCACACCTCCCATGTGAGAAGAGTGGAGACCCAGCCTGCAGCGGGTCACGACAAGTGGGGGAAGCAAGTTGGCGACGGCGCGACCTTCCTTAATGGGGGTTGCATCTTCCCGGCCGGTTGTGAGTACTGTAAGGAAAATGGACCCTAGGCCCATTTACTTTGGATTTTGGTGTTTGATGACCAACACAACCAAATTGGACTAATGAATTTGCAAGTGATTGTTTTGTAGTTCAATAGGGTGCAAGACATGACTTGGACGAAGGTGACATGATGATCCGATGATCAACACCATAAGCAAGACCTTAGAAGCACAAGAGAAGACCCAAGATATCAAGCAAAGTCCAAGCATGAAAATAGGAACCAAGCTGGATGCAAGATCGCGAAGAAATGAGCTCACAGAGGTGATCGGACACTGGCGGAAAGCGACCAAACGCTCCAATCAAGAGGCTCGGCAACAGCAAGCGCGATCGGACGCTAGCGACAAATCGACTGGACGTAGGACTACAGCGTCCGATCAAGTATAGAAATGTTCCAGAGCAGCGAAAATGCGACTGGACGTGTCCAGTGGCATGTGACTGGATGCTGGCAGCGTCCGATTAGTGAATCGTGGCTCCAATAGTCAGGACGACCGGACGCGTCCGATCAGGACGACCTGAGCGTCCGGTCAGTAGCAGAAAAATGAGATTTCGTCCCCAACGGCTACTTTCTTAGTGGAGCTTATAAATACAACCCCCAACTGGCCAAATGAGGTGTGTGGAGCTGAGGAAACATATCAAAGGTGTTGATACACCATTTTAGTGATCTCCACTTGCATAGTGCTTAGTGATTTATTAGGTGATTAGCGTAGGTGCTTTGCGAAGTGCTTAGGTTGATTAGACCACCGCTTATGCGCTTGCTCTAGGTTTAGACCTATTGTTTAGTGAGGTTTGTATACCTCTTACCACTCGATGCTTGGGCGCATCATTGTTGTACATCAGAGGGGCTTGTAGTCTTGTAAGATCACACCAGCCATGGTTGTGGTGTGTCCACCACCGTGTACCGGAGGAAACAAGGCCCATGGCGTTTGGCCGGAAGCTTGATAGTGAAGACGGCGGGGAGCATCCAAGAGAGGCTTGCCGGAAGGCATGTCGGAGACCCACTTGCGCGTGGGGAAGGCCCAATGCTATCCACAGATTTACCCGACCGAGAGCTTGGCCCTTGCGAGGGATTCCTTGCGAGGGGCTCCAATGAGGACTAGAGGGAAGCTTGTGTGCTTCTCGATACCTCGGTAAAAATACCGGAGTCATCGATGGGAGTTTGCATATCTCTACCTTGCTCTTTAGCTTCCGCATTTACATTGATTGTATTACTCCTTTTGTGGTAGAGATAGCAACACACTAGCAAAACCATAGTTGCACATTTAGATAGTTTATCTTTTGCATATGTTTTGCTAAGGTTAGAAAAAGAGGCCATTGTTTAGAGTTAGAATTTTAAGTTGCCTAATTCACCCCCCATCTTAGGCGTCATGATCCCCTACAAGTACGATGGTAGCGGCGGTGATGGCGGCAATCCCCATGGTGATGGCAAAGGTCGGTTTGGAGGTGACTCTTGCAGGTCCCTCCCTCGATGGTTGTGGAGGAGGAGAGAAGGAAAACTAGGCTCTCTATCTCACCCGGCGGAGGAGCGCACGGTTCGCCCTCTTGGTTAGAGATGGAGGGGTTTAGAGGAGCCACGGCTAGGCCAGAGGTAGAGCAGCCATCGGTGAGCCATGGAATTCTAGTAGTGGACTTCCCCTTTGACGGTGAGAAAGACACCGGGGTGGAGCCACCAGTCGTCCCGTAGTCCTAGGAGTTGGTGATGATCCAGTCGTCACACAATAATGCGATGGCTGGATCTTCTAGTGGGTCGGGGCGACCCACGAGCTGTGTGGCCTTGCCTCGGTGAGCCAGGAAAGGCCCAGTTGTCCTTTATGATGAGGAGGAGGTGAAGCTCTAGCACCTACTCGAGGAGAGAGGATTGTCGATGGAGTCCGATCTCACCCTTACCAAAGCGAGGCTCAAGGAGGCCTTGGAGAGGGTTGAGCTCATCCATCGTGCATAACTATTGACCTACCACATGTTGTAGAGGTGAGTTTTCTACATTCTTGGTGTTGTCTTTGATTCTTTGGCTTTTAAATGGTTGTCTCAGCACGCCTGCTTCTTGTCTCACAGGACCTAGAGATGATGTCGATCTGTAAGTCCTGATTTCTTTGGGAGGTGCATGGTTGGATGGAGCAAGAAGTAGTGGCATTGCAGTGAGTCGACGAGCTCAACCACTAGCTAGAGTCCGCCTCGTCATGAGTCCCAAGACCGAGCGACCGAGGCAACAGGATCATGGGCGATGGAACTACGTACGGTCGAGCAGGCGACTATTGTCGAGTGAGAACTCGATGTGGTGAAAGCCCACTTGGCAGAGACCGAGGTGGCACTCTAGAAGTCCTTGGAGGCTCTAGAGGAGGAGCAAAGGCCCGGTCGGACACCGAGCAAGAAGTGGTTTCGCTCTAGGGGCAGATGCTTGGGGCAGAGGAGTCGACCACTCGAGTGCTCAAAATGCTAACCTAGCAAGAGGAAGGGCTCTCCATTCTTGAAAGCACTCACCTCGGTACATACCTATTCTACCTTCAGTTGATGCCTTGAACTTTTCTTTTCCTTGCTTTTGAATTTGTTATCCATTTCCAGAGCTGGGCGGAAAGATTGGTTCTCTAGAGCAAGAGCTGGAGATGGTCAAGGTGGCGGTTGGTCGAGGCATGGAGGCACTAGCCAAGTCCCTTGAGGAGTGACACGCTCTTGAGGGAGAGCTCGACCAGATTCACAATATTCCTCAGGTGGTGGTGGTCTTCAAGGTGTTCAGGTTAGGACCGAGCATGAGTACGCCTACCGTTCTGCTGGCGGAGGTCCCAAATGAAGTTCGGGCACTCATCTCCGATGGCATGTTCTATGGGATGTCGGGGGTGCTAACTTCGGTGGTGACCCATCACCTCGATCTAGACTTCACGGCCATCTGTAGAGGATATGCCGATATGTGAGAGCATAGACAAAATCCATGCGCTAGGGGAGAGTTTGGTGTCGTATGCACAAATGGTTGCTGAGCAGGTCACCGCCCAGTGGGTGATGGAGGCTCACCATTCAACCATGGCCACAGACATGCATCGAGAAGATGTTGTCCAGCCCACGGAGGGAGCGGAGGCTGGGTTAGAGGCAAGCGTCGTCCCGACCATAGCCATGCTACCTTCGCCCTCACCAACCACACCGTCAACCGACGCCGCCGGGGGGCCACAATAGAGTTAGAGTCGAAATAGTTAGTTTATGTAAAACATGAATTCATGGGGGAGCTGCCATGTGAACAGTTTACATTCATTAATATTTTAAGTTCATTTTGTGATGAAATCACTCATGAGGGGAGGCTTGTCCGGTCCACCCTTGTTTTTATCCTTGCGTAATTTTGTCTTTTGTCCTTTCTTTTTTCCGACCTGCCTATTGACCCATAGGCTACAACCTTAAGAACCCAAGCATGGCCCTTGAGGCTCAGCTGCTCATAAAAATAGGTCATGGTGGGGTATCATAGGTTGGGAGGTCAAAGCGCAAGTTACATAGGATAATCAAAGGAACAGAATGCTCTTTCGTTTGGGCGATGCCCTTTTGTTTGGGCGAAAAGTATTACTACATGATAGTAAAGAAAGGAGGGTGGTATCGCACCCCCATGGAGCCCCCGAGCGACCCAAGTCGAGAGTGCTCGGGCTAGGGCACTATAGGAGCAAACGTTGAATGGAAATAAGCGGTAAGACCGAGCTTTAGGGAAAGAAATGATGTAACTATTTGATATTCCATGTGTTGGTGAGAACGTTGTCGTTGTCATCCTTTAGCCAGTAGGTGCCCGATCGAATCACCTTGGCCACCGTGTATGGTCCTTCCCATGGTGGAGAGAGCTTATGTTTGTCCTTGGTTGACTGGGTCCTCCTGAGTACGAGATCACCGACCTCGAGGGTTCTCCCCCTAATTTTTCTTTCATGGTACCTATGGAGAGTTTGCTGGTAACTAGCGGAGTGTATGATGGTCATCTCATGAGCCTCCTTGAGTAGGTCGACCACGTCCTGCTGAGCCTCTATGGCTCGGTCTCGATCAAGGCCTTTACTCTCGGGCGCCATGATCGAGGTTAGATGGCAACACTGCTTTGGCTCCATATGTCAGGAAGAAAGGGGTGAACCCCATGGATTGGTTTGGGATCGTTCTTAGGCTCCATAGGATTGTTGGGACCTCTACAACCCATCGCCCAGCATATTTTTTGAGTCAGTCGAAGATGTAGGGTTTGAGTCCTTGGAGGACCATGCCATTAGCCTGGTCGACCTGACCGTTAGTACGCGGGTGACCGACCGAGGCCCAATCAATCCTAATGCCGTATCGATCACAGAAGTCCAGGAACTTCTTCCCGGTGAAGTTTGTTCCATTGTCGGTGATGATACAGTTAGGAACACCAAAACAATAGATGATGTTGAGGAAGAACTTGACCGTCTCTTCCGAGCGGATATTGGTGATGGGCTTCGCCTCTTTCCACTTGGTGAACATGTCCACCACCATGAGTAGGTGAGTGAAGCCACCTGGGGCCTTTTTGAGGGGTTCGACCATGTTGAGGCCCCAGACCATGAATGGCCAGGTGATGGGGATGGTCTAAAGTTCCTACGCCGGTAGATGAGTCTGCCGAGCATAGAACTAGCATCCTTCACATCTGTAGACTACCTCCTCTGCATCTCGTAGTGCCATGGGCCAGTAAAAACCTTGGTGAAAGGCTTTCCCGACGAGCGACCTCAGGGCCACGTGATGTCCGCAGATTCCAGCGTGGACTTCAAGGAGGAGCTATTTCCCCTGGTTTGTTGGGATGCACTTCATGAGTACTCCCGACGGACTCCGTTTGTAAAGTTCATCGCCGATGGTGATGAACGTTTTGGCACATCGAGCGATTCATCGTGGTTTAGTCCTTTCCGGCGGGAGAACCTCCTCGAGGAGGTAGGCGAGCAGTGGTGCTCTCTAGTCGATCAGATCAAGTGCCATCATGGTGATGTCGGCGGGCGACGTTGCCATGGAGGCGCCAATGTTGGAGTCCCCAAGCACTTGGTCGGGGTTGGGGCACATCGGGAGGTCAGAGCTCCCAGGTACTATATTGGTGTTGGAGCGGGTCTGGGTCGGATCCTCCAGAATGCGGGTAGATGGCTCATGGAGATCGTTGATGAAGACCCCATCTAGAGATGGAGCCCGCCTAATAGCCAATTTTGCAAGGAAGTCGGCAACATCGTTGTCCTTTCAGGGGACATGATGCAGTTCGATCCCTTAGAATTTGTCCTCGAGCTTGCACACCTCCTGGTAGTATGCTGCCATGAGAGGGCTCTTGTAGGAGGACTCCATGACTTGGTCAATGACCAACTCTGAGTCGCCGCGGACATATAGCCACATGGCGCCAAGCTCGATGGTGATGCACAGTCCGTTGATGAGGGCTTTGTACTCCGCGGCATTGTTTGAGGCTAAAAAATGGAGATGGATCGCGTAACAGAGCCTGCTCCCATATGGGGAGATCAGAACCACTCCAGTGCCCCGAGTTGGGCGCCATGATCGACCCGTCGAAGTACATCATCCAGTACTCATGGATGATGTTCGGGGTCGGGAGCTAGACTTCTGTCCATTCGACGATGAAGTCGATGAGAGCTTGAGACTTAATAGCGGTGTGGGGGATATACCAGATGTCATGGCCCATGAGCTCGGGAGCCCATTTGGAGATTTGTCCCATGGTGTTGTGGTTGCGGACGATGTCTCCCAGCGGGTACGAAGTGATGACGATGACCTCATGATCGGTGAAGTAGTGCAGGAGCTTCTAGGTTGCCATCAAAATGGAGTATAGAAGCTTATGGACCTAGGAGTAGTGAACCTTGGCATCGGTGAGTACCTCACTGACAAAGTACACCAGTCATTGGACCTTTAGGGGGTGTCCCAGCTCCTCCCTCTCGATGACGAGGGCGGCGCTTACAACATGGTTGCTTGCCACGATGTAGAGGAGGAGGGATTCTCCCCGTTCGGGAGCGACGAGGATTGGGGCCGACATCATTGATTCTTGAGGCTTTCTAAAGCCTCTAACAGGCTTAATACCATAAAATTAAGGCTTCCTGTCCCACAATGAATGCGTCCATCTTCTTGAAGTTTTGTAGAGAGCCATCCCTCGTTCGCCTTAGTCGGGAGATGAACTCAAACTCAAAAACCGTTTTTAAATTCAAAGTTCTAAACCTTTTCTTTATACTCATAACCATACCAAATTAAGTCTACATTTATGAATTAAAATGAGCCTCTATATGCCCTTTGACATTGCATATAGGGCCCATGTTGGAGATGGCTGTGATTTTTTGGGGTTGGCCTCAATGCTTATCTTTAACTTGAAAATTACACGATGTATCCGAGCAGCTAGGGCCCATTGCACTTATCAAACCCAAATGTGCTCCACATTTTTACCATGCTCAGTTTCAACTCTTCGAACCCTAAATTATAAAACTTACAAAGACACATTTTTGAATTCAATTTAACACTTCACCTTCACTAACCTTCGAGGTTCGCGAATGTGGTGGCCAAGTTTGCAATCAAGGGTGTGTCGCTAGCTTGAGCCGTTTTGACCACTATGTCATCCACATTCGGAGACGGCGAATTTGCGATCAGGTTGGTTTGACCACTATGTCATCCACATAGATGACTTAGTCCGACTTAGTCTGGTTGGTCAGGCGGGTCAATTTGGTTGGTGAAGCATCGCTACAAGCACCGTTGATAGGTGACACTAGCGTTCTTTCAGACTGAAAGGTATGGTTATGTAGCAATACAAACCATATGGGGTGATGAATGAAGTCACGAGATGGTCGGACTCTTTCATCGTGATCTGGTGATAGCATGAGTAGGCATCCAAGAAGGAGAGGATTTCGCACCCTGAGGTGGTGTCGACTATCTAGTCTATGCGTGGTAAAGGAAAATGGTCCTTTGGACATGCCTTGTTGAGGCTAGTATAATCAACACACATTCTCCATTTCCCATTCTTCTTTTTCATAAGAACATGATTAGCTAGCCAGTCGGAGTGGTATACCTCTTTGACGAATCCTATTGCTAGAAGTTTGGCGATCTCCTCGCCTATGGCCCTATGCCTCTCATCGTCAAAGTGATGTAGGCGTTGCTTGGTGGGCTTTGAGCCTGGGACGACACATAGTGCATGCTCGATGACCTCCCTTGGTATGCCTAGCATGTCAGAAGGTTTCCACACGAAGACATCGCGATTGGCATGAAGGAAGTCGGCGAGCTCACTTTCCTATTTGGCCGGGAGCTTGGTCCTGACCCTAACCGTCTTGGTCGGGTTGGTGGGGTTGATCTCTAGCACCTTGGTTTCCTTGGTCAGATGGAAGGCACTTGTGGAGGTCGGCTCATTGTTGTCGAGGAGTGTTGGAGTCACCGAATTCCCAAGCCCCGAGAGCTCAGTGGAATTGATGACTGCAGTGGCGAGCTCGTAATGCTCACGATTGCATGTGTAGGTGTGCAAAAAGATGCTACCCATGGTGATGACACTATTTGCCCTTGGCATCTTTAGCTTGAGGTAGGTGTAGTTGGGGATCACCATGAACTTGGCGTAGCATGGCCGCCCCAAGATGTCATGGTAGGACCTCAAAAGTCCACTACCTAGAAGGTTAGGACCTCCAAGCGAAGTTACCACGGTCGCCAGACATGATGGACAGGTCAATCTGCCCAAGTGGATATGCCTGTGTCCCTAGGATCATGCCATGGAAGGGAGAGCTTACTGGCTGGAGCTCTAACCAGGGGATGCGCATGGCGTCGAGGGTGTCGACGTAGAGAATGTTGAGGCCACTGCCTCCATCCATCAGCACCTTGGTGAGGCGCTTCTTGTGGACGATGAGGTCGATGACGAGCGGGTAGCGACCCAGTCGAGCGACATGGGAAGGATGGTCTCTCTAATCAAAAGTGATCGTGGAGTCTCGACTAGCTAAGGAAAGAGAGGATGGCCGATTTGGTGGCGTATGCCTCTCTATAATGTACCTTGTGCTGGCGCTTGGAGTGGATGGCATTGGACCCCCAAAGATCATGAGGCATTTCTCGGGGTCGGCAAAGCCATCTTCATCCTTGCCCGCTGCACCTCCTCCTTACCTTTCCCTTCCTTTGGCTTGCCGGTTTGTCGCATAAAGCGTTTGAGGAGCTCACAGTCCTCGTAGAGGTGCTTGACGGGGTAGGCGTGGTTGGTGCATGGACTCTCCATGAGCTTGTCAAAGTGGTTAGGCTGGCTCTCCTAGGGTTGCTTGCCCATTCGATCGGCCACAGTGACCAAAGCTAGGTTGGCCGATCGACACCGATCCTTTTTGTTCTTCTTGCCCATTTGTGTGGAGGGGCCCTCACCTTGGTCCTCACGCTTGGCCTTGCCCCTATCCTGACCATCGCTAAAGACTACCCTGACCGCCTCCATGGGGCTTCACATAGCTGAGCTTATGGATCAAGGACTTGTAGGTTGTCCCGGAGAGAAACGCGCTGATGACGTCCACATCGACGACATTAGGAAGGGAGTTGCACTGCTTTGAGAACCTATGGATGTAATCCCACAGGGACTCATTGGGCTCCTACTGACAGCTCTTGAGGTCCTAGGAAGGACATACATCTCCTGGAAATTTCCGACGAAGACCCTCTTGAGATCCACCTAGTCACGGATGCTATGTCGGGCAGAAGGAATTCGAGCCATGATTGAATATGCTCCCCCACATAGATGGGGAGGTACTAGATGATGAAGTAGTCATCATCCACTCCTCCATCTTCGATAGGTGAGCTAGAAGTCTTGGAGCCATATACCCGTGTTTGTCTCCATGTGTATCTGGCGACATTGGTGGGTGATCAAAAGCGCCGTGGGAACGGCGCTTTCTATGCGACGACCAAAGGCCCATAGACCCATGCCATTCGGGCTGGGCTCCAATCATTTGGTCAGCCACCATGCCTAGGGTGCATGTCCCCACACTCCTCGATGGTTAGGCCAGGGCCCATGCCACCTACTCTTGCCGCCACTCGATGGATGTCATCATCATGCCGAGCGTGGCATCAATTGTTGATGATGCTGCGAGCATCATGGTTTGGCCTAAGCCATTCATGCATAGGTGGTCGGTGTGGAGCAGGCATCGGGTCAAACCATAGTGCAGCCACGGCTTCCTGCCCCATGCCCGACAATAGCAGTGGTGAGTGGATGGAGTGATTCGACTGGTGTAGCCCTAGTCCTCCAATTGGGCAAGAGGCCATGAGCCAATGTCGCGACATGGAGATCTCTGTCGGTTGAATGGCAATGGTCTCCACCAGCGCCCAAAGGTTCTGGTAGATTGCCTGTTCCTAGGGGTCGGCAGGCTCGGGGAGGCCACGCAGAAGCATCGCCACAGCAGCGATGTTCTAGCCAGCCCGAGCGAACTAAGGGGGGTCATTCCCTCCATCTAGGATGTTACGCTGGACCTGACGGGTGTGACCCCGAGCACCACTCACCGGGTTATGCACACGTGGCACAACGTGCTGCAGCCGAGCGCCCAGTGCAGGTGGCGGCTGGCTCTGCTACCTTTGTCATAACTCCTCGCCATGCTCCTGCGCGCGTGCCAGGGCCTTCACATGGGGGTCCAGAGGGGTGTTGGTCTGTATAGACTCCACTACCACCGGTGGTTGTCCCAAGGCATCCGCCATAGCACACTCCGGGGACATAGGGTGGCTAGGTGCCACGATGTCACCGATGTTGGAGCCGTCGCTTTTGACCTCGTTGTCGACGAGGTCATGGAAGGTGGCAGGGGCATAGCCCACCATCCCCACGAACTCGAATGTGAGAGGGGGCGGCATCAGCATCCTTCGAGCCCCCGTGCGCACGTGTCCATGGGGGACACGAAGTCGTAGGGGAACCGGTCGCACGGCGGTCGCGGTGGGGACAACGGGGTCCCTCCGGAGAGTCAGCGGAATGTGTTAAATAGTGAGTAAAGAACAATATGTACATCACTCACCATGGGGTTTGAGCCCAGCATGGGCTCATGGCAAAGCGCGAGTGTCTCAACGTTGGGGTCGTCGAGTGGTCCGGGGCTGGTGAAGAGCACTCCTCCTCCAGTGGACATCGGTATGAGCGTCTCCTCGCGGAGGCGAAGTACGCCGAGCCGGTCGAAGACGAAGTCTAGGCTTCCAAAGAGGAAAGTCTAGAGTGGCTCGAAGACGGGAGAACCCACATCCCAACAGGTCAAAGCGTGGGAAACTCTAGCGAGCCAAAGCGAATCGTATCGCTTGAGCCCGCCATGCCAAAAATGGTGGAAATGTGGGCCATCTGATGACCAAAAGCGTGAATGCACGACGCATCTTCCCCATGGACGGTGCCAATTGTTGGTGCGAAAAGTGACCAAAAAGTAAATATTTGTTGTTTTGCCGTGCATTGTGATCGAATGTGGCCTAGCACGCGATGACATAGGATTTATACTGGTTCAGGCAACGTGCCCTACGTCCAGTTTTAATCGGTCGATGACTTTATTCCTGAGCCTAGGTGCTCGAAATTTGCTGTGGGGTTACAAACGAGTAGGAATGAGAAGGGGGGTGTTAAAGTCCCGGTTGGACTCTAAACCGAATGGCCAAGAGTGACGGGTGCTCTAATGTGCGCTAAGTATTGGAGCGTATGCTCTGTGTAGCTATCGAGTTCTAGGGCTATTGAGCTGTTGGAGTCCTCAAGTCGTGGAGTCCTCGAGTCGTCTAGCCTTTTTTTCTTCCGAGGGAGAGCTTTTAGGAGAGAGCTCATCCCCTTTTATAGTTGAAGGGGATAGCCTTACAAGTCAGAGAAAGAGAGAGAGAGAGAGAGTATACGTGTGCGACATAGTCTTGTTACCCATGCTGTCGGGTACGAGATGGTTATCGGTGCCCACAATACTGTTTATGTTCAGACTCATCTGGCAGGCTCTACCGTGTTTGCCTAGTATGATAAACGTCGGCGCCTACAATACTGTTTGTTCTCTAACGCCTCTAGAAGGTTGTATAGTGCCCGTTTGGCATCGCCTGGTGGCACCGTCCTACAAGTGCGTAGGGCATGGTAGGGTACGGTCCTCGATATTGTGGTTGACTTGAGCGCCTTATCTTATCTGCTTCGCCTGATCCTCGGGCCCTCACCGAGTAGGCATCCCCGGTCGGTCGTTCCCTAGTCAGTCCTGACCATGTTGATCGAAAAGAGCAGCGAGCAGAGGTCTGGCGTATCCTCGGTCGGAGAAGGAGGTCGGAGCCGGACTGTGGTCCCACCTTGGCCAGGCCTTCCGGTCGGGTTCGGATCATTGTCCTGGCCTGTCATTATGTATCTAGGCCGGCCCAGGCGCATGTTGTCGCTACGTCGCCTGCTGGGCCGGGTTTTGCAGGGAAGCGGGTCCATTGGGGACCCCGGGTTTATGAACCCGACATGTCTTCTTCCCCAATGGCTTCCCTCAAACGCCGGAACCAAAATGCAATCCTTATGCCATATCCAATGACCAACCCCAAACATTGGACATGCCGCAAGATCTAACACTTTGGAACTAGTCCAAAGCGTATCTGAATCGATGAAAGAATATCGACAGTTGCATCGTCGGATACAACATATGATGTAGAATCATCACCTGCAAACCTTGATCATTTCGCGACCATCAATAATGAGATCGATGACCCGAGTAGCTGGCCTCATTGGGAGCATCCAGAAGCACCCCTCCCCTTGTAGATAAAGGCCACCAATTGATCGCCCACCGATGAAATCAAAGCCTACAACGGCGATCTCGTCGTGGCAATCACCGAAGTCATAGCAGCAATCACGATCCCGACCGAAAATCATCTGATTTTGCTGTAAGATTTATTTGTACTAAACCCTAAGCAACTAGGTATAAAGCTGTGAGAAAAAAGGATGGATCCCCTCCCCTTCTTGTCCCCGGTAAACACACCAGAGAGGAAGAAGGAGAGTAGCCCTAGGCACGGCGGCGGCGAGGAGCAGAAGATGCGACATGCGGCGGCTTGCATAGAACCTAGGCTATTTTTCTTTCTTTCTTTAAGATGAAAATTCTAATCTTTACCATTTATGCTACTTTTGGGCTGCTTAATATCGATCAAAGGAATCGAAGCTACCCTACAAAATCCAAGCAATCATCAACATGAAACAACCAAAAACCAGCAATCATCACATGACACTTAACTGTGCTAAATAGCTTATTAATAGCAAAATTAGCAGAGTGAAAATGACTGTTCTTCCAAGTACTAAAGGCTCTTATCTATTCAAGTGGACGCTCAAACAACAAAAAGAAATTGTGGAACTCAAAAATTACTTGACAAGGATTCGCTACTCTAAAAGCAACATTGCTCCTCTACACCGTGGCTTTGCACGCAACAGTCAATATAGTGTTACTCGAGTAAAAAACAGAAATCACTAGAAAAGAAGTACTTACTGTATGTGTTAACTTTGTATTTGAGGCACTCGCTAGGTCCAAGAAATTCTACTCATAATTAGAAAAATTGCATATGTTGTCACAATGGCTTAACGAAAGATAAAGTAATACTTTCAGGCCCACAGCATCATTGTGCTATCAAACCGTCCCAAGCAATATATTTGCAAGGAAGAAAAAATTTGGGACGCATGGGATACTATCGGCTGCCGAATTAGTAAAATTTACAATCAAGTTTGGACGCATACCATGAAGTCGCAAGTGTTGGTAGACTTTGTAGTAGACTATATACTATTAGCAAAAACCAATACGAAGACGAAGCAAAAGAACCTATCTGGAATATAACATGTGTTAGCACTAGGGAAAGCACCGAGGGTGAGCCTTCGGGATAATCACTTCATAAAAAGCACGTCCAGCCCATCGATCTTAGCCCACGAAGAGCCTTTGGGGAGTATATATAATTAGAAACCCTAGCCTCCTTTAGGATGAACACCCCCCTCTCTCCCTCCTCCTTCGTCACCAACTCCGGTAACTATGTGCGCAGGGGTTGCTCTACCCCCTGGCAGTGGCACAAGGACCAGATCCATGGTGGAGGTTCGATCCACCCGCGCACTACTCTCCTAGTTCTCTTGATGGCAATGTTGTGGATCCGAGCTTGATCGCTTCGAGGACGACATATGGACTGGACCAGTGGGCTTGACCGGCTTCCTTTTTGTTTTTCATGATTATCACAACCAGTTTGTATAACGAGCCAGTGGTGACAATAATTTTCGCTGCCGGTTTGAACCAGCGGCGATTATTGACCTCATCATTGCCCACACCATCACAAAAACGATTTAGGAGAGAGCCTCTTTGATTAACAGAGGCAAGAAAATCCAAGGACCGCCTCCAAAAATGATTATGAGGCCTCTAGGTAAACGTCTGCCTCTACTAATCATTTACTGAGGTGGATGTCTTTTAAGATGTCCGTCTCTATAAGTCGATTTTCAGAGGCAAGCATATTAAGATGTTCGTCTTTGAAAACCACTATCAATAGAGGCGGTTGTTCTAAGGGTCTATCTAAAAATTGATTAATAGAGGCGGACATCTTAAGAAGTCAATCTCTATAAATAATTACATCAAAAAATAATTCATAACTTTTCATATGAAGTTAGATAAAAGACAAACTTTATATCAAAATTGTAGCTGTCAACATGAATTACAACTTTGTAGTTGGGAAGTTTTTGATTTAAAACTGTTTAAAGTCTCAAATATTCTTTAATTTAATGGATTTTGAAATTTAAAATTTAAAGTTTTCAAACAAGCATGGATATTGACGTGTCTATACCAAAGTTGTAATTCTCAATACAATCTACAAATTGTAGTTTTTGTTTGAATTGAAGTTGTTTAGAGTCCCAAATATGTATTTTAAGTTCATAAGTTTTGAATTCAAAATTTAGAATTTCTAAATGACCTTGATGTTCACATATTTAATACCAAAGTGTAGTGGCCGACCTAATCTACATGTTTGTTGTTGATAATTTTTATTTGAATTTTTTAGTATCTCAAATATTTGTTTTAAATTCATATATTTTGATTTTTTTGAAATTTTCGCAAAAAACCTCTAACGGAGACACATCCTATACTAAAGTTATAGTGCTTGATAATATTTAAAACTTTATAGGTGAAACTTTTGTCATTTGAGTTCATTTATCAGTAGCCAAAATATTCAACATAAAATTACAAAATATTGATAACAAGGATAACATCCTATATATATTCATAGATGAGTGTGTTGTGCAATGGCAATGAGGTGTTATTGCTGAGGATTAGGTCATGGATTTGAGTTTTTGAGAAGCAATTTATTTGCTGGTTTTTGGATTTTCTGGAAACGATTAAAAGAGGCGAGCATCTTAACATGCCCGCCTCTGTGAATGACATCAACAAAGACCGGTATCTTAAGGTGCTAGCCTCTCAACAGATTTACAGAGTAGGGCATGCTGACCGGCAATTTACGGTGACCATCGGCTACCGCCCGCCTTTGTAAATCTTCTTCATTGTAGTACTGCCATTTTTCACCAACGAGGGACCAAACTTGCGGTGGTGATGGGATCTCTGGAGCCCGGTGGTGATAAACCTATTATAGTAGTGACAGGATGACGGAGATCTGGGTCATGTGGGATGCAAAAGAGATAAAAAAAATATTATAGGCATTGAAGAGAATGCTAGACACAAAAGGAAGTTTTCACGAGATCCAATCTTGCAGTAGTTTTCCTCTAAAATTCTTATAAATTCATGCATCCTATAGGAATTCGAAGGATTTTTGGGGCCCTTTGGATTGGGGGAGAAATAAGAAAAAATGTAGGATTTGGATTCCTTAGGATTTGAGTACTGTAACATAGGAAAAGTTCCTAACAATATAGGAAAATTTCTATCCAGTCCGACCTTGTTTTCTTGCTAGCTCACCTAGGATGGAGACATGTGCCTATCTAAAAACCCTGTGCTTTTCTGTAGGCCATCCAAACAACCGTCCTCACTGAATTCTCTGTTTCTCAATCCTATGTTTAACACTTGCATTCCTATCTCATCCCTATGTTTTTTTTTTATTTCTGTGTTTTTTCAATCCTGGTTCCAAAGAGAGCCTTCTTATAGGTCTCAATAACATTGGTACCAAAAGGGCAGAAAATTTTCCCATATATGAAATTGGAATCATACAAAATTCCTAGGTTTTTCCATTATTTCTGGTTGGTGCTACCACTTTTCTGTATAGTGCTTCCGTTGTTGTCAATTGTCATTCTTTATCAGCAAATGCGGTAAACCAATTTGACTCGTGAATTGTACATGAACTAGTATGCACTCCTTCCATTCTAAATTATAAATCATTCCAATAATCTTGGAGAGTCAAAGCATCTCAAGTTTAACCAAAATTGTAGAGAGAATTATAAAGATTTTTTGACATCAAAGAGGTATACTATGAAAATATAATTGATGAAAAATCTAATGATATTTAGTTGATATCAATAAATGTTATTATCATATCATATAAATTTGGTCAAACTTAAAATGTTTTGATTCTCCAAAATTCTTAAAACAACTTATAATTTGGGACGGATGGAGTAGTTTTCATGTATCTGAGAAGTCTTACGAAAACCTAAAAAAAGGGGGACAAATTTAAGAGGAGAAGGCCACGTTCGAAATGGGTCTGAAACATTACACAGACACGAATTTTCATTTACTTGTTATTTATTCGTAAATACGACTCGCCGAATCTTGCCTAATGGCAGACTGCACACTGAACATCCCATGATTTAGGCACGTAGGTTACTATTCCACCCGTCCATCGTTAGATGGTCCGATCCGATTATTTGCTATCATATCCTAGGGCAACCGAGAGTATAATTCAAGAAGGATACAGCCTCAGCCTCTCGGCTCCATTCCACGTTGCGTGCCATTGCCAGGTTAGAAATTTAGACACTTTCATTATCAGTTTAATTTAGAAAAATAACATCAGTAGATTCATGACGATATATATGTGCATGTGTATATCTCTAACGAACGCTACAGCATGCAGAGATGACATACAAATAAATACAGTAAAAACGCATATTACAGTAATAAAAAAGATTAGACTGTACCCAGCGGAGGGTCCCATGCCGAGGGCATCGAAGTCGCGGACCACAGTCGGTGTAGGACGATGTTCGCAGTGCAGTCCCACGAACGGATCACCAGGAAGAAGACAACTTGCTGTTCCACAGACAATCATCGGGAAGAAGACGGGTTCCAAGAGCGAGCGATCACCACTAGAAAGAAGACGTATGTAGATGAGCAGTCACGGATCGCTCTCTAAAAACCTAATCGCCACACACCCCGTGCAAGGTTCTTAAGCGGGCGAGGGTTCCGGAGGCACCTGCTTTCCCGCGGCTCCGTGCGCGCAGAGGTACGGGACGGGAAAGCCGAAAGTGCTGAGATGTGGTTTCTCTCGGGAGCGATTTTGGAAGATGGATATCTGGACTGACGGAGGACGCCACGCCACGGCCACGGCCACGGCCTCGGCCCGACCCACGCCCGCGCCCACGGCCCGGCCCGGATGCTGGCGGCGGCGGCGCGCGCGCGTGCACGCCTTTATCCTTTTCTCAGCTTCTCAATTTAGATGAATAATTTCCAACCATATAAGCTGAGTCAACGTTCAGTTAAAATCTCGTATGGTATTAAACCATACAACGCTTAATGTTATATACTATAGAGTTTTATTTGATTTATTAAATATTATATGGGCCAAGCTCATATTATATCCAACAATCCCCACCAAACTCTAGGGTTTGTAACAAAATAGTCTTAGAACCACATTTCTTTTATATACCAGTGTTTCGATGGAGATTGTTAAGTTGAACATCCATCTAGAGCAATAGTTTCACTCAGTCACAACTGAACAATTGACTAGACTTTGAAATGCTAGTTTTGTGTGAGGTGAATGTCACTAAAGTCATTAGCTGATACTTGGCTGCAAAAAGCATCTCCTCTATTTGAAGCATATAAGTCATACTCCAGTGTCTTTCATGAGTATTTAGAGATCACCCAAACCTCATAGACTGTGACCAGCAGCTTGACTCATATATGTGTGCTCCTCAAAAGATGTTATGTAGGACAACATCTTTGCTTTAACAAGCCACTTGGAACACATTAAGGTAAAAACCAACATGCCTTACATATATGAAAGATATACATCAGAAATGAGTCTTACTAAGAATCTTTCCTCATAATTTACTACTAGCTTGTTTCACCATTCTACTTCACGGGATCTCCGATCATATAGAACATGTTACCACTATAGTCAATTTCTGGGTCTCAAACCCATATCTCTCGATGCACTTTCTATCACATTACGTGATAGACCCTTAGTGAACTTATCTGCTAAATTGTTAGACGTATGAACATAGTCCAACGCTATTACTCTGAAGTTTCTCAATTTTCTGATAGATTTCAGTCGTCTCTTAACATGCCTTGTGGACTTCATATTATCCTTAAAACTGTTAACCTTCGTAATCACAGTCTGGTTATCACAGTTCATAAAAATAGCCGGTATGGGTTTTTCAACAACCGATAAATCCATAAGGAGATCACGAAGCCACTCGACTTTAGAGCCAGCGGTGTCTAATGCTGTGAGTTCTGCTTCCATTATAAACTTCGTTAAGATAGTCTGCTTGTAAGACTTCTAGGAAACAGCGCCACCTCTAAGCAAAAACACATATCCACTTGTGGCATAAAGCTCATCAGCATTAGAGATCTAGTTGACATCACAATAGCCTTCCAACACCTTTGGATGTCCGGTATAACGAATACCGTAGCTCATGATGCCTTTTAGATAGCGCAACACTCTCTCAAGAGCGCGCCAGTGATCATCTCCCGGATTTGACACAAACCGGCTCAGCTTGCACACAACAAAAGAGATGTTAGGCCTTGTTGCACTAGCAAGATACATGAGCAAACTAATGATCTAGAAATATCTCAACTGATCCCTTGCTATTCTCTCGATTTTTCCTCAATAGTACACTAAGGTCATAAGGTGTAGGAGCAGGTGCACAGTCACTAAACCCAAAATGACTCAGCACCTTTTCCACATAGTGGGATTGTAACAGAGTTACTCCACCATCACCTTTTCTCAAAAGCTTGATATTAAGAATAACATTAGCCTCTCCCAAATCTTTCATCTCAAAATTATTAGTTAAAAATTCCTTCACCTCCTCGATCACTTTGAGGCTAGATCCAAAGATCAGTATGTCATCAACATATAAACACAAAATGACTCCTACACCCCCACCATACCGATAGTACACACATTTGTCAGCTTTATTCACAACAAAGCCAGCAGATGTTCAAGTTCTGTCGAACTTCTCATGCCACTGCTTAGGAGCTTGTTTCAGGCCATATAATGACTTTAATAATTTACACACCTTGCCTTCTTAACTATTTGCTACAAACCCATTCGGCTGATCCATATAGATCTCCTCCTCCATCTCTCCATTTAGGAAAGCTGTCTTAACATCCATTTGATGAACGATAAGACCATAAGAGGCTGCCAGGGAAAGCAAAACCCAAATTATGGTCAATCGGGCAACCGGTGAATAAGTATCAAAGAAATCATGACCTTCCTTTTGAGTATAACCCTTGGCCACAAGCCTTGTCTTGTACCTCTTGATAGTACCATCAGGCCTAAACTTTTTTTTGAACACCCATTTGCACCCTATAGGCTTGCACCCATAGAGACGATCAATAATTTCCCAAGTTCCATTAGACATAACAGAATCCATCTCACTCCGTACTGCTTTCTTCCATAAGTCAGCATCAAGAGAGGAATATGCCTCTTCAATGGTCGTTGGTGTGTCATCCACAAGGTACACAATATAGTCATCACCAAAAGACTTTGCAGTCCTCTGTCTCTTACTTTTTCTTGTGACTATAGTGTCATCCTCCTCAGGATTTTACATATAGGGTTCCGCAGTTTGTTCTATCGAAATAAAATTTTCATGCTCATAGAGAATTATAAATTCATGACTAGTCGTGCTAGGTGCATTTTTTATGGGAAACCCATTCTCAAAAAATGTAGCATATCTAGATTCTATGATTGTATCAACAACCATCTCAGGAACACTAGAATTTATAATTAAAAATCTATAACCCATGCTGTGAATAACATAACCAAGAAAGACACAATCAACAGTCTTTGGTCCAAGTTTTTGCTTTTTGTTTATTGGCACATTCACCTTTGCCAAACAACCCCAAGTTCATAGGTAAGAGAGATTTAATCTCTTCTTCTCCCATTTCTCGAATGGTGTAATTTCTTTGTTCTTTGTGGGCACTCTATTCAGGACATGACATGCTGTCAATATAGCCTCACCCCACCATTCCTTAGATAGCCCTGCAGTCTCTAACATGGCATTAACCAAATCAGTTAGAGTGCGGTTCTTTCTCTCTGCAATCCCATTGGACTGTGGTGAGTATGGTAGCGTCCTCTCATGAATAACTCCATGCACCGCGCAAAACTCAGAGAATTCTTTTGAGAAATATTCTCTCCCGCGATCGGACCACAAACGCTTGATTTTCTTCTCAAGTTGATTTTCTACCTCAGCTTTATAGACTTTAAAATAATACAATGCTTCATCTTTAGTTTTCAATAAATACACATAGCAAAATCTAGTACAATCATCTATAAATGTCATGAAGTATCGTCTACTGCCTTTAGTCAATTCACCATTCATTTCACATAAATCAGAATGAACGAGTTCTAATGGTGCCAAGTTCCTCGCCTCAGCAGCCTTATGAGGCTTGCACGGTTGCTTCGATTACACACACACACACCTGGCACTTAGAATCTTTGACTAAGTTAAATTTTGAGATTAAATTCAGATTTATAAGCCGCGTGAGACAACCAAAATTAATGTGACAAAGTCATGAATGCCATATATTCAACTCATCCGAAACATTAACATTGTTTACCACTTTATTATACACATCATCAAGCAAAGATAAGTGGAACAAACCTCTGCAATCATAACCTTTTCCAACAAATGTTCCATGTCTCGACACAACACACTTATTGGACTCAACCACATTTTTAAAGCCATCGCGACACATTTGAGAAGCGCTAACAAGATTCTTGTTGATGAAGGGGACATGTTGCACGTTCTTTAATAGCACCATCTTTCCCGATGTAAACTTCAGAACGACCATACCAGCACCAAGAATACGCGCATGCGAACCATTTTTCATCAGCAAGGCTCCAATCCTGCTGGTCTGATAGGAAGTAAACAAAAAACATCAGCACACACAAGAATATTAGCACCGCTGTCCATCCACCACTCAGGTGAAAGACAATCTGAAAGAACAAAAGGTAAAGAATTACCATACCTAGATGTTTCTCCTCCAGTCTCGCTAATCACCATGTTTGCTGATTTCTTTTCTTGCTTATATTTACGGTCTGGGCACGCACTAGCCCAATGCTCATCACTCCTGCAAACAAAGTAACCTCCACATTTCTTGTTGTTTTTCTTCTTAAACTATGCAGTTTGCTTAGGCTTTGCAATGTTGTTCTCTTGCATGTTCTTCTTCTTTTTATTACGAGATGCAAATGAGTTTTTCTTCTGCACTATACTGACAGCGGAAGACTCAACTTCTTTTCCACGGTTGTCTTTTACTCTCACCCTCTCCTCAATATCAATATATCCAATAAGCTCAGCCACGCTAAACTCTTGTCTCTTGTATTTTAGAGAGGTAGCAAAGTCCCTGCAAGAAGGTGGTAGCTTAGCGATTATACCGCCGGCCACAAACTTGTCGGGCAACAAACATGGGAAATGTTCTAGTTCCTTTGCTAGCGCCTGTATCTCATGAGCCTGTTCGACCACATAACGGTTTTCAACCATTTTGTAGTCATACAACTGCTCCATAAGGTACAGCTCACTGCCAGCATCAGAAACTCCAAACTTTGCCTCAAGAGCATCCCATAGCTCTTTGCCTGATGTGCAAGATATGTATTTTTTCTCATACTTGGAATGAAGTGCACTGATCACGGTGCATTGAAACAGGTTATCGGCAGCCAAGAACTTTTTCTCCTCCTCAGGAGTAAACTGTTCGGGCTTCCCTGTGCGGCATGATAGCAGTTTATCGTAGTCAACCACAATACCATCTTGGCACGCCATATCATGAAATTCTTGCCATCAAAATTATTTGTCTTCAAAGCAACAGCAAAACTCACCGACAGAAAATTGTCTAACATTAGGTTTTTGGATTATTAGAAATTTAGGCATTTTTATTATCAGTTTAATCTAGAAAAATAACATCAGCAGGTTCGTGACGGCATATATGTGCATGTGTATATCTCTAACGAACGCTACATCATGTAGAGATGACATACAGATAAATACAGTAAAAGCGCATATTAAACTAATTAGAAAGATTAGACTGTACCCAGCGGAGGGTCCCATGCCGAGGGTATCGGAGGTTCCATTCGCACTAGTTGACATAGTGCGTTGATCGAAGTCACGGACCACAGTCGGTGTACAGGACGATATTCGCAGTGCAGTCCCACGAACGGATCATCAGGAAGAAGACACCTTGCTGTTCCGCAGACAATCACCGGAAAGAAGATGGGTTCCAAGAGCGAGCGATCACCACCAAAAACCTAATCGCCGCACACCCCGTGCAAGGTTCTCAAGCGGGCGAGGATTCCGGAGGCACCTGCTCTCCCGCTGCTCCGTGCGCGCAGAGATATGGGACGAGGAAGCCAGAAGGCTGCCGAGATGTGGTTTCTCTCGGGAGCGGTTTTGGAAGACGAAGATCTGGACTGACGGAGGACTGCGGATATATGGTTGTGACGGGAAGGGAGAAAGGTTGCGGAGAATCCCAGGAGACGGAGAAACGAAAGCGGAAAGGACGGTAACTGACGCAATCAGTTCGCCTCCACCATCAAAGAAAATAACTCCCGTGATTATGTGGATTAAGCGGCAAAAAACTGGCCACGCCCGCCCGCTCGCCGCCCTCGGCCCGGCCGGCGGCGGCGCGTGCGCGCGTGTGGCACGCCTTTATCCTTTTCTCAGCTTCTCAATTTAGATGAATAATTTCCAACCATATAAGTTAAGTCAACGTTAAGTCAAAATCTCATATAGTATTAAATCATACAACGCTTAATGTTACCTAGCATAGAGTTTTATTTAATTTATTAAATATTATATGAGCCAAGCCTATATTATATCAACGTGCCATCATCCATTAGGTAGGCGGTAGCCAGTATATGGAGCTGGTCGGAACAAACTTTCACAAGATATAGGCTCATGGCGTTGCAGTTCCATTTGTCTGTGGCTGTGGGCACTCGTAGCAGCACTGGTAGCCTTCTCTGTATCGCCGGTGTACGTGTGTTAGGATCCCGGGTGTATGGTCTGTTAGGATCCAAAACGCCTGGTTTCAGCGGTTCGTAACCCACCGACAACTCTGCTAGCGTCCTTCCTGCACGAACACGCCTCACGCACGGTTAAATTGTTTACGACGGCAAAGATGAGACGGAAGCACATGTGACTGTAACCTACCGGCGGCCTCAGCAGGGACCGCGTGCATGGCCGAGATGACAAGAAAGGCCACCAGGAACACCATGCACACAACCTGCCGCTGCCGCTGCTTCGCCATCACGCTGATCTCTTCTCCAGCTGATTGAAGATGAATCTCCTCGATCGGGTGTGCGCTGCGGGATGTACAAGGCAGCAAGGTTCTTTGAGCACCATTATATAGAGGTGCCTGCAGTCAGAAGCACCCCTAAGGTTGCAGGTTTTTTACTTATACGCCCTCTCTAATTATTAAGTTGATCCAGGCGTTTAAGTGAATTTAGTCATCTTTTTCTTTAGTACAAAACATACACATGTTTGAGCACTTGAATGTTACAAAGTACTTTCTCCACCTAAAACCCTAAACCCCTAAACCCTACGTTATTACCCTAAACGGCATCTAGGAGCTCAATTCTTCTCCGCTTCTTCTCCAGTGAAAGTACTTTGTAACGGCTTTTCCATCTAAAACAGGCTAGCCGTTTCTGGTGCTAAAGTAGAAAACTTGAAATGTTCGGTTCCGATCCTTGATCTCCAAAACTCGCTTGGCACTGATTCTCTCAATTCTCAAGAGAAACGAATCTGTTTCAGTCATGGGGGGAGAAGCGCTTGTAGAATATATATATCTGCAAGAAGTTTTGTGTTTTATTATTCTGATTAGGTTTTTTTCAATGAGAAGCTAGCGCAGAAGCAGTTTTAAACAGGACCATAGGGAAACTTTGCATTTAAGGTTACGTGCTTTCATGGAAAAATTTTACTTTCCCTGAGGTGGCATGCACAGTATAAAAGTCAACAATACTATTACTTTTATCCACAAAAGAATGCAATTGTGGAAATTGTGCTGGTCAAGTAAACTCGTGTTTAACGAACTTTGTAGTAAATATTATTAGTATTTTTGTCTATAAGTAATTTTATTATAAAAATATTTTTTATAACTAATCTAATAATACTGGGATGAAGTACCGGTCTGCGAGCTGGGTGCTTCTACTTTAATTTTGAAACTGCCATACTGGTGCTTCTACTTTCTTTTCAACTGTGACAGGTACCTAATTTTCTTGGCCAATGCCACCTTTTCAATTGTTTTCCTGGCCAGGATATATATAATGCTGTTTTTGCTGGTCCCATTCTTATCGCTTCGTGGTTACGGGGGCTTGACTGCCTCCAGTGAAATATCTTCCACATCCACTACAGTCACAAGTTTGTTATCAAAAGGAAAAACAAAGAAAAAGACAACTAATTTAAAACAACGGATAATGTCCAAGTTGCGAATGGGATTGAGTTCCATTAGGAGATCATCTCTCTCGCAGATCTAGTACTATTGGGAAACAACACCTCAAACAAGGTCCAAGAAAATTTAACATACGTACATATCAGGCAATCTTAGACTTTCAGGATAAAAAAGTAACACTACTACATGATTGCCAAGTAATTAAATTGCATCCGGAATATTGTAACTAGGCTCGTTGGTGTAAATTATCCTAACATCTTGTAGTTCGCTCTATCCGATACAACATACAAAATTTATTTCAGTGTGTACGCCGTCAAAGATCCACCTTTTAATTTCTGGCACGAATCATAAAGCAGCCCACCATTTAATTAGTTCTCCTCTGGGTTTCGAGTTGACCCGGTCCTGTCCGTGTTCAGCCCAAACCTGCCCCCCCCCTGTTAGTCTCCAGCGCCGCGTGAGGACTAAGAGCTTCGATAGAACACAAAGCTAAGAGCGGCGGCGGCCGCTCACCGGCAACAGTGTCAGCGGCGGAGCCATGGAGCTGACCAAGGACTGTTGACCCATAGGATCACTGGCTCAAGTGAGTGAATCACTCATTAGTCTTATCGAACACCCGTTAGTGATGCCGAGCACCCACTAGCCGTGTTACCGAGCACCTACTAGCCGTCCCCACGCACTATGGCTAGAGCTTGAAGAAGAAGGGAGAACAGAACATGCACACACAGTACAAGACACCAGCGTTGGTCGAAACCCTGTCTGGCAGATGGCAAATCTGAACTCTCTTTACTGAGTTGCCGTTATAGTCTATTTATACAACTCTATCCATCTAGTCCCAGTACAACTGCCCTGGTGCAACAGTGACTAGATAACATACATGGCTGACTCTGCGTCGGTCTCTGCATGTGGCTACAGATCTTTGCGGTGAGTGAGTCGGCGCTCGCACACTGCTGGCTGCTTCAAGATATCACAAAGGGGCCTTTTCGCGCAGCCCTTCCCTTGCTGTGTTCACACAAGGTAGCAATAGATTATCTGACAATCTTTCCTTAATCCTACTGTTAATCCTTATACCCTTTCCATGCCGATCATCTCTTTCAGCTCCGTGAGTCGAAGACGTCCGAGCGGCTTGGTGAGGACGTCTGCGAGTTGCTGACCAGTTTCGACGAACTCGATGACGATCTGCCCTTCATCGACACAGTCCCTGAGGAAGTGGAACTTCACGTCGATGTGTTTGCTCCGGTCGTGCAAAACCGGATTCTTCGCGAGGGCGATGGCGGGCTGGTTGTCCACCATCAGTGCTGGTGGGTGAGCTTCCACACCGGCCAGCTCGCCTAGCAGCCGGCACAGCTACACAACTTGGCACGCCGCTGTGGCCGTCACTACGTACTCTGCTTCGCACGTAGATAGCGCCATCACCTTCTGTTTCAGCGACAACCATAAAATTAGGGCCGACCCGAGAAAGACGAGCATGCCAGAGGTGCTCCGTCGCCCGTCGATGTCCCCCGCCATGTCTGCATCGCTGAACACAGTGAGCTGCAGCCTACTCCCTCCGGTCTTTGGGAAGATGATCCCATGATCTACCGTCTCCTTGACGTAGCACATTAGCCGCTTCACCGCAGCCCAGTGATCCTCTCTACGATCCTCCATGAAGCGACTGACGTAGCCCACGGCGAACGCAATGTCCGGTCTCGTGTGGACTAGGTAGCGCAGACCGCCGACGATGCTCCGGTAGAGTGTCGCATACACCTTCGCCATGGTACTAGCCTTTGTCAGCTTCGGCCGCTCCTCCATCGGAGGCATGCATGGCTTGCACTCAGCCATGCCGCTCCTCTCCAACAGCTTGGAGGCATACACGCTCTGACCGAGCGTGAGTTTCTCCTTCTCCTATCTCACCTCGATGCCGAGGTAGTAGGAGAGTGCGCCGAGATTGCTCATTCAAAAATGAGCCACTATCTCATGCTTAAAGCTGTTGATGTCCTCCGTGTGCCCATCGGTGACGATTAAGTCATCCACATACACGTCGACGACGAGCTCCTCCTTCCCCCGTCACCGCGGGTAGAGCGCGTGCTCGGTTACGCACCGTTGAAACCCAAGCTCGCCCAGCGTGGTGTCAAGCTTGGCGTTCCATGCTCGTGGGGTCTGCCACAGCCCGTAGAGCGCCTTGCGCAGTCGGAGCACCCTGTGCTCCTCTCCCTTGACGGTGAAACCTAGAGGTTGCCTAACGAAGACCGTCTTCGCTAGCTTACCATTGAGGAAGGCCGATTTAACATCCAAGTGATGGACGCGCCAGTCCTTTGCTGCTGCCAAGGCTAGTAGCAAACTGACCGACTCCATGCACGCTACTGGCGTAAAGACCTCCTCGAAGTCTATGCCCTCGCGCTGAACAAAGCCTCAGGCGACAAGGCGCGCCTTGTGCTTGACAATGGTGCCGAGCTCGTCCCGCTTGACTTTGTACACCTACTTTAGGCTGATCGGACGACATCCTAGAGGTGGATCGACGAGCTGCCATGTCTCGTTTTCCTCGATCACCTTCATCTCCTCCAGCATCGCCCGTCGCTAGTTTCCGTCCCGCTCGGCTAGCGCGAACGTGGGTGGTTCCTCTGCACTGACGAGTAGCAGCTCTGCGTCATTGAGGAGCTGACCAGCCAGTCCTGAGGGTCCTGTGCCACCGATGATGTCGTCCAGCCTGCGGAACCGCACCTCCTCACCTTCGTGGAAGGCATCCACGAACTCAATGATGTCACTTGGAGGTGAAGCGAACTCGATCGGCGTCGATGGAGTTCCCTATTCTACCAAAGTGCTTGGCATAGCACCTTGAGTGCTCGGCACCCTGGTTGTAGTGCTCGACACTACTTCTAGATAGCTCATCATTACTCCTGCAGTGTTTGCCATACTGTAGGAGTGCTCAGCCTTAGTCTTGGAGTGGTTGACACCACTGCAAGACGTCTTGGCTCCGCCACGGGAGTGCTCGGCACCCATCCTGTAGTGGTCGCCACCACTGCAAAACCTCCTGGCACCACTCCTGGCATGCTCAGCATCCCTCCAGGAGTGCTCGGCACTGCCCTAGGAGTGCTCGGCTCTACCGCTGGAGTGCTTGGCACCCCTCTCGGAGTGCTCGACACTTCTTCCCCAGCGTCTCCACCACCGTGGATGACTAGGTGCTCGATGACGAAGGTGCTGGTGAAGGCGCCAGCTTCCCCCGTGTTTGGACTGCTCTAGTCCCAAGCCGCCTCCTCGTCGAACACGACATCGCGAGACAAGCACCTTGTCTCCGCATGGAGTCGTAGAGCCGGTACGCCTTGGTACCCTCCGCATAGCCCAGGAACACCATGGGTGTGCTCCTATCCTCCAGCTTGGTGAGGTCAACTTCGTCTTCCTGACGTGGCCGATGTAGCCGAATGTCCGGAGGAAGGACATGCTTGGCTTACGCCCATACCAAGCTTGGAATGACGTCTTGCTTGTCAGGGCCTTGGTCGGACACGGTTGAGGATGAACACCGCTGTGGTCACCGCCTCCCCCTAGAACCTTGCCGGCATACCTTTGGCCTTCATCATGGATTGGGCCATGCCGACCACCGTCTAGTTCCGTCTCTCCACCACGCCATTCTGTTGTGACGAGTATGACGCGGTGTGGTGTCGCTCCACACCCTGATCCGCGCAGTATGCAGCGAACTCCACCAAAGTGAATTCGCCGCTGCGATCAGTCCTCAGCATGTGGAGCTTCTTGCCGCTCTCAGCCTCCACGCGCATCTTGAACTTCTTGATCACCACCGCCGCTTTGTCCTTACTCGTTAGGAGTTGCAACCACATGTAGCGACTGCAATCATCCACGAGCAGGAGGAAGTACTGCCGACCACCATTTGTAGCAGGCATGATCGGCCTGCAGAGGTCACCATGGATGAGCTCGAAAGGTAGCCTCCTCTGTTTCCCGGCCAGGCAGCTGTCACACAGCTTGCCTCCATGCTTGATGTGGGGTAGACCTCGGACCATCTTCTCCAGCCGACCAAGTGGGTCAAAGTTGAGATGTCTGAACTGGGCATGCCATATCCACAGTTCCTCGGAGTGCCTTGCCGCTAGGCACACCGGCTGCTCTACCTTTAGGTCGAGCAGGTACAACCGGTTTAGGGACCTCTTCACCTTGGCGAGAAGTCGTTGCTCCTGGTCCCTGATCCTAAGGACTCCATCCTTGATCAGTACCTTGCTACCACGCTCATCCAGCTGACCAATGCTGATGATGCTGGAACGCAGCTTGAGGGATGTAATATACATCCGTTAGCGCGTGGTGCTCCCCGTTCTAGCACCTGAAGATGATGGTGCCACGCCCTTGGATAGCCACCCTTGAGACATCACCAAACTTCACCATACCGGTAACATCGTCGTCGAGCTCGAAGAAGGATGCCTTGAAGCCCGTCATGTGGTTGTTGGCACTAGAGTTCAGATACCACCGCTGCTCCTGGTCGGCGCCCACACGTCTAAGGTGGACTTGGGCGTGTGGTTCGTCGAGGTTGACAGTCTTCAGGGCCCTCCTAGGTCCTTCCACCATCATCGCCTCTTCCCTCTCCTCGGCCTCGACGTCGTGCAGTGCACAGAACATCACCATCAGGATAGTGGCCTCATCCTCATCATCAGCTTGCGCCAGATGAGCCTCAGCCTTCTTCTCCTGCTTGCGATTTGGGCACTCTTGTGCCCAATGGCCCATCTTCTCGTAGCACCGATAGGCATTGGGGTCAACCTGCTTCTTCTTCTCCGAAGAAGCCTTGCCATGGCACTTGCCATCGCCACCACGGCTGGAGGAGGCTGCCTTTCCGGAGTTCCTTCGAGCAGCCCACTCCTCTTCCGTCAGTAGGAGTTTTCCGCTGTCCTTCATTGCTATCGCCTGCTACAAGCGCTCGTCCACCGCCCACAGACAGCCTGTCACATCCTCAGTGGTGAGGGTGGACAAGTCCAGCATTATCTCTATAGAGAGAGCAATTTGGATGTACTTTGCTGGCATAGAGTCGAGGTACTTGGAGACCATCTCCTCTTCGTCGATGGTGACGTCGTGACTCTTCAGCTTGCTGATGAGCGTCTACAAGCAGAGGGAGAAGTCCTCCACTGTTTCACCATCCTTGAACTTGAGGTTGGCGTACTCCTACTTCAGAAGCTGGGCCGTCGCCTTCTTTACGCGGTCAGAACCGACGCGCATCACCGCAATAGCCTCCCATGCCTCCTTAGCCGAGCTCTTTGCCCCCAACGGCTCCCTGTACTCCGCTGGTACAGTAGCGAGGATAGCCTCCAACGCTGACATGTCATCTTCCTCATTGTTGGTGCCTTTATCAACAGCATTCTAGAGCCTTCGGGCTCTGAGCTTGACCTTCATGGTCACCGACCACTCTCCATAGTTGGTGCGAGTCAGCGTCGGCCAACTGGTGCCGCTGACCTCGCGCACCATACGAACAACGACCTCCGGTCGTGGCTGGGCAACCACAGTAGTCCCACTGCTGTCGCCCATCTCCGAACTGTCCGTCATCCCCAGCGGTTAGTCTGGCGATGGCACTTGTACGACTTTGATACCACTTGTTGACCCACAGGATCACCGGCTCAGGTGAGTGAACCACTCATCAGTCTTGCCGAGCACCCGCTAGTGTTGTTGAGCACCCACTAGCCGTGCCAACCATGAACAAGCGTTGTCCGTCCCCATGCACTATGGCTAGAGCTTGAAGAAGAAGGGAGAACAGAGCATGCACACACAGTACAAGACACCAACGTTGGCCGAAGCCCTGTCTGGGAGATGGCAAATCTGAATTCTCTTTACTGAGTTGCCGTGGTAGTCTATTTATACAACTTTATCCATCTAGTCCCAGTATAGCTGTCCTTGCTACAACAGTGACTAGATAACATATGTGTCTGACTCTGCGCCGGCCTCTGCATGTGGCTACAGTGCTGTAGGTGAGCCGTGCGGTGCCTGCACCTGCAGCGGCTATAGTATCACAACAGGGGGCCTTTCGGCGTCATCTTTCCCTTGCTGTGTTCACACAAGGTAGCAGTAGATTATCTAACCAAGACGGTGAGGAAGGCTTGCGTAAGGAGCTCCACCGAGATGAGAGTGGTGGCGCTCAAAGATTACAGCGGCGGCTAGCCGCCAGTGCCACCGAGCTCACTGAGGCCACGATGCTTCTTGGGACCATTGCTATTCTTCTTAGGTGCACCTTTGGTGGCAGCAACAGATGGATCACATACAAAAACAATTGTATTAAGTGGTGTGTATATGTGTAGGTTGCTAGCCAGGCCATCTGAGATTGATCAGTACTGAAGTCTCCTGACTCTCGGCACTAAACAAAGAGAAGATACAACAATTAAGTGGAACAGATCCAATGGGAGTGCAAAATTTTTATAAGTCACTACAATGCCTGGGTCGTGTAGCTGGTAATGACTACCTATCCGTGATTAGCTACAGTAAAAGATTTCGTCTCAAAAGTCTCCTTTCACTGAGCGAGTTTGATTCACCTGTCAGTCACCATGTAGTGATGGTACCTGGCAGTAGTAACTTATAGTGGAGCTCCTCACGCAGGCCTTCCTCATCGACCTCCATGCTTGGTGGCGCCACCGGTGACGGTGATCGAACGCCACCGATCGACTCTCCGTCGAACTCCCCACACGGCACTGAATATGGACGGGACGAAGGAAGGCCCAATTTGATTCTATGAGCGTTCGCTCAAATCAAATCTAGTGAACGATGCTCCTCATGCGCTTTTCTGTGAGTCTGTGACGTCACAGCTAAAAACATCAATACATTTATTTTTAAAATATTATAACTTCTGGAGCGTATATCTGTTTTTAATTTCGTCTACACCGTGTATTCTACACGATGAGACGAACAAAACTAGACCCCACTTGCATATGTTTCGAACTTTTTTCTATTAGCAATTTATGTGTATTAACTTATGACATATAACTTATAACTTATGCGCACAAGTTGTATTGAATAACTTTTTGCTGATCGGATTCGTTCTGTGGCATAGCTACACATGCACGGACGTTCCTTTCTTCTTTTATTTTGTTTTTTTCTATATTTTTTTTTTTTTGTTATATATTTATAAGTTATACTAAATAGTTATTTTAGTACATAGTTTTTATATTTCTACTAGTATGTTATGATATAATTTCTACATCTAAGTTCTTGAATATAACTTATACGTCTAACTTTACATCTAAGTTATTTATCAAGTTATATATCTAAGTTATACAAACAAGTTATACATAAAAATTTTGTGTATAATTTTTATAGCTTTCTAACAAATTATGTTGATAAGTTTGTTCCACAAAATATTATACATAAAAGTTATACGTGTCACGTAGTAAGTTATATGTATAGTATAAGTTATGTGCGTAACTTTGATCAAGTTAAAGGTGCACGGTGAAGTCATGTGTATAAGTTATATATATAATTTATATATTAAAGTTTGTTTCACAACTTATACGTAAAAGTTATCAGTATAACTAGTATAGCTTTGTAACTTTCTAAAAAAGCAAAGTTGCGGAAATGTTTTTTTTCCTAAAAATAGAAAACTTTCCAAAAAAGGAAAGTTATGAATTTTTTTTGCCAAAAAGGAAAGTCAGGGGGCTGTCTAATCGTTCACCAGATTTGAATCTGGTGGACGTTCGCCATTTAGTGCCATCGCGAAGGAAGGGGATCGGATTGGGGGAACATCGTGAATAAAGCGGATCGGGGCAAGGAGTAGCAAATGCAGATCAGATGGATCATGGGGATGGGTTTGGGCTGGACATGGGAAGGGCTGGGCCAACTCGAAACCTAGACGAGAAACAATTACAAAAATAATTAACTAAATGGTGGGTTGCTTTAAGATCCATGCCAGAAATTAAAAGAGGAGTTCCGGAGTAGTTCCCCTCATATAAAAGGTTAAAAAATTGAATGGTTACAATTGTGAATCTGCGATAGACATGGTGTTGATGTTTTTTAAACTGGACTAGTAAATTTATGTGATTGTCGTGCTGCTTTAGAAAGACAATGGTAGCATCCAAAAGACACGAGGATTTATATTGGTTCAGGCCGGAGCCCTATGTCCAGTCTTAGAGATGATCAAGTGCGTGTTCCTCACTTGAATGCTTTGAAGTTCTTATAATGGGGGTGCAAGAATGCTGGAAGAGGTAGGAGACCTAAAGCTAGGAGACGGGATTCTCGAAGGGAAGCTTCAATAGCCCTTCTATGGTGTAAGAATGAGTGAATGAGAGTTGAATTCCTAGACGGGTGCCCTGGCTATCCTTATATAGAGTTCGAGGCTAAGGCATATACAAAGAAAAAGGTTCTCCCGACCGAAGGGTCGTGAGCCTGGAGAAGATCCTAGCTAACTTGGCTTGTAAGTTGCACCGTCTTGTGGAGTATGCCTAGGCGTGGTTGTCGTCATGATCTTGTGGCCACGTCGCGACATGGTGTGACGTGGTGCTACTGTACCAGCCATGGCGGCACTGTAGACATGGTGGTGGTTCACCACCGTCCCATGCGATGTGGTCTCTGCTGTGGTCTTCGTCCTCATCTCCTAGTTTCCTGGAGCATCGTACGTGAGTGGGTAGCTGCCCTAGGTCGTCAGTCGTTTTGTTGGCTAGAGGAGCTGAGGGCCATGACCCCGATCGTTGGGGTCGTGGCTCTCACCGGTCTGGATGGCTTCTAAGCCAAGGCCTTCATTGTGGATCCCATCCCGTAGTGGGTGGAGTCGTACATGCATCTTGTCGGGCCATATTTGGCCGGTGGTTATCATACCGGTCGTCACCGCCTAGGGTGGTGTTGTCCTATCTGAGCTGCATGGCGTAGGGATGGCATCTAACCGGACCAAGGTGACCGCTGTCCCCTCGGTCCTTGCGGGGACAGAGTGGCATGCCTACCTTTGTCAGAACGGGCATGCCTAGCTATGCTTGACCTCTTTTTCGTTCCTCCCAGGGGTCGGGATGGTGGTGAGGTCGTGCGTCTCTTATGCGCTATGCGGCTAAGTCTGATGAAGGGGTCATGGCTGGCCCCCGCCTTAGCGCTCAGCTAGTTTTCTTGAATTAGCTAGGCCTCGGTCATTCGGGCTCTTGCTGGCTGATGTATCATGGACCGCTTGACCTTCTAACTAATCGATGCCTTGAGACACCCCGGGGTTAAAATCCCGACAGTAGCCCCCGAGCGTTTTCATGATCGTGAAAACACTGAGATGCGTGTGCATTCGTACATGGGTTCCTAATCATGGCTCGTTTGAACTTTGTCGCTCGACCCCTTACGGGCTGGTGCATTGAATGCGGTAGGTGGCCATTGCACTTAGCCTTGCCAGGATGCCCAGATGCCGTGGTATGTGACTGCTGAGACTTGCCATGTCAGTGTGCCTTGTTTTAGGGTTCATGACCCAGGCAGGACCGAGCGGTCTCATCAACGCTATACTGGCCCTGCCTTTGAGAGGGTCTCAAATTCCTCGACCTCACGTGGGCATCTGACTTTGGTTGTGACCTCCCATGGTTCTCCAAGCGACGCGGGGGTCTCTGGCTATTTGGTCTGTCCTTGGCTTATAAATGGAGACCCTTCTACCATTTGAGGCACCCGTGGTTGTGGCCCTGAGCTATTTCCAAGTGGTTAGAAGTTTATGAGAGTGAGGGAAGGAGAGAACTTGGGAGTAGAAGTGTGAGGAGGATTGTGATATTCTTGTGATGCATCCTACTAAGGGTCATCTATGGTGGCCGAAAGCCGTTGCTGCTCTTTCCAATAGTTGGTGCTAGAAGGAGCCTTGCGAGCAGGGTAAGATGGGGTGGCATGGCTATCGGAACTACAACTTTGCGACCTCCTCACCTCTTGGGGCCCTTTGGCTAGGATGCGTGAGGTGGTCCTTGCTGTGGATAGTTCCACCATGACATCCCTGTCCTTGTGAGGTGACAGCGCTATTGTCGTTCTCTCTCCTGTGTTCTATGCTCTAAAAGCTATGGTGTTGGGAGGAGGTTTGCGAGGTGCTCCTCTCTGTGGAGATGCTCATGGTTTCTGAAGTCGTGAAGTGGGTCGGGGCTTGGTCTCTTCTAGGACCGTTGTTGCGACTAAAGGTGTGGTGGAGGCATTCTCGATGTACTTTTAGCCTATCCTAGTAAGCCGCCTCGATTCGTTTTCCTTTCTTTGCTAAACGTTGTTGGCTGATTAGTTTTGTTTCCATAGCCTATGCCCTCATTCAACTCCTATTTGCATCTCCCTTGTCCCGGAGGCGCCGAGCGTGCTGCCCGGGAATAGGCGGCCATTGAGGAGAGGAAACACCTCAGGCGGAAGAAGGCGTTAAAGCACATAAAAGCATGGTGATTCATTGTCAGACGATGACGATGATGATGACGAGGAGGACTCTAATGGAGAAGATGAGGACTTGGTGTCTCTTCAGAGCGCCCTTGATGTCTCATGTGGATTTTGTGATGGTGACGGACCGAGCGGTGTCATTTGCCCTGCATGGTGTCGTGACCAAGGAGAGTTCCACCTAGAAGCGGGTGGCTTTGTCACTGCTGAGGGGGATGAGCCCAAAGCATCCCTATGCTGCCATCGATGGCAGCTAGGAGTCCTCGTGCATGGCTCCTATCGCCCCCTCCCTGATGGGGCCTGAGGCTCCCATCCAAGGAGAAGATACCGAGGATGCGGCGGAGACTAGCACTAGTGACTAGGGTGGACATGAGGTTTGGTGCCCTTCCTTGGAGATGCCTAAGGGAGAGGACGAAGACCTCCTTCTACACCTTTTTTCTAACATGGAGGTTGAGCACCCTGTGTCCTCGGCACTTCATGTGGGGATATTTGAGCCTGGGGATGCTGGGGTCGCTGGAGGTCACGGCGTGGGGGAGACCAGCGCCGCCGACACTGTCGGGAATGCCTCGATGGCCTCTAGTCCGGTGGTGTCAATATCGACACCTGCTTTCATGACCCTTTCCACTGGGTCACTCATGGAAAGGTAGATCATCCTACCCTTCATGGAACACTCCACTAGGTATGTCGTTCTTTGATTTCTTCCTCACCGTGCTTGTTGGTGATACGCGGTTGTCTAATCTTCGTCGATCTTCATGATGCAGAGAGCCCCTTCCTAGGTCCTCAGTCTTGAGACCTTCGAGGAGCGGTGCGTGCCGTTCTGTGCGGATAGAGTCATTGGGCGTCATTACTACCCCAGAACGGTGGCTGAGCTTCCTTTCATTATGGCCCCGTGGCCCCTCAAGGGGAGCTTGACCTAGGTGAGAACTCCTTCACATGGCCCCATCCCATGTGCTCTGGTGAGGCATTGTTCATGGTGGATGACGCCGCCGAGCGAGCCATGAGGGAAGTTGCGTCCTGAGGCTACAAGGGGGTCCAGATGACCCTAGCCAAGATGAGCGAAGCGATTGCCGTGGTCGGCTGGCTAGGCACAGAGGCTCGGTGTCAGATGACCGATGAAGTGGCGGTCTAGGCACATGTGAGCCTTCTGGTCTTCTAACTCCGTTGTGCCTGTTTCACTCTTATTATGATCGTCTGATCACCCTTCTTTTCTATAGGGGTTGATGAAGATTTCAATGGAGAAATCTTAGTTTTTGTGCTTGGCCTATTAGGCATAGGCAGGAGGTGCCGCTGACCATGGCCATCTGGATGCGGTGGAGGTCGAGGTGCACCATTTGCGTGGGGAGTTGGAGGCCTCCAAAGGTCAATGGAGGAGCTGACCTGCCAGGAGGCACAGGCTTAGTCCTAGATCGAGGCTCTGACGTCCTAGATGGCTGGTCTCAAGGATATGATGGTTGTCCAAGAGACGGAGCTCATCTTGACTGGTGCTGCTCGGGATGTGGCCAAGCAAGGGTGTCATCACCTCGAAGCTGAGTGCCAGAAGCTGCGCTCCACTTGTAGCGGTGAGTCCTCTGTTATTCTGCATTGCATCTCTATTCTATCATCGCATCTAGTCATGAACAAGCTATCTCCTTTTAGGGCTACGTGCGAGGATGCTCTCTAATCTAGAAGAGAAGGTGGCTACAAACCAGAGGGTGTTGGAAATGGACAACCAGCTGGCAGCGCTGACCGCCTCCGGATGGGTTCTTTGCGACGTCGTGCTCAGCGCTGGCCGAGGGAGTGCCCAGCTGGCGCCTCGCCTTGATGAGACCCGACTCCAAGTGGACTCCCTAATTTCTAAGGGTGTTTGTCATGGTGCTCACACCACCATGACGTCGGTTGGCTCACGCTATGGTGGTGTCAACTTTGATGCCATTGGATGAGGATGTACGCCAGGGCGGTCTGAGAGCGACATCCTCGCCATAGGTAACGCCGCTGCCTGAGGTGCGGAGGCCATCGTGAGCAGAGTGCCGGCCAAAACCGTTCGTCCCTAGTTCATGGCTTTTGATGCGTTAGGGTCTTCTAATGTAATTGTTTAGCATTTTAGGTATGATCTTTCTGTAATGAACAATTCTGGCTTCTATGTGGATGGTGCGTGGTCGGCGCATTCGTTTTGCCATTTTGCTGCCTTTTTGCATTTCTTTTCATTCGAATTGGAATGTGCTTCGCCCCCTAGCTCTGTGCTCATGGGTGCGCGTTCTAACCTAGGGGCTTGCTCGCTAGGCTAGAAGGTGCGTGATCCATTGGAGCAAAATGGCGTCGAGGGTAGGTCGCAGATTCGGCACGATGTGAGAAAAAATGATCGAGCAGCGAAAATTCAAAGATTTCTTTCCTTTCGGCTTTGTCACCATGTTCTAGCGAGTTCCCCATTTCCTTTCAGACCCATGCGAGTGGTCGAGGCACGGGTCACCGGCTCACTATGACGAGAGACACGATCGGAAAGAGTTGGAAGTGGGTCGGTCGCTGCACTACTAGAAATATCTACTTCTATGATGATCAGCTTTCATCACTGAAGGAGCCAAATTCACCATAATTTTAGTTTTATGATGAATTTATGATGAAAAATGGTTCATCATAGAAGTCACGTTATTCTTGCTATTCTATGACGATTCTAGAAAATTGTCATAGAATTAGATAGATCTATGATGAAAACGGTCGTCATAGAACTACATTGGCATGCGTGGTCGAGGGGCAGCCACGCTGGCGGGTGCTTTCATTGGAGATGTTTTCCACGTGTACATGCTATAGCCAGTTGCATTGGAGATGGTTTGGGTATGTGACACCTTCTTGTTGCACAACGTAGCCATATCTGGTTCTTGAACGTTTTAGGTTATTACTGGACCACGTGTCGGGACCCTATTGTTCCACATGTTAGTTTTCTATTGGCACACGTGTCGTGTTGCGGTTGGGTCATGTGTCACTTCTTCATTGGACCAATTGTCTTATTTTTATTGGTCCATGTGGCGTGACCACAATACCCCACATGTCCTTCTTCTACTCAACCACATTTCTAGATGTTGTACATCCACGTGTCAGTATTTTATTGGGCCACGTGTCACGCCCTGAGCTACCCACGTTTCTTTTTCTGATTTGACCACGTGGTAGGATGGATTTCTACCATGTTTTTTGTTTGTGTTGGCCCACGTGCCCTATCATGGCTATTACATGTGTCATTCACTGGTTCATCCAAGTGTCAGATTCTTATTTAACAACGTGCCTGTGCCGAATCTACCACGTGCACACCAATCACTATATCAGAGAAAATAATTTTAGATCTACACTGCTGTACAAAATGACTACATGCATAATTACATTGAACCTAAATCAAATAGCAGCAGTTTAGCTCAGCAACAAACCACTGATAGAGTTCACATATCAAGCCGCCAAAATTTCACATCAAAACATCAAACAAACCACATGTTCACTACATCAACAAGACTAAGAGTTACCAGCGCTTAAGAGCATGATGTGCTCACGAAGCTTATTGTACTACTCCTGTTGCTATTTCTTAAACTTGTCAAACTCCCTATCAGTGTTTTCTGCCTTCCTCTTTAGTTGATCCACTTGTTCGGTGAGGATAGCTGAACTTTCCTGATGAGCAGCAAGCCATTCCTGAAGTCTAGAGCAGCTTGTCCTGATACCAGCATTCTTCAAAGAAAAGGTGTTGCAGCTAGCTTGGGAGAGGACCTTAGAAACAATATCAACAATAGGTTTTGCTCGTATAGTTTCCATAGCTTCCTGCAAAAACCAAGGAGTAAACATTGGGAAGAGGACTTAAATTGCAGAACCAAGAGATTATGCATAGGTCTTCCTTAGCCTATTGCCGATAGAGATTCATAAGCACAATGCATAGGTAACATATTAACTGTTGTAATATTACAACTTGAAAATGATGATGCCACTTTAGGCTCCTCCTACTTTTCCTTCTTTTATGCCAATGGCTTCAACAGAGTTCATGGAAAGCAAATGAAGGTACTTACTACTTCTTCTCTTGTAGCATCGCTCAGTCCCGTGTTGCTACTGGTATGGAAGTTGTTGAAGATTCCCACTGCATCAACATATTCATGAGGTCGATCATGTTCTTCAATGAGTACTTCTTGATCGTGTCCTACGTTCTTCCTATTTTTGTCTTTCTATTAAAATTACACATGCCTTTCTGTTGACACAAAAGGCATTGCATATTTGATACAAAAAGAGTAACACAACCATCACTACATATGCTTGTAGGTGGGCAATATAGGAGTGAGATCCTATAACCTGGTGGCACTTGACTTTTGCATGGTTTCACTTGTTCTGCTCCGAGTGCTGTCTATAACCATAATTATGTTAGACTACAGCACAAGTAGACCACATAAAGACTAGACAAGAAATAAATGAGTTTACACACACACACACACACACACACTTGTTCTTGGAACTTAACCACATGTGGACAAGTGCACACCACTGTGTGTCATTCATGCAAGACACAGGAGAGGTCTTTCTAATTTCATCAATGGGGATGTCGTTGAAGTAAGATCGCTTGAACCTATACCATGTTTCCTGTACAATAGATTATAATACACTCGTGCATGCTTCTTTTGTTGCTTCATCATTGTCATCAATGGCTAGCCTCAAGTGTAGAAGTGTGAATGCAAATTAAATCCATTACTAAGTTGCTCAAGGTAGAGTTGAATGTCAACAGAGGATATACATACTTACTGATAGCTTGGCCATAAATCCATTGAGAAGTTCGATCCGTTGTTTGTAATGTTTCTAGTGCAAGAAAATTGGTACTTGAGACCTGACTACTACACCTGCCTTTGAGGCAAACTTAATAGCTTGCAATGGATCATGTGGCCGTCTATTTCCCTTGATAATCGAGATGGGCATCCTTGTTCCCATTGATTGGGTGGTTTTGTGAAGCCCAACCCCCTTAGTTGCTTGCCTCGACTTCCTCACTCTTCTCTGTAATGGTACTACACAGTTTTCATACATTCATATTGTTAGAAAAGTAACATGGATATCAAATAGTTTGACTTGATTTATAGAAATGTCTAAGTTAGTACCAACCTTCGCAAGTTTGGTCATTCTGTTGGTGAGAGATAGAGTCTCCTGTTCGGCATGGCTCAGATCATCTTCATGTGACCAGTCCCTCATAGGGCTTTGTTTGCCTTGTGCGTGCTGACTTTTGGACCTAGTTGAAACTACAAGATGCTGCAACTCTACTGGACTAGTTGGCTTCACTCTCTTGGATTGCCATCCCCCAGGACCCATATCGGTGCTGCCTTTTGCCCTGCTGGTAGGGACTTCTCTATGGCTTGTTCAACCCATAGCCTAAAATTGGAGAAACAAACTTAAGCGGCAGGCATGTAAAAATTGCATTGCTATCCACACAACAAAGAACTGAATTGCACTGCTACCTAAACCAACCCCCCATCCCAACATGACAAGAAGAACAAGCACCTCAATTACAAGGGGTACTTGCTCTTCTAAATCTATATATGTATCACCATATCCCTAAACACGCTCCCCTGCTTTAGGGAGATATTCTAGATGTCAACATGTAGATCACAAAAGGCATTTATTGAGTTAACCTTGTACCGAATATCAACAAAATAGAGCAGGAGCGTGCAAATTAGGCACCTAAACTATAGCTTATATGGAAGCCATTACTTGAATAAAGCACATTGAACTACACCTTATACGGAAGCTATTATACTCGAAAAAAGCACATGTGAACTACATCTCATCTAAGAAACATGTAACCCCATCACTATATATCTACATGTCCTAGGTACAACCATTAGAGTACAACACACATCATAAAAGGAATTTGGGTACCTCTTCCTATTCCTGGCTATGCCACGTCGTTGGCACCGCCCTCTTGTCATCCTGGTCGCGAAAGTGGTGCGGCCGGTGTCAACGAAGGGGTAGAAGATCCAATGTGGCGGTCGTCAATGATGATGCTGGCATGCGGGGATTTCATTTTCGCCTGAAATCAAATTTTTGCGTGAGCAGATTGTCGCCTTGTCTGACGTCTTGTGAGCAGAGACCAAATTTTATATGACGAATGGTGATGATATATAGTACGGGGTAATACACTAATGTGTATTAACCGTCGATCACCAATATTAATCCCACAAGTTTTGGTGGACCCCCAAGTTTCAATGGACGGTGACTCTTAATAACATTTATGTGTGCATGATGCCATTACGCAACATGTGGGATAGTCTACTACTAAAGGCATTCTCTGATTAGTACCCATCTTTCCTCTTTTGCATGCCATTTTCATCGCCGTTCGCCCCTTCCGGTGCCACCCACCCTGTGCCACCTCCCCCCCCCTTTCCCCTCCACCCACCCTCCTCCCCCTCGCAAACCAAAACCTCTTGCCTAGATCCTTCCACACCAAGGGGATCTACTATGCCATGGTGATCTACCACGCCGCCATCTGTCAGCGCGCCACTCCTCCAGCGAGTAAGCCGGTCGACATCGCCTTCTTGCCTCGGCATGGTGAGGCCATCTGCGATCTCCTCTTTTTTTCTTCATGAATTTATGGTGTTTGATGAAACACATGTGTAATTTTTTCTGATTGTTGCAGATGGCCCAAGTTAAATCAAAGCGGGTAGAACTACCACATCACAGAAAGAGCTAGAGGAAGGCAACCATTCTCTGAGAAGCAGAGGAATAGGCACCACCACAACCAAAAGAGCCAGAGGAAGGCTCGTAGTGTCCTAGAAGCAGAGGAACAAGCACCACCACATCCCAGGAAGAGGCAGAGGAAGGCGGACAGTATCCGAGAAGCAAAGGAAGAAGCAACCAAAGCTATGCTAGCCTTGGAGTCTAGGAATTCTCACAGGTGGACTCGAACGGCCCGCCGATAGCAGCAGTGTGAGGAGAGTGCTGAAATGGAACTTAGGGAGGTGGAGCTCACTGAGGAACAACTACAGCAAATGACCAAATTCCACTCCAAAAACTAGACCAATCGCTTTGCACCTTCCTAGATCAAATCTGCAGCTACTTATGGGGGCACAGTGCTCGTACTCATGGAGGTTCGATTTGTTCCACAATTGGTGGTACGAGGAGCAGTCGAGGAGGTAATTTTATATCTACCAATGGTGGTACAAGGAACAATCAAGGAGGTTTGGTGTCTGCCATTGGTGCTATGAGGAGCAGTAATATTGAGAGAAAGAAAGAGGTGGCTTCAGTTCTATGACTTTTGGTATTACAGCTCAAAGAAGATACGAAGCATCAGGTTCTGTGATACTAAGTTCTAGTTTCCACTCGTCAAAGAGCCTGGCACAAAATCATAGTTCTAGACTATGACTCAGGAGAGTTTCTTTAGGAGCTACCATGCTAGAGGGATAGCACTAGCAGACCAAAGGATACTTGGTTGGGATGAGCTTGAGAGAGTAGCTGGTATACCCATCCGGCCCCTCTTTGAGCGGTTCCCGGGCTTCGTTCAGCTTTTTAGTGAGGTTGATCAAATTATGATAAGTTGGGTGCATCAGTTCTATGCAATAGTGTGGATTCATCCAGAGCATGACTTCATTGCTTTTATGCTCGATGGTTAGCCAGAGCAAATGTCCTATAACCGCGTGCAACACAACTCCTTGGGGTTGACACTTTAGAAAGGAAGCTCCACCAGATGGTCTATAGAGATGCTCTTCCTCCACATCATAGCAGGGCTAGAGGTACTTTTCCTACAGACTAGAAGATTTAGCCGCTCTTCATGGAGCCCTTCACCGATGGCTCCTTGCGTACACCGAATGCATCGCGCCCCAGAGGCTTATGTTCTACACATGGCTCTAAGGAAGATAGTCCTGCCTCACGGCGGCTATAGGGAGACATTGACCAGCTTATAGTAGTGGCTACTACTATCAATATGGAGAGGCGAGTAGTTTGACTTCTTACATTTTTTCCTATCTGAGATCGAGGATGTGATAGCTGACGCTAGCATCATCAGCTATCTGCTACACTCGATTGACTCTGAAAGGAATGGGCCGTTGTACAACGAGTCGACCTGCGAGGTTATGACCTACATGCCAACAAGTTCGGACTATCATCGTCATGGATAGTGTGCCCTTAGGTCCGTTCAAGATCTATTACCTAGATAGGACAGAGAAAGACACGAAATGGTGGATGCAACCCTAGAGCAAGCAGAGCTCTAGTCTAGGATTTGAGGAATCTTGAATGTACGAATGCAAGATTCAAACTCCAATGATGACGACTACCATGACCCTACGTCAGACGACCACGATAAGGGAGGATCGTCCTCCGGTGGTGTGGCCGACAAAAAGATGGATGATGTTCCACCTACTATAGAGACGTTAGCCAAGAAGGCATAGCCTCCAGTGTCCGTTCAGCAACCGTTGGAGCTTGGATAGATACTTGCTAGACTAGTTGTCGGCCAAGAAGAAAACCAGAAGTGTATGGAACAACAAGAGTGGTATTTGAATGCAAGTATTGATAAGCAAGTGGAGAGTGTGGTCCTTCTCAAAGAGTAGATGAGCCAGCAATCATCTACTTTTTATGAGGCCATCAACCAACTAGGCCAAAAAATCGACCTGATGTGCAATATGTTCACCAGTTGCTTTAATCAACTATACAATACCACATGGGTTAAGGCCCCTAACTTTTAGACCCTTTAGTTGCAATGTGGTAGTCAGGTCAACCCCATTGCTAGTTATCTGACTGGTCCTAATAATACAACTATCCACATAGAATTACCCATTGCGACGATGCTACATAAGCAGAGTTCAGCTTTAGGTCCTGATCAAGCCGGTGATCCACCTTCTTCACCCCTCAAGGTTGAGGTGCAAGTCACCATGGAGGCATATACAGAGCCTCTCAGGGCTTCTCCAACACCCAAGATACCTAAGACAGCTTTAGGTTCAGATGAGGCAGGTGATCCACCTTCTTCGTCCCCTCAGGTCGAGGTGCAAGCTTCCACAGGGACACATACAGAGCCTCTCGGGGCTTCTTCAATGAATGAGATTCCTAGACCTGCTAATGCTAGTATTACTACAGTCAAACATAAGCAGAGTTCAGCTTTAGCTCATGAGGTAGATGATCGACCTTCTCCGCCCAATCAGGTTGAGGGGCTAGATACTACATTCAAGGCCACAGGGGCACATACAGAGCCTCCTAGGGCTTTCCCAACAATCGTGGAGCCTAATGTGACTACTGAGCCTACTAATTCTACCATTAATAGAGCTGAGTCGACCCCAGGGTCTGACACTACTACTTCAGTTCAATAGACCAGAGAGTCCACCATTCGTCCAAGTAACCACTTCACTGAGCATGATGAGATATCGGATTCGGATGATGAGATTTTAGCGTACTCACCAGGCGAGTTCTACCTCAACTGCACCATCATGACTTCAATGCCTACTTTGTCATCATCACCACATCCTTTAGATGTGTAGTCACCTTGATTCCTTGCCGAGAAAGGGACGTATAAGAGATTGGTGATAGTTCGACAGTCAAAGGGTGGGATGCGGTGGAATGTGAGGGAACGGAGGCATCAAAATTTGGATTTAGAACAATTCTTGATGTAATAATTGAAGTCTTGCTTATGACACAATGTCTATTTTATTGTTCTGTAATAAGTTGTACATGTTGAACCCTTTTTATCACTATGTTGCCATGTAGGCATCAAAATTTGGATTTAAAATAATTCTTGATGTAATAATTGATGTCTTGCTTATGACACAATGTCTATTTTATGGTTCTATAATAAGTTATACATGTTGAACCATTTTTATCACTATGTTGCCACTGTAAATTAAACCTAACATCTAAGTGCGATATGAGCGACATCTATATAGTCTGACTACCTCGTTGCAACTCGAGCCATTCCTCTTAAGAGAGAACTACAGGGTCGAGCAACCCCATTGCAAGTCGAGGAGTCACCCGGACATGAAATCTATTATCCAACGTGTTACAAATCATAGAGTAGGGGTCTTTCTTTCATGCAGACAAATCTTGTGTGTGCATTCAAATCTTGCATGTGCATTCAGAAAAGAGTAATAGATATTGTCTGACGACACAATCGCATAGCATCAGACTTTCTCATGTGTGCATTCAGAAAAGAGTAATACACATTGTGCCAATGATTATCATTTACAATGCCTGGCATAGGTGAAAGCATTCAGAATAGAAATATGCGAAGTTACTAAGTTATCTATGGTGTTTCATAAGAGGGAAGGAAGCTTCCCTAAAACCTAACTTCCTTTCGAGAGGGGAGGCAGGATCCGGCCCATGACCTCCTAATCACCTCATCCGAGCATGTCGGCCGCACAAGCCGATCGCATCCAAGCACAAGAAGCAAACACCGTGAAAGACAAAGCGACATGCATAAGTTGCTCTTCGAATTAAAGTAACAAACTAGCCTTTCATTAAGATTGGAATGACCATAGATACAATCTATGGCTCAAAGAAGGCAGCGAGGACGACGTCTCCCGCATGCGTGGCCGCCACAATGGCCTCCGCGGTGGTGGTAAAGTCACTGTGAGCTCCTCCGTCTCCTCCTCATCGGCGCCAACTGGAAAGCCAGGTTCCAGCAGGTAGAGATCATGGCTGGAACAAGCTACACCATAGCCAGGGCTAAGGCAGCCCCATGGCGCACCCCGCTAAGGGCCACCGTCCTAACTCGAGCTGGCATGGCCCACAGACGGTCCTCAAGCAGGACACCCCCTACGTTCACGTCGTTGACGGTGACGAGGGCCGCCTCTCGAAGAGCGGCCAACTCCTCCTCCAGGCCTAACAACACTAAAAACCATCAAAACAAGGCCGTGGACATTTGGACAAAGATTCTTGACAAAGGAAACCTTACTGATCATCCTAGCCTGAGCATCGGCAGCCGCCGCCCGGGCATCAGTTGTTGTTGACACCAAAATTTGGTAATGTTATTGCCAATGAAAGACTACATAAGAAAGCTGATAATTTGTCGAGTATTGAGTTTAAAAAGGCAGATTCGAGGATGCATGCTAGATAGATCTCTAATATGAATCGGCAAACCAGTTTAATTATCATTGGCATACTTATAGCTGGGTGCAAGCAAGCAAGATGGCTGAATTTGGATATGTGTCCAGGCAAGATGGTTAAATTAAGATACATGTCTAAATTAAGATATGTATACAAGCAAGATGCATACCCTATATACCTTGCAACAATTGCCGTATCTAGGCTCGGCCAAACGAGAGAAAGCAGACGATGCAAGGAGATAGGAAAGAAAGGAGTCTGGCTTAGATATTTGAGAAAGATAGTATTTTTATATTATCTGGCCGGGCTGCACAAGGAAATTTAAATGACATTTGTGGACGTAATGGATACGTGAAGCTTGTGGATGGGGTCCACGTACAAGGAAGAGGCAAGCAAATAAAAGAGTCACATACATGCATGTGGGGCTTGACGTGGATGCCGATTAAAGCAAAGGAGATATATATACATATACGTGATCACAAGGCTTGTTTGTTCAATTATTAGGGATATACGTATATTCATCAGCAAGGTAATGTACCTGCAAGGCTTTGCCGGTTGAGCCAAACAAGAAAGGACGCGTTAGTTAAAGAAGCTTTGTTGGCAAGGATTCTACATCAGGGAAAGCTAGAGTCCATATATCTTAATATTTTCTTTTGTTTAGATATTTCTTTTGAGACAAGACTTGTATGTTATGAACAGCTATGAGTCATTAGCCTAGGGGTATAAATATAAGCCCCCAACCATTGTAAAGGAAAAACAATCAATTAATCAATACAATTACTTTTTTAGCTTCACGCCAACCCTTAGAAGTAGGAGTACTGTAGATCTTGGCGAGTTCTTCAACAAGCAGGGCTGCATCGACTGATCGACCTCCGGTTTGTCTGTGAGTACCATCACGACTTGTATCATACTTGTAAAGCTACATCAGCGGATTGATATTTTACGAGTATAATATAAGTTAGTTATCGATCTGTATCATTATTTGTAAGGCTGCATCAGCTGATTGATCTCTTACGAATCATAATATAGATCAAAGTTATCGATCTTGTGTTAAATAACTTGTTGTTTAATACAATATCACCAGTTATCGAATCTGTTAAGATTAATAAGATTTTCCTTGCTGTTTTTGGTTGATTCACTAGCTATCGATCTTATTATAATTAATATTTTATTAATTATAACAAATCACCTGATTGAGATAGGGATAGATCGGCATCATATCATTTTAATTGGTCATCTTCTAGTCTAGTCACGCTTTAATTCTGTTAGATCGGTTGTTTTATCTCTATTCCAATCAAATATAGTATGTATCCAAAGACATGTTTTAATTTTGAATAAACTCACTAGTTACTGAGATCTAATCTAATGACACTACTATAGCTGCATCGACCCGGTCGAACCTCACTGGTAAGACTTTAGATTAGAGATTATCGATTAGTGATTTTGTTCGTGATCGAGACATGTACTTTGTTTGTTTGCTATGCATGCATCGGTTATTTTAGCCGATTTGCGTGTGCCTTCACACATAAAGCATGTTTTTCATGAATCTATCAATATATAGGTGGTTTTATAGATTCTTTGGCTTTAGTTCGTTACTATTATCATAGTTGTATCGATCCGGTCTATTGATGGTAACAGATTAGATCCAGAGCGTTTGTAGATTCACTTGTATTAGACAGTTAATTTGTTTGCATGTTATATCTTTTATCGTTAAATTTATCGGCTAAATGCTTTACACTGGTTATATCTATCTAGTTGATAATGCTTTCTTTATATTACTTATATCTGAGTGCATCATACTTGCTATCATAAATCAATCATGACCCACGAGCATCACAGTACTTAACAGTCGATTTCTCCTCGTATCGGCTATCTAGTCGATCCCCCTGTTTGGCTGCTCTTGAAGCGGCATACTTGGAACTGTCGAAGCAACACCGGCATATTCCACCCTAAATTACTGATAAGTTTTCTCTCTTTATCAATTGCAGGTCAAAATTGACTGGCACGCCTTTGGGATTTTTAGGATCGACTGGTCCTGTGTTGAAGCCAAGCAAGATCTATGGGTTGACCTCGCTCAGATCGTCTGGCTTGCAGTGTATCAGGCATATCGCCACATTTTTGTGCCCGGTGGGACCACAATCCTCTAATTGGAAGTCAGATCTACTATTTGCAGCCGCCGCACATCAGGACAGAAGGCCGATTGTGTTTATTATGTTTTCTATGGGAAGGACGTTGATCGGCAATTAATTTACATACAGTTTCAGTGGGACTTGATTATTTACCTCAGTGTATCGGTTGCGGGTATACAACTATTGCTAGTCCTTCTGAAGTACCAAAGGAACTGATATATATGAATATACTAGCGGGCAATCCAAGAGATGCAACATCGATTCTATCGTTATATCGTCTCGGTGGCCAGGTTGTGAATCTTCTTTGGATTCATGGGAAGATGGACTTGACCGACATGTTTTGCGATGGATCCATCGACTTCAGGACACAAGGGCAAGTGCAAGATCAGCAAAACTTGGAGCCGATGGGTGTTCCCATGTCACTTCCGATAGCTTCATATTTTAATCAGATCATTAAGGATGTACCGTCCAAATATTTCAAGCCTCGAAGATTCCAATTATTTTAATCAGATCATTAAAGATGTCGATGGAGGTCGTTCAGTTAATCGGCAGTTCAATGGCCGCCATGTACTTATAGGCCATCCAAGATGCCAATATGTCGTGCCGATCTAGCATCCCATTGGCTTGGAAAGTAATTGAAGAATTATCGTACATCTAGTACGTGCTACAGCCCAAGAGCATGAGCCCAACATATACATTGCTATTTGATTGCTGTTGCCTGCTGTCATAATTGGCTTATAATAATAGCCGATGTGATCAAGATCAAAATCCCAGGACAATATTCAATATGAAAAAAATATTAGGAATCCAAGAGGTCACAAGTCACAACATCCATCTGCAGTTGGAATCCCATGATATCACGGTGATAAGTAGGGCAGCGCTGTGTATCAAGAAGGACCTGAAGATCACCAGCCTAGAAGCTTCAAATATAATATTTAAATAATATTGATTCAATGGTGAAAAAGAATAAGGTATATATGATTATCAATGGAGCCACCACCAGCTTACGAAGAGTTTGGAAAGCATTGGCTACTAGCTTGAAAAGTCAATAAAGGTACTAGTAAAGCCGATTGGATCATGTCCAAAAAAATAATAAAGAAAGCATCGGTTGAAGAGCAAGCTGGAGCTAGTTGTGTACCCATTGGCGATGGAAAAATACATGGGATCTGTTGAGTCGTGAGTCTCTGGCACAGCCAATGCCGATGTGACTAAATACAAAGGTTGGAACACTGGTTAGTTGTTCATTCAGCTATGGAAGAGCCGACAAGATTTTAATCGCCTATGGGGTTGGCGATTTCACCCAGCAGCACAGGAGCCGATTTTACCCGTCGGCACAGCTCCAGCACAGGGATCTATTGGCTCTCCATAGGGCAACGTGTACCAGATTATTCTAAGGTTATCGGCTTGTGAGTAGCCGATTAGTTCCTTCGGCCACCCAAGAAACCGGCACCCTGTATGCACCACTGTGTACAGAATAGCCGATGAAGTTGTTGGAATTTAATATTTTGGGCCAGTTCATCGACTACTTGTTTTCCAGCTACTAAAGATTGATCGGTTACAAGGGAAGAATAATTAGTTGGTTTGCCATTGGGGCCTCCCTCTCACTGTTCTGTAAATACAATAGAATGATTATATTACTGGGTCGCAGAAGCCAGAGGACACGCCGACGACGACGCTCACAACTTCGCAGCGAGGCTACAGCTGTACCGCCGGACGCCAACCTCGTTCCATGGCTTGCCGAATCAGCCGATTTGTCCAGGACACGTTCGCTTGGGGTGTGTCAGTATCGTTTCAAGACAGATCACGCCCAGCCGCCTCAGTTTGCATGAATAGCCGATGAGTTCAGGAATCATCTGGATTATGACTAACGATCAAATTAAATATCGGCTGGAGGCGCCGTACAAGACCGAGATGGCCATGAAAGAGAAAAGTTATTCAAGGGAGCATATAATATTCTATCAACAGTTGGATCAAGCTCTAGTTCAGATCAGAAGAAAGTTGCAAGAAAAGCTAAGGCACCTGTTACATCGTTCAGTTTAAGTCAGAAGGCCTGAATCAGCTAATATACTTGCCGATTTGATAACGAGAGAAGAGAACAACTATCAGGATTCATGTTCCTCCCTGCCCCAAGCCGATGACACATCTGTGCCCAAGCCGATGGAGACTTTTTGTGGTGATCGGCCTTCAAAGCAAAACCCACCAAAGGAAGCTAATACGTCTTGATCAGCTGCCCCACGCCTCCACCTGTTCGTATCCTAGTCTAGAACGACAGAGACCCTAATGTTGTACGTTGGCCATGGCACGACTGTACGAGCAGAGGCGGTGTCGTGGCAATCGACAACTTGGTGCGGCGGCCGGCAAAAGCACGCTGCAGTCTCGCAGCGATCCGCAACTCGGCACAGTGGCTAACAGATAGTTGTGGCGATTCAGGCTGTTGGACGGTGCTGCAAGTTTGCATGTGGCCGAGTACAATTGTACAACGTTGTATGATGGCACCATGAAAGAAGAAGAGCAAATATGTAATGAAAAGCGATGGCGGGAGGAGTAGTAGTGCTGGAGCTGATTGAAGGAGCCGATACAGTTGGGAGCAAAGCAACCGATCAAGCAAAGAAGAACAAGTCCTACTCGGTGCAGATGCAAGGCCGACAAACCAAAAAGCAAGAGCCCTCACCTCCATCGGCTCAAAGACAGTCTTGATGAGTCAACTGCTCCAGCAAAATACTGCTGCTGCCAATTTGATCATGAACATTAAGTAAACGACGGAAAAAGTCAATAGCTGGTTTTCTAAAATATTATTAAATCAGGAGTACTGCTTCCAAATTTGCAAGCCGATGGAATTTCTTCGTCATCGGATTTATAATACATAAATTGTTTCATTCGATCCAAAAATAGCTTGATAGTTGAGCCCATGCAGCCTTCAATGTTGCAATCAAGATGTCATCAGCTCAAGAAAAAGATCACCATCATCGGCCCTTAGATTTTGAAGCATGAAGCTGTCAGTTTGCAAGTCTTGAATGGTCGCCCTGCGTGTTGGTGCTGTCGCAGGCTGGCAGAAATATTTTATCCTATATATTAGCAGGGCTATAGATGTCGTCAACCCGCTGCTATCCTCATCGGCCCAAGAAACAGTTACTTTACTAGAACCAAGTGTTCGGGCCGATGATGCCGATGGAAGCCGATCGGCAAGGATTGTTAAAAAACCTATGAAGTCCGAAAGATTTACGTCAGGGACAACAATACATGAGAGCGTTGATCAGCAAACATATTAAAATTGGCCAATGGAGATATTTTACTATCAGATTTATAAGCAACCAATACGTTCGAAAGGTTGTTTTCATTGACCGGAGTATTGGTGTATACTATCAGAAGAGCCGATTGATGGACTATCGGCTACCACAGGGGCGACTCTCTGTGACACTGATATATTGCTCAAAGGTTTCATAGAGGTGGCTTATTGGATCATATGACGGCAGCACATGCCGAGCCCCAGCCGTGATATGTATTGAAAAGTGCTCGAGCTATATTTAAATAGCATTGATATGATTGATTGTTGGGACATCGGCTTTGGATGCAGAAACAGCCGATGGTGAACCTTGTGTGTGCAACGTGCCATTTGTCTACTACCTCCAGACCACGTGTTGCTATTGTGGAAGTCTCGAGGATAAAATTCAGGATGTGCTGCTGGAGATAAGCTACAAATTTATATACATATTACACGGCCATCTAATCTACGTCAAGTATAAGGTGGAAGAGATAGCAGCACCAGCAGACGTACATATAGACGACATGCAAGTCCCCGAGCAAGTAGAGCGCCCAGCGATGCCATGTTAATTCATCAGCCTCCTGTTGCGGTTCGTTCGCCGTGGCACAAACAGCACAGAGATCGTCTGGCGCATGCTCCACCTGGACGTGAACATGAAGATGATAATCGGCAACCAGCTAGCTATCGACAAGGAGACGGTGCGGTGCCTTAACATGTACCTGTCCACTACCCTGCAAGACTACAGTAAGACCTGCGATGGATAGTCTGATCGACGAGCTTCACTAGCACTTTTCAACGAAGCGAATAGGATCAAGATCCACCGGATGTTCCTAGAGCACAAATACGAGATCGTGAAATGACCAGACACATCTATGACATGCCGGTGATGACGTAAATGACACGTCGGCACTGAAGTAGACGGAGTGGACAAAACGAAGATGACGAGGCACTCATTGGCACAACTACCAGACCAAAGCTCTCCACAAGACTTGGAGGTCACCTCGGCCTCGACGGCGCGAGCGAGGCTGCTACCAATGACGATGGCGCCACAAGGTTGCCATGCAAGACGGCGAGATCTTGCGCTGCCAACGATGCCATGAGATTACCAGGGACGCCAAGGCGGCAGTGCTGGAGATGACGTGAAGCCACCGTGCCGTCGCATCGTACAGCTTCCTCGTTCCAATGAACGGAGGCGCTGGTAGTGCATGCCTTTCACAAGGATTATCAGAGCACATTAATAAGCAAACAAGAGAACAGATTCTTGCGTGTATAGCCATGTAGTACACCAGTATGTGTACATATGTTGCAGTACGTGGTTTGCACTGTACTAGCTGACAAAGCAAGCCACCAGGGGACTATGGAGACTTGCATCTGTGTACAGATGCATCACTGCTACAAACTATTGATTGTAAAGCCCTTCATGCATTCAAGACAGAGACGACGATGAGGCCGTTGGCTGCTGGCCAGGGTCACAAAATAGTGTTGCTGCTGCCGATGATATTATCAAGTGCCATTAGGTCACTTACCGATGACACCATGGAGTTTATGATGTTCACATGAAAAGCAGAATTTACTGCATTATGCACCCACTACACATTGGCTCTGAATCTTTCCATTATTGCTGCTACTGAGCCGAATGCTTGATCGGTCAGTAACAAAGAGGAGGCAGATGTCCATGATTACTGCACCTAGATAGCCGATTATAATTATAAAGTGCTGGGGGGGGGATCAGCTCCTAATTGGCAAAAAACAGATGAACGGTCAGAAGTTCAAGAAAGTTGAATCCAAGCAAGTCATCAAAGATATAGGCTTATGAAAGCCGATTGTGAGATGCAAAGGAGAATCAATTTTGGAGTTGTCAAGGCCAAAAAGAAGATAATTGACGTGAGGCCGATAATTTGAAGCAAAGATGCTCATCGGCTCATAATGGAGTACGTGCCGCGAATATGAGGTATGCCTTTTTATAGTTGGCTCACATGTTTCTTATTCCTTGCTTATATTCCTATCACTTGTGAACAATCTATCATAGGGAAAACATGCTATCTAAGTAATTGATGAATGAGATATGGTATGATAAAAGGAACATTGCTTCTTTTTGCAAAGTGCTTGGGAAATTTTCTTATAAAAAAGGCCATCACCGTGATAATAAGAAAAATAATAATAAAAACAGTATATATGAAAAATAAAAAAAGTAAAAATATATAAAAATAAATATAGGAAAGATAGATATAAAAAAATAAAAATAAAAGAAAATAAATAATAAAGAATATAAGATTAAAAATAAAAAAAATAAAAAATAAAAAAAAATTAAAAAATTAAAAAATAAGTAGAAAGAAAAAAATATATGAAAATAAAAAAGGAAAAAATAATAAAAAAATAAAAAAGAGAAAATAATAAAATATAATAAAATATAATTAAAATATAATAAAAATAAAAAATATTAAATGAAAAAAAATAAAAAATAAAAAGAAATATAATGATAAAAAGTCGATTGGATCATGTCGACCGGGCGTGTCAAAAAGTGTGTCGGCACAAAAATATGGCGATGCGCCTGACACACTGCAAGTCGGACGATCTGAGCGAGGTTAACCCGTAGATCTTGCTTGGCTTCAACACAGGATTAGTCGATCTTGAAAATTCCGAAGGCGTGCCAGTCAATTTGACCTGCAATTGATAAGGAGAGAAAGCTTATCAGTAATTTATGGTGGAACATGCCGGTGTTGCTCCGATAGTTCCAAGTATGCCGCTTCGAGAGCAGCCAAACAGGGGGATCGACTAGATAGCCGATACGAGAAGAAATCGACTGTTAAGGACTGTGATGCTCGTGGGTCATGATTGACTTATGATAACAAGTATGATGCACTCAGATATAAGTAATATAAAGAAAGTATCATTAGCTAGATAGATATAACCAGTGTAAAGCATTAAGCCGATAAGTTTAACGAGAAAAGATATAACATGCAAACAAATCGACTGTCTAATACAAGTGAATCTTCAAACGCTCTGGATCTACTCTATTACCATCAACAATGAGGTTCGATCGGATAGATACAGCTATGATAATAGTAACAAACTAAAGTCAAAGAATCTATAAAACCATCTATATATTGACAAGTTCATGAAAATCATGCTATATATATGAAAGCATAGGCGAATCGGCTAAAATAGCCGATGCATGCATAGCAAATAAATAAAGTACATGTCTCGATCATGAACAAAACCACTAATCGATAATCTCTAATCTAAAGTCTTGCCAGTGAGGTTCGACCGAGTCGATGCAGCTATGATAGTGTCATCAGATTAGATCTTATTAACTATTGAGTTTATTCAAGATTGAAACATGTCTTTAATTGCGTACTATGTTTGATTGAAATAGAGATAAAATAGTTGATCTAGCAGAATTAAGCCATAAATCATAAGATTTAAAGCGTGACTAGACTAGAAGATGATCAATTAAGATGATATGATGCCGATCTATCTCTATCTCAATCAGGTGATTTGTTATAATTAATAAAACATTAACTATAACAAGATCGATAGCTGGTGAATCAACCAAAAACAGCAAGAAAAATCTTACTAATCTTAGCAGATTCGATAACTGGTGATATTGTGTTAAACAACAAGTTATTTAACATAAGATTGATAACTTTGATCTATATTATGATTCGTAAGATATCAATCAACTAATGCAGCCTTACCAACAATGATACAGATCGATAACTAACCTATATTATACTCGTAAAAGATCAATCGGCTGATGCAGCTTTACAAGTATGATAGAGATCGATAACTAACCTACTTGTTGAAGAACTCATCGAGATCTACAATACTCCTACTCCAAAGGGTTGGCGTGAAGCTAAAAAAGTAATTGTATTATTTGATTGATTATTTTTTTCACAATAGCCGGGGTCCAATATTTATACCCGAAACTTGAACATGAATCCTACTCAAATACGACTCATTATAATTCTTGGAATAAAAGAAAACATTCCTAACTTAAGATAACTTGGACCCTGATCTTTTTTTTTTTTGTAGAGTCCGACATATTTTCCCCAATGCCATCCATACGTAGTCCATTGACATTATCTATTGATGTCATCCAAAAAGATCCAATCCTAGTACCGCATCTGAATCAACTGATATCGATTCATATCTATTCGATTCCTTGAGGATACAATCTTAGAAGCTTCAAGTTCCCACGTTCTCTCTACTAAATTTTGGTGTAAACAACAGTCTCTCGCTCCGAGGCGGCAAGGGCAGTCTGGATGGCGTTGAGGCAGAGCGTGAGCCGACTAACCTCGCCCTCAGGGTTGGAGCGCGTGTCGCGAGCCGCATCCCGATTATGGAGGGACTCGTGGACTTCTCGGTGGTCACGGGGAGAAGACCCCTCTGGTTTCATAGGGCGCGCGTCCAGAGAGCGGGCGACACCGGATAACCGCCTGACCTCTAGCGTCACGCGGCATCAGAAATGGCCCTAAAAAGATTAAGGAGATCAGAACAGAACTGACTCTGAAAACTAAGAACAAGACCGCCTTACCCAAAGCGCCGCAAATGGGAACGGAGACGTGGTGGAGGCCCACTTAGCTTCGGAGGGTTCTCCGCCGGGCCCTTCCCATGGTCCATCACTCTAGCCAAAGACATGACTCGCTCGAGGCTGGAGAGAAGGCGAAGGAGTATTGCAGGAAGACAGAGAAGAGCGATTACCTCGCTCTTATCTCTCTCATAGATTTATGGCTAAACCAGGCACAATAGGCTCTCTGGGTTTCGTGCAAATTTAATACAGATTTAATTGCTGTGGATTTCCATGCAACAAGTTGCAGTGGGTGTAGTCAGAAAAAGAGTAATAGATATTGTTCGGCATGTTACAATCACATAGTATCATACTTTCTCACATGTGCATTCAGAAAAGAGTAGTACACATTGTGCCAACAATTAACATTTATATAATGCCTGACACAGGTGAAATCATTCGGTTATTGTCTGGCACATTACAATCACATAGTATCACTCTTTCTCGCATGTGCATTCAAAAAAGAGTAGTACATATTGTGTCAACAATTAACATTTATACAATGCTAGAGCAGGTGAAAGCATTCAGTCATTGTTCGGCGCATTACAATCATGTAGTTTCAGACTTTCTTGTGTGTGCATTTAGAAAGGAGTAATACACATTGTGCCAACGATTAACATTTATAATGCCTAACGCAGGTGCAATCATTCAGAACAGAAATACACTAATAAGTTACTAAGTTACCTATGGTATTTCATATGTTTTGTGGATCAGTTGGAGGCCATTGTGCATTTCACTATCGATGGCAAGCAGATCTAGCGTCAGAGCCACATCCACTCCTAGCACCAGGCCACGACCTCCTCCTTTGTGGGTTGTGCATCAAATAACCAGCGGCATAGCCCGTCGGTCCATTTCTCCATGAAGCGCTTTAGGACCTTCTTCATCATCGACTCTGGCGACACGACCGGCTTCCACCTAGTGAGGAGCATGTCGAACACATCATACCCTTCATTCAGCGGGATGACACTAATGGCAACAAATCGAGATGCCAAGCGCGGTACAACGAGCTTGTCGATGAATGATGTCCACCAATCGGTCCCACCGAAAGCGAGCTTATACTGCATCACCATCTTGTCGTCGCTATCTGCCATGAAGAACCACCTGCACAGAGCACCCTGCCAATCTTTTCTATGGAACTCACCCTGTAGGCAAAATCTCAGACGCCCACATCATCAGGTGGTCAACCCGTGCATCCATAGCTGCCATTCCTCCCGGCAGTAGCTTGTTGCGGACATTTCCAAATCTGTGCTTTAGGTAAGGAATGATGACACCATTGACAAACCCGTTCCAAACATCAGGCGAAGCCGGTTGCTTCCATGGCAGCACAATGTCATAATTTTTGTGCGCGTTTTCACTAGTACACTTCAACAGGAACTTTTGGACTGCGGTCATCACCTTGGTGAGCATCGACTGTAGCAAGTCTTGATCGATGGTCGACATCCACGGATACAGAAATATGTTAACTGGAACAATCTCCGAGAAAGCGTCGTACCTATCGGCAGCGTCGGACAGTCTGAGCAACACTACATCATGCAAGAATTCCCTAGTGTGAGGAAACTCTGGCGGTAGGTTGTGCAAGAACTGTACCAATTATTCATGCTGCGGGAACTTGGTGGGAGTCCACGCCTCCTTCAACCATTTCATAATGGGGTTGACCACCAGTTCAATGAGCATCCCAGCATACGATAAGGAGGTAGACCTATCGTCCAAGAGTATGTACTTGAGCTTGCTCATCACCTCCATCTTCCTATTCGGCTGCTCTAGCGGATCATACTACATCAACTGCTTGAACGTCTCCAACACGATAGGGACCAACATCTTGCATGCTGTGTCTGGTAGGGACATCTCCTTGTAATATGAGGGATACACAGTCAGCAACTTTGTGAACTCACTAATAACCATATCCAAGATGACCTCGGTGTGGCTCTCCTATGGGCTTGGTGGTTACATGACCTTGTCATCATGAGGACTCAAATTGCTTACACCCTCATCATCAGACGAGGTTGAATTGTTGGAGGGATTATTGGCTATAGGGATGATGTAGGAGGCGTCAGCGCGGTCGGTGCTGAGACCCGAGTACCTATGGCATAGTCGCACCTGGATGAGGTTGGCATCCCCTTGGTGGTGCAGTCTGAGGCTGTGGCCAGCACTATAGCCCATGCATTCCATTATCTGGTGAACCTCTAAGTTGTTCACAGTGGTTGACGTTGGCACCATCGGATAGGGTGACGCTTGATGCACGCCCAGTGGAGCGGAATGGATAGACTACGATGCCAGGTCCCTAGAGTCAAACGGCATGGGTCACCTATAATCGATGATAGCAATGGGCATGGCATCCTTGTTGGCAATCGCGGCACCATCAGCATCGACAACTGTGGCACCATTAGCATCATTAACCGATGTGCCATCAGTATCAACAACCGCGATGCCAGGGACATCGCTAGTGTTGTGCTCTGCTGGTGCCATATGCTGGATGTTGCCACTGGTGGGCTCGTCGGAGGCCATGGGAAGAGGCGACAGTCATGTGGATGGATGTCACAACAAAGTGGGAGGCGAAAGAAGTTGTGCACTACTAATTTTTTCACTTAAGTACGGGATTGTGTTGGAGTAGTGTCGGGTATCGTTATTAGGGATACCCAAAGCAAGAAAGTTAGAGCCCACGCTAACTCCCCTCGATTGCTCAAGACATATTAAAAGGTCTCGCCCGACCCCTTGGGTGTGGGCTCCGTCTCGCCCGACCTCTTGGGTGCGGGCTCCATCATGCCCGACCTTAAGGCCGTGGGCTCCGTTTCACCCAACCCAAGGCCACGGGCTCCATCTCGCCCGACCCCTTGGGTGTAGGCTCCGTCTCGCCCGACCCCACGGGTGCGGGCTCCGTCTCGCCCAACCTTAAGGCCGTGGGCTCCATCTTGCCTTAGCCCTTGGGTGCGGGCTCCGTCTCGCCCGAGCCCTCGGGTGCGGGCTTCGTCTCGCCCGACCCCTCAGGTGCGGGCTCCGTCTCACCCGACCTTAAGGCCACGGGCTCCATCTCGCCTGACCTCTTGGGCTCATGCTCCATCTCACCCGACCCCAAGGCCATGAGTTCCGTCTCGCCCAAGGTCACGGGCTCCATCTCGCCCGACCCAAAGGACGCGCGTTTTGTCTCGTCCAATGGGGAGCCATACCGTTGCCAACCACTCTAGGTCCAAGCGTATGGACTTGGGTCAAAACTCTAACACCAGGGAAGAAGATGGCATGCCTCGATGTAACCCGTGGCCATGACGGGCCATAGCTGGCAATTCACATCAAGAGCAGTGTCGGGCGTGCCGGTTCTGTTCTGCCTAATCCTCGTACAGACGCTGACAGGCGCGTCAGTTCACCACAACGTCCACCGAGATGGAGTGGAACGCCATGACCAGCAGATGATGCATATGTATGGCGCCAGTGATGAATAGGGTCGTGACATGGAGCCATCCCTGTTGACATCTATAGGATCGATGGGACCCGCATGAAGGAGAAGAAGGACCCGGCGATCCTGGAAGCCTTCTTCTCTCTTGTTCTTCTCCTTTTCCTCCTTTGTAACCCATGCTTTTCCTTCGCCTATAAAAGGGGAAGCAGGGCGCCCCTACCGGGGGATCCGGACAAGAGATTAAAAAAATACAAGAGCACGACACGAGCACATTGCTAAGCACCAATCGAGCTCTCAGCACCCATTCACTCCCTCCACCAGAGACTTTGGATCCTCTTCCTCTCTCGCCTGTTTGTAACCCCTACTACAAATCAAGTACTAGTAACATGAGCAGCAACAAACTAGACATAGGGATGTTCTACCTAAACTAGTATAAACCCATGTGTCCTCCAAGCACACTATCCGAGCCAAACGCACAAATACAAATTTACTCATCGGTGGTCTGAAAACACTAACAAGTAGTTCCAAGCACTGGATGGACGATGATCAGTAACTACTGCATCAATACGATTGAATTGAGATTGGGCCATGTTCGTCGCATCGCCATGGGCATCACAACCATCAAAGTTTGCCCTTTCTGATTGGAGGATGTGGATGTATAGCTGTTGAGATTATCGAGACCCTAAGATAGTCCGACCCTATGAAATATAGATGCTCCGGATCACTGCAAGTCGATGAACAATGAAATACAATGCTAGCAACTATCAGGGGCTATCCAACTAGTCCATAGAACCCAACTATCAGGTGCTAACAACTAGTTCTAGTCTATAGAACCCAACAATTAGTTTGCTTTTTTTAGCCATGGCTAACTAGTTATACTCCATCCAAATAGGGCCTAAGACAGTCTAATACTAGGAAATCTTAACAGGCCAGATAATAGTTCTAATGAAACAACAAGATACATATCGTGTCAACTCTTGCGCCGAGTTCACCACAACCATCCGCCGTTCGTCTTGCGCACCTCCACCTTGAGCTTAGCTTCATCATACTCCTGCTCCTCCTCCCATTCCTCATCCTCATCATCGCTATAGGTGGCCTCGTGGATCATGCTAAAGAAGCAGGTGTCACCGACGTTGAGGTGGTTGCTTACATAGAACTTGTCCCACCTATACTTGAACGACGTGCGCATTTTGTTGTTCATGCGGGTCCTCTCCAAGCCCATGTACCAGAACTACCTAGCCATCTATAGCTAGATGGCTTTCTGCTGCTAGTAGCCATGCGCTACCTCAAAGTCCACTAGCATGTTCTTCGCCTCACACAAAAAAAGATTGATCAAAAATACGACACTGATAACTTGCGACATCGGTACGTTCTGTGTCTTGCGCGAGTGCTCACTAGGTACTTTGCTTTGAGGTGGTACTTCTTTAGGATCACTACAAAACTACTCAGCTCCATGATGGGCAGGGAGAGCTAACTACCGCTTGCCTCGAAGTCATGCGGGTACTGCTTGCGGCAGGTGGTAAGGTTGAAAACTTTGATGTTAATCTATGACCGGCCGTCATACCGCAATACAAGAGAGAACCCATCTTGGAGATCGAGGGCATGGGTGAAGTGCTTCCATCCCTAGTGGAGGTACAAGTGACCGCCGTCAAGGAACACCTCCACCTTCCACCAGGCCTTGGCTCTGCTCGTCGTCTAGACAATGCTTGAGTTTTCAGCAACCTCTAACGGCCCGGGCCATTACAGCCGATAGTTTCTACGTGCACAATGATCAACATAGCTAGATAGAGGGTCAAGTTCTTTCTCAATGGCAAACCCTAGTAGATCGGATTTAGCACATAGAAAATGGGCGCTTACCAATGTTTCTGCATACAATCCAGGAAGAAGGATCTTCATGCACTCTAGGTCACTCTAGGCTCGGTCCTGCCATGTCTTCTTGCAGCCCCACCGTGCCAATTAGGGAACTTGATAGTCTTGAGGAATCCTTGTTGGTATGTCTCTGTTCTCATTCTCCTCTCATGGGGCTAGCTTTCTTTTTCTATGTTTTTGGTGTTGTCACAAACACAAGGAGTGCACATAGTGTTGGGGCATCAGTGGAGGAGCTAACATGTATAGTAAAAACCAACGCCAAGACTAATGCTGTCTCATTCAGCATAAATGGAGGAGACGTGCTCTATTTTCATTAGTGTACGCTTGGGAATGTCAATACTCCTACATCTCCGGTAGCCCATGAGGGGTGAAAAGACCTATCACCACCGCACCAGGCTTTCAAGTCTTGCCGTGTCATGGTGGTCAATTCACTCTAGTCCAGCTTTCATCCTGCATTCACTTCGCTCTCAGCAACCATGCAAGGTTTCTTTGAGAGGTGAAAGTCTCGGTAACTAGAAAGTCCTGCCGCCATATATTTGAATGCGTCAGATAGTATTCGTGTCGTACGCATTTGTGCAAACATTTTTGTTCACAAAGGAACATTTACCATTATCTCATTGAACACATGATAGTCCAAGCATTATAAATCTAACTAAGCGGAACACATCTCACTCTTGCCAACCACGCAATGGTTGCTTTGTCCCTCAGTTTGGTGAACCAAACACGTATCAGTAGTGGTAGTAGTCATGAGTCACTCTAACCATGCTCAAAATGAGTGGCTCTAATCTGTCGTGACCCCAACTCATCTTATTTGCAGGTGTCTGATAAAAATTGTTGAACTTGTAATAGCTATGTTGCGAGGAGTTCATCTAAACAAGTCTCGGCATGATCTAATGCACAATGGATGAGGCATAGATGTTGCATTTTTATAGCACACGCTAAAAAATCCCCCGTTATCCATTGGATCTCTTGTCAGATAGTAAGTGTACCCATCTCTAGCTAGGGTCAAAATCTCTTAAATTTTCACTCATGTCCAGCTTTCTTCCTGCATTCACTTCGCTCTCGGCAACCATGCAAGGTTTCTTTGAGAGGAGCAAGCCTGGCCTAATGCCGAACAGATGAGCCATAGGTGTTGAAAATTCTACTACACACGCAAGAAAGTCCTACCACCTTATATTTGAATGTGTCGGATAGTATACGTGTCGTACGCATTTGTGCAAATGTACTCCCAGCCCCATGTCATAGGTTATGAAAAATGTTACTTTCTTTTAGGAATTATTAAAATAAAGCCAAGGAGAACACGGTCACGTGACCACGCCCCTACTACTAGTAATAATAATATTGGATCAAATGACGAGTCAGTGTAGTCGATCACAAACTATGAAATTTTACTGCGCACGCCAGAAAGTCCGCCGGCCACACAATTGTTGTCATCGTGCCGAGACTCACGGTCTCATCAACGTAAATGGTGGAGACATGCTCTGTTTTTGCAACCGACGGTGTAATACGGTTGTGATTCCTAAGGGAACACGATGGCACCCACCTTCGGGAAAGATAAATCTTCATGAAGTATCTTGCCTTAAAAGCCTTAGCATCCCAGTGTATAAATAAATCTTTACAGAGTATCTTGCCTTAGAAGCCTTGGTGTAACTATGTATACATAAAGCCTGGCCTCATCGCAATTCATATTGTTTACCAATCCACCTTCCATTGTGCAAAAGCCCTCTCCTCGCCACCCACCTCCACCACCCCGTCGGTTGCCATGAAGGCCATCGATGGCCCGGCTGCAGTACCCACTTCCTCCAGTGGTTCAGTGGAGGCAGGGATGATGGCGCACCCCATGTTGGTGTCGGCGGAGGCGGTGGCGATGTCCAGTCCCCGTATATCGGCGAGACTCATGCCATCTTCTATGCTATTGCTCTCCCCATTGCCCTTGATGATGATGCTGATGCCACCGGCACCGGTGGTTCACTGGCCACCGCTGGCCCTGGTGTGGTCCCGCTCACCATCGCTGGCCCATGTTGCAGTTGAATGTAATAGTCATGTACACAACAGACAATCTGCATACTATAGTACTGACACCTATGAACAAAGCCTATGTGTCCACTGAAGCACAAGTTTATAACAACTGAGCATACTAAACATGTTCAAAATATGTCGGTGTTTCATAAACCAGACTAGTAAATTTATACGATTGTCGCGCTGCTCTAGGAAGATGATGGTAGCATCCAATAGACACGAGGATTTATAATGGTTCAGGCCAAAGCCCTACGTCTAGTCTCTGAGAAGATCGAGTGCGTGTTCCTCACTTGAATGCTCTGAGGTTCTTACAATGGGGGTGCAAGAATGGTGAAAGATGTGGTAGAACCTATGCTAGATTAGGGGCAGCCCAAAGAGAAGCTCTAGGAGCCCTACTGCTATGGATGGAATGGTAGAGGATGAAGAATCTCAAGATCTCCCAAGGTCGGTGCCTTGGCTACCCTTACATAGAGTTTGAGGTCAGGGCTTGATACAAAGAGGAGGTTCCCCCGACCGAAGGGTCGTGAGTCTGAGGGAGGTCCTAACTAACTTGGCTTGCAAGCTACACCATCTTCTGGTGTTCATCGAGGCATGGCCATCATCATGGTCTTGTGGCCATGTTGTGGCAGAGTGAGACGTGGTGCTACTGTGCCGACCGTGGCGAGCACTGTGGGCGCATCGGTGGTTCGTCAACGTTCTTGTGCAACGCGGCATCCGTCATGGTCTTCGCCGTCATCTCCAGGTTTTTTGAGATGTCATACCCGTAGTAGGTAGCCACCCTGGGTCATTGTTTGCTTGGTCGCTTCATGAGGCTAAGGGCCATGACCCCAATCATTGGGGTTGGGGCTCTCCACCAGCTAGGGAGGTCTCCAGGTTGAGACCCTAGTCATGGATCCCATCCCGTAGTGGGTGGGATCATACGCGCATCCCGTCGGTCCGTATTCAGACGGTTGGTTTCTTTCCCGTTGCCATCGTTGTGTGGTGCTATCTTGTTGGTGTGGCATGGCACAGGGATGACGTCTAACTGGACTATGGTGCCTGCTGCCCCCTCAGTCCTTATGAGGGCAGTGCGGCATGCCTGCTCTTGTTAGAGCAAGCATACTGAGCCACGCTTGATCTCTCCCTATCCTGCCCAGGGGTCATGATGGGGGATAGATTGAGCATCTTTCATGTGGTTAAGGTAGGAGAAAGGGTCATGGCTAACCCTAGCCTAGGCGTTGACTTGGTGTGCTCGTCCTACCTGAGCCTCAGTTGTTTGGGCCACTGTTAACCCGATGAGTTGTGGGACACGCAGCCTACCAACTAATCGGTGCCTTGAGACACTCCGGGGTCATAACCCCGACAGTAGCCCCGAGCGTTTTTATGATCATGAAGTGATCGTGAAAGCGCTAAAGTGTGTGTTTGTACAGAACATGGGCTCGTGGTCATGGCCCACTCGAGCTTTGTTCCTCGACCCCTTGTGGGCTGACGCATTCAATGCGGTGAGTGGCCGTTATGAGTTGTCCTGTTAGGATGTCCTGCCATCATGGTACATGGCTGTCATGCCTTGTCGCGTCAGCAGGCGGTGTACCAGGGTTTTTGATCCATGTGGGGCTATGACATCTAGCCCAGTTTGGAATTTGTCCCTTAGTGGCCCATGTGCATGTTAATGAGATATTATGGAGAGTTTAGTCCCACCTTGGTTATTAAAGGTGGATAGACCAACATATAAGGCTTCTAGAGTTCATCCCACCATCCTCGGGTTAATCCTTTTACACAAAGTGAGGACAAAAGCATAAGTGGGATGGTGGTAGGTGTGGTTCACTCAGCGTGCAGAGTGGATCTGAGCCATTTGGACTCTAGGGCGTTACAGGGGCCGAGCGTTCTCATTGACGCTGTGTCATTCCTACCTTTGGGAAGATCTTGATTTTTCATGACCTCGCATAGGTATCTGATGTTGGCTATGGCTGTACACGGTTCGCCATGTGGCGCGGGGGTTTTAAGGCCGTCAGGTCCGCCTTCGGACCTATAAATAGGGGCCTTCCTTTTGTTTGGTCGTTCTATAGCCATTTCGGTGATTTGCTTCCCTAACCCCTTCGAGGGGTGTGAGTTTGAAGGAAAGGAAAGAGAGAGATTATCGAGGTGAACCATGGGGTTCTAGTCATGCAGCCCCCCGGGGATCGCTTCCCCCAACACCTGGTGTTAGAAAGGAATTTGTGAGTCAGAGGGTACGAGATAGGTGACCGGACCACTTTCGGGGCCCAGTGGTTCCTGTAGCCTCTAGACCTTCTAGGTTTAGGGTCACTGAAACAATGGTCCCCGTGGCCACGATCAGCGTTTTCGGGAACTTGGGGGTGCTTTGTCGCTTCCCTCCTGTTTCCCAGAGCGAACCAGTGGTAGTCTCTGGCCTTAGCGACCCTAATGTCTCTCGCATGCCCTTGTCCGGAGGTTGTCGAGGAGTTCCTCATTGCCTCTGGTGCCCATGGCGCTTTCCTCTAGATTTTGTAGTGGTGTCATCGTGGTGACACTTGGTCTTAGCACCCTACGAGCGGTGCGCCCATTTTTGTATCGGTGGGTGCTAAGCGGGAAGAGGCTTTCCCTAAGTTTTGGGCTTTCCTTGCTACATGCCCTTGGGGCTACGCATTTGTCCAAGGTAGCCAGATAAATCATTTGATGCGAGGAACCATGTCCCCGACCCCCTTTTCGTACGGTCGTGAGGCTTTTTGCGGTCATACGTCGGCTCGTAGGTCTTGGACCTTTTGTTTCTTCCTCGTGACCAAGCCACGATCATGCTTTGGGCTTCGCATTATGCATCACCCCTACCTCTTTGCTTCATCGATCTCTCCCAGAGAGGTCATGGACCCCTGACAATTTATGAGTCTGTGGAGTAGGCCTTAGGTGAGAAACCTTGGGCACAGGGTAGAGTTGGTCAGGGCTTGGCCCTGACCTCTTTTGGGGTCGCGGGGACCCAACTCTATTTTTCCCTGGCGTCCTTGCCGACCTTGAGAGGTTGTGTTGCCATGTAACAGGCGGGTCTGGTTTCGCCCTCCGCGGGGAGAGGCATGTCCACCATAATCATGTGGTCGGAGCAGCACGCCTTGTCGGGGTCTATGGGTAATCTGAGAGGGACCCGATATCCTCCCCAATCGACATGGAGTTCGGCTGTGCCTCACATGAGACATCCCATAAATCATCAGCCATCAATCCCATTGGTCCCCAACCTCCTCCACAGCGGCCAGAGAGCAAGATGCCTCCCCCCTAAAGGGGGTCATCCCAGGAGACTTTGAAGCGGATGACTTGAACACAGAGAAAAATGGTCATGTGGCTCCGCATCACTGATTAGAAACATAGGGGCCCATCTCCTCCCTGCCCCTATCCCTTTTGTGGCCTCGAGCCCTTCTAAGGGTGTAGCACCCGGTTTTAAAGACAAAACCAGATACACACTATATGTGAGCCTAGGAAGTCAAATCTCACATATAGCCACAAATAAAGGTAATATCAAGAGACAATACTTATTACATAACGTATTAGTAAAAAGGAAAATATCCTCAGAGTATAGACAACAGAAAATCGACTCCGATCTTCAAGCGAAGACTCCAAATCCACAGGGACAACTGACTGGTTGACCACAAGCTTAACTCCTCCAAACTAGCAATCTGGTACCCATCCGGGAGTTTTATCCAATATATAGAAAAGTAAAGCAAGTGTAAGTACATGTCATACTTACCAATTATATCATGGGGTTCATGAGGCTCAAAAGGCTAACACTGGTTTAACTGCGATTAGCTTTAATAGGTCATCTTTTTAAGCAATTGAGTATCAAAGAATTTATCATTCCCATAAACACATGATCAGGTAAACATGAATAATGTATAGCATAAACAATTAATCATTAGTATCATTATCCATTAGTGATCATCTCTATTCCATAAGGGTCCAAGGCCGCTCGTGACCGTGAGCACGGCTGTTATAACAGTTTTATACTCTACAGAGTTTGTACACTTTCACTGTGAGTCGTGATTTACCCTTTCGCCCGAGGTAGCTAATCTCTTGACCCACTTCCAAGGAAGGTCGGCAGGGTTCACTATGAAGCCTTTCAAAGGATTCGTCTAACAAGTTAGGGCCGCAAGGCGTATGTGGCCCCTCTCTAGGAGTGGCACGCGTGGGCATCGCAGCATAGTACACACTTCCTAGCAGCAAAGGAAACATACCCTGTGCCTTAAAGGTAACCACTAATAAGCTAGAAAAGATCCTCATACTGAGCTAAAGCCAGAGCCATATAGCCCTCACAGTTGTACTATAAGTTCCGGATGATCGCTTACAGATAAGTCCTTAGGGAGAGGAATCTAAAGCATTTAGAAAGTAGCTAAACACTCCAGCCCCCTGTTTCCATGTTGCTAAAAAGTCATATTTTAATGTTTATTGCATATATCATTAGTCAAGTTGCAAGATCATGGTTTGATTAAGCACTAGCAAAAACTACCCAATGCAATATCCCAAAGGTATCAAGGTACAAGATATCAAATATCTAGGATATCCTTAATGGTAACAAGGTAGACACATGCAATATGAACTAAGTGATTAAATGTGAATAGGTAACAAGGATGGTCCCATGCTATACTTACCTTACACACCGATCCTTTGGTAAGCTATAATCTTCAATGTCCTTCTTCTTCTTCTGGATTACCACGTATATCTCACCGACTGGATGTATTCGTAGAACACCACACAAACATCCATACACATACATAGCATACAATTGCATCTATATCAGAACAGTACACCAATCATAGAAAAATAAGTAAAAGAGGTTGATATATGATTTTACGCATCGCTACGAACACACGGTCGCGAGAGGCACGCTAATTGGAGCTACGGTTGAAAAGTTACAACTACCGAGAGATTTGCCTTATACGTGGAAAAGAAAACTATAGGCTTTATTTATGTTAGCTATATGAATTCATATATAAAAGGTATTTTATAAATAATATAGAATAAATCGAGTCAATTTTAGATTTGAAACTAAAGTGAAACAAATCATATTTTATGTATAAAACCCAGTTGCATAATCATTAATCAAGATATGATTTAAACCATGTTATTTCAGAAATAATAATATAGTAAACATTATTACTAACGCGTAGATCTCGTCGTTATCAATCCAACGCAACTTGAACGGACTATTTCGGAGTTAAAATAAATAAATTATGATTTAAACAAGTTTTTCTATAATTAAATAATAGATTAAATCTACCCATGAATTTCAAATATTGAAAACGTGCCTAACAGTAGTGTAAACATGTAGAAAACATAAATACAATCCTAACGCAATTCGAACGGGTCAAATCAGACTTAAAATGATAAAGTTATGGCCTAAACAAGTTTGATGGCATTTATATAATTAAATGAACTCAAATTTGAATTTAAACTCATTAATTCTGAATTTTAAATGCTAACTGGATGGCGCGCACTATTTCTAGAAACTACATGGTCCTAAACGAATAAAATCAGGGTGGATTTGTAATTCTTTTGAACTGCTATGGACTGCGGGTTGATTAACTGGAAACCGAAGGGCTATGCTGCAAAATACGCGCGGCTGACCGGATGTTGACCGCGGTTTGACTCATGGCTGCTGACTGGGCGACATGTGGCGGCCGTTGGTTGGCACGGTGCACCACGTGGGTGTGGACCAGCGCGGACCAACGCTGTGGACCGAGTCCATGGTCCATGGTAGACCGGTTACATAGCGAAGGGGTACGGGCTTATCGTGGCCGTCCACGCAAGATCTAACGGTGCTAGCGCGATGGGGGGCAGCGGGTCGCCGAGGAAGAAGCACAGGATGGTGGCGCCATGAACGGCGGTTCGGGAGCTCGCTGCTACGTTGTTCTAGGGCGCCAAACGTGACATGAAGGGGTCGAGAAGGTACAGGAGCTCACCATGATTCGATTGGAACGGAGTGCGGCGTTCGGGGAGGCTCCGAAGTGGTGGTTCAACGGTGGTGGTGATCTAGAGAGAGAGGGAGGGCGCTGGTGAGGTTGAATCTGAGCGAATGAAGGTCAAATCGAAGAATGCGGGGTACCTACGGCACCGGTGGGTCGCGGCGGAGCTCCTGGACACGTCGGCATCGAGTTTAGGGCACCGGAGCAGCGCGGCTATGGGCGACAGTGGCGAGCTCCGGTGGCGGTCAGACAAAAGAGAGGAGGATGGGGGGGGTCGAGCTCAGGATTTATAGGAGGGATGGGTCACTGCGTAGATGGAAGGGGAGCAGGGCGCGTGCGAGGATCGGTCGCCTTCCTTGCATGCGCGGAGGGGAAGCAGCGCCATCGGCGGTGAGGAAGAAAGGAAAGAAAACGGGAGGAAGAAGGAAGGGAAGAAGTGACCGGGGCCGGCTGACGGGCGGGGATGGCTGACTGGCGGGGCTAGTAGCGTAGCTGGAGGGAGGGACAGCGCGTGCGGGCGACTGACGCGTGGGGCGGGGTGTTGAGCAGCGCGGGCGTGTCTTGCAGAGCAGGCCAGCGCGGGGTGGGCTGCGCTCGGGAGGAGGGGAGAAAGGCTGGGCCGCCAGCGGTGGGCCGAGGCCGGGAAGAGGAGGGAGGAAAAGGGCCGGCCAATTCCTGTGGTGGGCTGAAAAGGGAAGGAAAGAAGTTTTTCAAGTAAAAATCCCTTTTCTATTTTTAGTTTTCAAATCCAAATTCAAATGTAAACCAAATATAAATTCAAATAGAGTTTTGAATATACTTTTCAATTCCAATAAAAGTGAGCAAATTTTAGTAAGTTTTCAAAAATAATTTATACAACTTTTTAAATTCTTTTATTTCCTAATTTTCTTTTCTTTCGTTTCTTTTATTTCAAAGCCATTTTTAATTTCATTTCAAGAGCATTTTAACCATTTTGACTTTTCAACTAAAACCACTCAACCAATAAAATCAAATGCAATGGCATGTATGCTCAAACATGTTGCTACCTTATGATGTATTTTAAATTAATGAAAATTTTTATTTTCCTATATTTCATGTGCACAAAAGTCATAAAGAAATCATTTTAACTCTATTTCAAACGAGACAATTTTTAGGGTGTTACAAAGGGCCGACCCAAGAGAAAGGTTCCTAAGCATGACGCGGGGTCATGGATGTGGAGGGTCGCTGTCAACAAAATCTGGTCGACAGACTACCGAGGGGTATACCTATGGTAGTAGAGGATCGGTGGAGGTGCGCATAATAGGAACCAGATGGTGACACAAGGCGTAGAGACAACGATTTAGATAGGTTCGGTCCATCTGATCAACGTAATACCCTATGTCCTGTGTCTTTATTGGATTGTATTGAATATGAGATGAATTCGATGGGGTCCCTTCCCGCCTTATATAGTCTAGGGGTAGGGTTACAAGTCAGTTTAGGCCTAGATCTATTCAGTTATATGGTAAGTATTTACAAGGAATACGATATCTATCATATCCAAAAAGATCATCCTTCATCGCCAGATGTCTTCTGATTGCCATGTGGCGCACGCCAACTAGAACTAGGCACCGTAGGCCTTGATCTTATGGGCTAGACCTCCCCTGGCGGTGCATCCCATGTCCATTGCCATGGGTATCTAGGTTATACCCCCCACAGTCGCTCGGCGTGTGAATCTAGGGGGTTGTCGACCTTCCCTGGCCACATCGCATCTTGGTTGTGCCCTCTTATAAATGCTCATGCGCCATAAATCATGGGCGCGTGAATCGAAAGATAGTGAAGGCGAAAGGTTCAAGGCATACTCGGGATATGTTGCCGTGTTGGCGCCCACTGCTCAATGTTTTGCCCGGCCACCTCCGCTTGCCCTAAGCTTCGAGTAGGTGGTTAGTAAATAAAGTTGAGTATGCGTGCGCTTGAGGTGTCCCCTATGGCTGGTTGCTGGAGCTATAAATCGGGAACACCAGTATGGCAAAGGGGATCGTTCGCTTTCCAACGTGTGCCCGCTGCTTCTTCCTTTTCACCTTCGGTGCTCGTAGTTTTCCTTCCTCATCGGGTTGATGGATCGCGATAATCATCCATGGGAGGGGTCACCGAGGCCGATGGTCCACCGCTGCGTCTCTCGAGGTCTGCTGCGCAAATAGGCGTAAGCTTTTAAGCAATGTTTTGAGTTTTGGTGTTAACCTAAGTTGCCACGTTGGGAAGGGTCATCGGTACTGCTGGCGTTGCTCTGGTTGGGGCCCTATCGGGGTGGTTCGAGCTCATCTTCGTCATCTTCGGGCGGCCATCGAGAGTTTTGCCACCTCATCCGCGAGGCAGACAAAGCTCACCGGCAGTTTTTCGTGGCCACCCATAAGGCGAGGTAGCTAGAGCTCGATATTGACGCCACTAAGGTCACTCTCACCACCTCAAAGGGTGAGTTTGCCGCTGCACAGGTGGCGACCGCCGTCACCAAGACCCACATCGCTGGTAAGGGTTTCCTTCATCTCGATGCTCGGATGGATGTCTGGAGTCACTGATCTTCATGTTGTATTATTACCAGTGTTGGAGGAGCAGCTGGCGGTTTCTCTCCACGAGGAGGAGGCGGCTTGCCTCTGAGGGTTCATCATGGCAGGGGATGGTGAACGGGTGGTGGTGGCAGGGTGTTTACACCAAAAATTTGCAGAGAAAAATGTGGGAACTCGAAACTTCCAAAATTGTGTCGATCAAGGAATCGATTGCATAAGGATTGATATCAGCTGATTCAGATACGATTCTAGAATTGGATCGCTTTGGATGACATCAGTAGATAGCGATGATGAGCTACGGTTTGGCACCAGGAAGCTACATATCGGACTCTACAAAAAGGGAAAGATTAGGGTCCAAGTTATCATAAATTAGGAATGTTTTCTTTTATGCCAAAAATTGTAATGAGTCATGCTCGAGTAGGATTAATGTTTAGGATCTAGGTATAAATGTTGGACCACGGCTATTGTAAGAGGACACAATCAATCAAATACAAGTTCCTTACTTTTTTTGGCTCCGGCCACCCCTTAGGAGTAGGAGTAGAGTAGATCTCAGCGAGTTCTTCAGCGAGTAGGGCTGCATCGGTCCGGCCGACCTCCGGCTTGTCTGTAAGTATCATCATGGCTTATACTTCTGTTCATACGGCTGCATCGATTCGGTCGACCTCCACTGCGACTCTGGTATAAGCTAGTTATCGACTCTTATTTAGTTCAAGTACGGCTGCATCGATCCGGTTGACCTCCACTGCTCGAACTAGATTAAGGTCAAGTTATCGGCTCTATTTAAGGGTGGCGTCCTTCGGATAGATTCATTAAGTTACCGATATTACTTATTGCTTTCATTATTTATTTAATTATAGCAATATCACTTTGCCCGATTGGAATTGATGTAGATCGGCCTTATATCCTGTTTAACCCATCATTTGTTAATCTAAACTGATCTAATCTGTATCTTAAACGATGAGTTATGTTTTATCGATAGTTTTACGTTAATCTTGATCGTGCATAGTGTGCGGTTAAGGCATGTCTGGTCTTGAATAGATCTGTTGGCTAACGAAAACCGTTCCATGGCCCGTTATCATGGCCTGTGTGATTCTGCCTCACACCCCACTGTTAGCACCGTGGAGTGGGGATCATTATTTGGTAGCTCTGTTCCTGATAGAACATGACCTTAACTGTGCACTATGCCTAAATCAGCTATTTTAGCCGATATCGAGCGCTTTCACATACGTAGTTCACGTCATGAGGCCGTTGAAGTAAAGATAAGTTGAAAGATGTGTTAGCCCTATGATCTTATTATTGTATTATGGCCTGCATGATTCTGCCTCATGCCCCACTGATATTAGTAATAAGTTAGGGTCGTCAAATATATTGTTGTTTCTACGGCCTGCATGATTCTACCTCATGCCCCACTGGTCATAGCGATAGATGAGATCTAATATGTTCATTAGATTTATCTTTATTAAATGGTAAAATGATGAAGGATTGCTTCTTTATATAAAAGGGATTCGATTACTTGTAGTCATTGGCTTACCATAAATTGATTATTGTTGACATCCTATTGCCATTGACTAATATTTGTCTAAAATAAAGAGATTCATCCTGAATGATAACCGATTTTTCTTACACAACCCCATGAGCTTTAACCGATTTATTCTCATGAATATGCTGGAATCGACTATTTAGTCGATCTCCTTCCATATCGGCTCTCAGAGCCGCACATCCGGACTATTTGGCAACATCGGCAAGTTTCGCCTTAAATTATTGATTAGCTTTCTCTCCTTGTCAATTGTAGGGTCAAATTGACTAGCACGTCTTAGGAGGAGTACGCAGGATCGACCACCCCTTTGTTGAAGCCAGAGCGAATCTATAGCTCCATCGAGTAGACCCTTCCGGCTTGCTCGTGTGCCCTTGGCACAGGACAAAATTTCTGTGTCGACGCACGTTCTGGCATGCTCGGTGGGACCCCACAATTGTCATGGCGGTTTACAACAACAACGGCATCCTTATGGTGCATTACGAAGACCTACCTGATGGAGATAGAGATGTCATCAACAAAGCTATAGAAGAATTTTAGAACAAGTGTTTGTTGTCCTACACCAAAACACGTGACAATACAATTGTTTAGAAATATCCACTGCCAAGAGTTCTATTGCATGGGTAGATAGATGCAGATGAAGCTGAAGACAGGCTTTTTTTCACGGAAGCTATAACAAATCTATTAGTGATGCCATATCAAGCCATAATAAAGCTTTTTTGGACACATTCCACAACGCCATGAATGAGGTGTTTCATGGATTTCTAGTTGGTCAGGTTGGGTCGGCTTATTACAACATTCCTCATCCGTCGACCCAAGGGACTAATCAAGTCGGTACCAGCCATCAAGAAGCAGCACTAGCTGGTAATGATGATGTCCAGGAAGTTCAGAGTTCATCAAAACAAGCTCAAGGTACTACTACAAATCAGATATAATATAATCCTAGATCGTCAGTGCAGCATGTGCAACAGCTGATGGGGCAAGGTCAGAATTAGGTGATTAATTTTGGCACATCAGGCCACATACCGTCGTCGGCTCAAAAAATAGCACCATCAATTCAAAGGATCCATAGATTTATAGATCCTCATGTCTATAATCAGAGACTTCAAGCAGCAAACCAGCAAAGGACCCAGTAGATAGAGATTCTACAAGGATATCATTATGGCATAGATTATAACACTCTTCACATTATTCTAAATCCAGGGTATCAAGGCACATGGGATTTCAATCCACAGATGGGTCAGTAGGTGCACAGAAATCTAAATTCACATGCTGACGAGTTGTTACTAAAAGTGACTGAGATGATGAAGAATCAGTTCGGTCTGAAGCCAAAAGGACTGACCTTTTTGTACAAACGCACATATCTAGAATGGTATGATTTGGTCGCTCTTCCTGCAAATTGCAGGCTTCTAAAGTTTGCTAAGTTCACTGGCTAAGATAGCACAAGTACCATAGAACATGTTAGTCGGTATCTTACAAAATTGGGCGAGGCATCAGTTGAGGAGGCCCATCGAGTTCGTTTCTTCTCCCTGTCACTGTCAAGGCTAGCCTTCACTTGGTTTTTATCACTGGCAGTCAACTCCATTGCCAATTGGGCTGACCTGGAAAAGAAATTTCATACATATTTTTATACAGGGACTGGAGAAAAGAAGATTACCAATTTGACAACTATAAGGCAGAAAACTAACAAGTCGGGCACTGAGTTTCTTCAGAGGTTCCGAGAGACTAGGAATTTGTGCTTCTCATTAAACTTGGCTGATGATCAGCTAGTTGCTTTGGCCGTTCAAGGGATGCTGCCAACATGGAAAGAAAAACTACTGGGACAAGAATTTGACAACTTGGATCAATTGGCTCAACGAGTGGCAACGCTCAATAGCCAATTCCAGAGTATGCGCAGAGATACCCGATTCTAGAAGAGTACCACAGTGGCCGAACCTTATAATCCATACTCAGTCGATGACAGCTATGAAGATGAAGAAGAAGAGGTTGCCATGACTAAATGGAATTGGGGCAAAAAGACAGTAATGGTACCAAATCCTTTGAGAAGAGGAGTTGAGGAGAGCTATGACTTTGACGTCAGAAAATTAGACAAGCTCTTCAATTTCTTGCTTGAGAAGGGACAGATCAAGTTGCTCGATAATCATGTTATGTTGTCCCCTGATCAGTTGAAGAATAAGAAGTTCTGCAAGTTCCATAATGCTACTTCTCGTTCCACTAATGAATGTAGAATTTTCCGGTAGCATATACAGAGGGCTATTCAGCAAGGAAGACTCAAATTTGATACACCTCGAAAAATGAAAGTTGATGATAATCCTTTCCCAGGAGATCAAATAATGGTCGATGCTAGGCTACTCAAAGGAAAGACTAAGGTCCTAACATCAACCAAATCAAGAGAAGCTGGAACAGTCGATCCCGAGAGGCAAATATCGGCCGATGAATACAGGGAAATTAAAAGACGTCGTGACAAGCAAAAGAGCCGATATGAGCAAGGAGAAACATCAAAAGAAGGGGCGATGAAGCCACGAGTTACATCTTGAATTATGTTGAATAAATGGCAGCGACAAAAGGAAAAGGATTATCAGCGTTGGTTAGAAGAGCAAGAATACCAACGTCAAAAGGAAAAAGAGAGGCATGAAAGAAAGCAAGCTGAATCACATTGGAATTGACCTTTCTTTAGACATTGCTGGAACAAAGGTTTGAAGTTGCCTACCAGGAATGATTGTCTAGAGTGCAGCGATCAATATTGGGAGTTTAGGCAATATCAAACCAACCACCGGTCTATCCATGCTCAAGATGCGTATCATAATAATAACATGGATCGACACTTAAAAAATGGAAGTGTTCATAATCGGCTTGGAAAAAGAGTTGTTGATCAAGACTGGGCTGATTATGAAGAAGAAGGCAATGAAAGAAAATATGTTTGCCAGGAAGGCCAATGGTGTCCGGGAGGTTTGACATGAAGCCAGAAGAGAAGGGTGCAATGCCTAAGGAATAGAGAGTTGGAACAGACTCAGGGATCCGGTAAACCTCAAGTATGGCGTACTAAGCAAATAGCCGATAGAAAGCAACCATCGGCTAATATTCAAATGGCTTTTCTATTACCATAAGAATTTAGAGTTCCGGCATATCAAGAAGTTTATTTGGATTTTGATGAATCGGAGTATGAAAAGATAGTTGCCAAGCTGACGGCTATACAACAAGCAATATTTGATAAACCAGTCAAGCATCGGCACTTAAAGGCTTTATATGTAAAAGGTTTGGTTGATGGGAAGCCGATAAACAAGATAATGGTGGACGGAGGTGCTTCTGTCAATCTCATGCCTTACACAACTTTTCGCAAGCTTACTAAGGGACCAGGAGATCTGATTGAGACTGACATGATGCTTAAGGACTTTGAGGGTAATGCGTCTAAGACCCGGGGGGCAATGAACGTCGAACTAACAATCGGGAGTAAGACTCTACTCACCACATTCTTTGTCATCGATGGAAAAGGGTCGTATAGTTTGCTCCTTGGTTGTGATTGGATTCATATGAACTGTTGTGTACCATCAACCATGCATTAGTGTTTGATTCAATGGCATGGAGATGATGTCGAATTGGTTCGTGCTGATGAGTCTGTAAGTATCGCAATAGCCAATCCAGTCTTTTGGGAGCTAGGAGACTTTGAATGCTTTTCTGGCAAGATATGGGAAGGAGGCTTCATTAAAATCAGCAATGAAAGCCAACAGCCGATGCAAGCAATCGACTCTTAGAGTTTGTTTTAGTAAATAGTCACAGCTCCACGTCGGCATTGGATTAAGGAAGAATAAGCACTGGTCCTAGAGATGGGCTTAGGCCGACGTATGTGAATGCTAAGTCGAGTCATAAGTGCAATTCAAGTTGATAGATCTATTAAAGAAAGTTCTGTTTTGCTTAATGAAGTGCTTGGCCTAGATTGATCGATCGTTTAACCTTTGGTATGAAAAGTTCTAGTACAATCTATCAATAGCGGTCGACAAAAAATATTTAAAGGGATGTTATACTAGCATTTGATCAACACTTGATAGCCGATTCGTTTAGTCATCGACTCTAATAGCCAGTACCGAAAGTTATCACCTCTAGTTCAAAAAATAATAATAATAAAGATCTTTGAATATATAAAAGCCAATACGATATGTGTCACCTCTAGAGCAAAAACAAAAATAAAGACATTCATGACACATATAGGGGCATTGCACTGAGATACATTCATGAAAGAACATAAGGTTTCATTCATTTGTTTGCCCTAAGTACAGACTAATCGAAGACCTTGTTCACCACATCCTGAGCAGATGTGATGTCCATGATGGCCTCCACCGCTACGATGAATTCTTCCATCAGTTTGCATGCTCCTCGGGGCCGTTGCCCATCGAGAAGCCAGTCTCCATGGCATGGAGCTCGTACCTTGTCTGGAACTTGCGCCGTGGTCAGCGCCACCGACGCGCCATGATGAACGCCGTGGAGGGCGATCTCCTAAACATGGGCCGGCATATCTTGGAGGTGAGCGTTGATGGGGGAGCCCCAAGAATTGACGACATCTGCGGCCATGTTCGCTGCTAGTTGGAGGGACACCAACTGCACTGTCAGGGCTGACGATCGCAGAAAACAGAAAAACTATCAAGATAAAGACAGTGGAAATCAGAATAGAAATGTTCATGGAGCTCATCTTACCCGCCACTATGGTGTCAGACTGGGCCAGCCACGCTCAAACAGCACGGGCCTCCTCCTCGACCACATGAAGGGCCACTTCGAAGACGCCAAGATGGATCTCAAGCTAGCTATTTTTTCGAGTCACCTCAGAATAGTGATCCTGGGCCACCCTCCACTCTCGGAAGAAGCGCCGAGCATCGTCGCTGTTGTATGAGTCAGAAGAATCCAACGATGAGGCCGGCATGGAAGATGCAGCGTCAGAGGGCTCACCAGCCCTGGGAAGAGGACGGAGACTGTCATTCAAAACGAATCTATAGACAAATCAGAATAGTTCGTCATCACAAGCAGAAGATGTCGATCTCACCTCATGCGTCGAAGGCGTTGATTCACCAACATGTTCTCCTCCAGAACCTCCTCCACAACGACGCTTGCCATGGTTCTCCTCGCCAGCCATGAAGTTGATTAGATCTACAAGAAGGGAAGGAGGTCGCTATGGAGTTCTGCGAGGGCAAAGAAAAGCAAAGGAATAGGAGCGGTTGTGAGTGCGGATGTGTTCGAGGCCGGAGCCCTCGGCTGGTATTTGAAGCCACGGAATGAAGAGGTGGACGCCTTGGGATATGCAAAAGGCAACCGCAATTAATAGGAGGCAAAGCGTCACCTCGCTAATACCAAAGAGAATATGACACCGGGTGACTCAAGATGAAGATCGAAGGGTTCTCTTAATAAAGGTCATGTTTTAGACCTACATGGGATTAAGATCGAGTCTAGAATCGGCTATTTTCAAATTGGCTCTTTAGCCGAAGCAAAGAAAGACATAGTGAGACAACGGAAAATATGGTTGTCATTGGTTCTACACAAGACATATGTTGACACACGAGTTACAAGTCTAGAACATCTTGGATAGCTTTCAACACTTCTAGCCGAATTGCATCAACTTCTGTGATCTGTTGTTTGTCTTCTTCGGCTGATCCAGGAATGCTCTTGAGGCTACTTCGGATGGCTCTGCCTTCTCTAACCTTGGCCAGCATCTCCTGTTTCTTTTGTTGAATGGCATCAGGTATTTGAGCCAGGGTGGACTTATGACAATCAATGGCAGCCTTCACATTTTCTAGCTCCTTCTCAAGTTCTGCACGCCTGGCTTCTAGTCAAGACAATTCTAGGTCAATACTGAGGGAGGAACTCTTCAAGTGATCAATCGACTGAGATAGTTCTTTAGCCTCTTGCCTGTTAGAGTTGCCCTTGGACAATAAAGTTTCATGATCAAACAGATTCCTCTGAGCCTATTTCATCTTCAGGACCTGATCTTCAAAGATAGAAAAGGGAGACAAGACTCTTGAGAGAACTGGGGATGGATTACCCTTGATGGCCAAGAAGACTCTATGCATTGGATCAGTATCTTGGACCAAATCAGCTATGTTCTTCTCAAACATTGGCAGAACATCTCTTAACTGATTTCTGGTCTCTTCTGGCAAGGTTTCCTAGGAGGAAGTGGCTAACGAACTGATTTCATCTCCATCAAGATACTCCTCAAGATTGAAAGAGTAGCTCAAGGCTGGAAGATCAAATGCCTACATTTAAAGAGAATCTTGATTAAGAGGATTGGATCAGTTTATGATGAAATGAACAGCGAGATGAATGCAATACCTTCTCTATAATAGCCTCTACCTGAGGAGAAGGGATAGCTCATGATGCTCCAATAGCATCTGGTTGATTTGGCTCTAAGCTTTCAACAATGGTATCTACAATGTCAAGGGAAATTTGAGTTCATAATTATTGCAGAAGAATCAAAGGGACATATAACTTCCTTACCATCAGTTGCATGCTGAGCTAGGGAATCAACAGTCTGAGTATCAACAGCAACAGGATCACCTTCAACGCCGATAGGATCATTAAGTGGACTATCAGGCTCTTGCTCTTGTGTGGGTGTTTCCTTAGGAAGTATCTGGCATGATAAAGAGTCAGGTGAAGGATGAAAACCGAGTAAGTCAACTCTAGCAAGCGTCAAGGATAAAACTCACATTTTCTGCCGTTATGGAAGCATCGGTTATTTCAACCGAAATCGGCTCCTTTTGAGGATCAGCCGATGGAGGCTCAGTTGGTGCTGAGTCAAATTCCTGGGATAGTAGTTCCACACCCAAGATAGGTTGGGATGCAATACTCGATAACTATGAAGGAAAGGGATCAGCAGTTGAACAACATTTTGAGAAGGAGATGAATTGCTTACCTGAGCAACTCGATGGTCTCGTTCTATGGAGTCTCTTCCTAGTAGTGGTCTTCTGGGTTATCCCTTGAGCTACCTTGCTCTTTGAAGATTGATATATCACAATGGTGGAGGCAGCATGGGTTTTCATCAACTTCTTCAGTGAAGGTGCGGCAGATCCCATTCTTGAAACTGGGCATGGTGGTTGATAATCTATAGGACGCCCCTTTCTATCCAAGCTTGGGGGATCAAATTCAGCATCCTGAAAAGGCTAGTTAGAGCAGTTGATAAGAGGACTCATCGAATAATTTTCTCAAAAAGAGATGGAAAGTTACCTCATTGTTAGAAGTGAATTCCCCGTCCAGAGCTATGCACAAAGGGTGGACTAACCCACAGAAAAGATGGGAGCACCATTCTTGCCACCAGGAGTCAAAAAGAGCGGAAGAGAAGCTAACCCTGATCCAATCATGCATGCAAAGAGAGGGGAGATCTGATCCCAATTGGAAGACTCTAGAAGCTTCCATTACCTCACTGATATCTTCTCTTGGCTTTAGTATGTTTTCGAAGAACAATTGAGGGGGAAGTTGACCAAAACCGAACTGATGAGCTACAAAGAATGGATAATAGAACTCATAAGTTGGAAGATTGCCTAGAAGGAAGGAGCCTATGGCCATTTTTCCATGACCATGGCAAAATTTAGCTAGAAGAACACATGGTTTGATGAAAGAATTAAAGATTGCAGCCATGTCTTGTCCGAACAGCCTGATTCAAATTGGAATTTGAATGGGAAGATCAGCTCATCGTTCTCATCCTCATTATATGGTAGCCAAGTTAGGATGCCTGCATCAAACCCTCTATAAAACTTTTTGAAGAGATGGCCAATATTGTTATCGATTGTTATGGCTGATGCAGCCTCCCCATAGCCTCATGCACTGACGGGTTCTTCCTTCCTCACCTCTATATTCCTCATCAAAGTTGGAAGAGAGGAAACTCAGACTTTTGAGATTAGGCCTTATGATCTTGTGCATGTACAGGTTGAGCCATAGTTGTATCAACTACCAAAGGCCACTGATAGTGTGCACTGGTTCGTTCTTCAGCAATTGGGCAGCTACCTGATGCATCAGATGATAAGTAGCCCCTAGCAAATACTTTCCAAGAGGATATCCTTGCCTACTGCCAAATGCTCTGCCATAAGCTTATGATTGTAAGTCGGACCATAGGATGACCCATAGAAGATGAATCTCTCCAACCACATATTCAGAAAGGCCACATGTTTCCTTTCACTGACAGTTGATTCATCTCCAATATGGTTCAGAATATAACTTGCCCATCCAGTGCAATCTGATATTTTGGCTAATTTCTTGAACCAGCACTCAATTATTCATAAGGCTACATTGGTCCAATTATTCTAAGGCCGGTCAACATATGAACATCGGCCAGGGTAATGGTCATTGGGCCATGACCAAAAATGAAAGCGTTCAGAGTATTGGACCAGAAATAAGATGCAAAAATCAAGAGTGAATCATTCCTTTCCATCCTAGACAATGAGTATCAAACATTGATTCAAATCATACACCTCCCAATCTCTAGCCTTTTTCTCGGATACCCTACGAAACAACCCTTTGGGCATTTTCGGCCAGTTTCTGAAGGGAGTTTTGATATTCCAGGAAGACAAGTCCACTATAGACTATTTGAAGGGGATTTGGTTGGTTTCTTGATGGATGAAATCAGATGGATTAGGATCACCCATAGGCCTAAGGAAATAAGCATTGGAAGTAATAACTGATGGAATCAAGATTTTGTTCCTCATTTTCTAGAAATCGGATGAAATGAACATGGGGACAATGGAAATACAGGGTAGCGACCGATATTTCGAGAATGGGAATTTGAAAGCATACCTCGGGGACATGCTCGTTGGTTGCCATTAAAACCAAAGTAGATTTGAATCTGAAGAAGACCGCTTGAATAAAAGCTTGACAGGTGGAAGATTTGCTAGGGTTGAAACTTTGGTCATGGTGGTGTCGACTGTTGAGATTTGCTTGAGAAAGAAGGGGAAAGCAAACAGGCTGAGTGAGTTGGAAAAGATACTATTGGGACATTATATAAGACTCGGCCCGGGAAGTCAGGAGTCACGCGTATATCTCGGGGCAAAATGATTGCGGCGTGGTAAACAGATAAATAGGAATTTTGTAATAAAATCACTTTTATCCCAAAATTGGGGGGCATGTGTTTACACCAAAATTTAGAGAGAAAAATGCGGGAACTCGAAGCTTCCAAAATTGTGTCGATCAAGGAATCGATTACATAATGATCGATATCAGCAGATTCAGATATGACTCTGGAATCGGATCGCTTTGGATGACGTCAGCAGATAGCGATGATGAGCTACGGTTGGTGCCAGGAAACTACATATCAGACTCTACAAAAATGAAAAGATTAGGTTCCAAGTTATCTTAAATTAGAAATGTTTTCTTCTATGCCAAAAAATTATAATGAGTCATGCTCGAGTAGGATTCATGTTTAGGATCCGGTATAAATTTTGGACCCCGGCTATTGTAAGAGGACACAATCAATCAAATACAAGTTCCTTACTTTTTTTTGGCTCTAGCCACCCCTTAGGAGTAGGAGTAGAGTAGATCTCGGTGAGTTCTTCAGTGAGCAGGGCTGCATCGGTCCGGCCGACCTTTGGCTTGTCTATAAGTACCATCATGGCTTATACTTCTATTCGTACGGCTACATCGATCCGGTCGACCTCCACTGCGACTTTGGTATAAGCTAGTTATCGACTCTTATTTAGTTCAAGTATGGCTGCATTGATCCAGTCGACCTCCACTGCTTGAACTAGATTAAGGTCAAGTTATCGGCTCTATCTAAGGGTGGTGTCCTCCGGATAGATTCATTAAGTTACCGATATTGCTTATTGCTTTCATTATTTATTTAATTATATCAATATCACTTCGCCCGATTGGGATTGATCTAGATCAGCCTTATATCCTGTTTAACCCATCGTTTGTTAATCCAAACTGATCTAATCTGCATCTTAAATGATGAGTTATGTTTTATCGGCTATTTTACATCAATCTTGATCATGCATAGTGTGCGGTTAAGGCATGTCTAGTCTTGAATAGATCTATTGGCTAACGAAAACAATTTCATGGCCCATTATCATGGCCTGTGTGATTCTATCTCACACCCCACTATTAGCACTATGGAGTTGGGATCATTATTTGGTAGCTTTATTCCTGATAGGATATGACCTTAACTATGCGCTATGCCTGAATCGGCTGTTTACCCGATATCGAGTGCTTTCACATACGCAGTTCACGTCACAAGACCATTGAAGTAAAGATAGGTTGAAAGATGTGTTAGCCCCATGATCTTATTATTGTATTACGGCCTGCATGATTCTGCCTCATGCTCCACTGATATTAGTAATAAGTTAGGGTCTTCAAATCTATTGTTGTTTCTATAGCCTGCATGATTCTGTCTCATGCCCCACTGGTCATAGCGATAGATGAGATCTAATATATTCATTAGATTTATCTTTATTAAATGATTAAATGATGATGGATTGCTTCTTTATATAAAAGGGATTCGGTTACTTGCAGTCATTGGCTTACCATAAATTGATTATTGTTGACATCCTATTGCCATAGACTAATATTTGTCTAAAATAATGAGATTCATCCTAAATGATAACCGGTTTTTCTTACACAACCCCATGAGCTTTAACTAATTTATTCTCATGAATATGCTGGAATAGACTATTTAGTCGATCTCCTTCCATATCGGCTCTCAGAGCCGCACATTCGAGGACTGGCTGGCAACACCGGCATGTTTTGCCTAAAATTATTGATTAGCTTTCTCTCCTTGTCAATTGTTGGGTCAAATTGACTGGCACATCTCGGGAGGAGTACGCAGGATCGACCACCTCTGAGTTGAAGCCAGGCGGATCTACAGCTCCATCGAGCAGACCCTTCCGGCTTGCTCGTATGCCCTCGGCCCAGGATGAAATTTCCATGTCGACATAGGGATATGGCAAGGGGCCAGCGTCGCCCTTGCTGCCATGTAGCTGCGGACCAGGGTGAACCTCCATTGGGTGGTGCCTGGGATCCCAGAGCATGTCCGGCCAGAAGAGCGAGCTGAGCTGGTTAACGATTTCGCCGCCTCCACAGACATCGTCGTCACTACCATGAATGTAGAGGAGGTCATCCATGGTGATGGCTGAGAGCACTGAGGTGTGCTCGGGTTCATGGAGAATTTTTAAGTGAAGATGTTTCTTTCAATTCGTGTAACAAAATTTGATTCTCCTATGTGTTGTCGTCTATCCATGACCGTCGTTGGTCTGATCGTTAGAATGTCATGGCCGCGTAGCCCTACCTAGGGATTGACCAATGAGGCTTGGTTTAGCATGACCCCATTTTTGTGACCTATGCATTGGTAAAATAGGTTCAGCGGCATCGCACCCTTCTTTGTTTTCCTTCGGGTTGTACGAGAGTCTTCTTTTCCTTGTTTCTCGTGTGGTGCAAAGCCTTGCCCTAGTTTGGTTATGGTAGTTTGGCTTCTTGCAGTCCCCTATCATGCATGACCTGGTGGCACATTATAATGTCAAGGTGTCCACGCTAAGGTAGCGCTATCCTCAACGTTGCCCTAGGTCATGCGATTGGGGAGGCTGTGCGGTGACACCTCTACTATGAATGGTGCCAACGCTTGTAGAGCGGGAACGAAGTGCCTACTGTATGGCTCCCATTCTAGGCCTCCGGTATGTGATGACCCTTGTGTAAGGGTGCTAAATTGTGTGTGTGTCCTTTTGTAAAGAACTTGCTTGGGTTTTATGTGAATGAAGTGTGATTGGCGTATTCACTTGTCATTATGCCATTCTTTCGCTTACTTTCCATTCGAATTGGAATGTGCTTCATCCCCTTAGATTTGTGCCCGTGGATGCATATCTTAACTTGGGGGTTGGCCCATGGGGCTAAAATGTGTGTGATTTGTTAGAGTGATAGAAAGGCAAAGGATGATCGCAGATCTGGTGTGATGCGGGAAGAAACGACATGAGTCCTTCCTTTCGCTCCCCTGGTCCTGAGCGAATGGGTTTCCCATTTCTTCCTAGGCTTATGCATGAGCACCTAGCCTTGCCTAGAAACTGGTCCATTAGGATAGCCAGGGCATCCCAAGCTAGGGGTCAGGACGTGGGTTACCGGCTCATCATGGTGTGGGGAGCGATCAAAAGACTCTCAGGAAAAGGGTCACTAGGACGGTGACAAGCAGTGCTATGTCGTGGGGCATATGTCTGCACCCTTTGTGTGCATCCTCCGTGAGTGACTCATGTCCAGCTATTAGCGTGAGCCGAGTGGGTCACTCGGGGATCTAAGTGGCTCCTAGATGGAGTGCTCGAGCGCACTGTTCCATGGTTTGCTCCATGAGTTGGTCGCGGTTTTCTGAAATGAGGAGTGAGCCTACATGTGTATGTGGACGTGTTTGGGTAGAGCAGCTAGAACCAGAGATAACATTACTTATTGATGTGCCAAAAGCCATTGTAGATCTCGTTGTCATAACTTAGGGTGTGTTAAGCCCCCAAGCATCTGTTCACGGTGGAGTTGTTGCTTGAGGTGCTACAAGCTCTCGAGCGCTTGCTTGCGCTGGAGCTGTTGTGGTCATTGCGTCATGAACGGATGAGGTCATTTCTCCACCACTCTGAGCGGTCGTAGCTAGCGAGGATCGACCCCTTAGGCAGCCTTGGGCCATTCCTTGCCGGCTCGATATCCTCAAAGGGCCCGTGAGCCCCCGAGGGGAGATCATGTGTTCTAGTGCTCAAACCCTCCCGGCGCGATGACATCGTTGTCATCGTGTCCTCGCCTCTGGGTGAGTGTGGACCGGGTAGTGGCTGATGATGGGCATTGACCCGTTGGTTCGGGAGATCTCATGATTCCCTAGAGGGTTGCGGGATCATGGGCCATTCCTCATGCGAGGTCGCCATGAGCCACGGCCATCTGGCTCCTTGGGTGGAAGTCTCGACCATGGTTGGTGATGAGAGAGCGCCCTAGGCCCCCTATGTAGGTAACTCTGGGATGCAGCCCCCGTAGGCAGTTTCGAGAGTGCACCCACCATAGTCCGCGGGACCTAGATTCCTAAGGTGGAGGTCTGGGCCGTGGCCAAGGGTGGACACAGGTTGTCATAGAACCAGACCAATTTATAAGAGCACAAGTACAATGGCAACCCACAAGCAGTCGCACTATCATACTTGAGCCCATATAAACCCGGTAGTCCATTGAGTACCACGACAGGTCTCGATTAATGATCCACATACAACCAAGATCGTACATGATTCAACATACATGTCACATGTTACATAAAGTTCACAAATATAGTTCATTCATTAGAGTACGAATATAGGGTTATTACAAACCAAGTTCGGTAGATAGATAGCGGAAGCAAATTAAAGTTCAAAACTAGTATTTGCCAACATAGTTCAAATACAGTGCCAACTCATGATCACAATCCACAAAATCATATAAGAAGGATTATTAAAGATGCCTGCCTAGGGCTCACTCCTCATCCACAGAGGGACAGAAGCAGTTCTTGCAATAGCTGTGATAAACGGTACCATTTGCAACGATGGGAATAAAACCCTAAGTACGAGAAGGTACTCAGCTAGACTTACCCGTCATAAACTAGAAATAAATTGACTCCAAGGATTGTGCAAGGCTTGATAAGTGGAGGTAGCTTGATGACATTTTGCATAAAAAGCGATTAACTCAGTTATACAATTATAATTCGGTCACCAAGTTAATTATAGCTATTCTTCTCTAGATTAGCAACTAACCTGTGCCAAACATGTGGTATATCATTTAAGAGCATACAATAGTAACCATAGCTGGTGTAGTGATTCCATGTTTATCCGAACCATCACATTTCATAATACAATTACTACGATGTTGGAGCTAGCCAAGTTTCTCACTGTCCGGGAGATGGCGATTCGAATCGATTTCAACCAGCTAGGAATTTATTCCTAACACAAACCCAGATAGACCAGATCAACGGTCACCTTAGGTCACCATTGGTACAACTCAAGTCCACATTTCACGGGTTTGCTCAGCGCCGCACAATCAGGGATAACCAGCTGCCATGACGTCCAGGCCCGGCCTGCCCTTGGGCTCACGTCTGGCTCCCCGCACATCCTTACTACCATCCAGAGTGCGCACTTTTATAGAACGGGCCCGGCCTGAGTTGAGCTACTTGGCTTCACTGTCAAAATGAGTTATCCGACCAGCTAAGTGATAGGCATGCGTTCAATCTTGTCAAAAGGGCCAACAACGGTATGGTCCTTAATCGGCACAGACAGAATCACATGAGTCAACCTACACATAGACTCCACCCGGCCTCCATTTGCATTACCCCATGGTTCTTTTCCATGATAGCAAATATAGCCAACCGTGCTTCGGTATCCACCTATATCTCGTAGGTGACAGGAAATCACCCGACTTCTACCGGTCTAAGCATGGCTAAGCTTATATTTGATCCCGGACCTACACAGGGTTAAAGGTATATATAATCGAACAAGGTAGTTCTATGCATCAAGTGTTTTCAATCAACTCTTATAACCTAATGTATCAAACATAAAGGACTCAAATGGTATTTTGTAAAACATGGGAGACTTAGAATGCTATGGGACTTGCCTTTGAGGAATGAGGTTGGTCGATGATCCAGTCACTTAGGGAGCTCTTTGGGAGTCTACTCCTCTTCTCTTGGAGCTGTAGCTTGGGGCATCTCTTGCTGGTCCCCTTCCTCTTCTTCGTTGAACTCCAACAGCTGTTATCTCTTCGATCGATCCTATATGCATGAGCATGGAATAAGATATCATGAATGCATATACGATGACACATATAATATGATATAACGTGATGAATGCATCCTCATAAGTATTTTCAATAGCATGGTATTAAAGTAATAACAAGTGCATCTTATTTTAATGAGTAGGTGCTTATCTTTTCTCTATTACTTAAGCAAACACTTCTGTAATCTATTTTCAGGACTACAAGACAACAACTAATTGTTTTGGCCCTAACTAGAGTTATATATATCGAAATAATATGGTTGTAGACATTCTGGAAAACTTGTGAAATTATATACAACTTTCTTTTAATACCCTTACTGTGATTCAATAGTTTTCTAAGTCAAACAATTTAGTTAATCAAATCTATCCAGAGAGCAAGCATTTCAGACAGCAAACTTCTAATAGCCATAATTCTTAAACCCTAAGGCCTATAACTATGAAAATTTAACACAAGGTAGATCAATAAGTTATCTACAACTTTGTTATTAACAAGTTTTATATAAAATACCATTATCACCCTGAAGTTATCAACTCAACCAAAACTATGCATGCAGCCATCTAGTTGAATTATAAAGCAATAATTAATTAGTTGCATACAATCAATTGCTTCTAAGCCTTTCTACCAACATCAACAGTTCATATGTATCACAAGCACCATAGAAAACATAATGGTCAAGCACAATTTATTTATTTAAATGCATTTATTAATTTAATTAGATAATTAGGAGAAATAACAAACATATACAAATGTGCACAATAAATTCTCATAAAATAACAATAGCTTCCAAGTGCTCCCAATAGACTACTGTAAAAATTTCATACCATTTAAACATGTATAACATCCTCTACAAAAATGACAAGCTAGCAAGGTTTATTTTAGTGAAAAAGTTAACCCTATAGAAAAGTGTCAAACAATAGATTTTATATTTTTCTTAGCTTTATCCTAGTGCCATAATACTATACAAAAATTTCCATGGTAATATGTTACTTATTTTTATCCCTATAAATTTACTTAGAAAACACCATTTATTAATAGATAAATAGAAAGACCCTATTTCACTCAAGTTTACTATAAGTTTAGTATTTTCCTAGCTAGAGCATGTCAACACAAGACCAAAAAAATTGGAATCATAATTTTATCACTTTCCTAGCTCAAGTTATACATTTTACAAGATTGCAAACATTCAAAAAGCACTTATCTAGCTACATTTTATTCACCTTTATAACTACCAGAAATAGTACATTTCATATTTTTATAAAATACTACACTTCATGAGAAATCCAACAAAATTTGGTTCACCAAAATTCTACACTCCTAGCTCTAGATATGATTTCCCAAAGTTAGCAAAAAAATCTAGAAAAGAATAAACCAAAACCCTAATTGTACTCGCTGATGCCTGGGACCCATGGGTCAACGGACCCCACTCGTTAGTGAACCAGAAATAGAGGAGCGGTTTGACCGGCACGAGCTCGTCGATGGCGAGCTCTCCGGCAACATCGACCCCACCTACGTGTTCTACTCACTAACCCACGTCGACTGGTACCGGCGGTGGCAGCGTGGACGCACCGGAGCTACCTCATCGCCAGCCATGGCGGCACGGCGGTGCTACGCTGAGGTACGCCGGCCGTTACAGGCCATGGCAAGGCTCGGCGAGAAGCGCATGAGCTCCATAGTGACCAAGCAAGTCTACCGAGGCTACCTAGGTTAGTTGAGATGCGCCGACGAGATCCATCCACGTGAACGGTGGTGGGGCGACGAGAGCGCGGCGCGTGGCCGCCATCGTGTTCCATGCCGGTGAGGCAACTATTCATCATAGGGTCATGCTACAAGCTAGGACACACCCTAACCAAGCTCTAACGTGAAGAAGATGAAGGAATGCACAAGAGAGCCGAGCAGCGACGAGCTCGCCATGAAGGCGGCCATCGAAGCCAAGATTCTAGCGAGGACAAGAATGGTGATTTCGCCCTCACCATGGCTTGCCTGGCCCTGCTACTACGTCGAGGAGGTAGAGAGGAAGACAGCACAGCAGTGGGTTAGCTAGAGGCAACAATGGTGCGGTGGCATGGGCGCTAGGTGATGGCGGAGCAGCGCTATGGCTCGACAGCGCTCGGTGCTTCCATGGTGAGCTTGAGAGAGAGATAACAGAGAGGGAGAGAATGCGAGCACGTGAGTGAAACGAGTGGCTCGGCTTCTCCTTAAGCGCAAGCCAACTCGCTGCAACGATGGGCCCGACGCCAGCCAGCGGTGGCCACACGGTGGCTAGGTTTTGTCCACGGTCAACAATGACAGCGTGACGTCATGGCCATCAGAGCACCGATGGTGAACTTGACAACGTGATTTCAAACCTTCCAAGCTCCTAAACCACGGTGATTTTGTGCATGATGCTAAAACAAAAAATGTAGAGCTACATACCAGCTCCAACATTGCTTAAGTGATCATGGTCTAATTTGCAAAGGTCATGGAGTTAAATCATCACAAAGTCAGGCACATCAACACTGTCAGATAGAAAATTTTTGAAGTATGAAAAACAACACTGAATTGATTTTTGTGATCCAAATTCGAGCATGTTAGGAGCTAAACTAGCCTGTGACCCAAAAATAAAAGTTGTTACACTACGTGAGTTCTACAACTTTGTTTTAGGGTGCATAGCCATGCAAAGTTTCAAAAGTGATGTTCAATTCCAGTCAATCATACAACATGAAAATGATGATTTACACTATAGCTATGACTTAGAGACCAAACTAGCCTTAGTCATGAATACCAAAGTTGTTCCTAGTGACATTCTAAACATGTTTAAGGTATTCTTAAGGTTCCACAATCATTTTATACATTGGTTACATATAAACCCTAGCATATGTAAAGCACTTTAGTGACAACACATGCAATATAAGCAAACATAGAGATAATATTTGAAATACTCATGCTCATGAATGATCAATGATGCTTGTTCTCATGCAATGCCAAGGCTAAATGAAAGCTTAACACCAAGGGTGTTACACGGGTGTCGGCCCTTTGGTGGGGTTAATCGTGTGGTTCCCTAGAAGGATGTGGCCGGTCGTGGCCATTCCTTGGGCGTGTTCATCGTGAGCCATGGTCCTTCGGTTTCTCAGATGGGAAACATCGCCATGGTTTGTGATGAGCAAGGGTACTGGCCCCTCTAGGTCGGTAAACTCTGGGATGTAGCCCCCGAGGGTGGTTCTAGGAGTGTGTCCACCGTGAGCCACGGGACCCAGATTTCCAAGATGGAAGTATGGAATGCGGCTGAAAGCGGACGTGGGCGCTGCCCTTTGGCGCCGATGAACCCATAGTTTTCACGGTGGATGTGACCGCCGTAGGCCATTCCACCAGCGAGTCCACCGTTAGTGCGAGGAGCCATCGCTTCCTTCCTTAATCAAACGAGAGTGCATGACTGTCCCCTACCTGGCGCACTCAATGTTGGTGTTTCATAAACCAGACTAGTAAATTTATACGATTACTATGCTGCTCTAAGAGGACGATGGTAGCATCCAATAGACATGAGGATTTATACTAGTTTAGGCTAGATCCCTATGTCTAGTCTCAGAGAAGATCAAATGTGTGTTCCTCGCTTGAATGCTCTGAAGTTCTTACAATGAGGGTGCAAGAATGGTGAAAGAGTTGGTAGAACCTATGCTAGATGAGGGGCAGCCCAAGAGAAGCTCCAGGAGTCCTGCTACTATGGATGGAATGGTAGAGGATGAAGAATCTCAAGATCTAACAAGGTGGGTGCCCTGGCTACCCTTATATAGAGTTTGGGGTCAGGGCTTGATACAAAGAGGAGGTTCTCCCGACTGAAGGGTCGTGAGTCTAAGGGAGGTCCTAACTAACTTGGCTTGCAAGCTACACCATCTTCTAGTGTCCGTCCGGGCATGGCTAACATCATGGTCTTGTGGCCACGTTGCGGCAGAGCAAGACGTGGAGCTACTATGCCGACCGTGGCAGGCACTGTAGGCGCATTGGTGGTTCGTCAGCCGTCTTGTGCAATGCGGCATCCGTCATGGTCTTCGCCATCATCTCCAATTTTCCTGGGATGTCGTACCCATAGTAGGTAGCCACCCTGGGTCATTGTTCACTTGGTCGCTTCATGGGCCGAGGGCCACGACCCTGATCATTGGGGTCGGGGCCCTCTGCTAGCTCGGGAGGTCTCCAAGTTGAGACCCTTGTCATAGATCCCATCCTATAGTGGGTGGGATCATATGCGTGTCCCATCGGTCCATATTCGAATGGTGGGTTTCTTTCCCATTGCCATCGCTATGCGGTGCTATCTCATTAGTGCGGTGTGGCACAGGGATGGCGTCTCACCAAACCATGTTATCTGTTGTCCCCTTGGTCCTTATGAGGTTAGTGCAGCGTGCCTACTCTTGTAAGAGCAAGCGTACTGAGCCATGCTCGATGTCTCCCTGTCCTGCCTAGGGGTCGTGACAGGGGAGAGATCGAGCGTCCTCCATGTGGTTAAGGCAGGAGAAAGGGTCATGGCCGACCCTGGCCTAGGTGTTGGCTTGGTGTGCTCGTCCTAGCTAGGCCTCGGTCGTTTAGGCCACTATTAACCGAATGAGTTGCAGACCGTGCAGCCTACCAACTAATCGGCGCCTTGAGACACCCTGGGGTCATAACCTCGACAGAATACAAAGGCAGAAATCCAAAGCAAAGTGTAGTTTTAGAATACATGTTCTCACAAAGATTATGCATGAAATCTCCTACAAGTCATCGTCATCTCCAGACATGTGATCTCTGCCGCCACAGTTACTGTCGTCACTACAATACTAGTTTCTAGTATCATCTTCATCCTCGCTGCCTTCAAATATGCCAACTGCTTCCCTCTTATCTCTTAGAAGGTCTTCTAAATTGGCTTGAATGACAGTGCCTTCTCCATCATGACTAGCTTCGTGCATAACCTGATCACCATCACCCAGCTGGACTTCATGCTCGTTGTCGGAACAGTGATCATCTTGGTGCACTACAGGCTCCATTTCATTCACGTCATACATATCCCTATGTTCAAACTTCTACATGACCCACCAATCTTTGCCCAAGGAGGTGTCCTATAGATTAAAAATCATCCTTGCCTGTGTCACAAGAATGAAAGGGCCATTCTTGTACCAGAATGATTTAATGTTGACAAATTTGTAATGTCCATCATCGTCAATGCCTACAGACTTCATAGTGCCATCTAGATCATACCAGTCACAGCGCACAACAACCACCGTCCTATGGCTTTGTACGCTAGAGTTATATATCAACAGAATAACTTCTCTAAGGACACCATAAAATTCGACTGATTGGCCTCATTTGTGACGGTGGTCATGACACCACTATTCTATGTATGTGGGGATTTCTCACCGTCAACAGTGCTATACCTGACTCCATTAATACTAAAAGTTGCACAGACCTAGACTTGGGTATCAGGACCATATGATAGTGCATACAAACCTTCACTGACCTATGTTGGTTTCTCTCTACGTAGCTCCTCGATCTACACACAAACATGAAACTACCATCACCACTAAGTTGTCATATAATTCTGCCAATGATCGGCCTAACAGAACTAAATTATGCTAATCACGTACATGAGACTTAAACCACACTAGAAACTCTATTGCTAGCCTACTATCAACATCATCACCTACCCCTTGTTCCTCTAAAATTTGTCTGTATATTCTGTAGCACATATAAGCATTATTATCGATAACATTTCAAACGTAATATTGGAAACAACAAATCAGCATATAAAAAATCATACTACACATATGGTTCAACCTCATCACAGTTATTAAGCACATACCAAGCTAGCTTATTGATTTTGGCTTTATCCTTGATGTCCTTTACCATAATCTGGCCAATGGACTTGACACCATGCATGAAAATAGAGGTCTCACCAGGTGCTAGCCCATCATGTGACATATTGTTGTCCCGGTTATATCTTGTTTTAACATTGTCCATGAACCTCTCCCAAAATGCCAACGTCTCACTTTCTAAGTAAGCCTCCACAATTGATCCTTCAAGCCTAGCCCTATTTCTTAATAAATTCTTCAACGTGCCCAGTCATCGTTCTATTGGGTACATCCATCCATACTATATGGGCCCTCTAAGAAGTGCCTTGTCAGGTAGATGGACAGCTAAGTGCACCATAACATCGAAAAAGGCCGATGGAAAATCTTCTCAAGCTTGCATAAGATGAGTGGGATGTCCCGTTTCAGCTTTTCCACGACTTCTTTCCTTAGAGTTCTACTGCACAGTTGCCTAAATAAGTTCCCAAGTTCTAAAATAGCTTTGTATACATCTTTGGGAACAAAACCTCTTAAGCCTACAGGTATGATCCTCTAGAGAAGGACATGGCAAGTATGTGTTTTCAGCTTGCCAACTACCTTGGTACCATCTGCACTTATGGATTTTGCTAGGTTGGCTGCATAACCATCTAGAAACTTGGCACCTTTAAGGAACTTGCAAAATTTTGCTCTGTGTTTTTCTGTCATGACATAGTGAGCTTCCAGGAATTTAAACGAGGTGCCTTGCTACACATTGTGATATTGAGGCCTTATCTTCATATCATGCAAATCTAGCCTAGCGTTCGTTGTGTCCTTTATCTTACACTCCACTTTCAGCAATGTCCAAAAAATGTTTTCACATATGTTCTTCTCAATGTGCATGACATCAAGATTGTGTGGCAGCAACAGTCCTTCCAAGACTTTAGACCCACCAAGCAGATTTCTGATTATAAATCACTGACTCTTCTCCACGCTTTTGTTTCCTTTTTCCACCATGCTTACCTAGGCAGACATCTTTCACCTTCTCGAGTTCCTCAAGGACCTCCTGTAAGGTGAACTTTTCCGACGCATCTCTGGTCCTCAGTTTTTCCATCAAAATCCAAGCTCTTCCTTCAAGGGTGATGTAACACACTAGTGTTAAGCATTGCTTTTGGCACTTGCATTTCATGAGCACAAGCATCATCCAAGCATTCATGAGCATGAGCATATGGAATTTCATCTCATTCTTTACATATTATCACATGTGATGTTGATTATATACATGCATATGCTTGTGATCATGTGTGACTAATGAAAGAAATGGTTGTGAGGTCACAAAAACACCTTAGACACATCTAGGATGATAAATGGATGTTTACAACAAAATTTGGTAAGCTTATCCTAGAAAGGAAGAGATCGGCCGATGATGTCAAAAGCAAGAAAGTTTCCTAATTAAGGGATATTTATGAGCCGGCCAGGAAATATTATTTAATAAATTTGATAGAGACATGATGTCCAGGTGCATATCAGGATAAAAGAAACAAGGACGCGTATCAAACAAGGAAGCTTTATCAGCAAGGATTCTGCATAAGAGAAATTAGAGTCCATGTATCTTGATATTTATTTTTGCTATCTAGTCGTGTTCGTTTAGGACTCTTATCAGCCCAGGGTATAAATATAAACCCTCGGCTATTATATCAAGACAGATAATCAATCAAATACAAGTTACTTACTTTTTTAGCTCCGGCCACCCCTTAGGAGTAGGAGTAGAGTAGATCTCGATAAGTTCTTTAGCAAGTATGGCTGCATCAATCCGGTCGACCTCCATTGCTTGTCTGTAAGTACCATCAAGACTTATACTTCTGTTCGTATGGCTGCATCGATCCGGTCGACCTCCATTGCGACTCTGGTATAAGTTAGTTATCGACTCTTGTTTAGTTCAAGTAAGGCTACATTGATCCGGTCGACCTCCATAGCTCGAACTAGATTAAGGTCAAGTTATCGGCTCTATCTAAGGGTAGCATTCCTTCGGATAGATTCATTAAGTTACCAATATTGCTTATTGTTTCCATTATTTATTCGATTACAGCAATATCACTTTGCCCGTTTGGGATGGACCTAGATCAGCCTTATATCCTTCTTAACCCATCATTTGTTAATATAAATTTGATTTAATCTACATCTTAAACGATGAGTTATGTTTTATCGGTCATTTTATGTCAATCTTGATCGCGCATAATGTGCGGTTTAGGCATGTTTTGTCTTGAGTAGATCTAGTGGCTAGCGAAAACCATTCCATGGCCCGTTATCACGGCCTGTGTGATTCTGCCTCACACCCCACTGTTAGCACCATGGAGTGGGGAATGTTATTTGGTAGATCTGTTCTTGATAGGGCATGACCTTAACTGTGCGCTATGCCTGAATCGGCTGTTTTAGCCGATATCGAGTGCTTTCATGAACAGTTCACGTCACGAGACCGTTGAAGTAAAGATAGGTTCCAAGATGTGTTAGCCCCATGATCATATTATTGTATTATGGCCAGCATGATTCTGCCTCATGCCCCACTGATATTAGTAATAAGTTAGGGTCATCGAATCTATTGTTGTTTCTACCGTCTGCATGATTCTGCCTCATGCCCCACTGGTCATAGCAATAGATGAGATCTAATATGTTCATTAGATTTATCTTTATTAAATGGTTAAATGATGATGAGCTATTTCATTTATACAAAAAGGATTCGGTTACTTGCAGTCATTGGCTTAGCATAAACCAATCACTGTTGACATCCTCTTGCCATTGACTAATGTTTATCTAAATAACGAGATCTATCCTGAGCGATAACCGATTTACCTTCCATAATTCCATGAGCTTTAATTGATTTATCTTTATGAGTATGCTAAAATCCTTCCATATTGGCTCTCAGAGCCACACATTCGGGACTGTCTGGCAACACCGGCATGTTCCTCTTTAAATTACTGATTAGCTTTCTCTTCTTGTCAATTGCAGGGTCAAATTGACTAGCATGCCTTAGGAGCAGTATGTAGGATCGACCACCTCTGCATTGAAGCCAGGTGAATCTACAGCTCCATCAAGCAGACCCTTCTGGCTTGCTCATGTGCCCTTGGCATGGGACGAAATTTCTGTGTCGACACACGTTCTTGGCATGCCCGGTGGGACCCCACAATCGTCATGGTGGTTCACAACAACAATGACATCCTTATGGTATATTATTATGAAGATCTACCTGATGGAGATAAAGATGTCATCGGCAAAGCTATAGAAGAATTTCAGAACAAGTGTTTGTTGTCCTACACCAAAACACGTGACAACACAATTGTTCAGAAATATCCACTACCAAGAGTTTTATTACACGGGCAGACAGATACAATTGAAGCTGAAGATAAGCGTTTCTTTATAGAAATTGTAAACAAATCTGTTCATGATGCCATATCAAGCCATAATGAAGCTTTCTTAGACACATTCCACAATGCCATAAGAGAGGCGATTCATGGGTTTTCAGTTGGTCAAGTTAGGTTGGCTTATTACAACATTCCATATCCATCGACCCAAGGGACTAATCAAATCGGAACTAGTCATTAAGAAGCAGCACTAGTTGGTAATGATGATGTCTAGGTAGTTCAGAGTTCATCTGAACAAGCTCAAGGTACTACTATGAATCAGACACAGTATAATCCTAGATCGTTAGTGCAGCATGTGCAACAGCTAGCGGGGCAAGGTTAGAACTAGGTGATTAATGTTGGCACATCAGGCCACGTACCATCATTGGCTCAAAAAATACACCATCGATTCAAAAGATCCATAGAGATATAGATCCTCATGTCTATAATTAGAGACTTCAAGCAGCAAACCAGCAAAGAACCCAGCAGATAGAGATTCCACAAGGGTATCATTATGGCGTAGATTATAACACCCTTCACAGGATTCCAAATCCAGGATATCAAGGCACATGGGATTTCAATCCACAGATGGGTCAGCAGGTGCAGAGAAATCCAAATTCACATGCTGACGAGTTGTTGCTAAAGGTGACTGAGATGATGATGAATCAGTTCGGTCTAAAGCCAAAAGGGCTGACCTTTTTGTACAAACGCCCATATCCAGAATGGTATGATTTGATCGCTCTTCCTATGAATTACAGGCTTCTAGAGTTTGCTAAGTTCACTAGCCAAGACAGCACAAGGACAATAGAACATGTCAGTCGGTATCTTACATAATTGGGTGAGGCATCAGTTGAGGAGGCCCATTGAGTTCGTTCCTTCTCCCTATCACTATCAGGGCCAACCTTCACTTGGTTTTCATCACTGCCAGTCAACTCCATTACCAATTGGGCTGACCTAGAAAAGAGATTTCATACATATTTTTATACTGGGACTGGAGAAAAGAAGATTACCGATTTGACAACTATAAGGCAGAAAACTAACAAATCGGGCACTGAGTTTCTTCAGAGGTTCCGAGAGACTAGGAATTTGTGCTTCTCATTAAACTTGGTTGATGATCAGCTAGCTACTTTGGCCATTCAAGGAATGCTGCCAACATGGAAAGAAAAACTACTGGGATAAGAATTTGATAACCTAGGTCAATTGGCTCAATGAGTGGCGATGCTCAATAGCCAATTCTAGAGTATGCGCAGAGATACCCAATTCTAGAAGAGTACCACAGTGGCCGAAGCTTATAATCCATACTCAATCGATGATGGCTATGAAGATGAAGAAGAAGAGGTTGCTGTGGCTGAATGGAATTGAGGCAAAAAGATAGTAATGGTGCCAAATCCTTGGGGAAGAGGAGTCGAGGAGAGCTATGACTTTGATGTCACCAAATCAAACAAGCTCTTTGATTTCTTGCTTGAGAAGGGACAAATCAAGTTGCCCAATAATCATGTTATGTTGCCCCCAGATCAGTTGAAGAATAAGAAGTTCTACAAGTTCCAAAACGCTACTTCTCATTCCACTAATGAATGTAGAATTTTCCGGCAGCATATACAGAGGGCTATTCAGCAAGAAGAAAGCTCAAATTTGATACACATCGAAAAATGAAAGTTGATGATAATCCTTTCCTAGGAAATCAAAATGTGGTCGATGCTAGGCTGCTCAAAGGAAAGACTAAGGTCCTAATATCAACCAAATCAAGAGAAGCTAGAATAGTCAATCCCGAGAGGCAAATATCGGTCGATGAATACAGGGAGATTAAAAGACGTCGCGATAAGCAAAAGAGCCGATATGAGCAGGGAGAAATGTCAAAAGAAGGAGCGACAAAGCCACGGGTTACATCTCAAATTCTGTTGAATAAATGGCAGCGGTAGAAGAAAAAGGATTATCAGGATTGGTTAGAAAAGCAAGAATACCAGCATCAATAGGAGAAAGAGAGGTATGAAAGAAAGCAAGCTAAATTGCATTGGAATTGTCCTTTCTTTAGACATTGCTAGAACGAAGGTTTGAAGTTGCTTACCAGGAATAGTTGTCTTGGGTGCAACAATTAGTATTGGGAGTTTAGGCAATCTCAAGCCAACTGTCGGTCTATCCATGCTCAAGATGCATATCATCCCAATAACATTGATCGGCGCTTAAAAAATGGAAGTGTTCATAATCGGCATGGAAAAAGAGTTATTGATCAAAATTGGGCTGATTACGAAGAAGTAATGAAGGAAAATATGTTTAGCAGGAAGGCCAATGGTGTCTAGGAGGTTTGACAAGAAGCCAGAAGATAAGGGTGCAAAGCCTAAGGAACAGAGAGTTGGAGTAGGCTCAGGCATCCGGTAAACCTCAAGTATGACATACTAAGCAAATAGCCGATAGAAAGCAACCATCGGCTAATATTCAAATGGCTTTTCTGTTGCCATCAAAATTCAGAGCTCCAGCAGTTCAAGAAGTTTATTTGGATTTCATGAATCAGAGTTTGAGGAGATATTTGCCAAGTTAATGGTAATACAACAAGCAATATTTGATAAACCAGTCAAGCATCGGCACTTAAAAGCTTTATATGTAAAAGGTTTGGTTGATGGGAAGTCGATGAACAAGATGTTGGTGGACGGATGTGCTTCTGTCAATCTCATGCCTTACACCATTTTTCATAAGCTTGGCAAGGGACCAGGAGATCTGATCGAGACTGACATGATGCTTAAAGACTTTGGGGGTAATGCGTCTAAGACCTAGGGGGCAATGAATGTCGAACTGACAATCGGGAGTAAGACTCTGCTCACCACATTCTTCGTCATCGATGGAAAAGGGTCGTATAGTTTGCTCCTTGGTCATGATTGGATTCATACGAATTGTTGTGTACCATCGACCATGCATCAGTGTTTGATCCAATGGTATGGAGATGATGTCGAGCTAGTTTGCGCTGACGAGTCTATGACCATCGCAATAGCCTATCCAGTCTTTTGGGAGCTAGCAGACTTCGAATGCTTTTCTAGCAAGTTATGGGAAGGAGGCTTCATTAAAATCAACAATGAAAGCCAACAACCGATGCAAGCAATCGGCTCTGAGAGTTTGTTTTAGTAAATAGTCATGGCTTCATGTCGGCCATTGGATTAAGGAAGAATAAGCATTGGTCCTAGAGATAGGCTTTGGCCGACGTATGTGGATGCTAAGTCAAATCATAAGTGTTATTCAGAGTTGATAGATCTATTATAGAAAGTTTTGTTTCGCTTAATGAGATGCTTGGCCTGGATCGATCAATCGTTTAACCTTCGGTCTGAAAAGTTCTGGTGCAACCTATTAATAGCAATCGACGAAACAAATTTAAAGGAATATTACCCTAACATTTGATCAACACTTGATAGCTGATTCATTTAGTCATCGGCTCTAATAGCCGGTACCAGAAGGGTATCGCCTCTAGTTCAAAAATAAGCCTAAAGATGTGAAAAAGCCGATATAATACGTATCGCCTATAGAGCAAAAACAAAAATAAAGATAGTCATGACAACAACAAGGGTGTCTGCACTACTATGATGTACCTATAGCGCGCTCAGCGGACAATGCAGGAAGCCTCTTAGCCAGCCCTGACCTTTGTAGCAGTTTGTGGCTTCGGCAAGCAAATTTTTTGCAGTGCTCTTTCTGTGTTCTCAACTTGATCTGATTGTGGTACCTCTAAAACTAACAACCGCCTTATTAAAAGTTCAAGCGGTAAAATGAAAGATTGCTCGCAATCGGCTCAGAATTGGAAGATCAAGAATCAAGCCGATAGATCCCTCTATGTAGTGCATGCAAGTCAGGTTTCCATGCATATATATACATGATGTACATGGGCACAAAAAGGATGAATCAGATCTTAGAAGTATGTGTGGTCATGCCATATCATATGTTTGATTAGGAACGTAGAGATCATAAGGTCGACGAAGTCTAGCTAATATATGCATACTGGGAGAAAGTCCAAGCAAAGGCATTTATCGGTTCAAAGCGGAGGTACACATATTCTTTATTTCCTGCTTTTCCTATCACTTGTGAATAATCTATCATAGGGAAAGCATGCTATCTAAGTAGTTGATGAATGAGATATGGCATGATGAAAGAAACCTTGCTTCTTTTTGCAAAGTATTTGGGAAATTTTCTTACAAAAATTCAAAATCAATAGCTTGTCTCCTCAATGATGTTGAATTTCCTACTAGAGCCATATATTAGTCTCATTAAAAATCTTTCGCATAAAATGCTTGCTCTTTGTTGAGTTTTGTCAAGTCTTGTTGACCCTTGTTGAGAGATTTATCATGCTCCTAAGATCAAAATCACGTACACGCCACATATATGTGCTGCTTCTATACTAGAAGTACGCAAAAACATGTTTTCATCCACCTCAAAATGTTCTGCTCCTACACTAGGAGAAGAAAAAATATATATATGTTTGCTAGGTTTTATCATAATAAATACTCCAAGTTCTTGATAATATTTCTCTCAAAATTTGTTGTAAAAAGAGACATGGGTTATGCAAAATATAAAAGATGGACACAAAAGAGGTCCAAAGTAAAAAGGAGAAAAAGAAAAGAAATGAGAAAAGATAGCCCATGTTCTCGCAAAAATATTCCATAAGAGAGAAATATATTTCAAAGAGCATAGTAGAATTAGGTTAGCCACCAAATATTCCACGCACATGCACATCTTGATCTAAGAGTATGGCATTTATCTCCTTGGATCTGGGATTTGACCTTACAATATATGCAAGGTAAGTACGCTACATATTTTATCCCTACCTAAAACTCCACATAAGCTTTTTAGAAGTAGGATAAGAAGAGGCAAAACAATGCTTTGACAAGGAACTATACACATTGAGCAATCTAAGAGAATCATTTGAGGAGCAAAGCTATGTTTTAATTTGAAAATCTTTCAAAAACCCAAGTTTTCTGAGTAGGGGAAGTGAGGATGACAGGATTCTAATCCGTTCCATTCCTCAACCACCCAAGATGGTATGGTAGACACTTCAAAGTTCACATATGTAGGTGAGGCTTGGAATAAGGTAATATCACTGCTAGTAAATTCCTTGGCTCCTTGGAAGAAGACTATCAGCTAGAATACCTAAACTTTTATGCAGCATATTTCTGTATTGCCGGTAAACTTGTATTGCTATGATCGAACTCGAGGGGCTAGCTCCTAATCAGCTAAAGCAGATGAGTGGAGATACAGAGAAAGATCAATTTTGAAGTTATCAAGATCAAAAAGAAGATGGAGCCAATGCAGCTTTTAGTGATTGCGGTTAAATATCATCAGCTGGGGAAAAGAAGACCATCGGATCAAAATAGTTCGAAGCATGAAAACTCATACTTCAAACTAGGGGGCCTGTGTTTACACCAAAATTTGGTAAGCTTATCCTAGAAAGGAAGAGATCGGCCGATGATGTCAAAAGCAAGAAAGTTTTCTAATTAAGGGATATTTATGAGTCGGCCAGGAAATATTATTTAATAAATTTCATAGAGACATGATGTCTAGGTGCATATCAGGATAAAAGAACAAGGACTTGTATCAAACAAGGAAGCTTTATCAGCAAGGATTCTGCAAAAGAGAAATTAGAGTCCATGTATCTTGATATTTCTTTTTGTTATCTAGTCATGTTTGTTTAGGACTTTTATCAGCCTAGGGTATAAATATAAACCCTATGCTATTATATTAAGATAGACAATCAATCAAATACAAGTTACTTAATTTTTTGGCTCCAGCCACCCCTTAGGAGTAGGAGTAGAGTAGATCTCGGTGAGTTCTTCAGCAAGTACGGTTGCATCGATCCGATCGACCTCCACTGCATGTTTGTAAGTACCATCATGGCTTATACTTCTATTCGTATGGCTGCATCGATCCGGTCGACCTCCACTGTGACTCTAGTATAAGTTAGTTATCGACTCTTGTTTAGTTCAAGTAAGGCTACATCGATCCTGTGGACCTCCACTGCTCAAACTAGATTAAGGTCAAGTTATCGGCTCTATCCAAGGGTGGTGTTTCTTCGGACAGATTCATTAAATTACCGATATTGCTTATTGCTTCCATTATTTATTCGATTACAGCAATATCACTTCACCCGATTGGGATTGACCTAGATCGGCCTTATATCCTTCTTAACCCATCGTTTGTTAATCTAAATTTGATTTAATCTACATCTTAAATGATGAGTTATGTTTTATCGACCATTTTATGTCAATCTTGATCGCGCATAGTGTGCGGTTTAGGCATGTTTTGTCTTGAGTAGATCTATTGGCTAGCAAAAATCGTTCCATGGCCTGTTATCATGGCATGTGTGATTCTACCTCACACCCCACTGTTAGCACCGTGGAGTGCGGATCATTATTTAGTAGATCTGTTCCTGATAGGGCATGACCTTAACTGTGCGCTATGCCTGAATCGGCTGTTTTAGCCGATATCTAGTGCTTTCATAAATAGTTCACATCATGAGACCGTTGAAGTAAAGATAGGTTGAAAGATGTGTTAGCCCCATGATCTTATTATTGTATTATGGCCTGCATGATTCTGCCTCATGCCCCACTAATATTAGTAATAAGTTAGGGTCATCGAATATATTGTTGTTTCTACCATATGCATGATTCTGCCTCATGCCCCACTGGTCATAGCAATAGATGAGATCTAATATGTTCATTAGATTTATCTTTATTAAATGGTTAAATGATGATGAGTTGTTTCATTTATACAAAAGGGATTCGGTTACTTGCAGTCATTGGCTTAGCATAAACCAATCATTGTTGACATCTTCTTGCCATTGACTAATATTTGTCTAAATAACGAGATCTATCCTAAGCGATAACCAATTTACCTTTCACAATTCCATGAGCTTTAATTGATTTATCTTTATGAGTATGCTGGAATCGACTATTTAGTCGATTTCCTTCTATATTAGCTCTAAGAGCCGTACATTCGGGAATATCTAGCAACACCGGCATATTCTGCCTTAAGTTACTGATTAGCTTTCTCTCCTTGTCAATTGCAGGGTCAAATTGACTGGCATGTCTCGAGAGGAGTATGCAGGATTGACCACCCCTATGTTGAAGCCAAGCGGATCTATAGCTCCATCGAGTAGACCATTCCGGCTTGCTCGTGTGCCCTCGGAATGGGATGAAATTTCCGTGCCGACACATGTGCATGGCTGGCCAGACGCACGCCGATCATGGCCAACCAGCTCAAATGTCGCGCATCGCGTGTCGCCACTCACCTGCCCGTGTCGCCATGTTGATGGGGAGAAAGGCGTCGAGCACTCGCTCACTCCCTCCCACTCTCACTCACTCGCCCTCGCTCTACCTCACTCTCGCTCTCTCGCAGCTGAGCCGACCCACCATCGCCATCGATCGTCGTGCCTTCGCCGAGCTCGCACGCCACCACTGCCGCATCTCCATCCAATCCATCACGTGCATAGCTTTGCCGTGAGCCACTCTACCTCCCGACTGCCCATTCCACCATCTAAGCCAAGGTAAAGCCACAATGTGCATCGTCATTGCGGCCATGGCCACCGTGCAACGCCGAGCTCAAGCTCGCCATGGCCAGCCATATCCACTGCTCCTCCTACCTTCTTCTTCCTTGGTCCATCATCACCTTAGGTCATAGATTCTCATGTTGTCGTTTATTTAACCGCTACCACCGCCACCATGTGAGAACGCGCCGCCACACTAAGCACGCTCGACATGGCCACGAGCTTAAGCTTGCCACGACCGGCCCTTGCAAGACCCCACCTTCCCCCTCCTATGTTCATTTATGAGCTATCATGAACCCTAGTGCCTACCCTGAAGACGGAGACCCATCACTGACCGCCGGCTTGCCGGAACAGCATGCACCACACCACCATGCTCTCACCGTCATGCTGCCATGCACGCGACTCGAGCTCACCAGTGCTTTGTCGAACCCTAACCCTAGCCCTAGGTCATCAAGGAGGTCACCCTAAAGCCTTAACCGAGCTCGAGAGAGCTCGGCATTGCCAAGAATGGCAATGGCGTCGCCACGCACCTCCGCCATGCCGCCATACTCATCACCATCGTGTCTAACTGCCGTAATCAGCTCAACCACCTACATCACTAGACGCGGGTTAACGAGGGGAGCATGATGGTGGTGGTGGTTTCACCGAAGACCTCGCCGTCGACGAGTTCTCGTCGGTCAAATGTCGTGCTCTGCTCATGTGTCGCTGACGTGTGCGACCGTTGACCTATGGGCCCCGCTGTCAGCCACTGTGGGTGTATAGACCGGGTGCACGTAGCTACAGCTCCCGGGGTGAAATTTGATTTTCTTTATTTATTTCCACATATTTGAATGCAAACTTCAAAAATTCATAACTGGAGCTATGAATGTCCAAATTGAGTGAATCAAATTTTGTTGGATTCATCATGAAGTTTACTATTTGATAAAAATATTAAACCTAATGTTTGGGATTTTTTTTTGGGAATTAAATTGAGTTAGTTAAGTGCTATTAAAATAGTTTATATCTTGTAAAATGCATATCTTGAGCTAGGGAAGTGCAAAAATTATGATTCCAATTTTGTTGGTCTTGTGTTGACATGATCTAGATAGGAAAAATACTAAACCTACAGTAGTCATACTTGGAATATGGTCTTCCTATTTAATCTTAAATAATTGCTAGTTTCTAGTGAAAATAAATGGGGTAAAAATACATAACTTATGATCATGAAAATTTTTACACAGTCTTATTATGCTAGGATGAAGGTAAGAAAAATATTAAATCTATTGTTTGACACTTTTTACTAGGTTAAAATATTTTTGCTAAAATAAGCCTATGCAACTTGTCATTTTTGTGGAGATTGCTATACATTTTCAAATGGTATGAAATTTGTATAGTAGACTATTGGGGTCAAATGTAGGCTACTGTAATTGTTTGAGAATTTATTGAGCAATGAAAATATTTATCATTTAAATCACCTTATTATATAACGAAATTAATAAATACACATAAGTAAATTAATATGGCTTAATCATGATGTTTTCTATGGTGCTTGTGATGCATATGATCTGTTAATATTAGTAGTTGTGCTTAGAATTGATTGGTTATAGGCAGCTACTTAATCATTGCTTTATAATTCAACTAGATGGCAGTAGGAGTAGTTTATGTTGTGTTGACAAATTCATGATGATAGTGACTTTTCCTGTTAAACTTGTTAATAATAAAGTTGTAGGAAACTAACTCATCTTGCTTGTCCAAAACTTTCATAGCTATAGGCTAAATGGTTTAAGATTTATAACTATTAGAAGTCTACTGTCAGATTTGCTTGTCCTCTAGACAGATCTGGAAGATTGAATTGTTTGACCTAGATAGCTACTGAATCACCTTAATATGATTAAAATAAAGTTGTAGGAAATTTTATAAGATTTCCAGCAAGTCCCCAACCGTATTGTTTGGGTGTGCATAACTCCAGTTATGGTCAAAACAAGTGGTTGTTGTCTTGCAGTCTAGAAAATGTTTTAAATAGGTGTTTGTTTAATTACTAAAGAAGAGATATGCGCCTACTCAGTAAAAAGAAAGTTAATTTTGTTATCACCTTAATAACTTGCTGTCATGGACATTTAGGAAATATGCATTTCATCATATCATATCATCCATGTCATTATCTATGTATCCTTGATATCTTATTTCAAGATCATGCATATAGGCTCGACCGAAGGAGTAACCCTACTGGAATTCGAAGAAGAGGTGGAGGACAATCAAGGGACACCCCAACTCATAGCTCCTGAAGGTGAGGAGCCAAATATGGAGGAACTTTTGGAGTGCCCTAACCACCGACCCACTTCCTTTCTGAAAGGCAAGCCCCGGAGCATTTTAAGCCTCCTATGTTTTATAAAATGTCACTTGAGTCCTTTATGTTTGATGCATTAGGTTATAAATGTTGATTTGGAAACACTTGATGCATAGAACTACCTTGTCCAGATATATACTTTAAACCCTGTGTAGGTCCAGGATCGAATATATGCTTAGCCATGCTTAGACAGGTAGAAGTCGGGTGATTTCCTATCATCTGCGAGATATTGGTGGATACCGAAGCACGGTTGGCTATATTTGCTATCGTGGAAAAGAACTATGGGATAATGTAACTGGAGGCCGGGTGGAGTCTATATGTGTAGGTTGACTCATGTGATTCCATCTGTGCCAATTAAGGACCGCATTGTTGGAGGCCCTCTTGTCATTTTGAACGCATGCCTCTCGCTTAGCTGGCTGGATAACATGTTTCGACCATGAAACCGAGTAGCTTACTCAGACCAGGCCTCGTTCTATCAAAGTACGCACTCTAGATGGTAGTAAGGATGTGTGGAGGGCCAGACATGAGCCTAAGGGTAGGGTAGTCCTGATCGTCCTGGCAGTTCGTTGTCCCTGGTTGTGCGGCGCAGATCGAACCTACGAAATATGGACCTGACTTATACCAAAGGTGACCTAAGGCTACCGTGGCTAGTAGACCTGGATTTGTGTTAGGAATACTGCCCAGCTGGTTGTAATTGATCTGAATCACCGTCTCTCCCAGATAGTGAGAAACTTGGTGAAGCCCCTTCATCGTAGTAATTGGATTATGGAATATGATGGTTATGCTGAACATGGAAATATTACACCGGCTATGGTTACTATTGTTATGCTACTAAATGATATACCATATTTTTGGCACAAGTTAGTTACTAATCTAGAGATGAATATCTATAATTAACTTGATGATCGAATTATAAAACGTATAGCTTAATTAGTGGCTTTTTATGCAAAATGGTGTCAAGCTAGCTCCACTTATAAAGCCTTGCATGATCCTTGGAGTCACTTTATTTTTGGTTTATGACAAGTAAGTCTAGTTGAGTACCTTCTTGTACTCAGGGTTTATTTCCCACTTGTTGTAGATAACACAGTATATCATGGATATTATAAGAACTGCTTCTGTCCCACCGTGGACGAGGAGTAGGCTCCGGGCAAGGCGCTTCCATTTATATATCTAATCTATGATGCTTTTGTGGGTTGTGATCACAGACTGGCAAGTATTTGAACAATGATGTGAGATGTTGGTTTAAAACTACTTTGCTTCCGCTACTACTTTATTTGAACTTGGTTTGTAATAACTTCAATTGCACTCTAATATATGGCAATGTATTTGTGAACTCTATGTAACATGTGGCATGTATGTTGAATCATGTGCGATCTTGGTTGTATGTTGGCGATGAATCGAGACCCTCCGTGGTACTCGATGGACTACCAGGTTTATATGGGCTCAAGTATGATAGTGCGACCGCTTGCGGGCTACCATTGTACTTGTGCTCTTATAAATTGGATGGTTTTGTTATAGGTGATCCCTAGCAAGCTAACGACGGTGTCTAAGGTAGCCTAGCTTCTTTCTTAGGCTCCTTGACAATGGATTTTTATCGCAATAAATACATGCATAATAACCTTTTGTAGTTCGGCCTGACTAGGTGCTCAATGCTGGAAAATCGTGTATGCACCAAAGCACGGCAGCGCGTAGAGTGAAGCATTTCTTATTATCACGATGTAGTGCATAAAAAGTGTTGACACCCTTCCATAGTTCTTTTAGTTCTTCTATAAGAGGCTCCAAGAATACATCAAAATCCTTTCTGGGAGAGATTGGCCCTAGGATTAGTAGAGACATAAAGCAATTTGATGGCTTCACACATTCCCATGGTGGCAGGTTCAGAGGCATTACAAGAACAGGCAACATACTATATGTCGAGCTAAAGTTGCCAAATGGATTGAAACCATCTATGGCAATGGCAAGCCTCAAGTTCCTTGGATCATCTGCAAAAGTTGGGTGCTTTCTATTAAAGTCCTGTCATGCCTCCCCGTCTGCTGGATGGCTCATTTCACTGACATTCTTCTCTCACTTAGTCTCATGCCATTCGGTGTCCGCTGCTATTCCTCGAGCGGCAAAGGTCCTCTGCCACCTCGGTATTAGAGGAAAATGCCTCACAAACCTTATGAGAAAACCACTTGCTACAATTTGCATCCTCCCATCTAGACTCATTGCATTTTGGGCATGCTTGTAATTCATTACGATCACCCCAAAACAACACATAGTTGTTCTTGCACACATGGATACTTTCATAACCTTGTCCCAATTCTCGAATATATTTGCGGGCCTTCTCACATGATTTTGGTATGTTGCTACTAGGGAATGCATCTGACAGCAATGCTAATAGTGCATCAAAATAGCTGTTGCTAACTCGATAGTGGGACTTGATATAGAGCAACATGACAAGAAAGGAGAATCTTGAGAAGGTAGATCTAGAAGAAACTGATTGCTTCAACTCACCCAACACTCTTTTAAACTTTGGGACTCTTCTAGCCTGCTCTTCAGATATCAACAGGTTTTGAACCAAATCACCAAAATCTGGTAATATGTTATCGTCGTGGTCCTCCTGCTCCTCCTCCGCAATCTAACCATCATGATGAGATCCATGCACATCTGATGGCTCTATAATGTCAATACCTCCTCCCTCTTCCCCATAATGAATCCATGTGGTGTATGTGGGTGACATTCTATTTATAAGTAAGTCGTCCTTCACCGCCTGCCAAGTTTTAACCACCTAGTTAAGATAATGTGTACATGGGCAAGGGATGTTTTGCTTTGGGTATTTTTGTTTAACCATATCCATGAACTCTTCAACTCCTATGATGAATGTCGGCGAGAATGGTCTCCCATTAGGAATCTAGGATCTATCCATCTGTTGCAGCAAAAGTATGCAAAGTCCGTTAGAGTTTCAACCATTGGGTGGACAGTGGCAAAACTAGCATTAGAACAAAGCATACAGTGTTCGAGAGCACTAATCTGTGCATTTGTTCATATCATACTATGGGACAGTCTGGTTTTCTATTTTTGTGTGACAAAAGCATTGATTTCAATTGAAATTCAAACAGAATAGCCTTTCTTTATGTATTTTTTACTTTATCGTGTACAGAAAATGGAGTCCTATAATCACAAAAGAAGGTACTCATACCTTTGTTCTACAAACTGGTATGGCTTGGCTGCAAGCCACCTCTGCCGTGGCACACACCTGATCACACGGACATCAATGCAGCCATGCTCCACTGGGAGAGCCCCGCCATGCCACCAAAAGGCCTCCTGAGCCACCACAGTAGACCAGGGATCCTCCGCCTCCACCGTCGCCGCCTCCGCAAGTCCAATGGGCATAGATCTATTTCCACTTGCAGGGATATATCCAATTTGGGTCAACCTATAACACAGCCAATAGGATACTATAGCAACTCCAAAGAGATGTCAGCACAACTAGGTGTCTAATGCAATGGTAAAGACGCTCCAATCCTTGGTCCAGATCCCATGTTCGACTCCTAGGTATCAGACCTTTTTTGGAGAAATTAAACCCCGACAGCACACATGGTACAAGTGACACGCAAACCATCAGGTTCCATAGGTTAGATGGGGATGGAGAAAGGTCCCACAAGTATATGTGACACGTTAGCCTTTGGGTCCCACAGGTCGGATGCAGAAGGACCGAGCGGAGACTTTTATGATGAATTGCAAGCATCAAGTGACACGCAAGCCATCGGGTCCCACAGGTCGGATGGAGATTGGCCATCGGGTCCCACAGGTCAGATGGAGATGGGCCGTCGGGTCCCATAGGTTAGATGGAGATGGAGAATGGTCCCATAGGTACACGTGACATGTAAGCCATTGGGTCCCATAGGTCAGATGCTGAAGGGTCCTGCAGGTACACATCGGACGGATAAACGATCGAGCGGAGACTTTTATGACGAATTGCAAGCGTCATGGATGAGTAACTATAGGTCCCATAGGTACATGTCGGATGGAAAAGGGTCCCACATGTACACGTCGTGTGGAGACTGCCATGTTAATCCACCTAAATCGAGTGTTGACCACTTGACCCCTCAATTTAAGCAAACCAACAATGGGCCACATAGGAGTGCACATAGCAACTCCTCTTCTAAATTAGTTCGAGAGAGAATACATCACAACAGTGCATAAATCACATTATAAGTTCAAGCATTAAAGTTTACAAGTCTTGGTTCACACACTTAGTTCATCACACGGTCACATAATGTAATCTACATCGAATTCAAGCGGAAGCCTTTCAACAAAACATAGTTCACGATAATAGAAACATGGGTGTGCCATAGCCATGTATCTATGGAACACAAGATCCTTCACCACTCCTAATCTAGCGAGGGGTCAGGAGCATAGAAGTATCCATGCACAGGGACTACGACACCTGCAAAACTTAACATCACATAGGGTGAGTACTCGAGTGTGCTCCGTAGGACTTACCCAATATAATAAATAAGGATTATACATTTGGGTAGTAGCAAGGAATGAGTAACTTTGCATAAAGACATTTATGCTGTAAAGTAAAGGTGATCTATGACATAGCAGTTATTAAGCATAGCATAGGTAATCAGGTTAAGCATAAACAAGCGGGAACTCGATCTTCCACGAGTTCTGATCTCTAAGCCCAACTCTAGTCAGTATCTAGATGTAGAACTTATTGCTTTCAATGTTTTATACTATGTAGAGGGTACAAGTTAACCCCACTAGAAACAAAGAATATCGCCCATAAGACCCATCTGTATAGAAGAGATATCTCGATGTCTCAACCTTTCCCTAACCCGGCCAAGATGTCCGACAAAAGGTTCGGCTATGATGCCCGGTCAATGTCTGAGACATTCCTGACCAACGCCATCCCCCTTGCCAGTTTCACGGATAAGATGGTCACAATCAGTTACTTGGCTTTTCACCCCCATTGGCAACAAGTGGTTTGTATAGTTTTATGTTCGTACACACTACCACGGATACACGATCCTTAAACGGTAAGCAAGCTATGTCATCCAAGAATTCCCATCTTGTCATGACCATACCCCCTGCCGACCAATGTTCATACCATTCCCAAGTGGAACTAGTGTTGATTCCTTCCCAAGGTGTTGCTTGGTGGATTATCATCCTATCATCGCGCGAGTAATGAGAAACCCATCATTAGCTCGACTTCTAAGATCTAAGCATACTAAGCATGGTTGTCAAACAAGACATGTATGGTTGATTGGCGTGGCAATATATGGATAAGGCTTGACATAGGTAATTCCTTTCCGGTTCACTAGTCATATAGTAACATAGCAATGCAGTAGATAAACATAGTTCATTATGCATTTGTAAAGCATAGGGATGCATAGGGGCCTGCCTTGAACATTGTTGCTAGGATCGACGACTTCTTCCTCCTGAAGCTCCTCCTCAACAGGTTCTTCAGGAATCGGGTCACCTATACATGCATGATGCTTGATGAGTGAACTGTGTAAAGTACATGCTCATGCTATGCAATGATTCTTAGTTGTTTATGCTTTAGTGACACATGAGTGAGTGCGTGGTCAGACACTGGTTATCTATTGACTGGTAACTATCGGATAGTCCGGTGTGGATGTCGGATGGTCCAGTGGTTATTGGGACTTAGTGGAATATTGGCTCTCTGAATCCATTGGACTTTCTGAACTAGGATCAAACTCTCTGATATGAAGTCTATGCTTGTAGGAATCTCTCTGTATAAAAGGTGATCCTATCAGAAGATTCTATCAACTGTGGTGGACCATCCATCAGATCAGGTCTGTAGGTGTTGTGGGCTACTAAGGGTTCAGGCTCCATCGGATACTCCGTGCGAGTGATAGAACATCCATATGAACTAGCTACTCTCAGGTTTCTAGTCTATAATTCAATGGACACTCTGCTGTACCAAAACTGTGATCTAGGTTCTCTGGACACTTTTCTACCACGGGCGTATAACTCATCAGATGCTCTGATGTAGTGACAGACACTACGGTGGGTTATAGACATGTTCTATGTAGGTGAGCAGTGAGACATTCAGTACTGATGGACACTCCACTGGTGATGTCGGACCCTTCATCAATACTGATAGTGAACACCTCATAGTAACTCGAGATCCAAATCTTCACCCATGACACTTGCATGTGTGAACCATCTTCAGGGTAGACTACTAGGGTTCTATATAGCATATCTAGCTCGTTAGTTCTAACTACATTGGGTGCAAACTAACTCTAGGCCACAAATCAATGTTTCCTAGGTTTTGGCTCCTAAAGACACAATCCTAGGTTTGGTTTGGTTAGATCCTTACCAAGGGCTACAAACACAAGGTACCAAGCTCTCCAAGAAGATGGAGCAGCTGGATCTCCTCCTTGGTAACTTGAAACCTTCTTCTTCTTGCCTCCTTCTCTTCCTAGCTCCTTATGGCAAGGGTGAGAGGGCTCCTCCCCCTTCCAACCCCTACCTCTTGTGGATGATGGCCTCTAGGTGATCTCCACGGCCATCTCTTGTTGCTTCTAAGCTCCAATCCCTTCTCCTTTCTCCTCCCTTCCTTCTCTTCCTTGCTTGAGTGTGAGAGAGAGTAGAGAGATGAAATGAACTAGAGAGAGAGTGGGAGTGTAAGAGTGAGTGAGTGAGCTGGTGGATTCTCTGCCTTGGTGTGTCTACAAGATGGATAGCTATGGTAAAGTGTGGGACCCAGTGATTCACAAAGTGACACCTCACATTTCTGTATGGGACGATCCTATCGGATAATCTGTCATGATGGTGGACTCTCCGGTGGTGTCGGGTTACTAACTGACAATGCTAGCGAACTAGCGGATAACCCGGTGGTCTTGGACGGATTCTTCGTCAATTCAATAGTGAGCAGTTTAATGCAGCATTTAGTTTCTAACTATTTGATTTCAAATACAAAGATGCTCATGATGCTGATGCTCACAAGGGTGTGAGGACCAGGTCGTGACACGTCGCATGGAGATATGATCGAGCGGAGACTTTTATGATGAATTGCAAGCGTCATGGATGAGTAACTGCAGAGCCCATAGGTACACATCGGATGGAGAAAGTACCATGTGGAGATCTATGACGAAGCCGTTCATTATAGATCAAATATTGTTCGTCATAGATGTGTAATTAGTTCAATGACGAAGCCATGTTTGTCACAATTTTAAAGGAGATCATCATAGATGAGTCACGCGAGTGATCTGTGAACGAAACCCTACGCTCTTTTATGACATTTTTGTGACGATGCCTGATTTCATCATTGAAAGGGAGGGTTGCAGGATCATCACCACTGATCTATGATGAAACGAAATATTTGTCATAAAAAGCGCTCTTCTATGATGGTTTCATATTCGTCATTAACATTTTCATCATAGAAGTGGATATTTCTAGTAGTCCTGGGATGATGTCATAAAAAGCGATCTTCTAGTAGTCATTAACATTTTCATCATAGAAGTGGATGTTTCATTTTCTATGCGTATGTACCTATGTGTGTAGCCCCCACGAGTGAGTCATGTCTGGCTACGCGTGAGAGTCAGATTGAGTCACTCGGGAGTTAAGCACTACTAGGGCGAGATGTATGGGCATCATGCTATCTGGTTTGCTCTATGGGTCGGTCTTGAGTTTCTGCAACTATGCGTGGGCTTGTACGTATATGTGGACATGTTTAGGAAGAGAGGTTAAGGTCAAGGTAGATGTGACTGACCGATGTACTGGAAGCTGTTGTGAAGCTGGCTGTCGCTGCTCGGGGTGCGTCGAGCCCCCATGCGTCTGCTCATGACGACGTCATTGCGTCCTTCGGGCGGTGAGCTGATGAGGGAGCCTCTTTAGTGCTTGGGACGGTCACAGCCAGCACGGATCGACCCCTCAGATGACTGGGGATCAACCCCTCAGCTGGTGAGGGCTCGTGTGCTCTGATGCTTGAGCCTTCGTGGCCCGATGATGTCGACATCGTTGTGTTCCCAACTTTGGGTGTGGTTGCCGCTCTTGAAGAGGAACTAGCGTGACCTTGCGCTAAGGAAGTGGGGTTTGAGCGCCACGCGGTTTGGTCCGCTCGGTGCGGCGGGCGGTGCGCTCAAGGAGCATGCTTCCTCGGATGCATGTGCCTCCAAGTGATAGCTGATAGTCTATTGAGGTGTGATGGACGGTTTGTCCACCATGCGAGATTGAACCTTGGTTCTGGGCTTGCCTACACGAGGCGTGCTGCTGGGTAGCCACTTGATCACTAACGATGTCGTGGTGTGGCGGCGGATAATTTCATCGTTCATGCATGTCCTAACACGCTATGCTCCACTAGTTGCGGGGACGCTGCTCGGGGCATGATTCTACCGCTGGATCCAGGCTTCCCATGCGGTTGACCTGGACGAGGTAGAAGCTAGTGATGGGCGCTGACCCATTAGTGTGGATAACCTCTTGGTTCCCCAAAAGGATGTGGTCGGTTGAGGCGATTCCCTAGGTGAGTTTGTCATGAGCCATGGACTTTCGGCCTCCTGGGTGGAGGACTTGGCCCTGACTGGTTACGAGAGAGGGTACTGGTCCCCTTATGTAAGTGAACTCTAGGATGCTGCCACCGTGGGCAGTTTTGAGAGTGTGTCTGCAGTGGGCCACAGGACCCCGGTCTCCATGGCGGAGGCTTGGGCCGTAGCTGTAGGGGGACACGGATGCTCTGGCCCTTTGACGCTGGTGAACTCATAGTTTTCACGGCAGATGTGGCCACCATGGGCCATTCCGCCAGCGAGTCCACCAATGGTGCGAGGAGCCATCACTTCCTTCTCAACAATTGAGAGTGCACGACTGTTCCCTACCTAGCACGTGAACTATTGGTGTTTTGTAAACCGGACTAGTAAATTTATGCGATTGCCACGCTGCTCTAGGAAGACAATGGTAGCATCCAAAAGACACGAGGATTTATACTAGTTTAGGCCGGAGCCCAATGTTTAGTCTTAGATATGATTGAGTGCATGTTCCTCGCTTGAATGCTCTAAAGTTCTTATAATGGGGGTGCAAGAATGGTGGAAGAGGTAGGAGACCTAAAGCTAGGAGATGGGTTGTCTAAAGGGAAGCTTCAGGAGCCCTTCTATGGTGTAAGAATGAGTGAATAAGAGTATCCCCAGATGGGTGCCCTAGCTACCCTTATATAGAGTTCGAGGCCAGGGTGTATACAAACAAGAAGGTTGTCCCGATCAAGGGTCATGAGCCTAAGGGAGGTCCTAGCTAACTTGGCTTGCAAGTTACGCCGTCTTGTTTAGTAAATCTAGGCGTGGTTGTCGTCATGGTCTTATGGCCACGTCGTGGCATGGTGTGACGCGGTGCTACTATGCTGGCAGTGGCGGCACTGTAGGCATGGTGGTGGTTCGCTAGCCGTCCTGTGCGACGTGGTCTCCGCCGTGGTCTTCATCATCATCTCCTTGTTTCCTGGAGCATCGTACGGGAGTTGGTAGCTGCCCCAAGTCATCAATCATTTTGTTGGCTGGAGGAGCTAAGGGCCACGACCCCGATCATTGGTGTCGTGGCTCTCGTCGGTCTGGATGGCTTCTAAGTGAAGGCCTTCGTCGTGGATCCCATCCCGTAGTGGGTGGAGTCGTACATGCGTCTTGTTGGGCCATATTTGGCTGGTGGTTACCGTACTAGTCATCACCGCCTAGGGCGGTGTTGTCTTGTCTGAGTTGTGTGACGTAGGGATGGCGTCTGACCGGACCAAGGTGACCGCTGTCCCCTCGGTCCTTACAGGGTCAGAGTGGCATGCCTACCTTTGTCAGAACGGGCGTGCCTAGCTGTGCTCGACCTCTTTCCGTTTCTCCCAGGGGTCGGGATGGTGGTGAGGTCGTGCGTCTCTTGTGCGCTGTGCAGGTAAGTCTGATGAAGGGGTTGTGGTCGGCCCCCGCCATAGCGCTCGGCCTAGTTTTCTTGAATCAGCTGGGCCTCGGTCATTCGGGCTCTTGCTGGCTGATGTATCATGGGCCGCATGGCCTGCTAACTAATCGATGCCTTGAGATACACTGAGGTTATAACCCCGACACATGGACAAAGGCAAAAATCACTGACTAGGGTTGACCATTGTTTGTCATGGCTTGACCTCGTCCCAACAAGCAGGGGCGAGCTAGCAAGGGTGGGGGCTTGAGCCCCTAACCTACCATTTCTGGAATCTTGAAGCCCCCTAAGCTCCTACTGGTTTGGTAATGCTACAGCCTCTAATAGTCGCTAGCTCCTAGGCCACTGTTGTGGCAGCTTTGCCCGTCGTTGAGAGGTTGTCACACCCGATTTCATAGAGCCAAAATCGGGGGCACATCATATGTGTGCCAGGATCAATTTTCACACATATGACTTGACATCATCAGTGATAATCAAAAACAGTGTATGAAAAAGAGTATATTATTATTATTACATGGTCATCAGAGTTTGATTACAAGCGAAGCATCTTATTATAGAGAAAAGGTGAAACTTTAATGCCCTCCACATGAAGGTCGATGATAGCACACGCGCCTAACACCCGGGAATATCCTCCGGATGCCCATCCCAAGTTTCATTTTCTGAGCAACCTTTAATTTTATTTGAGGAATAGCAAGGGTGAGTACTTGTCGTACTCAGCAAGTACAGGCAAAAAATAATATGAAATGCAAGGCTTAAAACAAGGATAAAACTGACTCGGGCTTACTGCAGGTTCGCATTTTTAGTTGGCAAAGTTTTATTAAAACAACCTATATTCACTAAGTGAGTAAAGAGATATCCCAAGCCCTTAATTAAATGAGAGTATCATCATTAATTTTATGAAACCATTCCAAAGATTTTCATCTCCATTATCATACGGCATAGCCATGCCCGAAATCAAATCCGAGGTAGCCACCTCATCATCAAAGGACATAGCAATGCCCAGCAAATTCCTAGAAACTACATTTATAAACATGTGAGATCCATTTCTAATCATGTGAGGGTCTAGGCCACTCGTATCCGTGAGCACGACTGATATATCAGTTTTACACTATGCAGAGGTTATACACTTTCACCCTAAGTCGTGATTCCCATTTGCCCAGGGCTTGCAAGACCCACAAACACTTCCAAGGTGAGCGGGCAAGGTTTCACTATGAGACTTTTCATAGTTTCTACTAGTAGGAAGCAACCCGCTAGTTTTCCATCTGGCGCATGGTTAGTCGTCCCTGTAGGGAGCCCAAGTAGCCACTCGCAGCATCCCTCACAAGCGAGGACTACCATACTTAGTAACCAAGACCCCCCCTTTTGCGCCTACTGGTAAGCTGTTGCACTACTAGAAGAAGATCTGCTAATATGTCAAGCCAGAGCCATAATAGCTTGGAATTGTACGGTATATCCTGGGTGGCGCTCCACAAACCGGTCCTTAGGGAGGGCGGACATAAGTAACCCAAAAGCCATAGGTATTTATTCCCCTAGGTTGCTAAAAAGCCAACTTTTATATTACCATTTGCAATAAGCCATTAGTCAGGAATGTATCATCATAAATTAAGTATCATGTGCCATAGTGGGTTGGACCAGCTAAGCATATTACAATTTCCCATGTAAAACCCCAGGTGCAAGGAAGGATTGATAGGGCTAGTCAAAGTCCTTAGGGTTTAACAAGTTAAGACACGTGCATAAAAGTATAGTGTAATTAAAGTTAAATAGGTAAACAAAATACTTCAAGGGATATGCCTGCACTTGCCTTCCTCGTAGTTAGGCTACTCAGGACCTTGTTGATCGGGTTCTCCTTCCCCCACAAATTGCTCCCCGTCTATACGCGTCAAACAGTACATATAAAGCAATCATAAATTTAATTAGAAACATTACACCATTACATAGATCAGGCATAAACAAACCTTCTAAGCTATTCTACGCATCAAGAGAAACTCGTGGGTTCGAGAACTGCTGAAATAGGAGTTAAAACAGAGAAGTTATGCTCCTTTTATGAATTAGTGGCAAAATTGTAATTTAACCAAACTATTTTTGGGTTTAAAATAAATAAAAACATAAATTCGTTTAAAATATAGACTACGGGTTTAATTTGCAGACAAGCCAAGGGCCTTTCTGCAAAAGCAGCGACGGCTGTCGGTTGCGGTCCATGGACCAGCGGTGGACCGCGCCCATGGGGGTGGGTCCACGGGTCAGCGCGGTGGTGGTGCGGTGCGTGGCGAGGCAAGGCGATGGCGTAGGCGCGCTGCGCTGCAAGGTGGCGGACTTGGCAGGATCCTCGTCGGCGGCGAGGAGCGGCCGGAGGTGGTGGTGCGCGTGGAGGGGTGGCTCGGCCTCGCTGGAGCAACTCCGGCAAGCCTTACCGGTGCGCAGTGAGGGAGAGGGAGGAAGGGGAGGGCACCGGCGTGATGCTTACCACGCGGCGAAGCTCGTCGTCGTGACTGGTGCGGCGGAGAGGGGGTTTCTACGGTGGCAGCTGTCTCGGCAGCGGCGAGCTCGAGCACTAAGCGAGACTGAGTGAGTGGGAGGGAGTGAGGAGGCGGCAGAGGGCGCTCTTTTATAGGCGCTGGGCCTCTCGTGCGAGCGGGCGAGCATGAGGCGTGGAGAGGCGGCGACGGCGGCGCTGCTGACCGAGCCCGGCAGCATGCGGGCAAGCGAGCCTCGCGGGATGGGGCGGCGACGACGCTGCGCGGGCGTGCGTGTGGCGCGGGAAGAGCAACGACGGCTCCCTGCATGGCCAAGCACGGGAGGGGCACGCGGCATGGCGAGGTGGCTCGGCGTGGCGGCATGCGGGGAGCGATGGTGGCGGCACGACTGCTTGCGGTCAAACGTGGGCGCGGCTCTCGAGCTAGGGCAGTGACGGCGCAAGGAGGGCGAGGAGGGGCGCGACTGCGGCCGCTGCATGCTCAGGCGAGCACGGCCATGCGGCGTGGCGTTGCGGCTCGGGCTGCGCGAGCAGCGTGGGGAAGGAGACGACCCTGTAGCGGGGTCGCTGATGGGTGGGTCCCACCCGTCAGTGACCCTGTCGCGTGGGTCCCGCGTGGCAGCGAGAGGGAAGGGGAGGGCGTGGCCAGCGGGCTGGGCCGGCTCTGCTACGGGTCAGAAAAATAGAAAGAGGGGTGGAAAATAAAAAGAAATGTTTTTCATTTTTCAAAAGAGATTTTTGGAAAGGATTTCTATCCTATTTGATATAAATGTGAACTAAACACACAAGAGCAACCAGTAAAAATTGTGCAGCGGCATGAATGCAACAAACATTGTTTTTATCTTATATTTCTTTTTTCTTTATTTTGTAAAATGATTATTCCTCCCTAAAAAATAAATACAACTAACCAAATTAAATTCAAACTAATTCAAATAAATTCTAAATTTTAGAATTTGAAATTTAGGGTGTTACAGGTGTCATTGAGCCCCGTAGCCTAAACGGCTTCTTCAGCCTTCAACATCACTGAACGTGCCATTGCCACACAATCGACTGTTGTAGTGGCAGATAAAAGCTGCGATGGTTGCATTATTGGCGGCGGCCATGCTCCGCAAGGTGGCAGGGTCGGTACGAGGAGTGGCACTCGAGCCAGGAGGCTAGTTTAGGCACATCGGTGGGGAGAAATGACACTTAGGAAGCAGCGATGAGTGGATAAAAGGTAAAAAAAAAATTGGATTGCAATTGCGAATCTGCGATAGGCATATGGATGCAAGCAAACAAGCAGGGGCGAATCTAGCGGGTGGGTGGGAGGGGGGCTTGAACCCCCTGACCTACCACTCCTGGTACTTTGAAGCCTCCTTAAACACCTCTTGGGTCGGTAATGCTACAGTATCCAACAGTCGTTGCCTCCTAGGTCGCCGCAGTGGCAGCTTTGGCTGTCGCTGAAGCCACCTTAGCCGCAATAACTGCATCGGCCACGAAGGAGACGACATTCGTATTGGCCGTGGCCCGGGCTAGGTCATTGATCCCTAGAGCCGAAGCAACTTGGTTTGACATCAACTTCAGATAATGTGCGGCCTTTGCCACTCAAGCGGTTGTTGTAGTTGCCGACAAAGTTGTGGCGGTGGTGCTGGCAACGGTCATGCTCCGCGAGGTGGCAAGGTCAGGAGGAGGGGTGGCACTTGAGCCCAAGAGGCCTGTGAAGGCGCGCTGGCGGGGAGGAGTGGCGCGGAGTAGGGCGGGTCGAGAGGAGGGCAGCGCTCAGGAGGACGAGGAGAGCAAGCGAGATGTGGCCTCTTTTGGGTATATGGAGAGTTATTTATGGTTTTCTCTCCTGTTGGCCACATTGGTAAAATTAAAGCTTTTTGACGCAACATCTGTAAAACAACTCATCATGATAGATAAAGTTTACCAAATTATATCGCAGTCCCTTAACTATTTCCGCGTTCTCATTTAGATCCTAGAATACTAAAATACAGGCCAGACTCCCTAAACTTTTGACATCGCAGTCCAAACGTATCACAGACTACACTTCATCCGACGTGTTATGCCACGCTGACCACGCACGCACAGCCCACACCGATTCTTGCAGCGCAGGCCGCAGCAGAGTTCACGAACAGGTGCTTCTTCTGCCTGTGGCATGCCTTGGTCGGTGCGGTAGGCTGCAGCGACCTAGTAATAGTAGTACACCTAATGCTGTAGTAGTTTTTTTTTCAAACTTTTGCTTGAATGTATGCCTGTATGTAAAACATAGCCGAACTTAAATCAAACTCTTCTTATTTTGTTTCAAAATCCTAACCCAAAAATTTCTTTCTAAAATATTTCAAAACCTATTGGCAGAATTAAAGTCTTGATAGGCTTTTGGTTTTGAACCAATAACTATTTTTATTAATGAGTTGTTTTGAGTTTCAATCCGAAGCGTAATTGGAAATATTTTCTCCTGATTTGCAACCGATGATCCTAGCAATATCGTTCTACCCCTGGTACTACCTGTATGGGCGTTCTTTTTGAGACAAAATTCAAAAGACAGAATTGTGGTCTTCATGAGAGCAATGGTATAGTGAGCAAAAGTAGAGAATGAAAGCTATGAGAGTAGGGATGGAAATGGATGTCTGAAAATTCGAATTATACGAATCCGTATCCTTTAAAACTTGTGATATGGATATCCATATTCGTTTCTAACGTGGATACTAAATAGATATATCCAAATTTATTTTTCCATATTTTTCTCTATCCGGTTCTAGATCCGTATTTGACAAAAATATAGAATATCCGACATTTATCTGTATCTGCGCGAAGAACAAGCAGGTATAATGAATCTATTTAAAAGTTTTCTCTCCATTGTTATTTAATTTCAATATTACTAATGATGTATTAAAACTATTTAGTAGTATATCTATAAGTACCTTTTAATGTATTGAATCTATTTTGAACGTACGTAAATCATCGAGATTGACGAAGTTGAAAGCATCTAGGCCCCTAAGTGTATTTCGGTGATTAATGTCAATACAAGATTACTATAACTAACGTGTGTTTTACAGAGGCAATTAAGTTAGGTCATGGTAATGGAGATCCTTGGACAATTGAGGTTGTCATGCCCCTACGATGCAAATCGTTTCGGTTTTCAAAGGATGGACGACAAGGTTAAGGATAACTAGTTCTAAGTGTCAATTGAAGTTGGAGAGACACTTAGAGTAGTTTAGGACTTTGTTTTTTCCTTTGGCCGTACTATGAGGGGGGTATGAATGGGTAGCTTGACCTAGTTGAGTCTAGTGAGTTAAGTGTGGTGCACACTTGTTAAAACTAGCTCTAGGTAGCTCCTATGAATGCCTAAGATCCTTTGGAGCAAACTTCATTCACTTATGATCGAGAGTTGGAAGTGAATGGAGGGTCAAATACTGACCGGACGCTGGCTCCGGTGCGACCGGACGCTGGCCGCAGGGTCCGGTCAGTTCATTTGACTGAGGAGAACAAGTCTGGAGTGACCGGACGCTGGAAGGTCGTGTGACCGGACGCTGGGGGCCAGCGTCCGATCGACTCCAGTAAGGGTCCAGACTTGAGAAAGTGTGACCGGACGAGTCCGGTCAATGGTGACCGGACGAGTCCGGTCAATGGTGACCGGACCCTGAGTATCAAGCGTCCGGTCGATTACAGTAAGCTTCCAAGAGCGACCGGACGTGTCCGGTCAGTGCTGACCGGACCCTGACAGCATCCGGTCATCACTTGGAAACTGTTGCGGGGATTGAACTGACCGGAGCGTCCGGTCAATACGATCGGAGCGTCCGGTCATCCCGCAGAAGCTCATAACGGTTCGTTTTTCAGGCTGCCTTATAAATAGAAGCTCCACTCGTGTGTGGAGTTACTTTTTCTCATTCCAACAGCTGAGAAACACGTTTGTGAGTGCCAAGAAGAGCAAGGTCCTAGTGAGGTGTTTGTGATTTGAGAATCCAAGAGTGAAACCTCATTAGTGAATCAAGAGTAGACAAGTGTGCATCCATCTTCTCATTAGGCTTCGCGTGGTCAAGTGAGAGTTCGTGCTTGTTACTCTTGGTGATCGCCATCACCTAGACGGCTTGGTGGTGATTGGGAGCTTGGTGATCACCCGGCGGAGCTTGTGGGTGACCCAACTCAAGTTGTGAGCGGTTTTGGGTGATTCGCCGCGACGGAGTGTCGAAGAATCAACCCGTAGAGAGCACTTGATCCTTGCGTGGATCAAGGGGGAGCTACACCCTTGCGCGGGTGCTCCAACGAGGACTAGTGGAGAGTGGCGACTCTCCGATACCTCGGCAAAATATCGCCGCGTTCCTCTCTCCATTTACTTTGAGCATTTACTTTAAGTATTTACTTTGAGCAATTCAATACTCGTCTTTACATTCATAGAATTGCCATGCTAGAGTAAGTTTGGAACATAGGTTGCAAGTCTTTTGTGCGTTGATTTGCTAGAAACACTTTGTCTAGGCACAAGGGGTTAATTAGGCTATCCGTAGGATTTGATTATTGCAAAAAAATTTAGAATTAGCCCAATTCACCCCCCCCCCTCTTGGTATCTTGATCCTTTCAATTGGTATCAGAGCCTCGTGCTCACATTTTTAAGCTTAACCGCTTAGAGCAAGATGTCTCACGGGGATGGACCTCCTCCTATCTTCGAGGGGGATGATTTTCCATATTGGAAAATTCGCATGGAGGCTTACCTAGAAGCTCTAGATGTTGAAATTCTTAGAGCCACCTCTCAAGGGTTCCCAACACCTAAGAATGCCGCTCAACTTCAAGGCGATGAAGTAAACTATAAAAAATGGAATGCAAAGGCTCGCAACACCATCTTTAGAGGCCTTTGCAAAGATGTGTTTAATCGTGTAAGGAACCACAAAGACGCCCATGCACTGTGGTCGGACGTTTATGCGCTCCATGAGGGAACCAAGAGTGAGCGTGAGGAACGCTATCATCTTGTGATTAAAAAGCTAAATTCTTTTGAGATGCTTCCCAAAGAAAGTGCTAATGAAATGTATTCTCATTTAAATGTTCTTGTAGAGGAAGTCAATGGGCTCGGACTTACTCAAATGTCACCATCCGACGTTGTGAGAAAGATCTTGAGTGTCCTCCCCATTGACAAATATGGGCACATTGTGACCATGCTACATCAAGGTGATCGTTCCGCCGCTACACCGACACAAATCTTGGGAAAGATCAATGCTCATGAGATGTACATGCACATCACGCCACAAGATGGCTCATCCTCTACAAAGAAGAAAGAGAAGGACTTAGCATTCAAAGCTAGCCAAGATAAGGGCAAGGCAAGACTTGAGTATGAGAGCTCAAGTGATGAAGATGATGAAGAAAGTCTTGCTCTCATGGTGAAGAAGACCGCCAAGATGCTAAAGAAGCTAAACAAGAGTGGCATCAAGTTTGACGGCAAGAAGAAGAAGTTCTTCACTAGCTCAAGAAGAAAGCCAATCTCCGAGATGAATTGCTACAATTGTGGTGAACTTGTCCACCTAGCTCATCAATGCACAAAGCCCAAGAAAGACAAGTTCAAGAACAAGGGCAAGAAAGATGATTCAAGTGATGAAGATGAAAAGAAAAAGAACAAGCCATACAAGAAGAGAGATGGCAAAAAGAGAGACTTCTACAAGAAGAAGAAGAGTGGCAAGGCCTATATTGTCGGTGATTGGCTCACGGACATTGATTCCTCAAGTGGATCATCCGATGATGAGAGTGACAATGAGAAGGTGGCCGCCATTGCTATTGATCTTGCATTCTCACATACCATCGCTATCATCCTCTACACACCTATGCCTTATGGCCAAGGGTGAACGCATAAAGGTAACTAAAAGTGATGATAGTAGTGATGATGAGCAAGCTAGTGATGATGATAGCGATAGCGATGATGATTCACCCACATATGATGATCTTGTCAAAATATTAAGAAAATACACTAAGATCATTAGAAAGAGTAGAGCTACAAATGAAAAACTTGATGCTAAAAATGATTCACTCTTAGCTAAGTGTGATACATTAGAAAAGACTAATGATGAGCTCAAAGAAACAAATGATTCTATATCATCCAAACTTAAGGAGCTCAAATCTTCTAAGAAAGAGCTTAAAGATAAACATGATAAACTTGAGTGGGTGCACAATGAGCTTATCACTAGTCACAACAAGCTAAAAGATGAATATACAACTCTAAAGATCAATTATGATACCCTTGTTATTGCACAAGAATTCTTACCAAATGAGCCACATGTTGCTACTAACCATGTTGTTAAGATTGATATAGCTACCTCATGTGATGATTTAATTGATGAGAGCATTGAGCATGGATCTAGTAGCAAAGGCAAGCAAGTGGTTGAGTGCAATGACTATGATGAGTATGTCAAGCTCAAGAGTGACAATGAGAAGCTCATGAAAGATCTTGAAGAGATGAAAAGTCACAACACCATTGTGATAGAAACTCTTGATCATGACAAAGAGTTGATCCTTGAGAATGAGAAGCTAAAAAAAGAAAACAAGAAACTCAAGGAAGAGAAGAACAATGATATTCTCAAGGAAGAGAACAAGAAGCTCAAGATGGAGAAAGAGCATCTCAAGATGGGATTGAGCAAGTTTGCTAGAGGCAAGCATCTCCAAAGTGAGCTACTCATGAATACCGTCATGAAGATGGATAGAAGTGGCATTGGATATATGGCAAGTGTAGAGAAGAAGAAGGCTCAAGCTCGACACCAACAATCAAAGTCAAAGCTAAAGCCAAAGAGATGTTTTGAGTGTGGACAAGAAGGCCACTTTGCTCATGAGTGTCAAACTCCACCACCACAACCCTTGCCCAAGCATGCTAGACCCTTTGCTTTCAATGCTCACTACATGCTTAGAAAAGATTCTAGTGGAAAGATGAAAGTCATGTTCTTATGACCCCCCAACAAGAGTAGGCCTAAGAAGATTTGGGTGGCTAAGTCACTTGTTGAGAAGGTGAAGGGCCCTCAACAAGTTTGGATCCCTAAAGTTTGAATCTCTTGTGTGTAGGTGAACTACAAGACCGGTGGAAGTCATTGGGTTATTGATAGTGGTTGCACTCAACATATGACCGGTGATCCTCGTATGTTCACCTCACTAGATGAAGAGATAAATGGACAAGAGAAAATAACATTTGGAGATAATTCAAAGGGCAAGGTTAAAGGATAAATGGACAAGAGAAAATAACATATGACCGGTTGCAAGTGCTACATCTACAAGAAGCGGCAACACCTAGGGAAGTTTCAAAGACGTTGTGATATAGGTTTTCTTGTTGGTTACTCATTGAAGTCCAAAGCATATAGAGTATTTAATCATGCCACCGGCTTGGTTGAAGAAACATATGATGTAGAATTTAATGAATCTAACGGCTCCCAAGGAGCACATGAGAATCTTGATGATGTAGGTGATGAACCATTGAGGGAGGCTATGAAGAATATCCCGATGGGAGACATCAAGCCAAAAGATGATGAAAATGATGTACAAGTCATTGACCAACCTTCTTCATCAAATGTACCACAAGATGGTGAAAAAGATGGGAGAGTAGAAAATGAAGATACTCATATCTCCCATGAGCAAATGGTGGTACAAGCACAAGATGTTGATGCTCCACAACCTCCTCCTCAAGTGGTCAATAGAAGAAACACACCTATCCTACAAGATCATCCACAAGATCTCATCATAGGGAGTCCATCAAAGGGTGTGATGACTCGATCTCAAAAACTTACTTCATTTATTGCTCACCATTCTTTTGTCTCTTGCTATGAGCCTACCAAGGTAGAAGAAGCTCTTAAAGATCCGGATTGGATCAATGCCATGCATGAAGAGTTGAACAATTTCACTCGCAATGAAGTTTGGACTCTTGAAGAGCGACCAAAAGGTGCAAGAGTCATTGGAACGAAGTGGGTGTTCCGCAACAAGCAAGATGATCAAGGTGTTGTTGTGAGGAACAAGACAAGACTAGTTGCAAAGGGGTTCTCTCAAGTTGAAGGTTTGGATTTTGGAGAGACCTTTGCACCGGTTGCAAGACTAGAAGCCATCCGTATCCTTCTTGCATATGCATCACATCATGAAATGAAACTATATCAAATGGATGTGAAAAGTGCTTTTTTAAATGGCTTTATAAATGAACTAGTCTATGTTGATCAACCTCCCGGGTTTGAAGACCCTAGATATCCTAATCATGTTTATAGGTTGTCCAAGGCACTATATGGGCTTAAGCAAGCCCCAAGAGCTTGGTATGAGCGCCTTCGGGACTTCCTCTTTGAGAAGGGCTTCACCGTTGGGAAGGTCGACACCACACTATTCACCAAGAAGCTTGATGGGCATATCTTCATTTGTCAAGTATATGTTGATGATATCATCTTTGGATCATCAAATGAAGACTCATGCAAAGAATTTGGTGAATTGATGTCGAAGGAGTTCGAGATGTCAATGATTGGTGAGCTTACATTCTTTCTTGGTTTTCAAGTCAAGCAAATGAAAGAAGACATCTTCATCTCTCAAGAGAAATACACAAAAGATCTTCTCAAGAGATTCAAGATGGATGAATGTAAGCCAATCAAGACACCAATGCCTACAAATGGACATCTCGATCTAGATGAGGGAGGTAACCCGGTTGATCAAACTCTCTACCGTTCTATGATTGGTAGCTTGTTATATTTAACCGCATCTTGGCCTGACATCATGTTTAGTGTGTGTATGTGTGCTAGATTTCAAGCTAGTCCTAAGGAAACTCATTTAATTGCCGTAAAAAGAATCCTTATGTATCTTAAGCACACACCAAGCATTGGTCTTTGGTATCCCAAAGGAGCTTTATTTAAATTAATTGGCTATTCCGATTCGGATTACGCCGGATGCAAAGTTGATAGAAAGAGCACATCCGGAGGGTGCCATTTGCTTGGAAGATCACTTATGTCTTGGTCCTCCAAGAAATAAAATAGTATGGCTTTGTCCACCGCCGAAGCAGAATATATTGTCGTGGGTGCTTGTTGTGCACAAATATTATACATGAAATAAACTTTGCTAGACTATGGAGTAGTTCTAGAGATAGTACCTCTTTTGTGCGACAATGAAAGTGCGGTAAAACTTGCAAATAATCCGGTTCAACACTCTCGCACCAAGCATATAGATATCCGCCATCACTTTCTAAGAGATCATGTGGCTAAAAATGATATATCACTAGAAGGTGTAAGATCCGAAGATCAATTAGCGGATATCTTCACTAAACCGCTAGATGAGGCTACATTTTGTAGATTGCGGAATGAGCTCAATGTACTTGATTTTAGTAACTTCACTAAAAATTAAGCTTGTGTTGTCCCGTGCATTCATTGTAATATACGACATGTTTAAATTCGTGGCAATGCATATAGCGCTTGTCTAACATGGTTAAGATAACCGCCGAAAAGCGTGTGAAGAAGCTTAACCTTGGATCAAACTTGACAAGCAACTAGATTTACTCAAGTATTGCATATGCATGAATGTTGTTTTGTCGTTTTGTTCCGTTTGCCCTCTTGTTGCCTATTTTCTTAAAAAGAATTATAGCCTAAGGCAAAATATTTTAAAAAATATATATATGAGGGTTTGAGAGAGGTCACTCACATCGGTCCCAATTGGTGTTTATTTGGATCTTATTCAAGTTGGGACTTGATTGGGAACAGGCAGCGAGATGGATGTTTGAAGATTTGCTGGAAAAGGTGCACCAGACGCTGCACTGGACGTTGTTGTCTAGCGTCCGGTCAGTTCACAGGAGGTGAACTGCTGGTGAAGGAGTGACCGGACGCTGCGTCTGTGCGTCCGGTCAGGAAGGGTTCAGCGTCCGGTCGATCGAAGGAAGACCAAGTTGTATTGACCGGACCCTGCCTGCGTCCGGTCATGGACCACCGGACGCGTCCGGTCCCGATTCCAGAGGATTTGGACCTCTCTGGAATCGACCGGACGCTGGGTGGTAGCGTCCGGTCGCTACCACCGGAGTGTCCGGTCAGTGGATCTCGCGCGGCTTCAGGACTCCTTTCTCCAATTCCTTTTCTGTCGCGTGTGGGGAACTATTTAACCGCAAGCCGTACCTTTGTTCGCCCTCATCCTCCTTGCCCTAGCCAGTAGCCGCCGCCTCTTGCGCCTCCTCGCTGCGCCCGCCGCGTGCCGCGCGTGCCCTTGCCTCGCCAAGCCCACCGCGACCCTCGCCACCACCTCGTGCCACGCGCCGCCGTGCTCCGGCCTCACCAGCGCCATGCGCTTCGAGCCTTCCCGCACCACCATCACACCAAGACCTGACGCGCCACAGCGCCATTAACGCCGTAGCTCGCCGGAGTCGCCTGCCCACGCCTCTGCTTCTCTGCTCTCTTGCCGTGTGCCCTAGCCTCATCTCCTCTCAATAAGGCTAGCCCTTGTTTCAATTTCAAATTGCGTGAGATCAATTTGCAATACAATGCACTGATTTCACAAATACTAGGGCCACCAGTTCATCATTGCTCCGTGTAACCCTAGCCGGTTCCGAGGTTCCCCCGCGTGACATCTCATCTTTTCACGGATCGCTGATCGTCAGGTAGAAAGCCATTCGATTCAATTTCGCATCTACATTGCTTTCTCTATTAGGGTTTCGCATCTATTAGCAATATGGTATTTATTTGTATATCCATCTATTCTATCGTGCAGCGAGTCGGTTCCGTTGTGGTTCTTATGGCATTTGGTAGTCAACTCGAAGCCAAGCTCGCGAGTAAGGATCGAGGCCAAGCCTCGAAAGCAGCAGTTTGACAGTTGATCTTCATCAGTGGCAGTTCACCATCTTGTCAGTTCAGATGGCTCGCACCAAGAACGTTGGTGGTGGCCTGGTGATGATGATCGGAGGCCCCGCCTCCGCCAACCAAATTTCGATCTAAGGGCAAGTCAACCAAGCGGTGACATCCAAGAAGCGGAAGTATCCTAATGCAGAGACAGCAAGAGCAGCAGCTGTTGCAGAGGCCGTAGAGCGTGCCGAGAGAGGTGGTACCTGCAGCGGAGTTGTCATTGCAGATCAGCCAGTTTCACCAGCACTCAGAGCTGCGATTGAGGAGGTTGAGCGTCGTCACGGTAGTCCAGCTGGGACTGCCACATTTGCAGGACGACGGGTTGCCATTGAGGAGGGTCCGTCAAAGACAAAGAAGCAGCCCCCCACAAGTAGAGCCTCAGCAGACCCAAGAAGCCGAGGAGAGCGAGCCGGCACCTCGCCTCGCCCGCTCCTGGACCGGACACATGTACCCGGTCTCACCGAGGTCAGCCGACACAAATGGAGGGGATCACGTCCTCCACCTGCACATAGGGTCCACCTCTAGTGGTTCACCTCGACTTGAGGGCTACCGCCAGTGTGTTCAAGCATTGCATTTTGTTGAGTTTGAGGTTTGGTTTCCTCCAAGGAGGGATGAGAGAGCAAATGAGGGTTTCTACACGCCCACCGCAGGAGGATTTCTACAATGCTTATCTCAACAATTGGGGCGGTGTTCAGATCTCGGAGAGTTTGTCGATAGAGTCCATTGTGGCGTGCACCGGAGAGCATTCGACCATACTTGTCATATTTGCCAGTGTCCATGATTTGATTGAATGGACGGGGATATATGTACCATCTTGGGTTCGTCAGTTTTTTATGCTTCACTCTTCATCGATCCACATCACATGTTTATTCACTTTGCTTTGGAGGCAAAGACTACAGAGTGACGAGTGGCGGTGGTCGAGAGATACTGAGGCTACAGGAGCACTGTCAAGATACATGAGGTGCAGTTATGGACAGCGGAGCCTCCCAGTGTCCACATGGAGGGTTGGTGCCTCCTCTGATTTAGTGCGACATTGCTTCAAGGAGCCTTTTGGAGAGGGGTCGAGCAGGAACCCCAAAGACTTGACTCCTCAAATGAGAGTGCTAGAGGCCATTATCGGAGGACACCGCTTCCTGTGTTGGGATATAGAGAGGTCCGACTAAACACACCTCTGGCTTCTTAATGCTATGATGCGTGAGACATGATTTGATATCTGGGACCTCCTTCTTTCGAGATGGAGGATACTATAGCCGAGGGATTCAAGGGTTGCGGCAGCTTCCCTATGCTCACCGGATCACGTTTCTTATCCACGAATAGTGCTTGATAAGCCCCTGGTATGATGGATGAGTATACAAAGCCACTACGAATTCCCACTTTACAACCTTTATCACAGAGGATCGTACATACCATGCCTCGTGCACCCAGATAGCCTAGCTGTCGTCCCGACGTGCTGAGTTCAGAGCTCAAAGCGAGGATGAGATCATCAGAGGGATTGCAGCCACTGAGGAGGAGGAGCTAGAGGCACAGCAGGAGGTGAGCGAGTATAGTGACAGCTCTAACGATGACTATCTGCCTATTCCTCATATGCCTCCACGCAGACATGATGCAGAGGCCGGTAGCTCCAGTTTTGCTCCACCTGCTCCGCAGACAGACCCCGCTCTCATTGCTATTCTTGGCGAATGCAGCAGACCACAGATAGACAGAGCACAGAGAGACAAATGCTACTTTTGCCCGATTTGAGACTCGACAGATGAGTTCTAGAGGCAAGATGAGGGCCATGCAAAGCGGCGGCAGCAGCAGAGATGCATCAACAAAGCGATACTCTTGCAAAGAGCGGCTTATGGGTTTCATGCAAGACGTAGTGACAGCTCTTGGGGCCCCACACCACAGACTTTCGCCCCAGCTTGCTCAAATTGCTTCCACCACGACGACTCCAAATTCTACAAACCTAGCGGGCTTGTGGTCGAGGACAGCCTCCAGGCTCAATTTGCTTCACCTCTTGTACAGTGTGTCCCAGTGGTTGGCCTCACCCGTGGTAGCCCCGTAGTTCACTCCACTTCAGACAGGCTTCACACCAGAGCAGTCCTCCTCGCTATTCGTGCCTAACACGCTGGGTCTCCGAGAGTCTTGGAGCATCCTTCAATGAGTTGACTGACAAGCATGCCTACTCGCCTCATATGCATTCTGTCCGGTCCGTCTATAGTAGACCCAATCGCCTGACTACTCAGAGAGCTCCCTCGTCTGTCAGCCTCGTCGAGATCCTACGATAGACATACTAGCAGACTTCACAGCAAAGCACTAGCCCAGCTTTCTGCACCTTGCTCAAATGACACTTCCTGCCACAGAGGGTCAGCTTAGTTCGAGCTCGGGTCGTCGATGATGATGGTGCCCGTTCCAGCTTTTTGCCCCACGTTCTTCATGCCCACTGTCGTCCTTCTTGCTGCCCCACCGTCCAACCCCTAGGTTTTGGTGTTTGACGCCAAAGGGGAGAGGGGTGTTCGAGTATGTAGTCTTAGGGGAGCTACATTTAGGGGAGCTAGTTATCTAGTATTAGCCTATTATATACATTTGGAGTTCTATTTGTGTGATACACTATTACTTATGCATTCGTGTGTTTACTTTCATGCATACTATTATATATATGTGATAGTGCTATCTACGTGATTGTGATATTTGACATGTGTGATTTCTACTTTACATTATCTATATGTCATATCACTTGTGATATGCTCATTTGGTTTTGCTTCCGCGTTTATACTTCGAAGCAAATGAGCTTTGTTACTTGTACTCATGCTTAATTCATATCCTTTGAGTACATTGTGTTGGCTTGGGTCATATAAGCTTGCCTAACTCTTTTGTTCTTAACGACAAAAGCTTATATGAACCAAGCCCGTCAAAAACCTCATTCCATAACATACTCGAGGTGGTATTGTCATCAATCACCAAAAAGGGGAGATTGAAAGCATCTAGGCCCCTAAGTGGATTTCGGTGATTAATGTCAATACAAGATTACTATGACTAACGTGTGTTTTGCAGAGGCAATTAAGTTAGGTCATGGTAATGGAGATCGATTGGGCAATTGAGGTTGTCATGCCCCTACGATGGAAATCGTTTCGGTTTTCAAAGGATGGACGACAAGGTTAAGGATAACTAGTTCTAAGTGTCAATTGAAGTTGGAGAGACACTTAGAGTAGTTTAGGACTTTGTTTTTTCCTTTGGTCGTACTATGAAGGGGGGTATGAACGGGTAGCTTGACCTAGTTGAGTCTAGTGAGTTAGGTGTGGTGCACACTTGTTAAAACTAGCTCTAGGTAGCTCCTATGAATGCCTAAGATCCTTTGGAGCAAACTTCATTCACATATGATCGAGAGTTGGAAGTGAATGGAGGGTCAAATACTGACCGGACGCTGGCTCCGGTGCGATCGGACGCTGGCCGCAGGGTCCGGTCAGTTCATTTGACTGAGGAGAACAAGTCTGGAGTGACCGGACGCTGGAAGGTCGTGTGACCGGACGCTGGGGGCCAGCGTCCGGTCGACTCCAGTAAGGGTCCAGACTTGAGAAAGTGTGACCGGACGCGTCCGGTCGATTACAGTAAGCTTCCAAGAGCGACCGGACGCGTCTGGTCAGTGCTGACCGGACCCTGACAGCGTCCGGTCATCACTTGGAAACTGTTGCGCGGATTGAACTGACCGGAGCGTCCGGTCAATACGATCGGAGCGTCCGGTCATCCCGCAGAAGCTCATAACGGTTTGTTTTTCAGGCTGCCTTATAAATAGAAGATCCACTCGTGTGTGGAGTTACTTTTGCTCATTCCAACAGCTGAGAAACACGTTTGTGAGTGCCAAGAAGAGCAAGGTCCTAATGAGGTGTTTGTGATTTGAGAATCCAAGAGTGAAACCTCATTAGTGAATCAAGAGTAGACAAGTGTGCATCCATCTTCTCATTAGGCTTCGCGTGGTCAAGTGAGAGTTCGTGCTTGTTACTCTTGGTGATCGCCATCACCTAGACGGCTTGGTGGTGATTGGGAGCTTGGTGATCACCCGGCGGAGCTTGTGGGTGACCCAACTCAAGTTGTGAGCGGTTTTGGGTGATTCGCCGCGACGGAGTGTCGAAGAATCAACCTGTAGAGAGCACTTGATCCTTGCGCGGATCAAGGGGGAGCTACACCCTTGCGCAGGTGCTCCAACGAGGACTAGTGGAGAGTGGTGACTCTCCGATACCTCGGCAAAACATCGCCGCGTTCCTCTCTCCATTTACTTTAAGTATTTACTTTAAGTATTTACTTTGAGCAATTCAATACTCGTCTTTACATTCATAGAATTACCATGCTAGAGTAAGTTTGGAACATAGGTTGCAAGTCTTTTATGCGTTGATTTGATAGAAACACTTTGTCTAGGCACAAGGGGTTAATTGGGCTATCCGTAGGATTTGATTATTGTAAGAAAATTTAGAATTAGCCCAATTCACCCCCCTCTTGGGCATCTGATCCTTTCAGAAGTCACCACAGACGCTTCACTATTGACAGGAACGTCGTCTACCACTGAAATCATAAACGCTGTTAAATCCTAGAATATTCACTCCCAGGAAAATCGAATCTAGGACTAAAAGTGCTACTGAGACTCTTGTAATGCACTTTCGCTCGTATACATAGGTTTCTGCGCTTTCAGTTTCTAGGTTTTCCATTTGTTTCTATTCTCCCTGGAGCAAACTTAGGAAGAGACTATACCTCATTACGAGAGATAAACTGTTCACAGCACTGCACAGACTTGGGTAGGTAATCGAAACAGAGAAGTCGTCCATCCCTTTTACATTTACATCAAGCGCTTCTATGCAGAGACTTGGGTGGTGTACAGTACAACACGCCAGCCATCGCACGCACGGGCACCTCGATCAGTACCAGCAGCTCTAGGAGCTGCTTCATATAGGCTATATATGGCTTGTAATTGGGTTACAACTTACAAGAGCTCTGCACTGGAATGAGTGGCTTATTATCATCCCAGGATTTGGCCACCTAAGCATTATGTGCTATATGCGCTGGATCGGACTAGCTGCCTTATAAACAGGCAAGGCTTATGGTGCTCCAGGGCATTTGTAGACGTTCGTGCATCCTGGGCGAGTGTATGGCTCGCCAGCAGGCACAGAATGCCCGCTGTTTGGGTCCAGGGGGTCAAAATCTTTGAACAGAGGATGCCTCACGTAGCGCTCGCCCTGCATGCATGCATACATGTGTGTTCACGGACAGTTGTAGTATAACTATAATAACTGCAATCTGAAAAATGAAAATCGGGACTACAAACCCACCTGCCTCCACGGGGACAGCGTGCATCAGAAACACCATGCCAACAGCCTGTTGGTGCTGCTGTTTCGCCATCGAACCCGTCTCCTGATCGATGGACGACGATGGATCTCCTCCGCTATGGGGATATGTGTTTGCAGAGAAGCTAGCTACATGATGGCACTATACATAGAGGCGTCAGCTGCAGACCTGGAGGCAGGCTCACCACACGGTGCTAGCTAGCGGTACTGAATCGGGCCGGGAGGCGTTAGTGGTGGGCGACGACCTATGGCGGGACAAGTCCACGATGTTATGATGTCCGAACTGACTCATCAGCTGAGCGTGGATTGCCTCTGCTGTGTGACCTGTGAGTCTGTGACAGCCTCCTCGTTTCCGCTTGCTGAATTTTCTCCAGGCCAAGCTAGTGCCGCTGTCGCTGCGTCACCCCCATGTGACACCCTAAAACTTTACACCCTGAATTTAAACAAGGTCTATATATATCTTCAGTGAAATCCACTACTGCATGCACTACAGGAGATCATAAACAATGAATAATTTCCATGTCGCAAACTGGATTTGATCGAGTTTATTTGATTACAGAGTCTTGCAGTGCATGGGTGCCTAACATTCCGTGCGCACTACCGCTACAACACAGGAACAGAATTATTAGGCGCCACAAGAACTAAAAGCGCTTATCTGATAATTCAGCTTTTACGTACAATGATGTTTATTACTCCATGTCTTGTTGCTTGGAGAGGAGGTGCACAGTATTCACAAACAAACTTCATGGGATCACATGAGGTCGGAGATGACAACAACAAGGTCATGGGTGTAGGCATCCCAATTGATGGTGACCATGACGAACTGATGAAGAAGATCATGTGGATGAAACGACGAAGCATGGATGATCGAGGGAGTTCCCTGAAGGTCCGTGAACTTGGCCATGCCACACAGGAGAAGATGAGGACAAAGCTAGTGTAGCCAATGTCAGACCCAAGTAGAGGCGCATGAAGACATTGGCCGGTGAGCAACGCAATCCAATCTTAGATCGGAAAAAACAAAAGAAACACCAATCAATTATTAACCACGCAAGAGAGAAAACCTTGATCAATAATCGAGTCAAGACTCTCTAGTGGCCCCCATCAACTCGATCAGCAGCAAGTTATGAGTAGTGCTACCCGGCGATAGAGATCCTCATGGACGTTTTTCCTGGGGCGCACGTCGAAGCTCAAGCTTTAAGTTTTTTGGCCAAGGATCTAGACTTGTGATATCATGTTGAAGACTAGAATGTAAGGAATAGTCAATTGTATTGCTCAGCCTCGTGAATAGATTATATAGGATACATTACTTAGTTGGAAATGTTTTATGCTTCTTGGGGATTCTTTGGCCATCGTGAAGTCATCGGATGAATTGCCGAGTAGATAGATCTGAACCGAACGCTGCACTTGTTCCGCGGTGGTACGAACTCAACCCGCTCCTACCCATCCAGGGGTATCATAGCATGTCCGGAATCAAGGAGGAACATACTGGACGTAACAACTCTCATCGATTGGGGGACGTGCCTATACACAGTTGAGGAGGCCGATCATGCAAGTAGCCCCCTTAAGATAAGACAGACATGAATTATAACGTTCCTAATCTACCACGTCCTGAGTCTTAACAGTTTCACCAACCCCTCCTTGGCCAGATACGCAGACACTGTTGTTGTCACCCTCATCGTTCCATCCTGGTGGCGTGACTAGCTACAGACTCCTAGCAAGATCCACTGCTGCGTTTCTTTGCAAAACAAGCATGGGTCTTGGGTCCAAAACAAGCATGCACCTAGCAGCGTAGGGTCATTCCCACTGGCTTCACCTAAAAAGCTAGAAAAACTGGAGAAGTGACATTTAGGTAGTTTCAACCTTATAGAATATTAAAAAAAAACAGCTTCTCTTTGACATTCTCACGAAACTGTTTGTTCGCATTTGGCAGGGGCTCAGCCAAAAAGCCACAACTAAAGCCCCACAGAATTTTAGGCTTTCAAGAGGCAGTTTCAAGATGTGCACTCACAGCGGCCAGGGGGGCAGCGCAACCAAGACATACCTTCTGGCCTCTGCTCAAGCAGAATTCAATACTTGTGACCTCTTATCAGCTCAAGCAGAAATACACTATAAATATAATCTCATGCATTATCAACAGATAACATTCATAGACAAAGTCGAAAAAATCTTCTTGCGTGCATGTGTATAGTTAGGGCCTCTTTGGCACAGCTTATGCCGGCTTCGGCTTCATCTATTTTGCGCAAATCAAGGCATTGTAGCGTGAAGCCGTTTTGTAAGCCGGGGTTAAAATGAACTAAAAGACGGGAAAAGCCAGTTTTTCTGGCTTCACCGACTTTGGCTTCACCGGTGAAGCCGTTTTGGATGAGCCGTGCCAAATGGGGCTTTAATCTCTGGGCAAAGTAGCGAGTAAGTATTGTCTCATACCTACATTTTTTAAAACGAACGTTTACCTACACAATGTCTTGGCAAATTGCCAATGTTTCACTTAACGCTCTGATTACTATATATGCACAGCAAAAATCGAGGATGTCCCTGATCGTCTATGGGTCTTTAGTACTGTACGTATGAAGTATGAACAAAATCTATTAACCGACAAAACAGCATCAGGGGATCGCATCAGGGAAAGAGGCTGGCATCCAGTATAGCTAATTAGCCATGGTTCTGTACCTATCAGCTGTTCTGTTCTTCGCTGCCAACCCAATACTCTTTCACTGAAATCAGAATCTTTTCGGGAACATGCGGGCCATCCTCATGATCAAGTAACTTGGACTTCCACCGCATTCCTCCCACCATACTTCTAACCTTGTTCAGTACATCAGCACTGTCCCGCAGTATGACTGCACCCTCTGGCCGTAAAATCCTATCCATCTCCAGAAGAATGTCTTCTGCATCACACCTACCGATTTTGACGTAAACATATTAACAGAAGATATGATTTGCCTTTGCATTACCAACACAGGAGAAAGAACAGAGAACGCTTACTTGTTCTGATATAAACTGAAGATGCCATTGCCATGTATCAGGTCATATGTCCTAGGGTATGTTGAGAAGGCTTCGCACCTGCCCAATAGTGCAACATCGCAGAAAACACAAGATCAGTTCCCACACATCAGCATCTCATTTGACAGTGAATGCCAGAAGCATAAGACTCACCAATCATGGTATATACCAATCAGACCTCGCTCATAGATGATACCGAGAGTGTTCCTTTCTGATATAGAGGGCACAACGTTCATTACCCAGGACCTGGGAGAATGAAGAGTTGCAGCAAAACTTCCGAGGCCTGCATTCATGTCCATAATATTCCTGTACCTTGAAGAACCTATCAGCTTGTTCACCCTCTTATAAGTATTGACATGCTTCTTCCACAACTTATTATCCTCCTCATAGACTTCTTCTGTGATACCTGGGACCTGACCCTCCAGAATTCTGGGAGGAATGGCAGATAGTCTCTCTGGAAACTTCTTTAGCTGTGCTGCCTCTACCGGAGGTGTTACACAAGATTCCATTTTCTTATACCTAAATTATAAACCAAAAATAAACACAAATTAAAACTGATGTAATTGGAAGATAAAAACAGAGCAGATTTCCCAAGCTACAAGTGATTGGCTGAAAAGAAGCGCATGTTTCTTCCATTGTGAATCAGTAGTAATTTCTGCAATCACTATCTCAACTTACCCTACCCTACATAAGGCAATCAATTCTTGATCCTATATTTTTCCAGTGTGTAAAACATAAACTGTTATATATATGAATTTTCTTATGAGGATTTTGTAGTGAATGATTATGGTTTAGTCAAGTTCACATGGAAATAGGAACTAGAAAATAAAGCTTGAGTTCATAACTTTGTATAAACATAAGACATACCAGACATCATCTGCATCTTGAACTGCACACATCTTGCTAGCATGACCATCCTTTTGATGACATGAATATGAATTCCCTTGTTTCTGCCAAATAGCAATATCATCCTTCTCATAGATTTTATCCCAGCAAAGCATTTCAGCAATGTTTTCAATTCTATGTTGATCTTCTTCTGCATCTTGTTTAGACCTTTTCCATGATTGGTAGTATTTCTTCCAATTGATGGGAGGTCCAGAAAGTATCCAATAACCCCCAGGCCTCAGAACCCGGTCTACTTCCATCATGTACATACCACCTGCATGAAGAAAAATAATATAGCTCATTAGTCATTGCATATTTACATATATAAAGGTAAAAGGTTGGCTCAGGTATTCGAATCTTGTGAATAGTTTTTACTGCTCACCATTTGACTCCCATGGGATTAAACAGCGTGAGCAATGAGCCATATCAAAAGATCTAGAGGGGTATGGGAGCTTTATAGTTCCAAGTACTCCAATTACTGCAGGGACACCTCGCTCCAAAGCAAATTGGACCTGAGCTTCGTGTGAATCTCTGGGTGCAAATGACATGGTTAATACATTTCTGTCCATTAGGTAAGCTCCGAAGCTTGCAACCTGTACGTGGTCAGAAATGTTACTCCCAGCTATGGAGGGGATCAAGTAATTAAGGTTAGTTTACAAGAAAATGAAGATAAGTCTTACTAAGAAGGCCAACATCTAAATGCCTTGGAACTATAAACTATGAAGTATATAAGACACATCTTAAAGGAAGTAAAATATAACAAGATCTGGTGAGAGAGCATACCCCACATCCAGTATCAAGTGCAGTTCTGATGGTGCCATCAGCGAGTGGGATGACAGATGCAAGTTCATCAAGGTAAGCATTCGCTCCATTGGGAAACATCGTTCCTCCTCCTGGAAATTTGAACACATCTCCCTGATATTGGATCCAATTCTGAACAGCTTTCTCAACTGTCAGACTCTTATACGGAGCATTTGCAAATGGAACATAGTCACGGCTCTTGGGCCAAGAGAAAGGGGTGACATATCCTTTTGGTGCTGGGATTAGACAATGCAGTTTCTCATTCTCTACAGGACAATGCCTTTCTCTGTATGTCATATTTTCTCTAGGAAAGGCCATTGCTCGGTTCTGGTCTTGACAAGGAGTATAGTCACTGTATCGGATGTGGCATGGCTCAATCATTTTATTGGACATGATCAATGGATTAGCGCCACTTATAGTATGATGGGTTTCAAAGTGCAAATTTGGCAAGATTGTACAGTCAGTTTCTTGGTTAACCCTCAGAGCTATACTATCACCCCTTCCTGTCCCACTTTTCTGCCAAGCACCTAGTATGTAAAAGAAGCAGGATAAACCCATCACAATTACTATTGTCATTGTGCTCCGCGTTCTACGGTCACTTGGATTCATTCTTGAGCCCCTCATGAATCTGAAATATTCACGAAAAATCGTTAAGCATCACTTTGAATGCATTGGATCATTTGCAGTACACAGTGATATTATGAACAAGGTATCCACATAATAAGCTGGATGTTGAAAACATAAACAACAGATTAATCAAATGGAACATGGACTAACTAAGATCTGAATTTTAGGTGAAGGATAATTCCGTTGGCTTTGATCTTGTTCCAACAGATTGGAGCTCATAGCAAATTATTGAATTAGAATATTAGTGCCAGATGTGGAGTTTCTCATGAATCTGAAATTACCGCAGGAAAGTGATTAGTTATTCACTTCAAATAGAACACCATGGCATATGACTATCTTCTCAACAGGATATCAGCATCTAATGAACTAGACTTCTAAAACACAACTGAGAGATCACTGAAATGGAACATGAACTAAGTACTGGATTTGATTTATAAGTGAGGGTGATCCCTTTGACTTTGTTCATGTTCCAACAGAATGGATAAACTAGATTAATAAACTAGTGAACTAGATTATCATACTATTGAGTATTGAATGAATATTATCAGGTCGCAATTTGAGATTCTGATCCTCATGTATGCTAAAGTTCCAATAGGGAAACTTCCTGGGGTGAAGACAAATGATAAACTACCGAGACAGCGCATCAGTCCTGAGAACAAGTTTATTGGCACTCAGCCATGTGCATCAACCTCAATCATGTGACTATGCCTAACCATTTCAGATCCCTAACTGATTTGTTTAGTCTGAAGCTAGCAGTCCAGTCCATCCTGGAGGTCTTGGCATAGCATGAAGCTATGAGCAAATCTACGGTCCATGAAATTAGAATTGGAGGTAAACAAGCACAGATTGCCGATAATTGTCCGACTTGTGATCGATCCCAACACGATCCCAGGTGGAACGGCAACAACGGAGCAGCAGCAGTTGCTCCTGAACCACACCGAGGCCTGAGCGACTACGCTAGGCTACCATTACGATCCCTGACCTCACGCAACGCGAACGGCGTCGTGATCCCCAGCAGCGGATCAAAGCAACAACGTAACCAAAACAAGGCGAATCGCAGAAACAACGACCGAGCTAGCTAGGACCCACCGCCGAGGCCCAAGGCAACCGAAGAGCGAAACGAACCGGATCGAATTCAAACGGGAGCGGCGCAGGAGGAGGAAGCAAACCTCTCTTTCTCTTCAGGGGGACGGCGGGGGCCGGTTCAGCGGAGTGGGGACAGCTTCGAGCTCGCCGCGGCGGCGGCGGGGGCAGCTTCGAGTTCGCCTCGGCGGCAGTGGAGGTGGCGGCTTCAAGCTCGCAGCCGCTGCGCCGGACGGAGAGGGAGCGGGGTTGAGCTGGGTTCGGAATTTGGGTGGGGTTGGTCGCTGCCGGCGCTGCGGCTTTGACTTTTTTTTTTTTAATCGTGCGCTGCTGCAGCAGCAGCGCAGCGCATCGTCATGGAATGGAGCGAGAGCTAGTCGTCGAGAGAAGGCCAAACGAGGGTGCCTCGTCCGGGTCGTCCCGTCGCGGCCGCCGGCCGGCCCTTGGAATCGGGTCTTGCCGGTCACTTGCACACACGCGTCTCTGGTCGGTTTGGTTGAGTCGTGGACTTTGAAAGCCTGCTGTGAGTTGTTATATATATATATATATATATATATATATATATATATATATATATATATATATATATATATATATATATATATATCATCGATCGAACAGTCTTGACTTATTTTTTTCAAAGAAAGTATATAACGAGATATAACGTCAGCTTTGCCAATTCTCAACCCAACGCCGCTCTATCTTATTTTCAGTAACCTTTCCTACTGTGTCAAAGCACTTTTGCTAAGCCTCACGCTTAAGCAAGTATTTCATCTGCGTAAAGGAGGAAGTAACTTACCCTTGAACAATCGTCTGCTCTAGCATATTGGAAAAGGCGTGCATAGGTTGACTAGTCTAAAACGAGAGGCTTCCTTATAAGGGCACCATGGAATCCGCGATCACACATAAGTTATAGTTGTTTTTATTTTACAATAACCCATGTTTGTAACAATGAAATACCACAACCTACCCGATATGATATATGAGAATTAGAATTCTCTATGATATGCCTTCTTGGGAGCTAATTTGATTTCTTGGAATGCTCGGAAGCAAGCAACTGTTTCAACATCAAGTACCAAGCAGAGTACAAAGCCTTGTCAAATGCTACTGCACCCTCATTGAAGAAGGAAATTAGGTAATTTAGAGTTTTCTTTGGCTCAGAACTGCACCCCGCGTCCATCCCGCATCCATACAGTGGAAACGTGTCCGCGCCCGCACGGTGGAAACACGACCCGCGCCCACCTGCTCTTCTTGTGGATGCGTGTTGTGGAGGCGTTTGCAGACCTCAAGCGCCGGCACGTGAACCACGGCGGCGCACCAGCAGCAACAGGCAGATGGCGGCGGCGACCTACAACACAAGATCTACTTTTAAAACATCCAGATAAAACATTTGCAGCAAACGTCTAAAAATATATGAAACACAATGAAACATGCGTTTGAAAACATGCGAGTATGTGCAACACCAGATCAACTTTTAAAACATCCAGATGAAATATTTGAAACAAACATCAATTGCAACATGTGGAACACCAGATCAACTTTTAAAACATCCAGATGAAACATTTGAAACAAACGTCTAAAACACATGAAACACTTGCAACATGCGTATATTACCGTTGCAACATATGTAACATCTCAGATCAACTTTTGCAACATCCAGATAAAACAGTTGAAACATAAGTTGAAAACGCCTGAAACACTTCAAACACGGCGTCGCCAGCAGCCATGGCCTACCTAGTAGGGACTATGGTAACCAGCAAGCTCAAGGTCCAAAGGGAACGTCAGAACAAACAGCCTAGCGTGCGCAGGCCTTCCCTTGCCGCTAGAGACGAAGTCCGGACCGACAGCGACCTCTTCCTGGTGGGGCTGGGGTGATGGTGGCGTGGTGCCCGCCATGGCCGCGACGGGCGAGATAGACGGGGGCACGCCAGTGGATAGGGGCTGAAAGGATCAAGATGCCCAAGAGGGAGGTGAATTGGGTTAATTCTAAAATTCTTTGCAATAATTAAACCCTACACTTAGCCCACTTCACCCATTGTGCCTAGAATGTGATTCTATTGATCTACCGTATAAAAGTTTAGCACCCTAAGTTCCAATCCTACTCTAGCATGGCAATTCTAAGAATATAAAGACAAAAATTGTATTGCTCAAATGTAAATGCTTAAAGTAAAGAGATGAGAAGGAATGCGGCGATGTTTTGCCGAAGGTATCAGAGAGTCGCCACTTCCCACTAGTCCTCGTTGGAGCACCCGCGTAAGGGTGTAGCTCCCCCTTGATCCGCGCAAGGATCAAGTTCTCTCTATGGGCTGATTCTTCGACACTCCGTCGCGGTGAATCACCCACAACCGCTCACAACTTAAGTTGGGTCATCCACAAGCTCCGCCGGATGATCACCAAACTCCTGATCACCACCAAGCCATCTAGGTGATGGCGATCACCAAGAGTAATAAGCATGAACTCTCACTTGACCACAACAAGCCTAATGAGAAGGGTGGATGCACACTTGCTACTCTCCTTGCACTAATGAGCCCTTAATCTTGGATTCTCAAATCTCAATTACCTCACTAAGCTCTTGCTCTCCTAAGCACTCTCAACGATGTTTCTCAGCTGAATAAATGGACAAGAGACCTCCCTTGGATGAATAGAGGAAGTATTTATACCCCCTCATTCAAAACAAACTGTTAGGAGGTTGCGTCAGCATTCTGCGGGGTGACCGGACGCTCCGGTCTGTTCTCCCCGCAACTGAGCCGTTAAGTTGTGATCGAACTCTGACCTGCGTCCGGTCAGTACTGACCGGACACGTCCGGTCATGAAATCTGCTCTCTGGAACCCTACTGATGTTGACCGGACGCTGGCACCCAGAGTCCGGTCACTTTGTTGTTCAGTGTCTGATCAGTAACCGGAACCTGACCAACGTCCGGTCAGCATTGACCAGACGCGTCCGATCAGGATTCTCCCTCTCTGGAACCTTATTGGAGTTGACCGGACTCTAGCACCCATCGTCCGGTCACTTTTCACTCAGCGTCCGGTCGTAACCAGACAACTTCTGCTTGATCAAATGAACTGACCGGACTCTACTGCCAGCGTCCAATCAACATTTGACCCTCCATTCACTTTCAACTCAAAATCATATGTGAATGAAGTTTGCTCCAATTGATCTTAGGGCTACTCCGGAGCTACCTAGTGCTAGATTTGACAAGTGTGCACCACACCTAACCCACTAGACTCACATAGGTCAAGCTACTAGTCCATACCCCCTTAATAGTATGGCCAAAGAAAAAACAAAGTCCTAAACTACTCTAAGTGTCTCTTCAACACCAAACGACACTTAGAACTAGTACATCCTTAACCTTGTCGTCCATCCTTTGAAAACTGAAATGATTTCCATCGTAGGGGCATGACAACCATGATTTTCCAATCAATTGCTATTACCATGACCTAACTTAATTGCTTTTGCAAAACACACGTTAGTCATGGTAATATTGTATTGTCATTAATCACCGAAACCCAACTAGGGGCCTAGATGCTTTCAATCTCCTCCTTTTTGGTGATCGATGACAATACAACCTCGAGTGTGTGAAAGAGATGAGGTTTTCAACATCCTTGGTTCATATAAGCTTTTGACAATAAGAACAAAGAAGTTAGACAAGCTTATATGACCCAAGCCAACATGGTGTACTCAATAAATATGAAATAAGTGTGAGTACAAAAAATAAAGCTCATTTGAATCGGAGTAAAACGCGGAAGCAAAGCAAATGAGCATAACCAAGTGACATGACATATAAATAGATCAAAGTAGAGAGCACACATATCACATAAATATCACACTCACACGTATGTAGTTCAATGCATAAAAGTAAACATGAATGCATAATAATGTATCACACATAAAAAGTCAAATGTAATAAATAGTAAGCTCCCCCTAGATATATCACTCCCCCTAGATCTAACATACTCGATCCCTCTCCCCCTTTGGCGTCAAGCACCAAAACCTAAGGGTCGGTCGACGGGGCAGGAGCAGACGAGTCGGGCGCTGAGGTGCGGTGAGCGATCTGAAACTGTGTAGCATCATCCTCTGATCTGGAGGTCTGAGCAATCTACCCCTTTGTTGCTGGAAGTGAAGCTAAAGCGGTCTGGGTCTGCTGTGGGACTGGTGCAGCTTGTGACTCTACAGGTACACTATAGCAGCTGGCTCTGATGATGCAACAGATGAAGGGAGCGTCTCTGTAGTCCCAGTAACTGAAGTGACTGTGGTAGGAGCAGGGACACGTAGCTTTGGCGGTGTAGGCTGCCCTGTCAACTCGCTGAATGTCGCAACAAGGCTCCTAGAAACTGGGGTGTCTGTCACAAGCATCGAGGAGCTCTGAGCTGGTGTGAAGCCCGTAATGATAGGTGTGAAGTGCGGGGCTATCACTGGCGAAGCAAACTACTGGGACACCTGCTGTATAGGTGAAGCAAACTGAGTAGCTGGCTGTCCCTGACTCTGAAGCCCACTAGGCTATAAAGCTGGAGTCACTGTAGTGGTGATAGGCTGGCCGAGCTGAGGTGTAGATGGTGGCAGTGTAGCCCCAATAGCAGTGACAACACGCTGCATAAATCCAAGTAACTGCTGCTGCATGAGGAGCTGCTGCTACTGCTGTATGGCATGCTGCTATCTCTAGAACTCGTCTTGTCTGGCCTGAACCTGTGCTAGAGCAGGTACAGTCTCCTAGGCCTGGCGAGCTTGATCCTGCCTCATCCGCTCAAGAATAGCAAGAAGAGCAGGGTCTGTCTGTGGTGGCTGTGGTGGCTGTGGTGGAGCTGAGCTAGAGCCACCGGCCTCACTATCATGTCGTCGAGGTGGCATCTGAGGGATATCCTGGTAGTCATCATCTGAACTGTCACTGGGGTCGCTCTCGACCATACCCTCCTGCTGAGCATCTAGCTCCTCCTCCTCTGTCACTGCTATGCCCTTGATGATCTCATCCTACTAGGCTGCAGTCTCTGGCACCTCTAGGCGACGACGCGGCTGACTAGGTGTCCTGGCTCTGCTATGATGGAGCATCCGGGTCATGTTATATGGAGGGAACTCTGTAGTAGCACCAGTATACTCTGCCATTGTCTCTAGGGACTTCACTGTATCTGCCTTGTGAATCAAGAATATGATCCAGTGAGCATAAGGCAGCTAACGATGGCCTCTGAACCCCTCTGCAAGAGTGTCCTCCATCTCTGATAGAATAACATCCCAAATATCAAAAACTATTTGCTGGATCAGAGAGTTCAGTAGCCATAACTGAATGCGAGTCAATCCCTCGTGATAACCCATCCTCGGGAGCAGGGTCCTCCTCATGATAGCATCAAGCAGCCTAGCTGTAGGAGTAAGGTCCCTAGGTGTCCTACTCGACCCCTCGCCAAAAGGCTCTGTGAAGCAAGGTCGGACCAGATCTGTAGGAGGCACTAGACCGCTGTGAGGGCGTCTAGGAGGCTCTGTCTGACCGTAGCAAACCTCATGCAGGCGAATGGGTGCCTCTGGAATCCTAAGAATCTCTCTGACTCTGAAGCTCATCAGCCTGTAGTCACGGCCTCTGAAAGCAAAGTGTATGAACCTGTGGCCCGGGTGAAAGCTCTAGTTTGGTTTTGGTGAATTGATGAAACCCTAAGTGCTAACCTAGTTTATCAAGTGATCATGAGATAGGTAGCACACTCCAAGTGGTGAAGCAAATGAAGATCATAGCATGATGATGATGATCAAGTGCTTCGACTTGGAAAGAAGAAAGAGAATAACAAAAAGCTCAAGGCAAAGGTATATTTTGTAGGAGCTATTTTGTTTTGGTGATCAAGACACTTAGAGAGTGTGATCACATTTAGGTTTAATAGCCGTACTATTAAGAGGGCTGAAACTCGTATCGGAATGCGGTTATCAAAGTGCCACTAGATGCTCTAACTCATTGCATATGCATTTAGGATCTAGCGAAGTGCTAACACCCTTGAAAATGTTTGTGAAATATGCTAACACATGTGCACATGGTGATACACTTGGTGGTTGGCACATTTGAGCAAGGGTGAAGAAGATAGAAGTGAAAAGGAGTTAGTGTCGCTGGCTATACAGTGACCGGATGCTGGACCTCTGGGGGACCGGCGCGTCCGGCCATGTCTGGCAGTGAAGACGCCAGCGAAGACGCCAGCGTCGGTAAATGACCGGACACTGGGTCATGGACAGACCGGAAGCTAAGGGTCTAGGTCCGGTCGTGTTGTCGGGTGGCACAGTAAGAAGTCATAGTGTGATCGGACGCTGGCAGGGTCCGGTCAAGCATGACCGGACACGTCCGGTCGAAGAAATTCGTTTATGGAACCTTACTAGAAACGACCGGACGCTGGAGGCTCAGCGTCCGGTCAGTTGTAGCAGAGCGTCCGATCAACAGGTGACCGTTGAGATCAGACGACTCCTGTTGAATGCAGTGTGACACATGGCTAACATCGGGCGACCGGACGCTGGGTCCAAAGTCCGGTCAGTATGACCGGAGCATCCGGTCACCCCGCGCTGTACCCAGTGAAGGGGTACAATGGCTCTATTTCGTGGGGGCTTCTATTTAAGCCCCATGGCCGGTTCAAGCTCACTCTCTTGGCCATTTGCATTGACATAACAACCTTGTGAGCTTAGCCAAAGCCCTCCCACTCATCTCCATCATTGATTCATCATCTTTGTGAGATTGGGAGAGAATCCAAGTGCATTGCTTGAGTGTTTGCATCTAGAGGCACTTGGTGTTCGTGTTTTGCTGTGGGATTCGCTTGTTACTCTTTGTGGTTGCCGCCACCTAGACGGCTTGGAGCAGCGTGGATCATCGAGCGGAGGGTGATGATTGTCTCTGGCTCCGATCGTGGTGATTGTGAGGGGTTCTTGACCTTTCCCCGGCGGAGCGCCAAAAGGTACTCTAGTGGATTGCTCGTGGCTTATGTGACCCTCATTTTGTGTTGGTTGTGCGGCACCCTATTGAGGGTTTGGCATGTGAAGCCAATTAGCGCGTGAACCTCCAAGTGAGTGAATCGCCACAACGAGGACTAGCTTGCCGGCAAGCAAGTGAACCTCGGTAAAAAATTATTGTGTTCATCATTGATTCCGAGGTGATTGGTCTTCATTGTTATCCACACTTGTGATTGATTGGCTCATATATCTACACGGCGGTATAACCTTCTTGCCCACTCTTTACATTACCACAAACTAGTTGTCAAGCTCTTTAGTGTAACTAGTTGTGAGAGCTTGTTAGTTTGGTTAGTGTGGCTCTTTAGTTAGCTTTTGAGAGCATACTAACTTAGTTTAGTGATATAGCTATTATGTGGATATACTCTATCTAAACTAGAATTGTGGTAGGTGGCTTGCATTTTGGTAAGCTAGCGCAAAACTCGCTTCGCCTTATAATCGTCTAATCCTTTTGTTAAGTGTTGTTGTAGAAATTTTATTAGGCTATTCACCCCCCCCCCCTCTAGCTATTAGGACCTTTTACCGGGTCAATCCAAAGTGATGAGTAGAACTCACGGACCCATGATGGAACATATCTACCAATCCGTCCAAGTAAATCAGTCAACCCTGGTAAGTATGAGAGGTGAGGGCGGATCTACTCTCCTGCTGCTGCTACAAGTGCCTCAATAGAGCAAACTCTCTGAGATCTAAAAGCCACACCACTGTTCAGATAAGCATTGTAGAAGTCCTCCTACAGTGGTGTATAGAATCCCTCTAAAGCACACTCATCCCGCCTCGGCGGAAACTAGTCCTCGAACTGCACGAACCTGAGCTGATGCACCTGCGTGGCTGTTGCTGCCCTCAGATCAAGGTGAGTCACTGGAGGTGGACCCTATGGTCTGGGAGGCGGACAAGAACCCCTCTACTGTGTCTCTAGCCTCGGTGTCACCTGAGCACGAGTACGATCAAAGCGTAGTAACTGTGGCTGAGGTGCCTGCTCTGTCTCCTTAGTCTGCTCTACCTCCTGAGTCTACTCTGTCTGCTAGGTGCCCTCTGACTGCTCTACTGGCTGTGTCTACTGTTGTGGCTCCCCCAGAGGCTGACTCTCCTCTATAGCGACCCGCCGTCCTTCAAGCATGATAGTTCCAACTGGACTACCATGACGACGCTCAACCTACTCGATGGCGGCCCTCTGAGCTGGTGATAGATGGTCTGCAATGCGAACACCACTCCATGCTCCTCCTCTCTCTACACGCTCTACGGCGGCTACAACTGTTGCTCTCTCTCAGCTTCCACATCAACAAGCTTCCGCTTCTTTGTTGTGGTCTTCTTGGCCTTGCCTTTCTCCTGAGCAGACAAGCGAGGTGGAGGCCTCGGATCCTCATCACCTGGACCACCTCTAGCATTCTTGACACGTGCCATTGCCGGAGCTAAAATGAACTGCTGTCACAGACAAGAATCAACTGCCTCTAACACTCGCGAGGCTTGGCCTCGATCCGTACTCGCGGGCTTGGCCCCGAGTTGACTGACAACTGCCAAAGTGACCTCAAAAACACCGACTCGCTGCACGATAGAATAGATTAGATATATGAATAATTACAATATACATCTAGAGATATGAAACCCTAAGAAGCAAGCAATAGATACGAAATTAGAAGCAAGGGCTTGCTACCTAACAAACCGGCAAAACAATGAGCAAGGAAATGGATCGCGGGGAACCACCCGATCGACGATGGCTATGGTTAGGGTTGCGATGTGACGACTGAGCAATGTGGTGTAGAGGTGGTCGCAGACGTGGCTAGGGCACCGGTAGTGGATCACGACAGCGACGGCGCTGGTGACGCTAGCAGGCGGCGTGGGCAGGTGGCATAGGTGCGGGAGCGCGCTGCGGCGCAGGAGCTGTGCGGGCGCAGCAGAGCAATGCTATGCGGCTAGGGCACGGGCACGAGGCGAGCTCAAGCGGTGGAGGCACGGCGGCGAAGTCGGCGCGGGTGGTTGCTAGATTAGGTCAGCGGCGCGGTTATATGGTGGCCCCCCGACGTGACAGATAAGGAAAGGAGAAAGAGTTTGAGACCCACATGATTTCTACTGACCGGATGCTCCAAATCCCCTCAAGTCGCGACTGGACACGTCCGGTTACCCTTGACCAGACGTAGCCAGAGTCCGGTCGGTTCTGTATTCATCTCCTTCGCTTGACCGGACGTAGGACCACCGTCTGACTGGCCGCAGGGAGAATGCTGCTTCAGCGTCTGGTCACTCCTTTGTGCTTCTGTTCACCTCCTGTGAACTGACCAGAAGCTGGAACCCAGAGTCCGGTGCAGCGTCCGGTCGCCCTTTTTTAGCAGGTCTTCAATGTTCCTTCGCGTTGTCTGTTCCCAATCAAGTCCTAACTTCAATAAGACCCAAATAAACACCAATTGAGACTGATGTGAGTGATCTCTCTCAAATCCTCAAGTTTTTCAAAATATTTTGCCTTAGGCTATACTTCTTTTTAAGAAAATAGGCAATAAAAAGGGTAATCGAAAGGAAATGACAAAACAACACACATGCATATGCAATGCAATACTTGAAAGTAATTCTAGTTGCTTGTCAAGTTTGATCCAAGGTTAAGCTTCTTCACACGCTTTTCGGCGGTTATCTTAACCATGTTAGACAAGCCCTAAATGCATTACCAAAAATTAAACATGTTGTATATTACAATGCAATGCAAGGGACAACACAAGCTCATTTTCTAGTGAAGTTACTAAAATCAAGCACATTGAGCTCATTCCTCAACCGACAAAATGTAGCCTCATCTAGCGGTTTAGTGAAGATATCCGTCAATTGATCCTCGGTCCTAACACCTAATGATATATCATTTTTAGCAACATGATCTCTAAGAAAGTGATGGCGGATATCTATGTGCTTGGTGCGAGAGTGTTGAACCGGATTATTAGCAAGATTTACCGCACTCTCATTGTCACACAAAAGAGGTACCTTTTCTAGAACTACACCATAGTCTAGCAAAGTTTACTTCATGTAAAGTATTTGTGCACAACAAGCACTGGCGGCAATGTATTCCGCTTCGGCAGTGGACAAAGCCACACTATTTTGCTTCTTGGAGGACCAAGACACAAGTGATTTACCAAGCAAATGGCACCCTCCGGATGTGCTTTTCCTATCAATTTTGCAACCAGCATAATCCGAATCAAAATAGCCAACTAATTGAAATCTAGCTCCTTTGGGATACCAAAGACCAATGCTTGGTGCGTGCTTAAGGTACCTAAGGATTCTATTAACGGCTACCAAATGAGCTTCCTTAGGATTATCTTGAAATCTAGCACACATACACACACTAAACATGATGTTGGGCCTAGATGCGGTTAAATATAACAAGCTACCAATCATAGAACGGTGAAGAGTTTGATCAACCGTTTTACCTCCCTCATCTAGGTCGAGATGTCCATTAGATGGCATTGGTGTCTTGATTGGCTTACATTCATCCATATTGAACCTCTTGAGAAGATCCTTGGTATACTTTTCTAGAGAAATGAAAATCCCTTCTCTCATTTGCTTGTCTTGAAAACCAAGAAAGAATGTAAGCTCTCTAATCATTGACATCTCGAACTCCTTCGACATCAATTCATCAAACTCTTTGCAATAATCTTCATTTGATGATCCAAAGATGATATCATCAACATATACTTGACAAATAAAGATTTCTCCATCAAGCTTCTTGGTGAATAGTGTGGTGTCAACCTTCCCAATGGTGAAGCCCATTCTCAATGAGGAAATCCTGAAGGTGCTCATACCAAGCTCTTGGGGCTTGCTTAAGCCCATATAGCGCCTTCGACAACCTATAAACATGATTAGGATATCTAGGGTCTTTCAACCCAGGAGGTTGATGAACATAGACTAGTTCATTTATGAAGCCATTTAAAAATGTACTTTTAACATCCATTTGATATAGTTTCATTTCATGATGCGATGCATATGCAAGGAGGATACGAATGGCTTCAAGTCTTTGCAACCGGTGCAAAGGTCTCTCCAAAATCCAATCCTTCAACTTGAGAGAACCCCTTTGCAACTAGTCTTGCCTTGTTCCTCACTACAACGCCTTGATCATCTTGCTTGTTGCGGAACACCCACTTTGTTCCAATGACTCTTGCACCTTGTGGTCGCTCTTCAAGAGTCCAAACTTCATTGTGAGTGAAGTTGTTCAACTCTTCATATATGGCATTTATCCAATCCGAATCTTGAAGAGCTTCTTCTACATTCTTAGGTTCAACACAAGAGATAAAAGAGTGATGTTCAATGAATAAAGCATATTTTTTAGATCGAGTCATTACACCCTTTGAAGGACTCCCTATGATGAGATCTTGTGGATGAGCTTGTAGTAGAGGTGAATTTCTTCTATCAACCACTTGAGGGGGAGGTTGTGGAGCATCAACATCTTGTGCTTGTGCCACCATTTGATCATGAGAGACATGAGTATCTTTATTTTCTACTCTTCCATCTTTATCACCATCTTATGGCACATTTGATGAAGAAGGTGGATCAATCACTTGTACATCATCTTCATTATCTTTAGGTTTGATGTCTCCAACCGGAATGTTCTTCATAGCCTCCCTCAATGGTTCATCACCTACATCATCAAGGTTCTCATGTGCTCCTTGGGAGCCGTTAGATTCATCAAATTCCACATCATATGTTTCTTCAACCAAGCCGGTGGCATGATTAAATACTCGATATGTTTTGGACTTTGATGAGTAACCAACAATAAAGCCAATATCACAACGTCTTTGAAACTTCCCAAGGTGTTGCCGCTTCTTATAGATGTAGCATTTGCAACCAAACACCAGGAAGAATGAGACATCCGACTTCTTCCTATTAAGCAACTCATAAGGTGTCTTGCCAAGAAACTTTTGAAGGAATAGGCGGTTGGATGCATAACATGCGGTGTTGATAGTTTTTGCCCATAGAGCTTCAGGTGTGTTGTACTCATCAAGCATTGTTCTTGCAAGTGTGATAAGAGTCTGGTTCTTTCTCTCAACTACACCATTTTGTTGGGGAGTATATATTGCGGAGACCTCATGCTTGATTTAAACTTCATCACAATAAGCTTCAATGTTTGTGTTGTCAAACTCTTTTCTATTATCACTTCTTATCTTCTTGAGCTTCACTTCAAACTCATTTTGTGCTCTCTTGGCAAACTTCTTGAAACATGAAGCAACCTCGGTCTTGTCATGAAGAACACCCATGTATATCTAGAGTAGTCATCAACAATCACAAGACAATAAAGATTTCCTCCGAAACTCTTGTAAGTTGTTGGTCCAAATAAGTCCATGTGAAGGAGATCTAGCACTCTTGTTGTTGACATGAAAGCTTTTGTAGGATGAGTGTTTGCAACTTGCTTGCCGGCTAGACATGCACTACAAAGCTTGTCCTTCTCAAATTTCACATCCTTCAACCCTCTCACCAATTCATTCTTCATAAGCTTCTTGAGTGAGCTCATCCTAACATGAGCAAGTCTTCTATGCCATAGCTACCCAAGTGATGTTTTGGTGAATAGGCATGTCTTCAAGTTAGCATCTTCGGAGGTGAAATCCACTAGATATAGATTGTTGTATCTAAATCCCTTGAATATAACTTGATCATCATCTTTCTTAGATACAACCACTTCTTTCTCGGTAAACCAGCATTGAAAGCCAAGATCACATAATTGTCCAACGGAGAGCAAGTTGAAACTCAAAGAAGCAACATATAGCACATTTGAGATTGAGTGATCATTTGATATTGCCACTTTGCCCAATCCTTTGACTTTGCCCTTTGAATTATCACCAAATGTAATTATTTCATGATCATCAACTTCTTCATCAAGTGAGGTGAACATACGAGGGTCATCGATCATATGTTGAGTGCAACCACTATCAATTACCCAATGACTTCCATCGATCTTGTAGTTCACCTACACACAAGAGATCAAGCTTGTTTAGGGACCCAAACTTGTTGAGGGCCCTTGACTTTCTCAACAAGTGACTTTGCAACCCAAATTTTCTTAGGCCTATTCTTGTTGGGAGGTCCTAAGAACATGACTTTCATTTTACCACTAGAGTTCTTTCTAAGCATGTAATGAGCATTGAAAGCAAAAGGTCTAGCATGCTTGGGCAAGGGTTGTGGTGGTGGAGTTTGACACTCATGGGCAAAGTGACCTTCTTGTCCACACTCAAAACACCTCTTTGGCTTTGGCTTTGGCTTTGACTTATGTTGTTGTTCGTGTTGAGCTTGATTCTTCTTCTCTTGATGTGCCAAGTATCCAATTCCACTTCTATCCATCTTCATGATGGTGTTCATGAGTAGCTCACTTTGAAGATGTTGACCTCTTGTGAATTTGCTCAATCCGGTCTTAAGATGTTCTTTTTCTAACTTGAGCTTCTTGTTCTCTTCTTTGAGCTCATCATGATTTTTCTCTTTCTTTAGTCTCTTGTTCTCTTCTTTGAGCTTCTTATTCTCAAGAGCTAGATCACTATCATGGTCAAGGTTCTCTATCACAATAGTGTTGGTGGTTGATAGCTTTTCAAGATCCTTCTTAAGCTTCTCATTCTCATTCTTGATCTTGACATACTCATCATAGTTGTCGAACTCAACCACTTGCTTGCCTTTGCTACTAGAACCTTGCTCAATGCTCTCAATGATCAAATCATCACATGATGTAGCTATATCAATCTTAACAACATGGTTAGTAGCATCATGTGGCTCATTGGACAATAGCTCATTAGAGACAACAAGATTATCATGATTGATCTTGAGATTTGTATATTCTTCTTTTAGCATTTTGTAGCTAGTGATGAGCTCATTATGTATCCCCTCAAGTTTATCATGTTTTTCTTTAAGCTCTTTCTTAGAAGATTTGAGCTCCTTGAGTTTGGATGACATAGCATCGTTTGCTTCTCTAAGCTCAACACTAGCCTTTTCCGCTATGTCACATTTAGCTACAAGAGAGTCATTCTTAAGTTCTAGCTTTTCATTCTTAGCTCTTGACTTTCTAATGATCTTAGTGTATTAATTTAGCAATTTAACAAGATCATCATATGAAGGTGATTCAAATTCATCATCATCACTATCACTATCATCATTGCTAGCATGTTCATCACCACTACTTTCATCATCATTTGATACCTTTCGTTCACCCTTGGCCATAAGGTATAGGTGTGTAGAGGATGATGGCGGTGGTGTCAGTGAAGATGATGAGTCAATCACAATAGCGGCCACCTTCTCATTCTCACTATCATCATCGGATGATCAACTTAATGAATCAATATCCGTGAGCCAATCACCGACGATGTATGCCTTGCCATTTTTCTTCTTGTGGAAATCCTTCTTCTTGCCATCCTTCTTCTTGTATGGCTTGTTTTTCTTCTTCTCATCTTCATCTTCGTTACTTGAGTCATTTTCTTGCCCTTGTACTTCTTCTTGTATTTGTCTTTCTTTGGCTTGGAGCATTGATGAGCTAGATGACCAAGTTCTCCATAATTATAGCAATCCATCTCGGAGATTGGCTTCCTTCTATTGCTAATGAAGAACTTCTTTTTCTTGCCATCAAACTTGACACCGTTCTTGTTGAGCTTCTTTAGCATCTTGGTGGTTCTTCTCACCATGAGAGCAAGACTTGCATCATCAATCTCATCAGCACTTGAGCTCTCATACTAAACTCTTGCTTTGCCCTTCTCTTGGCTAGGCTTGAATGCCAAGTCTTTGTCCTTCGTCATAGAAGAAGAGCCATCTTGTAGTGTGATGTGCATATACATCTCATGAGCGTTGATCTTTCCCAAGATTTGAGTTGGTGTAGCGGTGGAAAGATCACCTTGATGAAGCACGGTCACAATGTGTCCATATTTGTCAATGGGAAGGACACTCAAGATCTTTCTTACAACATTGGATGGTTGCATTTGTATAAGTCCAAGCCCATTGACTTCCTCTACAAGAACATTTAAGCGTGAGTACATTTCATTTGCACTTTCTTTAGGAAACATCTCGAAAGAATTAAGCTTTTTCATGACAAGATGATAGCGTTCCTTGCGCTCGCTCTTTGTTCCCTCATGGAGCGCACAAATGTCCGACCATAGTGCATGGGCATCCTTGTGGTTCCGCACACGGTTAAACACATCTTTGCAAAGGCCTCTAAAGATGGTGTTTCTAGCCTTTGCATTCCATTTCTCATAATTGACCTCATCGCCTTGAAGATGTGCGGGATCCCTAGGTTTTGGCAAGCCTTGAGAGGCGGCTCTAAGAATTCCAACATCTAGAGCTTCTAAGTACGCCTCCATGCGGATTTTCCAATAAGGAAAATCATCTCCCTCAAAGATAGGAGGAGGTCCATCCCCGTGGGACATCTTTCTCTAGGCGGTTAAGCTTAAATACGTGAGCACGAGGCTCTGATATCAATTGAAAGGATCAAGATGCCCAAGAGAGGGGGTGAATTGGGCTCATTCTAAAATTCTTTGCAATAATTAAACCCTACACTTAGCCCACTTCACTCCTTGTGCCTAGAATGCGATTCTATTGATCTACCGTACAAAAGTTTAGCACCCTAAGTTCCAATCCTACTCTAGCATGGTAATTCTAATAATGTAAAGACAAGAATTGAATTGCTCAAATGTAAATGCTTAAAGTAAAGAGAGGAGAAGGAACGCGGTGATGTTTTGCCGAGATATCGGAGAGTCGCCACTCCCCACTAGTCCTCGTTGGAGCACCCGCGCAAGGGTGTAGCTCCCTCTTGATTCGCGCAAGGATCAAGTGCTATCTATGGGCTGATTCTTCGATACTCCGTCGCGGTGAATCGCCCACAACCACTCACAAGTTGAGTTGGGTCATCCACAAGCTTCGTCGGATGATCACCAAACTCCCGATCACCACCAAGTCGTCTAGGTGATGGCGATCACCAAGAGTAACAAGCACGAACTCTCACTTGACCACAACAAGCCTAATAAGAAGGGTGGATGCACACTTGCTACTCTCCTTGCACTAATGAGGCCTTAATCTTGGATTCTCAAATCTCAATCACCTCACTAGACTCTTGCTCTCCTAAGCACTCTCAAGGGTATTTCTTAGCTGAACAAATGGGTAAGAGACCTCCCTTGGATGAATAGAGAAAGTATTTATACCCCCTCATTCAAAACGAACCGTTAGGAGGTTGCGTCATCATTCTGCAGGGTGACCGGACGCTCCGGTCAAGGTGACTGGACACTCCGATCAGTTCTCCCCACTACTGAGCCGTTAAGTTGTGACCGCACTCTGACCTGCGTCCGGTCACGAAAATTGCTCTCTAGAACCTTATTGACGTTGACCGGACGCTGGCTCCTAGAGTCTGGTCACTTTGTCGTTTCATGTTCGATCAAGAATCGAACTCGACTAGCGTCCGTCAAGACTCGATCGGAAGCGTCCGATTAGGATTCTCCTTCTCTGGAACCTTACTGGAGTTGACCGGACTCTGGCACCCATCGTCCAAATACTTTTTCACTCAAATATCCGGTCGCAACTGCATTTACTTCGCTGATCAAATGAACTGACCGGACTTCATCGCCAATCGTTCGGCCACAACCGGACCAGCGTCCGATCAATATTTGACCCTCCATTCACTTCCAACTCGAAATCATATGTGAATGAAGTTTGCTCCAATTGATCTTAGGGCTACTCCGGAGCTACCTAGTGCTAGATTTGACAAGTGTGCACCACACCTAACCCACTAGACTCACCTAGGTCAAGCTACTAGTCCATACCCCCCTTAATAGTACGGCCAAAGGAAAAACAAAGTCCTAAATTACTCTGAGTGTCTCTTCAACACCAAACGACACTTAGAACTAGTCCATCCTTAACCTTGTCGTCAATCCTTTGAAAACCGAAATAATTTCCATCGTAGGGGCATGACAACCATGATTGCCCAATCAATTGCCATTACCATGACCTAACTTAATTGCTTCTACAAAACATACGTTAGTCATAGTAATCTTGTATTGTCATTAATCACCGAAACCCAACTAGAGGCCTAGATGCTTTCAGGGGCGAGGAGCGAGATCGTGGCGTGGCGCGGCACGGCACGGACCGCAATGGGGTGTGGCGCGGTAGGGGTAAGGGCGCTGCGTGCGTGGGGGACAGGCGCGCGGTGGGGGAAAGTGGTGGTGCAGCAGCGGATGCACGGTGATGCTCCGACAGCCAGATGCGAGTGCGATGGGGAAGAGCACGCCTCCTGGACTAATTGCTGCGCAAGCCCATAAAGAGAGCGTCCGGGTGGGGGCGGACGCCCATGCCTAGGTATTAGCGTATAAAAATTAGGGTCACTCTAGATATCTTCTGTTGACAGGTTTCTTGATATGAAATCTGTCACATTTTCATATCCAATGTAATTAATATAGAATATATGATCCACCTTTAGTTTACATAAAATAAAATTTGGTAGGTATAAGATCATTACAGAAGGGCAGTAAATGCTAGAGTTCTAGGAATAATAATCGATATCTGATTCACAAACAAACTAATAAATTAAAAATTAGGCAACACAAATACAACTTGCAGTACTAATAAAGAACTAAAGGAAAAAGCAAGTGGCGGAGGCAGAAATAATTTTAAGGTATGGCTGATTTACAAAGGTCAATCATGTATAATGTAATTATGCGAAGACTCATTAAAATATTACTAGTATAATGCCCGTGCTAACGCAACGGTTTTATCTAGAGAATGATCATAAAAACATCTAATTTATTATTTTATAGTTTAACCTTTACCCAATTATTATATTGTAGCCTAATTTGTCATGGATATTAGTTAATGCAGAAGACGTACGTGTAGGGAGAAGCCGGAGACAAGGCCATTTCTGCAGACATCGAGCGTCAACATGACTGGTCGAGGATTTGCATTAAGTATAGCTGTATGTTATATTTAAGATGGTATACATGGATAAACGTTATTTGAAGAATAATCATGACAAGGACGTTATGGAGAAACGTCGTAATGAAAATTATATTAAATATAAATATTAGAAGTGTACTTATCTTTGGATAGAAATCTAGTCGATGGCGATAAAGTTGTCCGGTCCTCGTGCTTTTCGGCCTGTTGTGACGGTGGTCGCGGTTGTCATAGCGCCGTTCTTCGTGGCAGTCATCATTGCGACGTGGTCTGGTGGTCAAGGTGGTCGGAGCTCGGCGGAGCCGCTCGGGACGTGGTCGATGTGGTCCGTGGTCGGAGCTCGGCGGAGCCGCTCGAGACGTGGTCGACGTGGTCCGTGGTCGGAGCTCGGCGGAGCCGCTCGGGACGTGGTCGACGTGGCTACTCGATCAGTTCGGTGGTCGGAAGGCATGTACCTAGCTCCATCGCATGGGGAGGCAAAAGCTCTCGGACATGTCCAGCCGAGGTCGGCCTACTCTGAAAACCCGAGAATGGTAGTCGGTTTTAACTGATAGAGTTAGAATAAAAATAGACTTCGAAGTGACACATTAGAGTGGTCGGAGAAATCATAATAGCTTTATTGAAATAAATCAAAAGTACAAGATGGGTACATATCTTAGTAGCTAAGCATAGAAACGCCTAAGCTTGTCGATGTGCCAGGAATTGGGTACGTCTGTGCTGTCTAGGCGAGCTAACCCGTAAGACGTAGGGCGTGTGACCTCCTTGATCATGAAGGGTCCTTCCCATAGGGTTGCGAGTTTGTGGACACCAGCCTGATTCGTCTTCCACTTCAGGACCTGGTCCCCGACCATGAAGAACCGCTCCTTAACGCACACCCCCCTACTTGCTGATTTCATAATTAGCAGGATATGCTCATGCGGCAAACCCCTTTTTTGGAACTCCGTGACATGCACATAGGTCGACGTGAGGCGATACCTTCCCTGTGGAATTGCCTAGCTTCGTCGTCATCGCTCTGATGTTCCATGTCTTCCCGGGGATCTGTTGCATGGGCAGCACGTGGTATGTTAAAAACTAACTCTTATGCAGTCATGTTTGTGTCATTAAAAAGCAACCCACCTCCTTCGTCATCAGATTCTTGTATCTCGTTGTTTGCCGGCTGGAACAAAGTTTATTCTCTAGTATAATGCTCGTGCTAACGCAACAGATTTATCTTAGAGACGCACATGAAAACAACAAATGTTTTTCCATAGTTCAATATAATTGTAGTAGTCATGCTGCAATCTCCAATTCAGTGATTTAGTATGTAAACCAAGTCTCCAAGGGGGAAAAAAGAAAATTCATGAGTTCTCTTGTGTCCTGCATCAGAAGCTTCACAGGATCTGATGGGGCATCATACCACACACAACCACCGGTGACCACACCAAATTCTACAGATCGTCGGAGTATATCTGCAAACAAAGACAATAGAGATGCTTGTTGCTTGGGAGTAGTAATTGAAAATAAGTGATTTTTGACACACAAAAAAAACAATTTGTATTTTTCTTTTCATTCCTTCGGGCTTTAAATAGAACATGTTGACCTTTGGCACTCACGCCTTTTTGGTTTTACACGGTATTTATCTTAGAGACGCACATGAAAACAATTTTTTTTTATTATTTATAAAATCACATTTTTCAAAAGTATATAAAAAAAGAGAATATGTGTCTATAATAAGATTACAATACCATCGTATTCTATTGTAACGAACATAATTTCATTCCTCCTCATTTTGACTCATACTCCAAAGCTCTAAAGCTGCTATACAATAGGCTACGTGACATTAAAAACTCAAGTGGTATGAAGTACATAAACATTTGTAAAGTTAAGAGCTAACATCTCCATATCCCACACCAAACAACTCGCCCAGCACCCATGCTGAAGTAGTTCTTATTCCTTCATCTGCATTGCTAAGTTCCCAAATCAACGGAAGAAGGCCTCCAAGTTTGTCAAGATCTGAAATTAAATTGATAAAATCATGTCAACATAAGAATCTAGTATAGAAAAAAGTATAAATTCTTGGTTTGCACAAACTGATAAACAAGCATAGAAATGAAGTACTTATCTTTATGAAACAGGGAATGGAGACTTGAAAACACAGTTTTAACTTTCAGAACAAATAACTATGCAACAGGTACATGGATCATCTTAACATGCATCAATCAATTACAGGTGAATAACTAAACTGGCATACTCTCTCTTGTGGACAAGAGTCAAAAAGGAAGCATCTATTCTCTGTAACTACAAGCTCATCCATGCATTGATTTGCTGAAGATGAGGTTTCGAGCATATGTTTATATTGACAAACAAGTACATAATTTACCATTAGCATTGTCGATGGGCTCAACCAGAACTAAAAGCTCTTGCAGTGCACGGTGGCGGTCCTCCAGCAAAACAGAGGAATTATTTAAGTCAGCGATAGCAACCTTCATCAACTCAGCATCTGATGGCACCTTTAACTTCTCCATCAGCTCCTGCAGGGCAGTTATTTGGATGAAGGTATTTGCATTTTACATCATCCAAACGTTGGCCTGAACTCTGAAGATCAACTTCTATGAGCAACATAAATAGGAGTTCTTGTTCAAGAAATTCGTAACTTAGTGTAAAATACTAAAACTTAAAATGAACTCTAAGCTTGGATGAACAAATTTTCCATCAGCCCTGCACCAATCTCTTCACCTTAATCTCCATTTGTTTCTTGAGTAATTCCTCTGCCGATAGCCTCTCCAATTCCGCAGCCTTTTCTCTCAACTTATCCGGATCAGAGTTCCCTGTATCAGCAGCAGTTTTGGAGTCAATTTGCCCCTACTTGAATGACAATGTAGGCTAATAAGCATTGTTGGCAAAAATTTTGATATAAAAAATGACCGAAATTGTTAATATTTCGGGTTCAGATCGGCGAATTCACCCGACAAATGAGGAAGGAACTCGCAAAGTCCCAGGCCCATACCAATCGCCCACTGCAGCATGCTGTCGAGCGAGGCGAACTCAGGTGGTACAACCCACCATGAACTCGAAATGTATAGACACCGGTCCCTACTGGACTTTTATATCTGTCATCAGTGGTAACCCCTAGACTTGCAAAGGAGAAATGTGAGTTGATATAACGTATATGTTTCCTGAAATATTTTGCATCGTCGTGCACTTGACTTGTGAACAACCTTTTGAGCTCTGCAGGAACATTTGGTATATGTATCTGTACTTTTCCTTTTCTACAACAAAACCCGGGTGTCTCACCCTGAAACCGTACTAATTCTCGCTCAATATCCCTTACAGCATCGACAGCATGGAGCAGCTTCCCTTGCTTCCATTTTGTTTCCTACATTTGACAGAGAATAAGGATGTCATCCTTAGTTTGCAAACTAATTGCTGAATGACATTTTATCAGCTGCATCTGCAGCAACAGATGAAGTGAAAGAAAGACAAAGGGTCTCACATTTGATTTTCGAAGTATGGATGATAGGTTGAACTTCGGGGCCTGCCTAACGATGGAAAATGCCACATCTTCCAGGTTGCCAACCAAAGCTTCCAACTGTAGAGTAGCTTCTGGAATGTCAGCATAGCAAAGTTACAGAAAGCACTATACATTCCTACACCATACAGAGCTAGAGGTCTCAAAGAAGATATAGTAACAAACAATAGCAGCCAACAGAACTCATCTCGTGGCAAATAGCAAAGGTGAGCAGATTTTGATGCAGAGGGGAAATGAAATCAAAATTGAACTATGAATTGGTACAGCAAGTTTGAAACTGCGCAGAAGACATTTATTATTCAGATAATGTCAATGGACTCGGTTACAAACTTATGATATACTTGTTCATGTGGCCCGAACCTTCATGGGTATCGTAGTTCATAGACTGGTACTGAAACCAACACAGAAGCTTCTACATTCAGCGCAATCATGAGGACTACATTTCCCAGCGCTGTAGAAGGTCAGTGATATGGATATTTTCAGCGCTGACAAACCACTGACACAAAAAAGGAACACCAGATTATACTGTTGCAGAAAATAAATCACGTATTAAGTTACCAAAAGCTACATCGCGCAGCAACAATGTAACTATAAGGCAGGCTCCAGAACACACTCATATGGCGTAGCTCCGTAACCATCTGCAGAACACACTCATATGGCCTAGCTCCGTAACCATCAGTTAGCAAACCAATTTCGTGTGTAATCTACGACCAGTCACATTGTATTTGCCCATGCCACCATGTAAACGTCCACATCAATAGGAGGAAGAGATGCTGACCCGCGTAGAGCCGGATGGTGTCGATCCGTTGGATCTCCCGCACGAGCGCCGGCAGCCCCACCGTCCTCGCCGCCTCGGCGCCCTCGTCCTCCGCGCCGACGCGCACCCGTAGGAAACAAAGAGGAAACCGAGTGGGATCAGCAGTGGAGTCTGGAGTGTGGAAGGGACGGGCAGCCTCAGCGCCCCCGCGGCACCTGGACTAAAACCCCAACCAGCAGCTAGGGTTCACTACTGTTGACGGGAGCGAATGCGCGAACGAACCTCGTGACCGGACGCGGCGGAGGTCGGCGCGGGCCTCGGCGGAGCGCGCGAGCCAGGACGCGGTCGCGGCAGCGAGGCGCGCCTCGGCGCGGCGGAGCGAGGCGTCGACCCCGGCACACTCGCGGCGCAGGAGCTCCGCGAGCGCCGGCGCGGCCTGGCGTTTGTTTCCTTTTTATACGAACGGGAGCGTTGAAGCCTCCGTTGAGTCTTAAGTTTTCAATTACAGTAGAGATATAAATATAAATATTACCAAATATAACAGAAATTCAAAAGCAAAGCACTGCATTTAAAATACCTCACTAAATGATTCGTTGGTGGTGCCATTTTTTTTATGTTGATCCGTTGTAAAATTGTACTGAGACTCAGCCAGCAGCCATCATACGCAACGCGACCAGTAAGACGTACAGTCGGAGAGACGTACGAGACAAATTAGCTTCCTTCTGTGAGCTTTTGCCGTAGGCCCATGACCATCACTTGATCAGGACGACCAGCCACCAGACACCAGCGCAGCCATGTATTGTATTTCACGTATATACACATAATATACTAGTCTTTTGTATAAAGGTTAGGTATGGCGGCCGCCAAACCTTGCCACACGGCTGCCTCCGCCCATGGGAAAAAGTAGTTCCAGCAAAGTTAGAAATAGTGAAAAAAATCCAACAACTAAAACACACGTCACAAAGAAAAAAACAAATAGCCCAAAATTTGACATATTTCTTTGCAAGAAAACTATCAACGGATAAATAGCAAAACTCTAAAAATTATTATAAATTATGTGATGTAAAAACATTGTATGTTGTTTGACTATAAACTAAGAGATTAAAATAACTATTAAATCTGGCTCCATATCTATATCTCCTTTGAAACTGCCATAAAGGGTATCTCTATTTCCTGATGGCATGAATCCTTTGGAACCATCGCAATGCTTGTGTCTTTGATAGAGCTCCACCGAGGATTTCTAGCCTCTTGCAAGCTTTCAAAGAAGAGGAGTTTGTGGTGCCTCGTAGGTGCATGAGGCCTACGGACTCTAGGGTCTAGGTCCGGCTTGGGCTAGTTAACCTAGTTTGTGAGTTTTTTTGTTGGGTCTCATCCTGTGGAGTTTTTTATTCAGTGCAACATATTTTGTTTTATACAACCCCTCATGGCTTGGCCCGGAGTGAGACGGTGGTGTTCATATAAGGGGCCGATCCTTTTTTCTCTCTATAATACAAAGATGTGTAGCTCTCCTACTTATTTGAGAAAAAAAACTAAAAGCTGAAAGCCAAAAGTAGGATCCAAGGTGCTGCGAAAATGTACCATGTGAAAGCTGTTGTTTCTGGAAGAAAACTTCTGGCTCTACCTAGCTTTCTGCCTTTTGACCAAGATAACAAATAGCGGATAGCGGGTTTGTAGAGGATTGACGCCTACATTGCGGGTTGCGGATATCGGGCTCTATAGCGGACGCTAAATTCCAATAATGTTGTATAATAATCTCATATAATTTAGATATATGTATATCTTAAAAATGATTTTCTTACACATTAACAAATCAATTAAATACAAAATTAATGATAGACTAATAAATGTCATAGCTAAAATAGTGTAAATAGATAATTAATTGTATTCAAGAGTTGATTCTTGACGAAATTAAGAATAAACTAGTTATGTTCTGGACTTGGGATGCTTAGCGGACTGCTACGTCAAATAACGGCCGTTATAGCGGCTTGCTGCGTCAAATAACGGGCGCTAAGTTCCAACCCGGTTGGACGTAAGGTATTACGCTATACTAGCGGCCTGAATCAGTATAAATCTCTATCTTCGTGTTTACCACGAGTTCTGCATATGCCGAAGCCCCCAAACTCTGTCCCGGGTAACCCCGTGATAGGTTGTTGGTCGTCAAACACCGACAGCTACGTCGTAGCGGTAGCAATAAGAGACCACGATCACTATTGCAGCCGCTACAGCAGTTGCTAGGAATATTATTTAGTACCTTGCTTTTGACAACATAAACACTTCTAGAAGTTAAACTAAACACAGCCTCTGTCTCTATCGCTCAGGTTTTGGCAGAGTTCGAGATTGTCGCACCAACATCTCATATTCAAATTTTTGGTGCTTTAGTGATGGTATTGATTTCTCATGCAAAATCCAATGATAGTGCAATACAATGTGATAGCTCTATATTAATCTCAAAATTTGTCATGTGTTCCTGTGTCTCTTGAAGAAAGTCACTTGTGTAAAATGAAAAGCTTTATAATAACGTAGGTCTTCGGAATCACTCGCCCTTGCAATCAGGAGAGGATGGATAAGGTTGTCAAGATGCGTCTTTGTGTGACTGCTTGCGATCTCCACAATGGCTCATCTTCCATCCAAATCAAACGGTGACGTGTACCATGGTCTCCAATACAAGTTGCTTCGACCAATCTTCGCCGGGACTTTGGCATTTCACCCATCATGAGAAACGGGTTTCGCAGTTTTACCATCCCTCAAATTGGTTTCGCTATTTTGCCATTATGAAACGGATGCAACCCACCGAAATACATTCGTGGTAGTTTTAGTTCGTGGAAAAAAAAGAAGACGCCTCCTTCCATTCCTACCCCTGGCCGCTGTAACTTCCATCAGAACGGATCGAACACAAAACGGATCGGCCCTCTCCTCCATCCCCAGCGCTGGCCTTCCCCACGCCGCTCCCTCCCCGTGCCGGCGCCGTCGCTGGCCTTCCCCACGCTGCCCCCTCCCCTACCGGCACCGCCCTGCCACCACGCTGCTCCCCTCCCCTGCCGGCACCGCCCTACCACCACGCCGCTCTAGGTGCCTCGTCCCACCTCCGCCCGGCCATCCAGGTGCCGCCTCCCGCCTCCTCCCAGACATCCAAGCGCTGCCGCCTCCCCAGGCCATCCAAGCGCCGCCTCCTCCCTTGCCGGCACAAGCCCACCCCCACGCCTTCTCCTCCCCTGCTGGTGCAGGCTCGCCCCCACGCCTTCCCCTCCACTACAGGTGCCAGCCAGCACCGCTCCACTTCGGAGCCGCCCAAATGGATGGGAGCAACAGTTCGACTGGGGCCATCCAGAGGGCTGGGAGTAGAGTCATTCTCCCTCTTGTCCACTGCGACAAATGCAAATGCCGCATTGTCAAGGCATTGATGGCAAAGACAGAGAAGAACTACGGGCGCATGTTCTACATCTGTTCAACTCGAATGGTTCTATGATTTGTTCCATTTTGTTTGTAATTCATGTGTTGTATTGTTCAAACAATTGAAATTTCTTTGCATTGGTGACAGATGGATGGTGGTGGATGTGACTTTTGGAAGTGGCAGGAGGACTATGAGCAATGGCTGGTTGATAACAAGCATGTGCCACCCTTTTATCAGCCTGTTTTTCAGAGCACTAAGATGCCACAACCAGAAGAACAGACCAAGGGAGATGGTGGACAACTAGAGCAGTTGAAGGACCTGACAGGAATAGCTAGAGAGATTGTGTTGTTGCTGAAATGCTTGATATTAGTTTGTGCACTTGTACTAGTGACCAATTTGTATGGAATTGTTAAGAGTGGGTGATAAGTGTGCTTTCTGTACTTGTAGAACTTGTGTGCTGAAATAAATGAATGAAAGTATTAGTGACTTGTATCATATACTGTGTCATGTGCCCAAATTTACTATGATGTGCCCAAAGTTACCAAGAAACTAAGATGATCAAGAGTTGAGCCCTTTTCTGAGCTGCTTGCCGACCTGCTTTACTGCATGGTAGCACCAAGAGGAGAAATCAGCCTAGGCAGTCAGTGGTGCCAATCCTTAATGTCTATCCTGCTAAAGGGTATCAGCTGTCTGGTCTCATCTGCTTGATCACATTGACAGCAACATGCTAGGTGTAGCAGCCCATGCTGCAAGAGGGTATCAGCTGTCCAGCACCAGTTAATATTAGCCAAACTGAAGCACAAGAGATAGAAAAAAAACAATATAAATGCTGGTTGAATTTGTAACATACACAATGTTTTGAAAGCAATTTCTATAGCAAAAACACAAAATTGCAGCCACACTTTAGATCCTGCATCTGGAATGCTTTCCATGACTCTAACTCCAGCACAACAGCAACAGAAGAAGCAGTCAATAAGTGAGGTTCCAACAGGAGTACATAGATGCAAATTCTGGATACATTCCCAGCACAACAGCAGCCACACAGAGTGCATCTTTTGGCAAACAAAAGAAGCAGTCAACTTTATTTTTCATTGTCAAGTACAATACCACATACTTCAGTTCCACAAGAAATATACATTGTCAAGTACAATACCACATACTTCAATTCCACAAGAAATATACATTGTCAATTACAATACCACATACAACAGGCCCTAACAGATTCAGCTCCTAAGGACTTGTTTCTTCCTTGGCATCAGCTTCTTTGCAATTGTCTTCTTCTTTGTTTTTCCTTGGATCTTGCTGGGACTTCTCCCATCAGACTGTGCATTGGCTGAGGACTTGTTTCTTCCTCCATCAGAAGCGAAAGTTGTCAGACCAGCAACAAAAAAATGTAGAAAAATGTTAGCCACTAGTTAAACACCTTAATGGTTGTCCCATCTGGTTGCCTCCTTCCAACAATATGCCACGGGCAACCTTCTGCATTGCAGTCCCCAATGTACCGTTGTGGCTCATATTTCACTATGTGCAGCTTGAACTCCTCATTTATTGCAAATTGCCTCATAGCCAATCTGAATTCTTTCATATTAGGGTACACAGTGCCAATGTCCATACAAGGGTTGTTTGGGTCATAGACTAAGATTCTCTCCCCTGGCACATGATCCTCAACAGGAATGGCAGCCCCAGCTGTGTCAATCTCCTCAACAGTGGCATTCCTCTTTTCAGGCCCGTTTTCCATCTCTGTAGAAGCCTGCTGCTCTTGAGATCGATGTTCATCATCCTCAGTTCTCAAACCCAACAGACGAAATAATTGATCCTCATCAATTATTTCTTGCCTGCCCTCACACTCTTCATCATTTGTGTCAGCAATATGCAGGTTGTCCCAATCAACACCTCCATAATATTTTATAGCCAATGCATTGCCACTAACATCACCACATCCATGGTCTATAGCCTTTGTGAAGTGGATCGTGATGTCTAAGAGGGAGGGTGAATTAGGCAACTTAAAATTCTAACTCCAAACTATGGCCTCTTTTTCTAACCTTAGCAAAACCTATGCAAAAGATAAACTATCTAAATGTGCAACTATAGTTTTGCTAGTGTGTTGCCATCTCTACCACAAAAGGAGTAATGTAATCAATGTAAATGCGGAAGATAAAGAGTAAGGTAGAGATATGCAAACTCTCATCGACGACTCTGGTATTTTTACCGAGGTATTGAGAAGCGCGCAAGCTTCCCCCTAGTCCTCGTTGGAGCCTCTCGCAAGGAATCCCTCACAAGGGCCAAGCTCCTGGTCGGGTAACTCCGTGGATAGCCTCGGGCCTTCCCCACGCGCAAGTGGGTCTCCGACGTGCCTTCCGGCAAGCCTCTCCCGGATGCTCCCCGCTGTCTTCACTATCAAGCTTCCGGCCGAAACGTTGCGGGTCTTGTTCCCTCCGGTACACGGTGGCGGCCACACCACAAGCACGGTTGGTGTGATCTCGCAAGACTACAAGCCCCTCCGATGTACAACAATGGTGCTCGCAAGCACCGAGTGGTAAGAGGTATGCAAACCTCACTAAACACTAGGCCTAAACCTAGAGCAAACGCATAAGCAGTGGTCTAATCAACCTAAGCACTTCGTAAAGCACCTACGCTAATCACCTGATGAATCACTAAGCACTATGCAAGTGGAGATCACTAAAATGGTGTATCAACACCCTTGGTATGTTTCCTCAGCTCCACACACCTCATTTGGCCGATTGGGGGTTGTATTTATAAGCCCCACTGAGAAAGTAGCCGTTGGGGATGACATCCGGCTTTTCTGCTACTGACCGGATGCTGGAGTCGTCCTGATCGGACGCGTCCGGTTGTCCCGACCGTTGGAGCCATGAACAACTGATCGGACGCTGCCAGCATCCGGTCACTTGCCACCGGACACGTCCGGTCGCAAGTTCGCTGCTCTGAAATCTCTCTGTACTCGATCGGACGCTGCTGTCCTGCGCCCGGTCGGTTTGCCGCCAGCGTCCGGTTGCTGCTGCTGTTGCCGAGCCTCTGATCGGAGTGTCCGATCGCTTTTCGTCAGCGCCTGGTCCAGCGTCTGGTCGCTGCTGTGAGCTCGTTTCTTCGTGATCTTTCGTGCGGCTTGGTTCCTATCTTCATGCTTGGACTTTGCTTGATATCTTGGGTCTTCTCTTGTGCTCCTAAGGTCTTGCTTGAGGTGTTGATCATCGGATCATCACGTCGCCTTTGTCCAAGTCACGTCTTGCATCCTATTGAACTACAAAACAATCATTTGCAAATTCATTAGTTCAATTTGGTTGTGTTGATCATCAAGCACCAAAATCCAAAGTAAATGGGCCTAGGGTCCATTTTCCTTACAATCTCCCCCCTTTTTGTGATTGATGACAACACGACCAAAGCAAGCAAATAATGAAATTTTGAAATTTAAAAACTACCTACTTCCTAGGATGCAATGCAAGGGGCAAGATTATATGATGCTAAAAGATACTACTTGTAAGACTATATAAAGACTTATCTTGCCCTTGCAAATGTCCCCATGTGGTATTATGGATTTAAGCCTTGCTTCCTACAAATTCACCCCATTACATAGGCTAATCCATAATCCACTATCCTCCCTTTCTCGGACCATTACTACAAATTAATGCTTGCTTTTGGTCCTCTAAATTCCCCCCCTTTGGAATCAAACACCAAAAAGGAAGACATTAATAGCACAATGGAGGGTCAAACTTTGTGATCTTTTGTGGGTAGAGTGAAATAGATCATAAAATTTAACTCTCACATTATATAGACTAAGCTCCCCCTAAATATATGCATACATATGGTAGAAGACAAAGCATATGCATAATTGGCAAATTTTTGCTCAAGGGAATTTAGTCTATATAATGCATGGAGAAAGCATATAAATATAAAAATGAAAAATCAACATGATGATATCGGTTTAGAAATACCATATGTGGAAACCAATTTGATTTCTACCACTTGCAATAGGTGGTGGATATTTGAAGTATGATGCTTAACTCCGGGGACTTCATTTTCCTTGCAATGAGACTACTACACACATGATAAACTTGAAAAGGTGTTAATCTCAAGGCATCCAACTTATAGAGTAACCTCCCCCTAAATTTGTACACACAAGAATAGAATACTTGTAGAAAACATGCACATTGTTTTTAAAATAAAAAATACTACTTGAAAGATGACATCACATGAATGTGAGGGTCATTTTCGAATGCGATATTTGGGAGAAATTATCTACAATTTGGACTTTGGCACATATTAGATGAACAATTGAATGACAAGCTATGTGCCGTGCTTCTAATTTTAAACTATGTAAGTTTGCTCCAAGGGTTAAGAATGAAATCGAGCAAGCCTACCATATGATATACCTAGTGTATGCATGACAAAATATATAAGAATTCAAAGGCAAACCTAGGCATGAATGGTAACTAGATGCTAAAAGATACCAATTGTAGGAAAATTTAAATCTAATACCAATTGAAGTAAATTGAGTCTAGTTACCTAACATGGGAAGGAGAATTTGGGTCCATTGTATTCACTAACCCACTTGGTAATAACTTTGTCCATAATGATGCACCCCATGAAATGCATCCATACTTTACCAAGTCTCCAAATTCCCCGAAGTCCATTGAACTTCTCACTTCCCTTTCGGGATCCAAATCTTCTTGGTGTTCTTCATGTTGAAAATGATCTCCTTTGGCACCCAAAAGCATTTGACCCCATTATTGGCTTGCTTGTTTACCTTGATGGCCACCACCTTGTCATTTTTCTTCTTCTTCAAGAGATAAGGTGTGGAGGTCTTCTTATCCACCTTGTTGGTGTAGGTGTTAGAGAGCTTACTTGTTTGCTTCTTCTCTTTCTTCTTTTCTCATTCCCCATTCTTCACCTTGCACTCATAGGACTTGTGACCTTCCTTGTGGCACACGTAGCAAACGACGGTTTGTCCTTCATCAAGCTTCTTCACTCTCTTGACGGTGTTATCTTGATGAAGTTGGGTTTGCTTCGCCTTGCCTTTTACTTGAGTCAAGTCCTTGGTGAGGCGAGCTACTACTTGCTTGAGTTGTTCATTCTCCTTTGCAACCTCTTGTGTGCATGTATCTACAACAACTTTCTCAACACAAACTTAGTTGCACAAAGGTGAGTCTAAACATAAATCATTACAAGAAGTAGAGGCATCCTTTTTAGACATGTTAAAGATAGAACTTTTCTTTTTAGATGCCTTGGTGGGGGTTGTACTAATGGCTTCAAGATTAGCAACTTTATTAGTTAGCTCATCACAATGTTTGCACATGGTTTCCATTTTTGCAAGCAAACTTTTATAAGCATCTTGTGAGCTAGCTAACTTTTCTTTTAGTTTTTTATTTTTCTTTACAAGTTGCTCATCATTGATTGTGCATTCATTTGTTGTTGCACTAGCCTTAAGTTGCTCAATTTTAGTAGATAGTTCAACATTGAGATTAGCAAAGTTCTCATATTGTTCAAGCAAAATTTTGTATGCTTCTTGTGAACTATCTAGCTTTTCTTTTAAACTTTTGAGTTTCTTTTGTTGACTAGTGCAAACTTTAGCATATTTAAGATTTTGTTGCACAATTTTATCATAAGAAGGCAAATCATCATCACTATCACTCTCACTAGAGGATGAGCTTTCGTTACCTCGTGCCATAAGGCACACACGTGAAGAGCTTGATGATGAGTGCTTGCGGCCTCGCCTCTTGTGATGATGTTCTTCTTCACTTGAAGAATCATCCCATGATCTTATTGAGGTGAGGGCTTGGTTCTTGCATGCCTTCTTCTTTGTCTTAGGTGTGGGCTTGTTTGGACAAACTTCCACAAAGTGTCCCAACTCGCCGCATCTATAGCATCCTCTCTTTCTTTGCTCATTTCTTTGATTGGTGAAAATGAGATCTTGAATTTGGATGGGCACACCCTTGACATTGAGCCTTTGGATCATCTTCTCCACCTTATTGATTAATTTGATTGATTCTTCATCAAGGTCGGAGGTGGAGGAGGAAGATTGATCATCATCACTTGAATCTTCATCATCATCATCATCATCATCATCGTCCTCTTCTTCTTCTTCATCTTCACTTGAGGAGCTTGAGCTTGAGCTTGTCTCAACTTGCTTCCCCTTCATCTTCTTTTTTTCGCTACATGCGAGAGCTTTGCCTTTGCTTGATGAAGAAGCTTCTTCTTGACGCATCTTACGTGACATTTCAAATGCCACTAACTTGCCAATAACTATGCCCAGGGTCATGGTGCTCAAGTCCTCCATGTTGTGAATGATGGTGATGATGCTTGCATATTTCTTTTGTGGTAGCACGAAGATGATCTTCCTCACGATGTCCGCATCATCTAGCTTTATTAATCCTATTGAATGGAGCTCATTGATAATTAGATTCAAACGAGAATACATATCACGAACAAACTCATCATCATTCATTGTAAAGGAATCATAATTTTGTTTAGCTAGATAATGTTTTTGCTCACGGACATTACTTGTGCCGTCATGGAGCTCTTGGAGTTTTAACCAAATTTCATGTGCCGTATTTAAAGTGAATACTTGGTTAAACACATCCATGCTAAATGATTCAAACAAGCAATTCTTAGCTCTAGCATTGAAATGCATTTCTTTTTCATCACTCTTTGTGGGTTTTTTTGGAATTCTTGATGGATTTTATCCCGTCACAAGTGACTCTCCATACACCCAAATCAACCGCCTCAAGGTGACAAGCCATTCTAGCCTTATAATACGGGAAGTTAGTGCCGTCAAAGTGCGAAGGCCTAGAGGTATCCATCACAACCACTCTAAAAGACGTCGGCTCAACGGCGGTTAAGCCAAAGGTCCAAATTGAGCCAACTGGCTCTTATACCAATTGAAGTGAACCGTGACGCCTAAGAAGGGGGGGTGAATTAGGCAACTTAAAATTCTAACTCCAAACTATGGCCTCTTTTTCTAACCTTAGCAAAACCTATGCAAAAGATAAATTATCTAAATGTGCAACTATGGTTTTACTAGTGTGTTGCTATCTCTACCGCAAAAGGAGTAATATAATCAATGTAAATGCGGAAGATAAAAAGTAGGGTAGAGATATGCAAACTCTCATCGACGACTCCGGTATTTTTACCGAGGTATCGAGAAACGCGCAAGCTTCTCCCTAGTCCTCGTTGGAGCCCCTCGCAAGGGTCAGGCTCCCGGTCGGGTAACTCCGTGGATAACCTCGGACCTTCCCCACGCGCAAGTGGGTCTTCGACGTGCCTTCCGGCAAGCTTCTCCCGGATGCTCCCCGCCGTTTTCACTATCAAACTTCCGGCCGAAACGCCGCGGGCCTTGTTCCCTCCGGTACACGGTGGCGGCCACACCACAAGCGTGGTTGGTGTGATCTCGCAAGACTACAAGCCCCTCAGATATACAACAATGGTGCTCGCAAGCACCGAGTGGTAAGAGGTATGCAAACCTCACTAAACACTAGGCCTAAACCTAGAGCAAGCGCATAAGCGGTGGTCTAATCAACCTAAGCACTTCGCAAAGCACCTACGCTAATCACCTGATGAATCACTAAGCACTATGCAAGTGGAGATCACTAAAATGGTGTATCAACACCCTTGGTATGTTTCCTCAGCTCCACACACCTCATTTGGTCGGTTGGGGTTTGTATTTATAAGCCCCACTGAGAAAGTAGCCGTTGGGGACGAAATCCCGCTTTTCTGCTACTGACCGGACACTGGAGTCGTCCTGATCGGACGCGTCCGGTCGTCCTGACCGTTGGAGCCGCGAACAATTGATCGGACGCTGCCAGCGTCCGGTCACTTGCCACCGGACGCGTCCGGTCGCAAGTTCGCTGCTCTGGAACCTCTCTGTACTCGATCGGACGCTGTTGTCCTGCGTCTAGTCGATTTGCCACCAGCGTCTGGTTGCTGCTGCTGTTGCCGAGCCTCTGATCGGAGCGTCCGGTCCCTTTTCGTCAGCGTCCGGTCCAACGTCCGGTCGCTGCTGTGAGCTTGTTTCTTCGCGATCTTTCGTGCGGCTTGGTTGCTATCTTCATGCTTGGACTTTGCTTGATATCTTGAATCTTCTCTTGTACTCCTAAGGTCTTGCTTGAGGTGTTGATCATCGGATCATCACGTCGCATTTGTTTAAGTCACGTCTTGCATCCTATTGAACTACAAAACAATCACTTGCAAATTCATTAGTCCAATTTGGTTGTGTTGGTCATCAAGCATCAAAATCCAAAGTAAATGGGCCTAGGGTCCATTTTCCTTACACTTTGCATTATGACCAACATCACAAGTGTCTGCTACAGAATCTAATCTAAGCTCAGGCTCCACATCGAGCCTGGATAAAGCAAATGCAAGAAATGTAGTTAAATTTCTATTCGAACAACTCTATCAGCGTTTCGAACTATGTTCGTGGACTACAAATACAAGAGAGAGAGTGCATACCGAGGAATTAGATCACTCCAACTGCAATCCATGGGGGGGCGCCAGCTTAGGGGACGCGTCGGCTGAGGACGCGCCAACCTGGCGTGGCAACCTGGGCGCAGGCCTGGCCCACGGCCTAGGGCCGAGCTGAGGCTTGCCTGGGGCGGAGGCAGCGCTTGGATGGCCTAGGGAGGCGGCGGCGCTTGGATGGCTGGGAGGAGGCGGGAGGCAGCACCTGGATGGCCGGACGGAGGTGGGATGAGGCACCTAGAGCGGCGTGGTGGCAGGGCGGTGCCGGCAGGGGAGGGGAGCAGCGTGGTGGCAGGGCGGTGCCGGTAGGGGAGGGGGCGGCGTGGAGAAGGCCAGCGCTGGGGATGGAGGAGAGAGCCGATCCGTTTTGTGTTCGATCCGTTCTGATGGAAGTTACAGAAATGAAAGGAGGCGTCTTCTTTTTTTCCACGAACTAAAACTACCACGAATGTATTTTAGCGAGTTGCATCCATTTCATAATGGCAAAATAGCAAAACCAATTTGAGGGATGGTAAAACTACGAAACCCGTTTCTCATGATGGGTGAAATGCCAAAGTCCCATCTTCGCCATTGTCTTTAATAACATCGTCGTTCCTCGAGCACTTGCCATGACATCTGTGTCTGCTGGAGTACTATTTATGTTGATGCGATTCGATTTGACTAGTATGTTAGAGATTTATGTACTAGTATCTACGGTTGCTATGATTTATGTTTTGAAACTAGCAGGAACCCCACGCGTTGCCTCGGGTGCTACGACAGCAATATATGTGACTCTAACAAACAACTTTTATCAAGACAACATAATTGAGCCAAAAATATGTACTTTAGGTAAATATTTGTCATATATATTGAGACGATCTAATCCAATTGAAAAAGAGACCAAATAACAACTTGTATTCTATTGCAGTTATCATCATCATAAGCATGAAAGTGTGATTCAAATTTCATTATAACTGAAACAATATTGACATCTCTCCTTCAGTAAAATCTCAAGTCTTCCTGCTTTGGCCTTTGTGGGCATGGCACATAAATATATCCAGTCTATAAGGTCATGTTCCCTTATGGCAAGGAGAGTACATTAAGATTTTTTTTTTTTGGAACAGAGTACATTAAGATTGAGAATGTAGACAGAAAACTATTATAGTATTAAAGAGGTAAGGTAACTTTTTTGAGCCCTGATCGGCTGGCCTTTTCTGTGTAGGTGCAATTGTCGCTACAGACACCAAACTGCTTATCCCTGTAGAGTGTACTGGTTGTGTGCAGCTGTAGCCGGAGGAGCACGGCCGATCAGGATATATTGATTATGTTGAAAGTCTATATACAGAGTAAATTTGGAAAGCAACAATAGGTACCAATTTATCAGCCGCAAAAGGCATACATTTGGGCAATTTAGAGGAATGCAATACAGCAACAACAATAACCTTTACATACCTGGATTAGTATTCATTGAACTGAAGCAGCATTAGCTAAACACTCTAGAATGGTCGAAAGCTTTACATATCTGGATTCACTGAACTGAAGCAGCATTAGCTAAGCATTGTAGAATGCTCCAAATTAAGCTGGTCCACCTAGCACACAACTTGGGTCAACTGACATGGTGAAAAAGGAAGCTGTAGTCAATAACTAAATGGATACCTCTGCATTTATGCTAACTAATTTATGGAGAAGCTCACAACACAATCTGGATGGACACATCTAGAAAATTAGTAGAAGCAAAAGCTAAACGTTTGATGCAGAGCTCTGTGGTTTTTAAATTGTTGGATCATATATTGTAGTTAGACATGAATACCGAAAGAAAAGGTATGCCATGTTTGAAACATATTACCACAAGACAAAAAATCCAAATGGACACCTCTGCATTTTTGTTAACTAATTTATGGAGAAACTCACAACACAATCTGGATGGACACATCTAGAAAGTTAGTAGAAACAAAAGCTAAACGATTGATGCAGAGCTCTGTGCTTTTTAAACTGTTGAATCATATATTTTAGTTACCTGTGAATACCGAAAGAAAAGGTATGCTATGTTTGAAACATATTACCAGAAGACAAAAGAATCTTTTTTTTTTTTTTTTTTGCTGTTTGCACCCAATCATCACTTATACTGACAGAGTTACCCACTATATGGTTTTCATGATAATGTGATAACGCACATCTGTTTTTAATAGGAAATGCACTTTAGACTTGTAGTTGTCTGAACTATTTGCAGAACTTCAATTAAAATTCAGTGTGATAGGCTGTTCTACAGAAAGGTTGGTGAACGCTAGAAGATTTATGAAGTCATAGTATATACTGGGAAAGTGGTACATCGAACCTGCTGATGTGATATAAAACACTGAGAGATCAGTAATGATCTCTATGCATCTCAAACGCTTCACATATGCAACTGACTGAAGTTGAGTTCCTTGTTTGTGGCACTTGATGTGTTGTATTCTGCACATGAATGTGCAAAGTTAGAAGCATCCTCCCTTAATTTTTCCAGCAATTCTGTACAAACTATTCTTTAATTGCAAGTTTTTTCAGCGGCACAAAATCAAAGGCTTTATTGGGAGCCCAAACCAATCACAGCTTCCTCATATTTCAGATTAATTTAAGTTTAGGCTTTTTCGGCAATATTTATGTAGAACACTAAGGATAGGCTATGAGGTAAGTTTTTGTAGCTTGATTATATTTTGTCACTAAACGTAGCAAAAGGAGAGAGTATAGAAGTTATCAAGTCTAATCAAGTAACTCCACTGTAAGGTAAAGTAACACAGGAATTGCAAGTCACAGTGTTAGAGTACGTCAGGGGCCTATTGGGCCTGGGTTGGCTATATAGCCCATTAGTGTTAGGGTTAATTAGAGATAAGGGTCGCTTGCTTAAGGGTCAAGTAAGCCTTACTTGGGAGTCAAGTAAACCTCTCTATATAAGGAGAGGAGATGTATCGATCTAATCAAGCAAGAATTAAGAAGGAAATCCCTTCCCTCTTGCTCAGCTGTGGGCAAGGCCCCCGGCCGGCCTCCGGCATCCCTCGCAGCTACAGCCGCCACAATCACGGAAGTGAACAGTACCCGCCTTACTGTAGCGCCGCGGGTACTGTAGCCCACTCGTCGCCGCCTCTCCCTCGGCTCTCTCTCCCTCTCAATCCTAGCAGCCACATAACAATCTGGTATCAGAGATCTCTGGTTCAATCATGTCCAGCCCTCTACCGAGTTCCCTCGTCCTCACCCCGGAGCAGATGACGGCCGCAATCCTAGAATTAGGGCAGGCCGTGGCGGACATCAGGGCCTTCCTCACCTCGCACTACGGCTGGCCAGGCTATGGGACGACAGTCGTCTCCATAACCGGCGCCCAGCAGATCCCGATCCACGGTGAGAAGTTGCAAAGAGATTGAGCAACCGATGGACATCGCGATGACGTCGGCGGGAAGATGCTTACCCGCCAGTGTCGTACTGCGGTCTTGCGGCCGCAGTCGCTACGCTGCCTCCTAGCACGTCGACGGGTGCGGGAGATGCGCGATCTGCAACTGATTCAGCCCTGCACTCATTCGCAGCTCCTCCAAGTTGCGCTTCACTGCGCGGAGGACCTCGATCTCGTCTGTATGTCGGGGATCTCGGGCATGCGCTTTCCCCAAGGCGGCGGGCATGCTATTTTCTCATGCGGGCGGTGGTGGGGGGGAGGCGATCCTCAACCTCATTCTCCATCGAAAGCCCTCCGCTCTTCTCTCATGCGGTGTGGATAACAAATTGCCTGGCGGGGAGAAGGCGTGGGGTCACCAAATGAGAGCGCACTGCACAGAAGCGCCATCGCATGGTCGTTGTTGCGACCACTTCTGTGTGGCCATACACATGTACCCTTTCGCCTAGATGGTGTCCATGGGATCCAGGAGGCTGTACACATGCAGGTTTGGCGTGCGGATGGTGTCCACCTTATGTTCAGAAGTCAAAATAAAGAGTCCCAGTCCATTTTAGGTTGAGAATAATAAAATAAGCCAAGATGTAAAAGGCTTGTTTGTAGGTGTTAGGAGTCAAGTCAGCGTTCTACGTTGGTTAGGTTGCAGCTCGAGGACGAGCTGCATGTCTAGGTGGGGTGTAGTGTTAGAGTACGTCAGGGGCCTATTAGGTCTGGGTTGGCTGTATAGCCCATTAGTGTTAGGGTTAATTAGAGATAATGGTCGCTTACTTAAGGGTCAAGTAAACCTTGCTTAGGAGTCAAGTAAACCTCTCTATATAAGAAGAGGAGATGTATCGATCTAATCAAGCAAGAATTAAGAAAATCCCTTCCCTCTTGCTCAGCCGTGGGCAAGACCCCCGGCATCCCTCGCAGCCCCAGCAGCCACAATCACGGGCGTGAACAGTACCTGTCTTACTGTAGCTCCGCGGGTACTGTAGCCCACTCGTCGCCGCCTCTCCCTCAGCTCTCTCTCCCTCTCAATCCTAGCAGCCACATAACACACAGTATGATAGCTCTCTCCCTCTCAATCCTAGCAGCCACATAACACACAGTATGATAGCAAAGTGTGCATTCCATTTTCAAAATACAGAATAATGGACAGCAGACAGTTCGAGCATGGATAAAAACTCCGTACTACTGAAAATAACCTATTGTTTATTATTTAAACTGAAGCGGGCAGACCATAAAAACATACAACATATTTTGTTTCTGGCTTTCCGCAGCCACTCCGGTCAGGCCTTGGTCTCCCACATGTGTGTGCTCCAGATAGTGCAACAATTTCCTGCACAAATGCCCTGAAAGTTAAATGACATAGGTCAACAAAATACAGATAGACAGCTAAGTAAGTTTCAAAACTGCCACACCTTGTCATCAAGGCCCATTGTATAGAATACCTCCCGAAGGAGTTCAGTAGGATCACATGGGCCAGCATCTGCAGAACATGTACATTAACAACAACTTAGTCAACCTTGATAGGTACCTCTCATAAGTCACATTCCAAGCACTGAACAAAACAATAAGGAGACATTGATATGGAATGAAGAACCCACTGGAAACACTGACCAGGAAACCTCTCCTCATGTGGACACTGCTGAGCTACCGTGACATCAACCCGTCCATTTGTCATTGGAATTATTTTCGGATCAGCAACTCCCTATATCATGCCATTGACCAAACATATGACTAAAGGACAATGACCTCAAACGCCGTAGCACTTGCTAACTGGAACAACTCAGCGTAAGTGATACCTGGGTATTTGTCCTTCATAGGTTGGATAAGCTTAAATGCATTTATCATTCCTGTGAAAATCAAAATTCAAAATCTGCAAGCTACTACTCACCTGGACAGTATAAGAAATTTAGACTCTGTAGAAAATAGAAAATAGCAGCATTGGCTCCATGAATCAACTCAGCATCGTGGCGACTCCGCAATATTCTTGTCATAGGTGGACCTGAACAAAGTCGAAAGCTTTCACTTACCTGCGCTGCTGGCACCAGCAAGGCCATGGCCGGCGTTCACGGCCGAGCGCCCTCGTGCTCGTACGGCCACATGCCGCAACGGAGGGGCCAGGACGGATCCGTCTTCCTGACGGTCGAGCGGCGATGGAGGATTGGAGGCGTCCGCGCAGACAGGGCTCGCCCCGGTGCTGCCGCGCGGGGGCCCATCGACGGACGGCGGGGATGGCGCGCGGCGGGCGGCCGACGTGCGGCGGAGGAGGAGGAGATGCGGATGGGGGTAGGGGAGGCGGTGGGAGCCCGCGGACGCTAATGCGGCGGCGGAGATGGGGCGAGGACTATTTTTCATCGGGCCTGGTAAAGAGGTTTCTCGAAGAAGCACAGGTGGTGAAGCTGCGACCGTTGCTGTGAAATCTGACGGACACGAAAACAGGTCGACGCGGCCGAAGGAGGGATCAGTAAATGGTGTTGGAAAATAAGGGTAATGGTAGGTTAATTATCAAATTGTCTATTTATTCAACAGGCTGGTTGTGAAATTTAGATGACTCCCCAGAACTGCCAGGTGCGTGCTTGTTTCGCACCCGAGCGGAATATCAAAATCCCCAAATCAGCTTATGTTGATCTTACGGTGAATAATGCAGCAATGGATGCTGCTGCGAGCAGGGTTATCGATATAAGATTGTTATTTCTGATATCTCAGTACTATTGATATGTGCCGATGTTTATCTTGTATCATCAAACAATTTGTTAGTTCAATTTTGACGCACCCTAATTTCAGCTCACGAACGCCACGCCATCCCAAAATGGAGTGAAGAATCCTATAATACTTTAACCGTAAAAACCTATCATATTGTCGGTGATTCTCTTCCTTTCCAAGCCATCTATGCTCTCTCTCAGTAGTGCACCGAGCTCCGAAGTGTTATATCCTCAAATTTCTATGCTATTCTGCGTTAATTTTGTGTCAAATGGTTTGAACATATTCGACGTGATTTTCTCTACAAATTAATATTTTTTATATAATTTTAGCCAAAAATTTTCTTATTGTCTATAGTTTTATGATATTTTCCATATTTCTGTTTATCAGTGACCACTCGTAGGTAAAAAAATAGCGATAATGTAAAACATGGTGAGTCTGCGGCTAGTCACGCCACCAGGATGGACCGATGGGGGATAACAACAATGTCGCTCTCCTTGACCTTGGAAGCAAGTGGCGTGCCTGCATATCTGGCCAAAGAGGGCTCGGGCAAAAAAACAAAGGAAAATAAGTGCTGTTGATTCGGGGTTGACTCAGGGTCCACGCCTTAGGCGAAGATCCGAAGGGCAGGGCGGGCTCCTCAGTCCTCTGTGCTCTACTGCTCTCTGTATAAAAGTGCAGTGAAGTGTGCGCATCATTCCGCAGAGCTGAGATCATAGAGGGAAGTAGAATAAAAGCAGAGGAAATCGACCAGGAAGAGAGAAGATGGGGAGGGGGCAGCAGCTTTGCATGATGTTCCTGATGGCGTTCCTCGTCGTCTCTACCATGGATGTTGTCCACGTGGCCGCAGGTAGGTGCACCTTACAGCTTACTACTCCAGCCACAAACACACTAGCATCAAAAGTTCTACGCCGAAACGATTCATTTGTGAAGCTACACGCATGTTTGTCCTGCTGTTACATGACACGCATGTGCACGGAGAGCGCTAACTGGCTGCTCGTGCGTACAGGGAGAGCGCTAGGGGAGGTGAGCTACGGAGCCTTGATCCCCGGCGGCACGCCTTCCGTGCCTCGTGGCCAGCCATACACTGGCCGCCCATGCACAAGAATCTACGCATGTAAACCGCCTCCTGCTGCTGCCGCCGCCGCCGGCGGCGGCGGAGCGCCATGACGATCAGCGTGCTTGCAAGAGCGAGTATAATAAGGATGGCAAGCAGGCTGAATACTCAGGCGGAGGAGAGATGGAGAGAGAGGAAGCGGGATGTAAGTTTACAGCCAGCTTGAACACGAAAATTAAGAAACTCTGTGAGAGAGATAAATGAGCCATGTATTAATAATAAAAATGTAACTATTATATGGGTGAGCTGAGAGAAGTAGACTGCAAGGATTCATACAGCCAGCAGCTGGTTGTATTATTAACCTTGTTCTAATAAGATTAATAATTTCCTTTTGAACAACAAGGCGCCTCTAGGCTCTAGCTAATCAAGTACGTCGATAAGATAAAAACTGTGGCTGTGTTCGGCTGGCTGGCTGTTTGATTGTCGGCTGGCCAGCCACCTCACAAAATCACTATTCACGTCCTGTCAGAACAGTATTTTTCTTTCACAACAATCAGCCGAAACAGTATTTTTCAGTCCTGCCGAACAGGCCCTGTAATTGCGCGGCGGCACTGTGTGTGCATGTACCGTGATGGAGATGTAAGTGCGTCATTTGTGTACCCGTGGGATGTTAATATGCTTGGAGGCTGGAGATCAAGGCAAATTATACTCTCCACTCCCACCATACCACTTTCAAGACATACAATTTGGCAAAAATGTCTTTGGTATTTGAGCAGTTTACAAATTATTGAATTAATAATCTGTACCAATCAGTCAAGTTGTTGTATGATAGATTTAATTTATTCTTGTGAAAACTACTGCTACTCTACAAAAAGACACTAAAGTGGCTGGAAAGTCTCTATAGACGCAGCTAGTCCAGTCGCCTCTACAAATCAACAATTCACTCAAATTCATACCGATTCCTATCTTTTTCAAAACATAACCCAAACCATTCTTTATAAAAGTATCCAAAAGGCCATTGTGAGACAAACGCTTTATGATACCAATTAAAATAATAACATTTATGATATCAAATAAGTACCGTGAGATTCTTCATTAATTATATTTTTATAGTATACCTATTTGATGTCATAAATTTTTGTAATTCTATCTATAATTTTAATCAAACTATTAAGGTGTTTTGATTCTCCAAAAAAGTTAGAATGATTTATAATTTAGAATGGATGGAATACCTAGATATAGCAAAGCCTGAGAGATGTTCTCCTGTGGGTTTAGTATTTCACATTTCGTGAGGCAAATCAACTGAACATACATATTTAGGTTGCATAACACTGAACATCACAAAAGATGGAATCCATACCCCCAAATGTCTTAAAACTTCGCTATAATTGACTCCTTTCATTGTTATCTACTCCTATATCAAGGCACCAGCAATGTACAAAAGCACCATGAAGCCACCCATAGTGGCTAAGGAATTGTCTTGGAGAATCAGATGGAACTTCTTGCATGCAAGTTTTAGGCAGAGGTGTCGGAAGAAAATGGTTGGTAGTCGGTTTGGTTAGTTAGAAGATGGTTTGTACAATTTTGGGAAGCTGTTTGCACTGTTTGTGCATGTAACTCTCTCATCATCTTATTAATATATGTCGGTTATGTTCCAGATCTTAAAAAAAAAAGGCAATGTGCAAAAGAAAAGCAGTATTTATTCCCTATGCGGCTATATGCATGGAAGGACGCCCAGGCCCAGGAAGCCCAATCCGCGCGTCATCGGCCCAAGTGGGAGCAACGCCGTGTCCGAGCCGGCCTCTGAGCGCACAGCTGTTGCCTGCGTGCGGATACAAACCCGTGTAAATTGTAATGGAATAATCTCTGATATCTGTAACAAACTCGCGCTCGTCTACTGAAGAACAGACCTCGTCCGCATCCTGCTCCCTGCTCTTCTTCTCCCCCAAACTCCCAATCCTGGCCTATTGTTATCAGGCCACCAACATCCTGTCCCCGGACACCACCCATGGTCGATGAAGCTCTACGCACACTACCGCCACGGCCCAGGCTAGTCTTTCCCCTAGATTATTTCCATAGGCTCGCACCGATAAAAAAAATGTGGAAATTGACATACTGAGTTTTTAACTACTGCATTTGCATTACCTTACTCCTCTCATGTGCTTGCCAGCCCACCTCCTCATTTGCATTCAAGTTGGCTTTCCCAAAAGAAGATCATTTTAGTTTTTTTACAACAATCCTTTCAGTTTTAATATGGTCTCAAAAGCATGGCACCTTTATTTTTTTTAAAAAAAAAGAGAAGTATAGCAGCCAAAATATCAATAATTTGGTGAAATCCATTTGAGTACAAGATTAGGCCTGATAATGGTATTCTAGTTTTCAGTGGCTGCATAGCTACATTTTATCATGATAACGCAAAATTGTGTTGGACTTCAAAGCGTTCATCAAATTAAGAAAGAAGACAGGCACAGGATGCGGGCCGCGGCGCATGGGGATCAAAGTCTGAGGGGATGAGCCAAGTGGCCCACGTCTAATTCAGCCCAAAACGGAGGAGGAAAACCCTTGGGCCCATCCCACTTTTCCGCATCCGAGCCGAGTCAAGCCGCCGCCCCCCAACAGCTTCAACTCAGAGCACATCCAAGCCCTGTCTTCTTATAGGAATCCTGCACCTAAAAGAGGGCCAGGCAGCGTGGCCACGTCGCCTGCTTTTCTTGACCATCGGATCAGCCGCGCGGACGGCCCAGATCGTGCAAGCCCTTTTTGAAAAAAAAGCCCTCAAACTTTAGTCAAATCAATTCGAGTCCAAGCCTCCTCTCAGGTTGTTTTTCGAAAAAATCCTCGAACTTTACCAAAATCAACCCTCAATCCAGGCCTTTTAAAGTCACCCGTTAACCCATCAACCGTTCGATCTGGCAAACAACCGACATCGACCATTAGATCGGGCCTTCCGGGTCTCTACCCGTTGCGCTGCAAAATCGGGCCATCGCGAATGCTCACGAACCCGTTGGACGGAGGACTCGTCCCCTCCGCCTCGGACTGCTGCACTCGCTCGTCCTCATGCGCCGCCAGCCGCCGCGCTCGTCCCTCTTCTCTGCGCCCGCCGCCTTCCCCTGCGACTCGCCACGAAACCAGACGCTTGGATATCCTCGCGAGTCGCGAACCCTCGACTCATCCCCTCCACCACATGCCGCCGTGCTCCTGCAGCAGCTCCCCCTGCCGTCAACCCCTGGCCGCCACCAAGGCCTCCCGACGCCTGCTGGCGGCGGCGGAGCTTAAAGACTGCTGCGGACGGCGGACTGCAGTTATCCAGCAAGATGGAGATGGAGGCGTACCTCCACTAGCCCACCACCTCTTCCCGCTAGCCTTCCAGTTGGGCCAACCTCGACGACCGCTGCCTCTCCGATTCCAGCAGTCCCGCCGCACCACTGCCGGCCTCATCCCCAAGCTCCGACCACGTCTAGCAGTCGCTGACTCCTCCCGCGGACGTTGCGCCGCGGACGCCCCCGCTCTCGGTGCTGGAGGGCAGGCTTCTCGCGCATCCCGCCTGCGTCACGTGGAAAGGATCACCAAACCCTGAAATCCGATAGCAACGGCATCTCCAGCCTCTGTGCCTGATCTTGCTCCCGTGTGCTCCCCATTGTCGGCTACCGTCGACCTCATTGCCGGCGTCGATGCTTTCGTGGATGATGTCCTCAACCTGTTCGGTGAAATGGGCACAATATATGCGTCTTTTTCTCTTCTTCTTTTTTCCCTTTCAATATTTGGTTGCTGTTCTATATAGTCCCCATCTCTATCAGTTGTACAAAGATTGACATGAGTTCAGTGATTTCAGTGCAATTGATGGGACGGTGACTATCAGCCAAGCGGATGCGGCTGGACATCGAGGTTCTATAGAAGCTGATGCAGACAGTCTCTTCACGCACCATGCACCGCTTCTCATAGTGTCTTGTTCCTCAATCCAGAAATGGTCTGCTCACCATCTTATTTTTCGTTCTTTTTTCAGGTGTAAATGCACCTCCTCAATTATGCTGTACACCATACTTCCCAACTTTGTTCGATTGGGGAGAGAAAGCTAAGCTGATTACATATCCATTTTAGTGATCTAATGATGTTACTAATACTTCCTATTTAGGAGTAATCAATGAGCTCGTAACATAAATAAGGGTTATAAATTACAGCAGAGTACGTTGCTTATTGGATCATAGGTGAGATCTGTTTATTAAGTTTTATGATGCTCATAAGTCATAAGTTACCATTTAGGCAAGGCAAAACTACTCTGCAATCTTGCAAGCTGGATTCATTTTTTTAATTATTTATATCTTAAATTTTTAGTTGTTCTGAGAACTAAAAAGATAACTATTTGATGGAGTATGAATGACTCATCTAACCACCTGGCCTTTACTATAGGTTAAATCCAATACTTGCATGCTGAAATAAGTATATCTTCAAGCATGGTTTCATCTTTATATATTTTATGCCGTCGTCTTAAGTCTCAGCTATCTCTAACTACACCATCCATACAAAAATACAATGATCTGTAAAAAGTCTGAATAACTGTACGTTTGAATATATAGCAATTGTCAAAGTTTCATATTCAAATTAGCACTATATATAGCTAAAAAATAGAACTGAAAACTAGGGATAGTTGTACAATCAGATATGTGAATAGCTAGAACGGCTAACGATACTGCATGAAGTAGCATAGGCAAAATTTTCCTTTCCGTTAATAACATTAATATCATCAGACAAAGATCCATGGGCCGGTTTGGCCCCGTTCGCTTCGCTGAAAAAATAAGCCGAAATACTGTTTCGGCTGATTTGTTGTGAGAGAAAAACACTGTTCCGGCTGAAAAAACAAGCTGAAAAAAACGGATTATAAGAGAAGCGAATAGGGTGCTTCAACGTGGTGTGTGCAAACTGGGCAACACACTTCAGATGGATTCACCGTCAGGCTGGGCTGGTGAGACGAAGGTACCCTTCTTTGTATTCTTTCAATAATTATTGTAATAACAAGCATACTAATCAAAATTTTCTTGATGACATGATACCCGGTGGCATTAGTGGTCAGAGAGAACCTTTTTGCCTCATACATGTGTACATTTCGGGCCGTAGACCGAAACAGCACGGGAATGATCACACTGAGTCATCCAAATGCCGCAGCAATGCTGGATATGTTAAAATTAAATCTTTGCTTAGAGAACGACTGCAGCAAAAAATATTAGCATGTAGATAAGTTAGTATGGCAAACAAAGATGTGGAACATAAGAAAAATTTCTTCTGATGTTCTGATGATTATCTCCAAGTGATGACTATCAAAGAAAATGGGAACATGGCGGTACTGAAATTTCCAGATAGATTGCATTGTATTTCTTCCCTATATTGCTCCTACTTTTTACCATTTTTTCTTGAAAAAGTTGCATGTTCTATGTATTCCTGGCTTCCTGCAATATGTTTGAGACTGAAGAACCATAATTCAGGGCTAAGCCATGTAGCAACATCATGTGGTTAGCAGAGTCGTTTTTTAACTAGCTAGATTTGAGTGTGTAAAAAATGAATAGGTAACCTCAACTGTACTAATGTTTTGACACTCATTTGCATTCCAAAGAAACTATTATCTGAATTCTTTGCAGAAGAACACGTTTAATTTCAATGATAGGAATCTTTACAGAACACGTTTAATTTCAATGTGATAAGCGCAAGTATTCTAAAGCACTTGAATTACAATCACTTTTGCTGAAATTCATGGTATCTATCATTTCAGCAGAACTAAATCACATTTATTATCCTTAGTATCTATTTAATATGTTTTGCAAAAAAAAAAAAGTTGTGACTATAAGGTTAGTCATATTTTGAATATAAAAACTGACATTATTATACGTCGCAGCCTCTGCTTAGTTATGCTCCAAACTATATGTTGGCACATAAATAGATTGTTTTTAAATGAAGTGATGCCATAACATGTGCTACATGAAATGAACTGGCCAGATCCAGTATGGCGCGGCAAGGCCACGCCTGTGTTTCTACAGCCTGTTCGGTTGGCTGGTTCGTATTATTGCTGGTTCGTTTATGTGAGAGAAAAGTACTGCTGGCTGGTTCATTAGAACAGTGTCCTTGTGAGGGGGCTGGCCAGCCCAGCCAGCCAGCCCCAGCCGAACACGGCGCTAGTCTTTTCATCAAAATCGAGTCCAAATCGTAGTGGCTGTAGGTGGATTGGTGCGGAATCGCTTCACCTCCGTAAGCGCATCCCAAACATGAGGCGGCCAGGCGGGCGAGGAGCTGCCGTATGATTATGTCTTCTTGATGGCGGCGCATTCTATTCGCTTTCAATAGAGAATCAAGGGGAGAAGGGCAGCAAAAGTAATCAGCAATGACGACCTTCCTGCGGCGGTTTGTGTATCTGATCGTGGACGGCCAGAGGCCTGGCACCTTGGACCTGCACCGCATCAACATGGCGCGATTCTTCAATCCGAGATCGCCGCCGGCGGCCATGGTGGACGCTCGGCTGCCTCGACCCACCATGACCTTCTACGCATGAACTTCATGCTTATCGGCCGCGACAAGGTGCTGGCCGAGTACGTTCCCGAGTACAGGCTCTTGTTCGGTCTCTCCTCCAAGAAGGGCAGCAACCTTCTATGTGCCTTCAATCTTGCCACCGCTGACCGCCGGCAGTCGGCCCCCGTCGCACGCAACGTCTAGGAAGACCTCCGGCCGCCCAAGGAGTGGCAACCGTTTTCATCCTATCTCGTTCACCTTGGCTCCGGCAGGTTTTGCATTGCAAGATTATTTTGTGACAGAAGTAGAGAGCCATGCGACTTCGATGGTTATCGACCGACGACGGTTCTTGCTGTTTTTACTGCCATGGAGGTAGTGCCGTACAGCAGCAAGGGACTGCGAATGATCAAGCACAGATCCGAATAGTGCTTTAGTGATGGTATTGATTCCTCCGGCGCGGCGAAATCCGCATAGTGCAATGCAATTTGATAACATTAAAAAAAACAATGTGATGGCTCTATGCTAATCTCAAAATTGGTCAGGTACTCATGTGTCTCTAGGTCTCTGGAAGGAAGTCAGTTGTATCATCATCGTTATCACACTGTAAAAGAGCGAGTTGGCTCTCCCTCTATAACAACCGTTCGATCTATACGTCGTGCTATATGAGCCCTCCGTCGTCCGTGATCTTTTTTAGAAAGGACGGTAAAAGCTTTGCCGCGATTTCTATTAGACAAAGAAAGAAAAATAAAGGCAAGTGCCCGCCCAGTTTTCTAAATGGAAACTGAGCCCAAAAACCATACAACTGAGGAGAGTGCACCACTCATCCTATACAACTTTGATACAACAACTGGACAAACATATACTCACACCACTACTTGTTCTAAAATGGTCGAATCGACCCAACTAACAACTCAACTAGCAACTAACAAGGGTTGAAGAAAACACGATGATCTACCGCGGTGACTCCAGACAGCACAGCTGGAGACACCACCATGGCCAGACGGCAAGGAGCGACCGCGGAACTGGAACGCCTAACAATGCCTCCAAGAAGGAAACGACGCTAAAAGCGCTGACAATGTAGCCCGCCAAGGGAAGGTTTTCACCTGCAACATCAGTATGGCAGGAGAAGAGGCAGGAAAGGACGCCTCCAAGGAGGAAACGGCGTCCACAGACGTCGTCGTCCAAGCTTTCGCCCCGACCTCGAGCAACCTCCACACCGTCGCCGCTCGAGACCGAACCCTACCAAGGAGGCAAGGTGCGGTGAAGGATCAACAGCAGCCCCGCCCGGCCACTGCCCCTAGAGACGCCGGCCAAGAGAAGCGCCGGGAGAAGCCTGTGAGACGCAAAGCCGGCCAGCAGCACACAAAACCGACCACCTCCGCCACGGAAGCCAACCCGAGGAAGGGAGAAGGCAGATGGCGGGGAGAAGAGGGCCGGGATCAGAAGAAACCCCAGTCGCCCAGCCCACCATCGTCCCAATCCCTGCTGAGCCAGCCTCCGCGGTGATCCAAGCCGCAACTAAGAGCTACAAGAAGGCACTACCATCGCCCTGAGGAAGGACGACGGGCAGCCGCAGCCACCAACCAGCCGAAAGCAGAGCCGAACGAAGCACGCCGAAGAGGATGTCCACCACCAGAACCAGCCGAAGCCAGCCAGCCAGCAGCAAGCCGAACGGGCAGCGGCAAGGGAGAGGGGAGATGACGGGGAAGAGAAGGGGGCCAGGGAAGTGGAGGTAGAAGCCCCAGCCGCCTAGCCCGCCAACACCTGCCCCCTAGACGCACCTAGCCACCCTCCACGTGGCCCCGACTGTCGGACTTTCAGATCCAGCCACCGAACCATGGATCTAGTCACCAGCCACCCAGGGCCCCACCCCCGCGTGGATCTAGCCACTATTAGATAATTAGGCATTTTCATGGTCAATTTAATCCAGAAATAAAACATCAGCAGGTTCGTGACGACATATATGTGCATGTGTATATCTCTAACAAACGCTACAACAAGCAGATATGATATACTGATCGATACAGTAAGTACGCAAAGTACTGTAATCACAGAGATAAGAGTGTACCCAGTGGAGGGTCCCATGCCAAGGGCATCGGAGGCTCCATTCGCACCAGACATAGTGCGTTGCTCGAAGTCGTGGACCACAGTCGATGCAGGAAGGTGTTCGCAGTGCAGTCCCACGAACGATCACCAGGAAGAAGACAGGTTCCGCGAGCGATCACCAGGAAGAAGACGTCAGACGAGCAGTCGTGGAATCGCTCCCCAAAAACCTAATCGCCGCCCACCCTGTGCAAGGTTCATAGGCGGACGAGGGTTCCGGAGGCACCTTCTCTCCCGCTACTCCGTGCGTGTAGAGGTACAGGACAGGGAAAGCCAAAGGGCGGCTCAGATGTGGTCTCGGAAGCAAAGGGAGGGGAAGAAGACTAATGGAGGACTTTCTGTTTTATGCCTACGGCGGGGAGGGAGAGAGCAAACAGAGGAATTTAGGAGTCGGAGACACGGAGAGACGGTAACTGGCGCAATCAACTCACCTCCACCATCAAGGAGAGAAACTCCCATAATTATGTGGATTAAATGACAAAACCTGGCCACGCCCGCCCGTCCGCTCACTCGTCGCCCGCCCACCTGCCACGGCCACGGCCACGGCCTTGGCCCGGCCCGCGCCCACGCCCACGCCCACGGCCCGGCCCGGCCCGGCCGGCGGCGGCGCGTGCGTGTGGCACTCCTTTGTGCTTTTCTCAGTTTCTCAATTAAGATGGATAATTTCCAACCAAATAAGCTGAGTAAACGTTCAGTCAAAATCCCATACGATATTAAACCATACAACGCTTAATGTTACGTACCATAGAGTTTTATTTGATTTATTAAATATTATACAGGCCAAGCCCATAATATATCCAACAATCCCCACCAAACTCTAGGGTTTATAACAAAGTAGTCTTAGAACCACATTTATTTTATATACCAGTGTTTCGATGGAGACTGTTAAGTTAAACATTCATATAGAGCATTAGTTTCACTCAGTCACAACTGAACAATGGACTAAGCCTTGAATTGATAGTTTTGTGTGAGGTGAATGTCACTAAAGTCCTTAGCTGATACTAGGCTGCAAAAGACATCCCCTCTATTTGAAGCATATAAGTTATACTCCAGTGCCTTTCATGAGTATTTAGAGATCACCCAAATCTCATAGACTGTGACCAGCAGTCTGATTCATATAAGTGTGTTCCTCAAAAGATGTTCTGTAGGACAATATCTTTGCTTTAGCAAGCCATTTGGAACACATTAAGGTAAAAATCAACCTGCCTTACAGAAAGGAAAGATATGCATCAGAAATGAGTCTTACTAAGGATCTTTCCTCACAATTTACTACTAGCTTGTTTCACCATCCTACTTCACGGGATCTCCGATCACAGAACAGGTTACCACTATAGTAAATTTCATGCGAGTCTCAAACCCATCTCTCTCGATGTACTTTCTATCACATTGTATGACAGACCCTTAGTGAACTGATCTGCCAGATTGTTAGACGTGTGAACATAGTCCAACGCTATTACTCCAGAGTTTCTCAATTTTCTGATAGATTTTAGTCGTCTCTTAACATGCCTTGTAGACTTCATGTTATTCTTAGAACTGTTAACCTTCGTAATCACAGTCTGGTTATCGCAGTTCATAGAAATAGCCGGTATGGGGTTTTCAACAACCAGTAAATCTATAAGGAGATCATGAAGCCACTCGGCCTCAGAGCCAGCGGTGTCTAATGCTGTGAGTTCTGCTTCCATTGTAGACTTCGTTAAGATAGTCTGCTTGCAAGACTTTCAGGAAACAGCACCACCTCCAAGCAAAAACACATCCACTTGTGGCATAAAGCTCATCAGCATCAGAGATCCAGTTGGCATCACAATAGCCTTCTAGCACCTTCGGGTGTCCGGTATAACGAATACCATAGCTCATAGTGCCTTTTAGATAGCGCATCACTCTCTCAAGAGCACGCCAGTGATCATCTCCTGGGTTTGACACAAACCGGCTCAGCTTGCACACAGAAATGAGATGTCAGGCCTTGTTGCACTAGAAAGATACATGAGCGAACCAATGATCTAGGAATATCTCAATTGATCCCTTGCTATTCTCTGATTTTTCCTCAATAGCACACTCGGGTCATAAGGTGTAGGAGCAAGTTCACAGTCACTAAACCTAAAGCGACTCAGCACCTTTTCCACATAGTGGGATTGTAACAGAGTTACCCCACCATCACCTTCTCTCAGAAGCTTGATATCAAGAATAACATCAGCCTGTCCCAAATCTTTCATTTCAAAATTATTAGATAAAAATTCCTTCACCTCCTCAATCACTTTGAGGCTGGATCCAAAGATCAATATGTCATCAATATATAAGCACAAAATAACTCCTTCACCCCTACCATACCGATAGTACACACATTTGTCAGCTTCATTCACAACAAAGCCAACAGATGTTAGAGTTCTGTCGAACTTCTCATGCCACTGCTTAGGAGCTTGTTTTAGGCCTGTTTACACCAAAATTTGGAGAGAAAAATGCGGGAACTTGAAGCTTCCAAAATTGTGCCGATCAAGGACTTGATTGCATGAAGATTGATATTAGTTGATTCAGAGGAGACACTGGAATTGGCTCTCATTGAATGACGTCAGCAAGTAACGATAATGGGCTATGGTTGCCATCGGGAGATGCATATCGGACTTTACAAAAAGGAAAAGATTAGGGTCCAAGTTGTCTTAAGATTAGGAATGTTCTCTTTTATACCAAAGATTGTAATAAGTCGTACTCGAATAGGATTCATGTTTAGGCTTCGAGTATAAATATTGGACCCCGGCTATTGTAAAGGACACAATCAATCAAATATAAGTTACTTATTTTTTCGGCTTCGGCCATCCTTAGGAGTAGGAGTAGAGTAGATCTCAATGAGTTCTTCAGCAAGCAGGGCTGCATCGGTCCGACCGACCTTTGGCTTGTCTATAAGTACCGTCATGGCTTATACTTCTGTTCGTACGGCTGCATCAATCCGGTCGACCTCTACTACGACTATGGTATAAGCTAGTTATCAATTCTTGTCTAGTTCAAGTATGGCTGCATCGATCCGGTTAACCTCCACTGCTCGAACTAGATTAAGGTCAAGTTATCGACTCTATCTAAGGGTGGCGTCCTTCGGGTAGATTCATTAAGTTACCGATATTGCTGATGTTTTCATTGTTATTAGTTTACAACAACATCAATTCACCCAGTCGAGATCGAATTAGATCAGCCTCATATCCTTTAGATCCGTCGTTTGTTTCGTTACAACACGATGTTATCTACCTTGAACGACGGTTTATGCTTCATTGGCTGTTTTTACTTCAATCTTGATCGTACATAGTATACGGTTGAGGCATGAATAATCTTGAAGAGGTTTGCTGGCTGGTTGAATCTGGTTTGTAGTTCACCAATATGGCTGTAACGATCCGGTCAATCCCCACTGATGGCATTATAGATTGGGGGATGATAGTTAGTAGATCTGTTCCTGGTTAGGCATGACATTAGCTGTTTGCTATGCTTGCATCGGCTAAATAGCCGATCGCCTGTGCGTTAACGCCTACGGTGTGCGTCCATGATTCTGTTAAGCGTGAATAGATCTGTGTGCTTTGAGGGCTTGATTCGTTGTCTTTTTCATGGCTGCATCGATCCGGTCGAACCCCACTGTTAGGGATAGCGGGTTGAGTCTAAGGAGTCCACGAGTTTGTTTGTGTGAAATAGTCAATTGTTCGCACGCTGTAGTCCTTTTCACCTGAATCAGCTATTTTAGTCGATTCATCCGAGCCTTCACGTATAGCATGTCTTTCGAAAAACCTATCGAAGTACGGATGTGTTTGTGGATTCTTTGGTTTTAGTTTGTTACTATCATCATAGCTGCCGTCGATCCGGTCGAACCTCACTGTTGGTGGTAACATATTAGATTCAGAGCATTTATAGATTCGTTCGTATCAGATAGTCAATTCATTTATGTGCTATATCTTTTCCTGATTAGATTCATTGGCTTAATGGTTGACACCAGTAATATCTGTCTAGCTGATGATCTTATTTACATATACGTGCACTGTACTTGTCAATATGAAATTAATCGCTACCCATAAGCTTTACAGTCCGTAATAGCCGATTTCTATGCGGATCGGCTATTTAATCGCCTTTCGCGTCTGGCTGCTCCTGAAGCGGCACACTTGGAACTGTCTAGACACAGACCGGCATGTTCCACCTTAAATTACTGATAAACTTTCTCTCTTTGTCAATTGTAGGGTCAAATTGACTGTCATATCTCAGGAGGAGTACGCAGGATCGATCATCCCTACGTTGAAGCTGGTGGATCTCTAGCTCCATCGAGCAGACCCTTCCGTCTTGCTCGCGTGCCCGGCACGAGACGAATTTTCATGCCGACACATGTTCTGGCACGCTCGGTGGGACACCACAATCGTCATGACGGCTCACAACAACAACGACATCCTTATGGTACCTTATGAAGACTTACTTGATGGAGATAAAGATGTCATCAGCAAAGCTATAGAAGAATTTCAGAACAAATGTTTGTTGTCCTACACCAAAACACATGATAATACAATTGTTTAGAAATATCCACTACCAAGAGTTCTGTTGCATGGGTAGACAGATGCGGATGAGACTGAAGACAGGCGTTTCTTCATGGAAGCTATAAATAAATCTGTTCATGATGCCATATCGAACCATAATGAAATTTTCTTGAACACATTCCACAACACCATGAAGGAGGTGTTTCATGGGTTTTCAGTTGATCAGATTGGGTCGGCTTATTACAACATTCCACATCCATTGACTCAGGGAACCAATCAAGCCAGTACCAACTATCAAGAAGCAGCACCAGCTGGTAATGATGATGTCCAGGTAGTTTAGAGTTCATCTGAGCAAGCTCAAGGTGCTACTATGAATCAGATACAGTATAATCCTGGATCGTCAGTGCAGCATGTGCAACAGTCGACGGGGCAAGGTCAAAACCAGATGATTAATTTTGGCACATCAGGCTATGTACCGTCGTCGGCTCAGAAAATAACACCATCAATTCAAAGGATCCGTAGAGATATAGATCCTAACATCTATGACCAGAGATTTCGAGCAGCAAACCAGCAAAGGACCCAGCAAATAGAGATTCCACGTGGATATCATTATGGCATAGATTACAACACCCTCCACATGATTCTGAATCTAGGATATCAAGGCACACAAGATTTCAATCCACAGATGGGTCAATAGGTGCAGAGAGATCCAAATTCAAATGCTGATGAGTTGTTGCTGAGAGTAACCGAGATGATGAAGAATCTGTTCGGTCTGAAGCCAAAAGGGCTGACCTTCTTATACAAACGCCCATATCCAGAATGATATGATTTGGTCGCTCTTCCTATAAATTACATGCTCTCAGAGTTTGCTAAGTTCACTGGCCAAGACAGCACAAGCTTAATAGAACATGTCAGTCAGTATCTTACACAATTAGGCGAAGCATCCGTTGAAGAGGCCCATCGAGTTCGTTTCTTCTCCCTGTCACTGTCAGGGCTAGCCTTCACTTGGTTTTTATCACTGTCAGTCAACTCCATTACCAATTGGGCTCACCTAGAGAAGGAAATTTTATACATATTTTTATACTAGGATAGGAGAAATGAAGATTACTGATTTGACAACTATAAGGCAGAGAACTAATGAATTGGGCACCGAGTTTCTTCAGAGGTTCTGAGAGACTAGAAATTTATGCTTCTCGTTAAACTTGGCTGATGATCAGCTAGCTGCTTTGGCCGTTCAAGGAATGTTGTCAACGTGGAAAGAGAAGCTGCTAGGACAAGAGTTTGATAACTTGGGTCAATTGGCTCAACGAGTGGCAGCGTTCAATAGCCAATTCCAGAGTATGCGCAGAGATACCTGATTCCAAAAAAGTACTGCAATGGCCGAAGCTTATAATCCATATTCAGTCGATGATAGCTTTGAAGACGATGAAGAAGAAAAGGTTGCCACGGCTGAATGGAATTGGGGCAAAAAGACAGTAATTGTGCCAAATCCTTGGGGAAGAGGAGTTGAGGAAAGCTATGACTTTGATGTCACAAAATTAGACAAGCTCTTCGATTTCTTGCTCGAGAAGGGACAGATCAAGTTGCCAGATAATCATGTTATGTTGCCCCCCTGATCAATTGAGAAATAAGAAGTTCTGCAAGTTTCACAATGCTATATCTCATTCTATTAATGAATGCAGAGTTTTCCGGCAGCATATACAGAGGGCTATTCAGCAGGGAAGGCTCAAATTTGATACGCCTCAAAAGATGAAAGTTGATGATAATCCTTTCCTAGGAGATCAAAACATGATCGATGCTAGGTTGCTCAAAGGGAAGACTAAGGTCCTAACATCAGCCAGATCAAGAGAAACTAGAACAGTCGATCCCAAGATGCAAATATCGACTGACGAATACAGAGAAATTAAAAGACGTCGCGACAAGCAAAAGAGCCGATATGAGCAGGGAGAAACATCAAAAGACGGGGCGACAAAGCCGCGGGTTACATCTCGAATTTTGTTGAATAAATGGCAGCAGAAGAAGAAAAAGGATTATCAGCGTTGGTTAGAAGAGCAAGAATACCAGCGTCAACAGGAAAAAGAGAGGTATGAAAGAAAGCAAGCTGAATCACATTGGAATTGTACTTTCTTCAGACATTGTTGGAACGAAGGTTTGAAATTGCCTACTGGAAATAACTATCCAGAGTGCAGCGAACAATATTGGGAGTTTAGGCAATCTCAAGCCAACCACCGATCTATCCATGCTCAAGATGCATATCATCATAATAACTTGGATCGACGCTTAAAAAATGGAAGTGTTCATGATCGGCTTGGAAAATGAGTTGTTGATCAAAACTAGGCTAATTGTGAAAGTAATGAAGAAGGATGTCTTTGGTAGGAAGGTCATTGGTGTCTAGGAGGTTTGACAAGAAGCCAGAAGAGAAGGGTGCAATGCCAAAGGAATAGAGAGTCAGAATAGGCTTAGGCATCCGGTAAACCTCAAGTATGGCGTGCTAAGCAAACAGCCGATTGAAGGCAACCATCGGCTAATATTCAAATGGCTTTTTTGTTGTCATCAGAGTTTAGAGCTCCAGCAGATCAAGAAGTTTACTCAGATTTTGATGACTCGGAGTATGAGGAGATAGTTACCAAGTTGATAGTTATACAACAGGCAATATTTGATAAACCAGTCAAGCATCGACACTTAAAGGAATTATATGTAAAATGTTTTGTTGATGGGAAGCCAATGAATAAGATGTTGGTGGACGGAGGTGCTTCTGTCAATCTCATGTCTTACACCACTTTTCGTAAACTTGGTAAGGGACCAGGAGATCTGATTGAGACCGACATGATGCTTAAGGACTTTGGGGGTAATGCGTCTAAGACCCGGGGGACAATGAACGTCGAACTAACAATTGGGAGTAAGACTTTGCTCACCATGTTGTTTGTCATCGATGGAAAAGGGTAATACAGTTTACTCCTTAGTCGTGATTGGATTCATGCAAACTATTGTGTGCCATCGACCATGCATCAGTGTTTGATTCAATGGCATGGAGATGATGTCGAGCTGGTTCACGCTGATGAGTCCGTGAGTATCGCAACAGCCGATCCAATGTATTGGGAGCTAGAAGACTTCGAGTGTTTTTCTAGGAAACTGTGGTGTCGATGTTTCACCACCGATAGCCTACCACGGGGGTACCCGGGGTAGTTTGTTTGGGCTTCAGCGTATGCAGAACTCGACAGTTAACGCAAGAGACATTCAATTTATCCTGGTTCGGACCCTCGATCGTGATCGAGTAATAGCCCTACATCCAGTCGACGTTAGCCTTTGCGTTGGATTGATTGTGAAGTGTTGTGTCGTAAAGTCCCGTCTCTAGGGACCCTGCCCTCCTTTATATAGTCAGGAGGCCAGAGTCCTAGTCGGTTTACAATGAGAGTTCCTAGTAGGATTACAGAATAATACTACTACTAAGATTACATGGGAAGAATCCTAGTTAGACTAGATCTTCTCCCTTCCTTGCGGGGTATCCCATGGGTCCCGCACCGACAAGCCCCCGAGCACTTCATGGTTGAGCTCTAGAAGCCTCGTCTTGTTCCTTCAGGTCTTGTTGAGCAGGAACAAGCATCGTCCGAGTGCTTTCTTGAGCAAAACCGTGTAGCGCTTCGTGAGATCTTCGCGCGGTGTGTACCTTTTTGAAGAAAAAGTACTCCCATTTGGGTGTAGCCCCCGAGCCTCTTGCTATTTGGCACAAGGAGCTGGAGGGTCTTCTCTTGAAATCGCTCTGATTCTTCATCGAAGGGCTCCTGAGCATATACCTAGGTTCTTTATCAAAAAGAGCTCGGATATAGCTAGGTCCGGATTCTTTTTGTCGTGAGGCCTTGAATTGGTCTGTCTTGAAGAAGTCTTCTGAGTGATGTGCATTTTTTGAAGAAAAAAGTGCACTCACTGAGTGTAGCCTCCGAGGCTCTTGCTATTTGAAACAAAAAGTTGGAGGGTCTTGAATCTTATGTTGTTTGAAAACTGCTGTCTTGAGGAAGTCTTCTGAGTGATGTGCGCTTTTTTGAAGAAAAAAGTGCACTCACTGAGTGTAGCCCCCGAGCCTCTTGCTTTTTGGAACAAGAAGTTGGAGGGTCTTGAATCTGAGTTGTTCAAAGGACTGAAAGCCTTTCCTATTGTAGCCCCCGAGCATATACCTGAGTTCTTTTATTCGAAAAGAACTCGGATACAGGATCTTGGCATGTTCTCTGGTAGTCTACTGTTGTTAGATGTAGTTGTATGGTGGTGGTTGAGAGTAAATGCTATTTGTTGATGAGTTGTACAGTATTGGTATATTCTTTCGAATATGCTTGTTCTTGAGTACTGCTCCTTCACGCCTGAGTCCTCTTTCATTGAATTCTGTCTTTTCACTGTGTCCTTTGTTAGGTTTGTTCCATTGGTGCTCCCAGTCCATGTGCACCGCTTCTTTGGTCTATAAATACGCTCCTGGTGTGCTGTTTTGATTCATCAAGCATTTTGTTGCGTGGTCTCAAATCTCCGTAGTCATGAATATGATAGTTTGTGAAGTAGAGCAGCCCCCGGGCGTTTTTTGTAGTTCTTGTGTATCTTGTTGTAGCTAGAGGGAGTCTTGTGATAGGGATTAGAGGTAGACTAATCCCGCAGCGGCATTGTACCGGGAAGTACGTGGCGGTAGTTCGAGGAAGTCTTATGATGTGGGATACGTTCCTTCATCCAGCAGTTCTAGTCTGACCCTCGTCGCCTGCCCTGAGACTGTCCGGTGCAGATTAACACCATATCCAGCATCACATCGGACTTGGGTAGACAGATGCCTGCAGGCTTCTCTTGGTCCATGTTGTCCCGCCATGCTGCTGATCTCCGCCTTAGAAGTGCTACGTTCTTCCTTTGAAGAAAACAGTGTAGCCGAGTGCTTTTGTTCTACCTAGTAGCAATTTGGAACACGTAGTCATTCCAGAGCCTAGTTGTGTCCGGGTTCCTTTTTGCTACCTTGCTTGTCGTAGTACCAAGTTTGTTGGGTCTTGTAAGATGTGTAATCTTGTAATTTTTGAAGCTATTTATAATGGAAAGAATCTTATCTTCTGAGTTGTCATTCTCTTTTTTGCTGATGTCCTGGTTGTTTATGAGACTCCCGAGTTCTTTATATAACAACTGAGTTCTTGTGTTCCTTGTGAGGTAACCCTCCGTTGCTTCATGGTTGATGAGTTCTTTAGGTAGCAATATGATAACTCTGCTGTGGTGCTGGATGGATAAGTCTGAAATCTGCCCGTTTGAGTGTACCTTTGTGTGGAATTGTGCCGTCCGTCATTTCAGCTATGTCAGTTGTGGTGAGTAATGGACTGTTGCGTTCTCATGCCGTGTTTAAATGGGCCTGATGGGCCACGTTTTTATTGCTGTAAAATCTATTTAAAGGCCTTTCTTCCTCTTTTTCTTCGCTGCCCTGCTTTTGCCTTGAAACCCTAGTCTTCAAAACTCCACCGTCGTCATTGTCGCCGTCATCTGAGCGCCGCCGTCTGAGCATCACCTTTTCTTAGTGCTTTATTGCTTTTGCTAGTATATGGGTAGGAAGAAATCAGCGAGCAAGTCCTAGGCAGCCTTTGTGGATGAGGAGGCCTCGCTTTCTGTGATTGAAAATCAAGAATTCATGGCCATAAGGGCTGCTTAGAAGATCTGGCCAGCTCCGACTACAACTGAGGATTAGTTGCGCGAGCTTGTCAGCGATGGTCTAATCTAGGGCAAGGAGTTTGCTGATTGGAGAGCTCCAGACGAGTATCGGGTCCCAACTCCAGGTCCTGGTGAGATTGTTCTTTTTGTCTCCTTTATCCATGCCGGACTCTGCCTTCCTGCTTCTGCTTTTCTTCACCGATTTCTCAGCTATTTTGGGATTAGCCTAAACCATCTTGCTCCCAATGTTGTCCTTCATCTTTCTGTTTTTGTTCATCTTTGTGAAACTTTTCTTGGAATTCCTCCTTCTCTTTCTCTCTTTTGTTACTTATTCCGTCTAAAACCCCAACCCCGTCGCGACGACACCCATGTTCTTGGTGGCTACGGGATTCAGTTTCGTCAGGGTCTTAAGAGTAAATTCTTTGATTATGACTTGGTTGATTCTGTGAGGGATTGGCGTGCCGACTGGTTTTATGTCGCCAATTTGATTCCTTCTCTTACTGTTTATTCTGGATTTGGTCCCGCGGTTAATAACCGATGGGAAAAGAATCCCCTAACGTTAGATGAGCTCCAGGCGATCAATCCATTTCTTGAGAGGATATGTACTCTGAAATAGCAGGGCTTGACCGGCTTCGGTATCGTCTCTAGTTTTCTTCGCCGCCATGTTCAGCCTCTGAAGGAGCGAGAGAATTTTGGTTTCGAGTACTCTGGGGCTGAGGATCATTCTCATATGGTCGCTGCCCTTGAGTTGACTGATGAGGAGGTGCTCGAGCGCCTTCAGAAGATGTTGAAAGGAGTAAGCGTCATTCCGCATGCTGTCCTTGAGTATTGCGCTAACAACTCGCCTCCTGCTATGAGTTGTTTTTCTTATGCGGGTACTTTTTGTATTTTCTTTTGCTGTCTCCACTTTTTGGTTAATCTTTCTTGTCTGGTTGTTTTACTCTTTTATAGGAATTGGGGCATAACTTCGTTGATCCGATCCCCCTTGATGACTGCCCTACAATTGTGGAGACTGGGGATAGTCTTGCTGGGGCTTCTTTAACCAGTAAGTTTCAAACCACCATGATGTTTCCTGGTGTTTCTTCCGCAGTTTTTGATGTATATGTGGAGTATGTTCCTCGTCCAGTTCCTCGAGCTCCTCGTAGTGTCGGAAAAAGGGGGCGAGCGGATTGTTCTTCTTCTGGTTTGTCTGCTACCAAGAAGCCTCGCCAGTTGAATACTCGTCCAGGTACTCAAGTTTTAGGTAGCATGCTCCTAGGTGAGCATATTAATATGCTTTGTCTTCTTGTCGTTTGTTTGTGCCTTTAACCGAGTACTTTTCACCTTTTTCAGATGGCGATGTGGTTGCCATGTCCGAGAATGATGAAGAAGAGGATGATGATGCGGCCCTTGTCATGCGTCGGTGAGTTGTTTTCTTGTTTTTGTTTTGTTGAACACCTCTTTTTGTTCTAACTTTGGACTTGTTCTCTTGTAGTAAGCGGCCGTCGAACTTGAGTTCTTTTAGGGCTCCGGTTTTTGCTACTATGGTTCCCCCACTAAAGTCCTCTGTTGGTTTCATGAAGAAGAAGATAGCTAAGTGAGTGATTCCTCGTTATGTTTCTTTGCTTCTGTTTTCCTTTTTCCTGACTCATATTCTTATCGTTGAGTTTCCTTATCATCTTGCAGACCCTCGCCTTCCCTTAACCCTCCACCGACCTCTTGTTAGTCTTCTAATGCGCCTTTGTGTGCTGAGTCTCAGGACTTGGCATGTACGATCGACGAGGTGGCTGTGAGGGAGACAAGGTTCCCTAGTGATCATGCTGCTGCTGATTCGCTAGTTTCGGAGGTGACTGTGGCCACGGCGGTGGGTTCTTCTGAGGAGGTACCCGGGGCTTCCCAGGATATGGCCCTGGCCTTGCCTTCTTTGCCTTGGCCGACTTCTTCCTCTATTCCTCTTGGTACTGGTGGTCAGCGTTTTGATGATGATGTTGTGCAACAATTCGATGCCACTCATCGGTTGTCAGAGCTGACTGCTGCCTGGGGAACCCTTGTGACTTCTTTTGGGGAAAAGCTCCAGGTAAATTTTTCTGAAGTTCTTTCTTTGGATGTTCATCTTTCTTTTGTTCTTATGCCTTTTCTCTCTCTCTTTTTGTTCAGTCTTTTTCTCGGGATCATACCGGCTTCTTTTTCTCGTCTGAAACCGAGAAAAAGTTGTCTTCTGAGGTAAGTGCCCTAAAAGTAGAGCTTGATCTCTGTGAGGCCAAGATGGAGACTGAGCGTCAAACGCACCAAAAGGAGGAAAAGGCTCTTCGTGCCCGGGTGGTAGAAGCAGAGAAGTGGAGGGATGCTACGGTGGAGGCCATGAAGAATGAGTGCAATGGTATTGCAGGTTCTTCTTTTTTCCCTTTGTATTCTGATTTCCCTTTCTGCTGACTTCTTTTTTGGTGCTTGGTCTAGCTCCCTGAGTTGAAAAGCAGAAGCTCTCAGAGGGTATTGAGGAAATGAAGATAACTGTTCGTAATAGTCACAACAGGGCTGAGGAGGTAATTACTCGTGCTGAAGAAGAACTCGCGCTTGCCAAGTGGATTAGGCGTGGAGCTGAGAGGGATCTTGTGCAGGCCAAAAAACTATTGAAGACTTGACTGGTAAGTTGGTGACGGCTACTGAGAACTGGAATGCTTTATGGAAATCATTTCGGTCAGTAGCCGGTCTTCTCTGGACTTCAGCAGATGATGGTCAATCTTGGGCTCAGTTTATTCCCCAAGTTCTGACCTGTTTCCACGAGTTCGTGAAGAGGTGCGTCCAACTTTGTACCAGGAATGTTTTTGCCCAGGTCCGGGTTCTTTCTCCAGAGTTTCCTTTGTCCAAGATTGCTGATGAAGCCGAGAGTCAAGAATATTTGGATGCCGTTGAAAAGGTGGAGCCTGAGGTCAAAGATTTAGCCAGTAGGATCGTTGATAATCTTAATATTGATATTTCTTCTCCTGATGACGATGCTTGATGTAATTGACCTTTGTACTCTAGCTTTTGTAATGGGATACTATTCTTTTTTTTGAATGAAGGTTCTTTATTTTTTGTTGATGTTTTCTTTGCCTGGATGTCTTCGCCTTGTAAACAACTTGGTATATGTAGATCATTGTCTTGATAGACTTTCTTGATTTGTCGAGTGCTTGTCTGGCTATCGTCTGCGCCGTGTAAACAACTCGGTATATGTAGATCGTTGTCTTAACAAACTTTCTTGATTTGTCGAGTGCTTTTCTGGCTTTCGTTTGTGACTTGTAAACAACTCGGTATAGATCGTTGTCTTGACAAACTTTGTGTTCTTGTTAGTACTAAAAAGACTTAGGACCGGCGATCTCAAGTATCTTCAGCTTCTTCTTTTCAGCTTTTTTGCTTAATTCTGGATGTGGCCGGCATCTGGCTCTTTCCCTGGTTGTAAAAAACATCTTAGCATTGGTTCGGGTGTTGGCTTATCAGCCACCCTCATCGGCCGGCTCAAGCATGTTTTTAGCTCTTTTGCTCTCGACCGGTATGCTCAGGCATAATTTCAGCCATGTTGTTTTTTTGGTTCGGGTGTTAGCTTGTTAGCTACCCTCATCGGCGGGCTCAAGCATGTTTTCAGCTTTTTTGCTCTCGACCGGTACGCTCAGGCATAATTTCAGCCATTTTGCTTTTTGTTTTGGGTGTTAGCTTATTAGCTACCCTCATCGGCGGGCTCAAACATCTTTTTAGCTCTTTTGCTCTCGGCCGGTATGCTCTAGCATAATTTCAGCCATTTTGCTTTTTGTTTCGGGTGTTAGCTTATTAGCTACTCTCATTGGCGGGCTCAAGCATCTTTTTAGCTCTTTTACTCTCGACCGGTATGCTTATTGGAAACAACTCGAGGAAAGCCATAATAAGACATGCATTGTCGAGAAAAACCATCTTTATTGATCATGAACGTTGATAAGCCATAATAAGACATATGTTGTCGAGGAACACTATCTTTATTGATCATGAACGTTGATCTCTTGTGGTTTGTACATGAATTCTTCCTTGAGTTGTTTTCATGCGTAGAATCTTCTTAGTTGGCTGATGTGCCATGTATTGTTGACTTCTTTTCCATCTTCAGTTATCAACTTGTACGTGCCTGGTCCGGTGACTTTTGTGACAATAAAAGGACCTTCCCATGGACTGAGTAGTTTATGGCGTCCGTCAGTTTTTGTATTCTTCTTAGTACTAGGTCTCCGATTTGTAGTGATCGAGGCTGGGTATTCTTGTTGTAGTGTGGTCTTAATCCTTGGAGGTATCTTGCTGATTGAAGGGTAACGTTTACTCTGACTTCTTCTGTACTATTGAGTTCTAATATTCGGGTGTGTTCTGCTTCTCCTTCGTCATATTGTTCTATCCTTGGTGACGTCCAGATCAAGTCGGCAGGTAGTACGGCTTCTGATCCGTAAACTAGGAAGAAAGGTGAGTATCCAGTGGCTCTGCTTATTTGAGTTCGTAGCCCCCATACGACCTTGGGTAATTCTTCAATCCATTTTGATCCATAGTCCACTAGTTCTTCATACAATCTTGGTTTTAATCCAGCTAGTATGAGTCCATTAGCCCTTTCTACCTGTCCGTTGGCTTCTGGATGTGCGACTGATGCATAATCTATGCCGAAACCATAATCCTGTGCCCAACTTTTGAATTCTGTAGCTGTGAAGGGAGAACCCAAATCTGTGATGATTCGATTGGGCATGCCGAACCGGTTCATAATGTCTTGGATGAACTCGACTGCTTTGGCTGCGCTATATTTTTTGCGAGTGGTTTGTATTCAATCCACTTGGTGAACTTGTCAATATCTATAAAGATGTACTCGAAACCGCCTTTTGCTTTCTTGAGAGGTCCTACTTGATCCAGCCCCCAGTAGGAGAAAGGCCAAGCGGGTGGGATGCAGATGAGATTGTGAGCTGGCACATGAGCTTGTCTTGCGAACATTTGACAACCTTTGCATTTTCTGACAAGTTCTTGTGCGTCTTTCAAAGTGGTTGGCCAGTAGAATCCGATGCGGAATGCCTTGCCGACTAGTGTTCTTGAAGCGGCATGATTTCCACAGCAACTTGAGTGTATTTCGTCTAGGATCTCTTTGCCCTCTTCAAATGAGACACATTTTAGGAGTACTCCTGATGATGCGGCTCTTCTGTAGAGCTTTTCCCCTACTAGGACGTAGTTCTTGCTTCTACGAACAACTCGGGTAGCTTCCTCTTTATCTGCTGGCAACTTATTCTCTTTGATATAATCAATAAAAACCTAGGTCCATGAGGTGGTGATTACCAAAATCTGGGTGTCTTTAGCTGGTATTTTAGGGGTTATCTCACCGGGTTGTTTGATAGAGGGAGCTAATAACTCCTCTATGAATACACTGGGTGGGACCTTCACCCTGTCCGATCTGAGCTTGGCGAGGATGTCTGCCGCAATATTAGAATCACGTAGGACATGCAGAATTTCTAATCCTTGAAAATGTTTTTCAAGTTTTCGTATTTCAGCACAGTAAGCTCCCATGTTTTCTTTGGTGCAGTCCCAATCTTTGTTGACTTGATTGATGACTACTGCCGAATCGCCGTATACGAGTAAACGCTTGATTCTGAGGGTAATTGCCACTCGTAGCCCGTGGATGAGGGCTTCGTATTCTGCTTCATTGTTTGTAGCTTGCCATAATATCTGAAGGACATACTTGAGTTGTTTTCCGTCTGGAGAAATGAGGAGAACGCCTGCACCGGCTCCGCTTAGCTTGAGTGATCCATCAAAGTACATCTTCCAATGATCAAGGATGGTATTTGACATAGGTTGTTGAATTTCTATCCACTCGGCAACAAAATCGGCAAGGGCTTGAGATTTAATTGCCTTCCATGGGGTGAAATTGATATTGAGAGCACCAAGTTCAACTGCCCACTTAGATATGCGCCCTGTTGCGTCTCTGTTGTGTAGGATGTCTCCGAGTGGGAAATCTGTCACCACGGTAATCTTGTGGCTTTCAAAATAGTGGCGAAGTTTGCGTGAAGTGATCAGGAGGGCGTAGAGTAGTTTTTGCAAATGCGGGTACCGGATTTTTGATTCTGACAATACTTCGCTGATGTAGTATACGGGGCGTTGTACTTTATATACACGCCCTTCTTCTTCTCTTTCTATGACAATCGCCGTGCTGATCACAGTAGAAGTTGCCGCAATGTACAACATCATGTCTTCATATTTCTTTGGAGGTGTGAGAACGGGCGAGGAGGTGAGGTATGCCTTGAGCTTTTTGAAAGCTTCGTTGGCTTCTTCTGTCCACTCGAACTTATCTTTCTTCTTTAGTAGTTTAAAGAAAGGTAACCCTTTTTCACCGAGTCTTGATATGAAACGATTGAGGGCTGCCATTCAGCCAGTTATTTTCTACCCATCTTTGACACTTCGTGGAGGGCCCATCTCTGTTATGGATTGAATTTGCTTGGCGCTTGCTTTGATTCCGCGATGACTGACCAAGAATCTGAGTAGTTGTCCTGAAGGAACCCTGAATACACACTTGTTTGGATTTAATTTCCACCTCCATCTTTTTAGGTTTTCGAATGTCTGCTTTAAGTCTTCAATTAGTGTGTCCGGGTTCTTTGTTTTTACTACTATGTCATCCATGTATGCCTCTAAGTTTTCACCAATCTGTTCACCAAGGCATGTTTGTATAGCTCTTTGATAAGTGGCACCAGCATTCTTGAGTCCAAACGACATGGTCTTGTAGCAGTAGGCACCGAATGGAGTGATGAAAGATGTCTTGCTCTGGTCTTGTTCCTTTAATGCGATCTGGTGATATCCTGAATAGCAATCAAGAAAGGATAATAGGGCAGATCCTGCTGTTGAATCAACTATCTGATCAATGCGTGGTAGCCCAAACGGATCTTTCGGACAGTGTTTGTTGAGGTCTGTGTAGTCGACGCACATGCGCCACTCGTCTGTATTCTTTTTTTGTACTAGAACTGGGTTTGCTAGCCAATCTGGATGAAGGATTTCTCTGATGAATCCGGCTGCCATTAGCTTTGTGATTTATTTTTTAATTGCTGCCTTCTTGTCGGGTGAGAATCGTTGTAGCCATTGCTTCACAGACTTGGAGCCTTCATTGATATCAATTCTATGCTCAACCAACTCTCTTGGGACACCTGGCATGTCAGCCGGCTTCCAAGCGAAGATATCTTTGTTGTCCCGAAGAAAGTTGGTGAGCGCGAGTTCCTATTTTGCCGAGAGGTGGGCGCTGATGGTTGTCGTTTTGGAGGGATCACCGGTGCCCAGGTCGATTTACTTGACGTCGGCTTCTTTTGGTGGTGCGAGGATGCTGGGTTTTTAGCCGGTATCTCTAGTTCTTCTGGGCTTATTTCTGCTGCAATAGTGGCTATTTCTTTTCTACCATTGGCGGCTTGTGCTTTTGCTGTAATTTGGATTGCCTGAACGTCACAATCAAAAGCGCGCTTCAAATCACTTCGAAGAGAAAGGACACCATTAGGCCCTGGCATCTTAAGCAACAGGTACGGATAATGCGGTATTGCCATGAATTTTGCTAGTGCTGGGCGCCCGAGGATTGAGTGATATGATGAATCGAAGTCTGCAACTTCAAACTTGATGAACTCTGTATGGTAGTTCGAGGGAGTTCCAAAATTAACCAGTAGAGTGATTTGTCCAAGTGGCATCGCTGCCTTGCCGGGTACTATGCCATAAAAGGGGTGCTCGTTGGTGTAATCATCCTGGCGAGTTGTAGTCCCATCTTCCTTAGAGTTTCTGAAAAAAATGATGTTGAGTCCGGCTCCCCCGTCGATTAGTACTTTTGTGACAGTCATTCTAGCAACAGTTGGATCTAGAACCAGTGGGTAATGGCCTACATTTCCTACGCTAGTCCATTGGTCTTCTCTTGAAAATTGGATTGGATACTGTGACCAATTGAGATATCTTGGAGTAGCCGGTTCTGCTGCCATGATGGTTCGTAGTGCTAGCTTTTCTTGATGTTTGCTTATGGAATCTGGAACCCTGGCAAAGATCACTGCTACTGTCCCCCTAGATTTTTGGAATCCCTTGTCTTCGTGGTTGTCTTCTTTTTTTTGATTGTCTTCTTTAGTGTTCCCCTTACTATCTTTTCTTGTGTATCAATCATTGAAGGTGTAGCAATTTCTGATGGTGTGATTTCCTTTGGGGTGCAAGATGCAATGCATGTTTTCAATGTCATCATACGTTCTGGGTTTGGAAAACTTCCTTGATTTGTCATTCACCGCTACGGTGTTGTCTGGTCCACGTTTTCTCTCCTGATGTCTGTTGTTTCGATGATTTTGCTTATCTGGGTTGTCTCGGTTGTTTCTATCCGGGAACCTTTCTCGTGTCTTCTCCTCTGCAGTAATCGTCTTTTCTACTGTTCGTCTGAATTCTTCATTGTTTCTCAGGTTTTCTTTGCAGAAGTCCTAAAATTGCCACCTAGCCATGATTCTATGAGAGAAAGCTTCGATTACTTCTCGTTCGGTGATGTCATGTACTTGAGCACGTAGTTCGCCAAATCATCGATAGTAATTTCTGAGACTTTCGCATCCTTTCTTCTTGAGTTCTTTTAACTCTGTGTGGGTGATTTGGTGTGTAATGATACCCGTGAAATTTCCACAGAAAGCTCTTTGCAAGTCCTCCCAATTTATGATTGATCTTGGATTCAATTTGTCGAACCATTGGAGGGGCATGGTCTCTAGGGCCATGGGAAAAAATAGGGTCTTGATATCATTGTCTCCTCCGGCCAGTTCAATCGATTGCGAGTAAATCCTGAGCCACTGGTTCGGTCTTGCCATCATACTTAGAGTGGTTGGATGGCTTGAACTTGTGAGGTAGTCGTATTGAAGCAAGTCTGTTTGCAAAACAAGGGAATCTATCGTGTGTTCTGGCTTCTGTGTATTATGATTCAGCACCCCCTTCTTGCCAACTGTGATTTGGTGAGAGTAGTTCTGCGTGACTGTCTGAATAGGTGCTTTACTTCTGACCTTTCTTGGTTGTTCGACTCGGTCGTTTTGACTATGGTCCCTTCTACTTTCTCTGTTGTGACTTCCACTTGGTCCAAGTCTCTCAAAAGCGGACTTCCTTTGATTTTGATCTTCCTGCTCATGAGATGTTGACCTGGCAGATAGTCTTGAGCGGGTCCTTCCATCGTGCGTCCTTAGGACTATTGACCGGAGAAAGTCCCGGAGCTGTTCTTGTTTTTCACTGGGATGTGAGGTCGCTCTGAGTTCTTCTAGTGCTTCTCGGATCCTATCGTAGGGTGTATTTGTCGTGCGTCTTTGTTTGACTTCTCATTCTGATTTTCTTCTATTGTACTCGGGCAGATCTAACTCATATCTGATCCAAGCTTCCTTGCGCTGCCTAGCACGGTGTTGGCATCCTTGTTTCAACTTGTTTTTTCTTTCTCTGGCTTGCTTCTGATTCTTGGTCTCACCATCATGCCCCTGGGTAAAGGGTGATATGTTGGACTCAGATTCATCCGATGACCTGACGTCGGGCGCTTCTGGGGGAACCAATGGTGATCGAGGACGGCGAACCATGAATACTTCTCGTGCGTGAATTGTTCCGCTATCGGCGTCGGTTTCCACACTGTCGGAGTAGTTGATAACTTTAGTAGAGGCTTCGAGGTCGCAGATCGTGTCTCCTTCTTAGTACGGTAGAATTGTTGTTGTCATAGTGCCGACTAGTCGGGTATCGCTATCCACAAGAACGGAACCTAGCTAGTGGACAATGCAGTCTTGAGATGTTATAGTTAGTACGAGACCTTCCTGAGCTCCTTTTAGTGGCATTCTAAGCACCGGATCGAGGGATCCTTCGGGTCGTGTCTAATAAGATGATGCCATGTTGTGGAGTCTGAATGGAAAAGGACCTGACTTCTTGAAAAGACTCTGAGTGTACTCCGAGTTGTATTCTTGATAGGCCAAGGCCGCGCTCTTAAGCCCCATCGGAAAAGAACTCAGTTTCCTGGAAGAACTCGGGTAAGACTCCATTTCGGATGCGGAACCTAAGTTTGAGTCGGATGCGCAAAGTCGTGAAATCTGAGTTGGATCGGACATCGCGAGCTGCGTGAATCTTCCAGCGAGTTGATCTATCGTAGTCGCCAAAATAGAATGGTCTTCATGGTGATCCGAATCTTCGAGGAGATGGCTTTGGAGCTTGCCATTATCACCTGCCTCGTAGATCCATGAACCGAAGATGAAGGTTGATCCCGTCGAAAAGATCATGTTGTCAAGGTCTGTCGAGCTCTCAGATGCAAATTCGCCGAAAGCCCCTACCTGGCGCGCGAGCTGTCGATGTTTCACCACTGATAGCCTACCATGGGGGTACCCGGGGCAGTTTGTTCGGGCTTCAGTGTATGTAAAACTCGACGGTTAACGCAAGAGACAGTCGATTTATCCTGGTTCGGACCCTCGATCGTGATCGAGTAATAGCCCTACGTCCAGTCGGCATTAGCCTTTGTGTTGGATTGATTGTGAAGTGTTGTGTCGTAAAGTCCCATCTCTAGGGACCCTGCCCTCCTTTATATAGTCAGGAGGCCAGAGTCTTAGTCGGTTTACAATGAGAGTTCCTAGTAGGATTACAGAATAATACTACTACTAAGATTACATGGGAAGAATCCTAGTTAGACTAGATCTTCTCCCTTCCTTGCGGGGTATCCCATGGGTCCCGCACCGACATGTGGGAAGGAGGCTTCATTAAGATCAGTAATGAAGGCCAACAGCTGATCCAAGCAATCGACTCCGAGAGTTTGTTTTAGTGGATAGTCATAGCTTCGTGTCGGCCATTGGATTGAGAAAGAATAAGCATTGGTCCTAGGGATAGGCTTAGGCTGACATAAGTGAGCGCTAAGTCGAATCATCAGTGCAATTCAGAGTTGATAGATCTATTAAAGGAAGTTTTGTTTCACTTAATAAGATGCTTGGCCTGGATCGATCGATCGTTTAACCTTTGGTTTGAAAAGTTCTGGTGCAACCAATCAATAGCGATCGATGAAAAATATTTGAAGGGATATTATCCTAGTGTTTGATCAACACTTAACAGCCAATTCGTTTAGTCATCAGCTCTAATGGCCAGTACCAGAAGGGTATTGCCTCTACTTCAAAGAATGGAGATCTTCAAAGATGTGAAAGCCGATACGATATGTATCGCCTCTAGAGCAAAAGCGAAAACAAAGACAATCATGACATATGCAAGGATATCACACTAAGACACAGTCATGAAAGAGCAAGAGATTTTGTTCATTAGTTCACCCTAAGTACAAACTAATCAAAGATCTTGTTCACCACATCCTGAGTGGTTGTGATGTCCACAATGGCCTCAGCCACGTCGATGAATTCTTCAATCAGATCTTCATGCTCCTCGGGGCTGTCGCCCATCGGGAAGCCAGTCTCCTGGGCATGGAGTTCATACCCAGTTTGGACTTGCGCCACGGCCAGCGCCACCGATGCGCCGTGACGGACACCATGGAGAGCGATCTTCTGGACGCGGGCTGGGATGTCATAGAGACGAGCATTGATGAGGGGGCCCTAAGCATTGATGGCGTCCACGACTATGTTCGCCGTCAGTTGTAGGGACTCCAACTGCACCGTCAGGGCTGGCGATCACAGAAACAGGAGAGTTATCAATATAAAGGACAATGGAAATCGAAATAAAAGCGTTCCTGGAATTCATCTTACTCGCCACCATGGCGTTAGATTCGGCCAGCCGCGCCCGAACGGCACTGGCCTCTTCTTTGGCGGCGCGGAGGACAGCTAGGGAGACCCCAAGATGGATCTCAAGCTGGCCGTTCTCCCGAGTCACCTCAGAATAATGGCCTTGGGCCACCCTCCACTCTCGGAGGAAACGCCGGGCATCGTCGCCGTTGTAGGAGTCAAAAGAATCTGACGACGAAGCCAGCGTAGAAGACACAGCGTCAGAGGGCTCGCCGGCCCTGGGAAGAGGACGAAGACCGTTATTCAAAATGAATCTATAGACAAATTAGAATAGTTCATCATCACAAACAGAAGATGTCGATCTCACCTCATGCGTCGAAGGTGTTGGCTCACTAGCATGTTTTCCTCCGGAATCTCCTCCGCTGCACGCTTGCCTTGGTTGTCCTCGCTGGCCATTAGATCTACAAGAAGGGGAAAAGGATGCTATAGAGTTTGTAAGGGCAGAGAAGTGCAAAGGAACAGGAGCGATTGCAAGTGTAGATGGGTTCGAGGCTGGAGCCCTCGACTAGTATTTGAAGCCACGGAGCAGAGAGGTGGACGCCTCGGGACGTGCAAAAGGCAACCACAATTAATAGAAGGTGAAGCGCCACCTCACTAATACCGAAGAGAATACGGCGCCAAGTGACAAAGGACAAAAGATCGAGGGGTTCTCTTAATAGTAAAGGCCGTGTTTTCAGACTTAATTGGATTAAGATTGGAAGTCTGGAATCGGCTATTTTCAAATCGTCTCTTTAGCCAAAAACAAGAAGTACAATAAGGCTATGGAAAGTATGGTTGTAATTGATTCTACACAAGGCATATGTTGCTACACGAATTACAAGTCTAGAACATCCTGGATTGCTTTCAACACTTCTAGCCGGATAACATCAACTTCTGCGATTTGTTGCTTATCTTCTTCGGCTGATCCAGGAATGCTCTTGAGGCCACTTCGGATGACTCTGCCTTCTCTAACTTTGGCCAGTAGTTCCTGTTTCTTTTGTTTAATGGCATTGGGTATTTGAGCCAGGCTAGACTTATGACGATCAATGACAACCTTCACATTTTCCAGCTCCTTCTCAAGTTCTGCACGCCTGACTTCCAGTTGAGACAACTCTAGGTCGACACTGAGGGAGTTCTTCAAATAATCAATCAACTATGTCAGCTCTTTGGCCTCTTGCCTATTGGAGTTCCCCTTGGCCAATAAAGTTTCATAGTCGAACAGATTCCTCTAAGCCTTTTTCACCTTCAGGGCCTGATCTTCGAAAAAAGATAATGGTGACAAGACTTCGGAGAGAACTGGGGATGGATTACCCTTAATAGCCAAGAAGACTCTCTATGTTGAATCAGTGTCTTGGACCAAATTGGCTATATTCTTCTCAACCATTGACAATATGTCTCTTAGCTAATTTCTGGTCTCTTCTGACAAAGCTTTCTTAGAGGAGGTGGCTGATGAGCTGATTTCATCTTCATCAAGATACTCCTCAAGATTGAAAGAGTAGCTCAGGGCTGGAAGATCGAGTGCCTACATATAAAGAAATCTTGGTTAGGAGGTTTGAATCAATTTATAACAAAATGGATGGTGAAGAAGATACAATACCTTTTCTGTAGTAGCCTCTATCTGAAGAGGAGGAACAACTGATGATGCATCAGTAATATCTGGTTGAATCGGCTCTGGACTCTCCACATTGATATCTGTAAACATCAGAGAAAATTTTTAGTTCATGTTCGTTACAAAGAAAATAAACTGAGCATATGACTTTCTTACCATTAGTTGTGTGCTGGACTTGGGGATAAAAGTTGATGGCGTGGTAAGAAGTCAGATGAGGGATAAAAGTTGAATAGAATCAAGAATCTTTAAGAAAGCACTTCGGCAGCATCAAAGATAAAATGGAAGGACTCACATCTTTTGCCGTTTTGAAAGCATCTGTTGTTTCAACCAAAATCGGCTCTTCTTGGGGATCGGTTGATGAAGGTTTAATTGATGCCGAATCAAACGCTTGGGACAACAGCTCCGCACCTAGAACCGATTGGGATGTAATAGTTGACAACTATGAAGAAAGAAGATCAGCAGTTGAATATCATTCTGAGAAGGAGACAAATTGTTTACCTAAGCAGCTGACGGTCTTGTTCTATGAAGTCTCTTCCTAGTAGTGGTTTTCTAGGTAGTCCCTTGAGCCGGCTTGCGCTTTGAATATTGATATGTCATGATGGTGGAGGCAGCATGAGTTTTCATCAACTTCTTCAGTGAAGGTATGGCTGATCCTATTCTTGAAACTGGGCATGGTGGCTAATAATCTATAGGACGCCCCTTCCTATCCAAGCTTGGAGGATCAAATTCAGCATCCTGAAAAGGTCAGTTAGAATAGTTGGCAAGAGAATTCATCGAATAATTTTCTTAAAAGGAGATGGCAAGTTACCTCTCTATCAGAAGCGAATTCCCCATCCAGAGCTATACACAAAGGGTGGACCAACCCACAGAAAAGATGGGAGTGCCATTCTTGCCACCAAGAGAAGCTGACTCTAATCCAGTCATGCAAGCAAAGGGAAGGAAGATCTGATCCCAGTTGGAAAACTCTAGAGGCTTCTAGTACTTTGTTGATGTCTTCTCTTGACCTCAGTATATCCTTGAAGAAGAGTCAAGGAGGTAATTGGCCAAGACCAAACTGACGAGCTACGAAAGAAGGGTTGTAAAACTCATAGGTTGGAAGGTTGCCTAGGAGAAAGGAGCCTATAGCCATTTTGCCACGACCATGATGAAATTCGGCTGCAAGGACATAGGGCTTAATGAAGGAATTAAAGATTGTAGCCGCCGTCTCGTCCAAACAACCAGATTCAAATCGAAATTTGAATGGGAAAATCAACTCATTGTTCTCATCCTCCTCATATGGTAGCCAAGTCAGGATTTCTGCATCAAACCCTCTGTAAAACTTTTTGAAGAGATAGCCAACATCAATATCGATTGTTTTGGCCGATGCAGCCTCACCATAGCTTGTACACTGATAGGTTCTTCCTTCTTCGCCTCTATATTCTTCATCAAAGTTGGAGGAAGGGAAACTCAGGTTTCTGAGATCAAGCCTTACAATCTTATGCATGTACAGGTTAAGCCACAGTTGTATCAGCCACCAAGGGCCACTGATAGTATGCATTGGTTTATTCTTCAGTAATTGGGCGGCTACCTAGTACATCAAATAATAAGTAGCTCCTATCAAATACTTTCCAAGAGGGGTATCCTTGCCTAATGCTAAATGCTCTACCATGAGTTTATGATTATAAGTCAGACCACAAGATGACCCACAGAAAATGAATCTTTCTAACCACCTATTCAGAAGGGCCACATATTCTCTTTGGCTAACAGTTGATCCATCTCCAATGTGGTTCAGAATGTAACTAGCCCATCCTGTGCAGTCTGATATTTTGGCTAATTTCTTGGAACCGGCACTCAAGTACTCATAAGGCTGCATTGATCCAGTAATTCTAAGGCCGATCAACATGTAAACATTGGCCAAAGTGATGGTCATTGGACCATGACCAAATACAAAGGCATTCAGGGCATTGGACCAGAAATAAGATGCGGAAATCAGGAGTGAATCATTCCTCTCCATCCCGGACAACGAGAGTGTCAAGCATTGATTTAAATCATAAAGCTCCCAATCTCCACCCTTTTTCTCAGACACCCTACGGAACCAATTTCTCCATCCCTTAGGCATTTTGGGCAAATTTTTTAAGGGAGTTTTGGTATTCCAAGAGGACAAATCCACTACAGACTGTTTGAAGGGGATTTGGTTGGTTTCTTAATAGATGAAATCAGATGGATCAGGATCACCCATAGGCCCAAGAAAATAAACATTAGAAGCAACAGCTGATGGAATCAAGATTTCGTTCCTTATTTCCTAGAAATAGGATAAAGTAAATTTGAGGACAAAGGAAATACAGGGTAGCGACCGACACTTTGAGAATGGGAACTTGAAAGCATATCTCGGGGACGTGGTGGCTGGTCGCCATTACCGCTGAGACAAATTTGAATCCGAGGAAGACCGCTTGAATAAAAGCTTGATGGGACGGGAGATTTGCTAGGGTTGAGGCTTTGGCGATGGCGGCGTTGGCTGTTAAGATTTGCACGAGAAAGAAGGGGAAAGCAAATAGTCCGAGTGAGTTGAAAAAGATACTATTGGGACATTATATAAGACTCGGCTCGGGAAGTCAGGAGTCGCGCGTATATCTCGGAGAAAAAACGGTTGCGGCGTGGTAAACAGATAAATAGGAATTTTGGAATAAAATCATTTTTATCCCAAAATTGGGGGGCATATGTTTACACCAAAATTTGGAGAGAAGAACACGGGAGCTTGAAGCTTCCAAAATTATGTCGATCAAGGACTCAATTGCATGAAGATTGATATCAGCTGATTCAGAGGAGACACTAGAATCGGCTCTCGTTGAATGACGTCAGTAAGTGACCATAATGGGCTATAGTTGGCGTCGGGAGATGCATATCGGACTCTACAAAAAGAGAAAGATTAGGGTCCAAGTTATCTTAAGATTAGGAATGTTCTCTTTTATACCAAAGATTGTAATGAGTCATACTCGAATAGGATTCATGTTTAGGCTTCGGGTATAAATATTGGACCCCGACCACTGTAAAGGACACAATCAATCAAATAAAAGTTACTTACTTTTTTGGCTCTGGCCTCCCTTTGTAGTAGGAGTAGAGTAGATCTCAGTGAGTTCTTCAGCAAGCAGGACTGCATCAGTCTGGCCGACCTCCGGCTTGTCTATAAGTACCGTCATGGCTTATACTTCTATTCGTATGACTGCATCGATCCGGTCGACCTCCACTGCGACTATGGTATAAGCTAGTTATCAATTCTTATCTAGTTCAAGTACGGCTGCATCGATCCAGTCGACCTCCACTGCTCGAACTAGATTAAGGTAAAGTTATCAGCTCTATCTAAGGGTGGCGTCCTTCAGGTAGATTCATTAAGTTACCGATCTTGCTGATGTTTTCATTGTTATTAGTTTACAGCAACATCAATTCGCCTCGTCGAGATCGAATTAGATCGGCCTCATATCCTTTAGATCCGTCATTTGTTTCGTTACAACACGATGTTATCTACCTTGAATGATGGTTTATGCTTCATCAGCTATTTTTACTTCAATCTTGATCATGGATAGTATGCGGTTGAGGCATGAATAATCTTGAAGAGGTTTGCTGGCTAGTTGAATATGGTTTATAGTTCACCATTATGGCTGTAACGATCCGGTCGATCCCCACTGATGTCACTGTAGATTGGGGGATGCTAGTTAGTAGATCTATTCCTGGTTAGGCGTGACATTAGGTGTTTGCTATGCTTGCATCGGCTAAATAGCCGATCGCCTGTGCGTTAATGCCTACGGTGTGCGTCCATGATTCTGTTAAGCGTGAATAGATCTGTGTGCTTTGAGGGCTTGATTCGTCGTCTTTTTCATGGCTGCATCGATCCGGTCGAACCCTACTATTAGGGATAGCGGGTTGAGTCTAAGGAGTCCACGGGTTTGTTTGTGTGAAATAGTCGATTATTCGCATGTTGTAGTCGTTTTCACCTGAATCGGCTATTTTAGTCGATTCATCCGAGCCTTCACGTATAGCATGTCTTTCGGAAAGCCTGTTGAAGTACGGATGTGTTTGCGGATTCTTCGGTTTTAGTTTGTTACTATCATCATAGCTGCCATCGATCCGGTCGAACCTCACTATTGGTGGTAATAGATTAGATTCAAAGCGTTTGTAGATACGTTCGTATCAGATAGTCGATTCATTTGTGTGCTATATCTTTTCCTAATTAGATTCATCGGCTTAATGGTTTACACTAGCAATATCTGTCTAGCTGATGATCTTATTTACATATACGTGCACTGTACCTGTCAATACGAAATTAATCACTACCCATAAGCTTTACAGTCCGTAATAGCCTATTTCTGTGCGGATCAGCTATTTAGTCGCCTTTCGTGTCTGGCTGCTCCCGAAGCGGCACACTTGGAACTGTTTGGGCACATACCGGCATGTTCCACCTTAAATTACTGATAAATTTTCTCTCCTTGTCAATTATAGGGTTAAATTGACTGGCACGTCTCGGGAGGAGTACGTAGGATCGATCGTCCCTGCGTTGAAGCCAGGCAGATCTCTAGCTTCATCGAGCAGACCCTTCCGGCTTGCTCGTGTGCCCGGCACGAGATGAATTTTCGTGCCGACAAGACCATATAATGACTTTAATAATTTACACACCTTGCCTTGTTGACCATTTGCTATAAACCCATCTGGCTGATCCATATAGATCTCCTCCTCTAACTCTCCATTAAGGAAAGCTGTCTTAACATCTATTTGATGAACGATAAGACCATAGGAGGCTGCCAGGGAAAGCAAAACTAGAATTGTAGTCAATTGGGCAACCGATGAATAAGTATCAAAGTCAATCCGAGCCTTCCTTTTGAGTATAACCCTTAGCCACAAGTCTTGCCTTATACCTCTCGATAGTACCATCAGGCCTAAGCTTTTTTCTGAACACCCATTTGCACCCTATAGGCTTTCACCCATAGGGACGATCAACTATTTTCCAAGTTCCATTAGACACAATAGAATCCATCTCACTACGTACTGCTTCCTTCCATAAGTCAGCATCAGGAGAGGAATACGCCTCTTCAATGGTCGTTGGTGTGTCATCCACATGGTACACAATATAGTCATCGCCAAAAGACTTTGCAGTCCTCTGTCTCTTACTTTTTCTAGTGACTATAGTGTCATCCTCCTCAGGATTTTGCATATAGGGTTTCTCAATTTGTTCTATCGGAGTAAAATTTTCATGCTCATGGGGAATTATAAATTCAAGACCAATCGTGCTAGGTGCATTTTTTCATGAGAAATTCATTCTAAAAAATATAGCATCTCTAGATTCCATGATTGTATCAACAGCCATCTCAGGAACACTAGAATTTGTAATTAAAAATCTATAACCCACGCTGTGAATAGCATAACAAAGAAAAACACAATCAACAGTCTTTGGTCAAGCTTTCGCTTTTTATTTATTGGCACATTCACCTTTGTCAAATAACCCCAAGTTCACAGGTAAGAGAGATTTAATCTCTTCTTCTCCTATTCCTCGAATGGTGTAATTTCTTTGTTCTTTGTGGGCACCCTATTCAGGACATGACACGCTGTCAATATAGCCTCACCCCACCATTCCTTAGATAGTCCCGCAGTCTCTAACATGACATTAACCAAATCAGTTAACGTGCGGTTCTTTCTCTCTGCAATCCCATTGGACTGTGGTGAGTATGGTGGGGTCCTCTCATGAATAATTCCATACACTACGCAAAACTCAGAAAATTCATTTGAGAAATATTCTCCCCCGTGATCGGACCGCAAACGCTTGATTTTCTTCTCAAGTTGACTTTCTACCTCAGCTTTATAGACTTTAAAATAATGCAATGCTTCATCTTTAGTTTTCAATAAATACACGTAGCAAAATCTAGTACAATCATCTATAAATGTTACGAAGTATCGTTTACCGCCTTTAGTCAATTCGTCATTCATTTCACATAATTCAGAATGAACGAGTTCTAATGGTGCCAAGTTCCTCGCCTCAGCAGCCTTGTGAGGCTTGCACGGTTGCTTTGATTGCACACACACACCTAGCACTTAGAGTCTTTGACTAAGTTAAATTTTAGGATTAAATTTAGATTTGCAAGCCGCGTGAGATAGCCAAAATTAATGTGACAAAGTCGTGAATGCCATATATTCGACTCATCCGAAACATTAATATTGTTCACTACTTTATTACACACATCATCAAGCAAAGATATGCGGAACAAGCCTCCGCAATCATAACCTTTTCCAACAAATGTTCCATGTCTCGACACAACACACTTATTGGACTCAAGCATAATTTTAAAGCCATTGCGACACATTTGAGAAACGCTAACAAGATTCTTCTTGATGGAGGGGACATGCTGCATGTTCTTTAATAGAACCGTCTTTCCTGAAGTAAACTTTAGAACGACTGTACTATCACCAAGAACACGCGCATGCAAACTATTTCCTATCAGCAAGGCTCCAGTCCTGACGGCTTGATAGGAAGTAAACAAAGAAACATCAGCACACACATGAATATTAGCACCGCTATCCATCCACCACTCAGGTGAAAGACAAACTGAAAGAACAAAAGGTAAAGAATTACCATACCCAGAGGTTCTTGATGACATATATGTGCATGTGTATATCTCTAACAAATGCTACAGCATGCAAATATGATATACTGATCGATACAGTAAGTACGCAAAGTACTGTAATCACAGAGATAAGAGTGTACCCAGCGGAGGGTCCCATGCCGAGGGCATCGAAGGCTCCGTTCGCATCAGACATAGTGCGTTGCTCGAAGTCGTGGACCACAGTCGATGCAGGAAGGTGTTCACAGTGTAGTCCCACGAACAGTCACCAGGAAGAAGACATGTTCCACGAGTGATCACCAGGAAGAAGACATCGGACGAGCAGTCGCGGAATCGCTCCCCAAAAACCTAATCGCCGCCCACCCCGTGCAAGGTTCATAGGCGGACGAGGGTTTCGGAGGCACCTGCTCTCCCGCTACTCCGTGCGCGTAGAGCTACGGGACGAGGAAAGCCAAAGAGCGGCTGGAATGTGGTCTCTTGGAAGCGAAGGGAGGGGAAGAAGACTGACAGAGGACTTTCTGTTTTCTACCTACGGCGGGGAGGGAGAGATCCAGTGGAGGAATTCAGGAGTCGAAGACAAGGAGAGACGATAACTGGCACAATCAACTCGTCTCCACCATCAAGGAGAGATGCGGTGGGGAGGGAGAGAGCCAGCGGAGGAATTCAGGAGTCGAAGACATGGAGAGACGGTAACTGGCGCAGTCAACTCACCTCCACCATCAAGGTGAAAAACTCCTATAATTATGTGGATTAAGTGGCAAAACCTGGCCACGCCCACCCATCCGCCCGCCTGCCACAGCCCTGGCCCGGCCCGGCCGGCGACGGCGGCGCATGGGCGCGTGTGGCACTCTTTTGTCATTTTCTCAGCTTCTCAATTAAGATAGATAATTTCCAACCAAATAAGCTGAGTAAACATTCAGTCTAAATCCCCATACGATATTAAACCATACAACGCTTAATGTTACGTACCATAGAGTTTTATTTGATTTATTAAATATTATACAGGCCAAACCCATAATATATCCAACAGCCACCGGACCAACCGCAGCTCAAGGTCTCGCCCTGGCCACCGCCGTCGAGTTCGCAGACGAGTTCGGTCCAGAGCCGGCCACCACCCAGGCAGCCAACAAAGGCCACCCCGAGGAACCACGGATCCAAGCCACAAGACCCCGGATCCATGGGACCCTGGCCAGAGAAGCCGTCGCGGCAGCGCGGAAGCCAAGCACCCATGGGAAGAGGAAGGCGGGGAGGGAAAGGGATGGAGCAAGCAGCTTGTGCGGGCAGCACCCCACCGCCACCTTCACTGCGGCCGCACAGCCACCAGCGACGCGCTCAGGTGGCGGCGAGGACGCACGAGGAAGGCACGGAGTGCTGCGGTGGCGGAGCGAGGCTTCGCCCGAGTCGCCCCATGAGGAGCGACGCGGGGGTCCAAAAAGGATTGTCATCCGTGATCTTACATGTAAGATATAAGACTCCTATTCAATCTCAAATACGTCTCACGGTACGTCTAAAATCCCTCCGACAAAAGTCATGTTTATTTTAGATACATGAGTCAAGTACGACCTATATCCTTACGTGCACCATCTTGTAAGATGTAAGACTCCTATTCAATCTCAAATACGTCTAAAATGCCTCCACCATAAGTCATGTTTATTTACGACTTCTATCCTTGACGTGCATCATCCTTTTTTAACGTTTATTTTAGGTACATAAGTCAAGTACAACTTCTATCCTTGGTCTACACCATCTTTTTTTTTTTGACTCCTAACGCGTCTGTGATTGAACTTGCACGCAGCCATCTACGGAGGGATAACGGACCACGGAAACGACGCCGGCCTAACTCGCAGTTATCGGATGTACCAGAACCAAATGTGACATCTAATAAAGAACGGAGGGATTATATTCTTTGACTCTTTTGTGCCTCACGTCATGGCACGAATTAAAGCTAGGTCGCACTATTATTCGATGTGGTAAAGTTCGCTTAGTTAAAGCCCAGATGACGACGTCGCGCATCATACAATGTCGGGTAGCATGCGGCCCTATAAACACCCATCACCCCATACTCCTTTGTTCCATGAACCGGCAAGGCAGCCAAGTGTGACATAGTATCAGCTTGCCATCACGAACGAGTGACAATAACCGATCGAAGATCGAACAGAGTTTCAATGATGGCGTGCAGGGACGAAGGGAAGCCCCCCCCCCTAATACTCTGGTTGCAACAGGAGATGTAACGACCCGAGAGTCGTTACACCATAGACTCTCATTTTTTATACCCAAGACATAACCCATCGAACTCCATGGACATCATCAACAACCTAAACCCAAGAATGCTAAAGTCCTAGCAACCAACTATCTGACGACACACCGAGTCAACTACTGGTCAACTAGGCCAATCGAGCAACTCTCAAAGAAGAACGCCACTTGAAAAATCTAACTCAAGACATGTGTGTTCACTAAAAGGATAACCGAGGCCATTGCAAGCCTCAACATGGACTCAAGGTCAGAGAGATCAGGTTCTTAGGCTTGGATAGGCAAAACTAGAATATATCGGACATTCCGCCATATCTATCGGACCATCCAATGAAAGTGCAGAGACTGCAGATTGAGTGGAAGGGAGCTGTCATCCTTTAAGGGGCATGGCCCACATGTCAGCACGAGTGGGAGATATTTCTCAACACCTGAACCTCAGCTCCACTCACTCTCCCCTCATTTCCCAACACACACTCTCTCTAGAAAGAAGAACAAGAGAAGAAAAGGACGAACTAGAGTGAGAAAGTGGAGAAGAAGAAGATAGAAGAGAGAACCAAGATTGCGAAGGGTAGCAAGATCAGCATCAAGATCAAGCACTTGGGCTTCCACAATCTCTCATCCCATGGTTAGCTCAAGAACTCTCTCTTCTTATTATCTTGAGATCAATCCCTAAACCCTAACTCAAGCCTTCTCTCTTGCATGGATGGACATGAGGATTACTTGATCGAAAGCGATCCAAGGAAGAAATCTCTCTCTTAAACTTGGAAGCAAGGATGACAAGTGTTGGGTCTTCAACCTTGATGACAAGGAACTCATCAAGAGCCCAAGCTAAGTTGCCATGCTCAATCTCTCTAAATCTTAAGAGTTTTCCTCCTATTAAGGAATCACTAGTTACACTAGTTAACCCAAGCCAAACCATAAGTAACCTAAGCCTAGTTACCTACCTAAGATACACTAAGAGTGTCTTGCACATGCATGAAGGCCTCAACCCAAGATCTAGACATGCATCCCAAAGTCTTCGCCCAAGAACCCAAGAGCATAGATTCTGTCGCCCATCTGACGCAGCGTCCGCCATTAGGACGGAGTGTCCGTCAATTCTTGAGTCTAGCCACCAACAGCCTAAACTCCCTTCTGAGCGACACAACGGAGTGTCCACCACCCGCGGCGGAGTGTCCACTGAATAATAAAGACTCACAGTCAGAGAACACGAGAGCACCCAGTCCTTACCGGAGTGTCCATCACTCATGGTGGAGCATCCGACAAATTATAAGAAATAATTATCCAGTAATCCGAGAGTACACAGTTCATACCAAAGCGTCTGTTAGTTGATCGGACCATCCGACAGTAGCAGCGAACCTTAGAATCGGTTAAGTCCTGAATCTATCGGAGTCTCCGTGACCTCCCACGGAGTATCCGCCAACCTGTACAGAGCCAAGCAGAGACACCACATCTTGGAGCCCTACACAGCAGAGCGTCTGTCATCTAGGACGGAGTGTCCGCCAGTCACAGAGAGTGTGAGTTGGTTTAAGTAGCCTACCCAAGTAACCAACCATCACCTAAGGAGATTAGCTGCTAATAATACAATGGTAGAGCCTGTAACACCCTAGGTGTTTGGCTTCCACTAATTGCATTTTATTTCATAAACATGTGCATCATCTATCTCATCATGTCATTGTTACTGAAACATGCATATGCAACATTTTCAATTGTATGTGTTTCATGCTTGATTGCTTAGAATGGTAGTAGTGCAACATGTGAATGTAACATGAAATTCTCATACTTGAAACATGGCAATATGGTAGTAATGTGACAATTATAAAATGACAACAAAGTCATGAAACATGTGAAACATGGAATTGAAACATATGAGTGAATTGCTTGTTTTAGTTGCTTTATCACATGTGATTATTAGAAATTGGTATAACAATTGTCTAAAGTGGTTGATCATGGTCTAATACACCTTAACTACACTTAGGTTACTTGTTGGGAGATTGTTCATGTAGATCAAAATGACCAAAATGCCCTCAAGTGGAGGTTTGACTTGAATTGACCCTCGGAGTGTCACTGTTTGACTGGTTCAAAAGACCAGCTTAGAGGCTTTGCATGGCTGTGCACTCTTTACCAAAATTGTAGCCAATTTATCAAGGAACAAAAGTCTCAATATGACCATCTCATGAAAATGGCTAGAACATGTTCACACAAGGCCCACAAGTCGATTTTTCCCTGCTGAGTCTTACTGAAAAATATTTCTAAGTCATAACTGCATTTTCAGTTGGATCAAGCCAACTTTGGCTTCATGTAACTTTGGATCCACGATGATTTAGGTGTTGGTCTTTGAAAAGAAGTTGTAGATGGATGGTAGGCCTACATTTTTCATGTATACTGTTTTTGCAATAGATCGATGGATTAGCCGTGTTGACGCGTCGAATACGTGCTGTCAGGCTTGTCATTAACACTGAATCGCGATTTTTCAGAAAACGTTCAGTGAACGTCGTGGCTGACCGGTTTAGAAAGCAAGCGCCGCGTGTTGCCACCCGTCGCCGGCCTTCTGCTCGCGCAGGCCACGCGCCGAGCGCATCCTGGCGCTGCTGGCCGCGACATGAGAACCCCGCGCGCCTGCCGACCGACTCGCCTGCTCCATTTGCTTTTCCTCCGCTCGCCTGTAGCTCCGCAACAACAGAGCAGTAGCTCCACCATTGCCGACCGCGCGTCGCCGTCGTCGTGCGCGCTCACCATCGCAAAAACGCATCGGCTAGCTCGTTCGTAGCCTCGCCATGGTCTTCTCTACCTTCTCCACCTCACCGTCGGTCCAATCGAGTCTTGGTAAGGACGTATGTGTCGTTTTCTTCCACCGCCGCCGTGGCTGTTCTCGCCGGAGATGGCGCTCCACACGGCCAGCTGTCCTCGCACCCTTGCCATCCCTCCTCTGTCTCGTGCTAGGTCATAGGAGCACTGCTGAAGCTCGTAGGGTCTCACATTCGAGACGTAGCGCCGTCATCTCGCCGGAGCCGGCCATGCTGCGGCCGTGCGCCGCCGTGCTCATTGCCAACCCCGGTAGCCACGCCAATAGCTTCAATTGAGGGCACCAATAGATGCGCTCGAGTGAGTTGACCGCCGTAGCACCGCTGACTTCGCCGGAGGAGTCACCGGCGATGAGCTTCGCCGTCGTATCCTTCTCCTCCCCTGCCTGTCTCTCTATCACGTGGGTCCCGCGTGCCAGCCGCTGAGGCTCAGGCGGGAGCCAGCTTGGGCTGCGCCGCGTTCTAGGCCGCGCTGGCGTATGCGGGCGTGGGCTTCGTGGGCCGCCGTGTCCTTCGGGCCGGCCCAGCAGTAGAGTAGGATTTCTTGTTGTGTTTTGTTTTATTTATTTCACAGATTTGTGTACATATTCAAAAATATGTAGCTCTTAGATGATAGATCCAAATAATGTGGTTCTAATTTTTTTTAGTTCATGATAATGTCTAGTATTTAATAAAAATATTATATGGGCACATGTTTTAGAAATTTTGGATGAATTAAATAGGACTTTGAGATGTGTTTTTAGATGCATGCAAACTTGTTTGAATTTTATCTTGAGTTTCTATGGTCCAAAAATTATGAAATTTTGTGGGTAATCTATTTTTGCTTAGTATAAGCTCTGGTTAAAATTTTAGAGCTAGTGCATGTGTAGTTTTTGAGTTATAGAATTTCCTTTTATCAATGGATGGATCTTGTGTGAATTTTCATAATTTTTCTATAGATCCAGTTAGGGTAAAAATTGGTGAGTACTGTTCTTATGCTAGAATGATGCTAGGAAAAATATGAAATCTGTTGCTTGACACTTTTCATTAGGGTTTCCTAATTATGCTAAAAATAGACATGCTGCCTGTTATTTTGAATACAGCAAGTTCTGCTTACCCAATGACTTTGAAATTTTTATGGTAGTCTATGTGAAGCATGAGATAGCTACTGTAATTTTTGTAGATTTTTCTGAATAGTTTTACTATATAGTGCTTTAATCACCTAATTAACTAAAGAAATTAGAAAAGGGCATTAAATAAATTGTTTAGAAGTTGGCACTAGACTTTCTGATGTTTCTTTGGTATGCAAAACATGTTGGTAAACTTGGTTTGGTCCAATTATGCTTTTGCATCATCATTAAATAATTAATTTAGTAACCCTGTCATTTCTGGACAGATTCTAGGTTTACTGGAATTCGATTTGGTTAACGTAAGAATCATGCTTTGATGTTTACAAATGAATTGTAGAGAATTTCATAAGCTTTCCAGAATGTCCTTATGCAAGTCATTTGGATTTGTAGAACTCTGGTTGTGATTGAATTAAGAGACTACTTGTGTGCATATGAAACTTTAAATGTTGATTTATGTATGCCTTTACTATTTCTAAGTTGTGGTAATGTTCCTAGGTGTTAGGCCTTTAACTAAAGATGAGCATCTTTATCTTAGGTTATGCAAGTTAGGTAAGTTGATCTTGTTCTTCAAGTTAAGTTAGATACCTGTTTTTAAATGATTTGAATAGAGCTATTCTTAATCGGAAAACGAGTGTCCAGTAATGTTTTCGTTAAACACTTACTGTGATTCATTCATCATGAGCATCATGTCATTCCTTATGCATCCATGATATTTATCTTGTGCATCGGCATGCAATAGGTGTACCGGAAGGAGTGACCCTGCTGGAATTTGAGGAACCGAGCGAGCAGCAGCAGCCGACACCGGAGATTCAGGAGGAGCAGCCTTCAGGAGAAGTGCCAGACGAGGTCGCCGTTGAGTGCTCAGATCACCGTCCGTGCAACTTTGTGAAAGGCAAGCCCCAGAGCATATTAAGCCTCCTAATTTTCGAAATGCAGTTACAGTATTATTGTTACATATATATATTGTTGCATTAAGTTTAGGTGTTGGATGCAAACACTTGCCGCATTGGTTATCCAATCCTTGTCCAGATATTGATACCCTGAATCCTATGTAGCTCAGGCTCATGTAGTGCTTAGCCCTGCTCAAACACGGTAGAAGTCGGGTGATTTCCTGTCACCTGCGAGATATAGGAAGATACATATGGCACGGTTGGCTATATTTGCTATCGTGGAAAAGAACCAGTCTTAATTTGAAATGAAGACCGGACGGAGGCTTGCCGGTTTGTAGTGACTCCGTCTGTGTCGATTAAGGACTGAATCTTGGAGCCTTTCATATTCATGTTGAACGCATGCCTCTCTCTTAGTTGGCCGGGTCTGGAGACCGACCATGAAGCTGAGTAACTCACCTCAGGCTGGGAGTCGATAAGTATAAAGTGCGCCTCGGAAGGGAGCCGTAGGCGTGAGTCCAAGGGTAGGTGATTTAAAAGTCCTGATCGTCCTGGCAGAAGGGTAATCCCTGAGAGTGCTGGCGCTGATCGAACCCGCAAATTTGGTTCCTGAGTTGTTCCAAAGGTGACCCACGGCTACCCTTGCTAAGTATGCCAGGGTGAGAGTTAGGAATACCCCCTCAGCTGAGTTGTAATTCGATTCGAGTCTCCGTCTCTCCCGGTTAATGAGAACTTGACGGGCTTATCTCCAATGTAGATACACTTAATAACATAATGGTTCGAAAATGATGATATGATGATGACAGCCTTATTATACCTGCTATGGTTAATATTGTTTGCTCCTAATAAGTGAGTGCTCTAGTACAGGTGCTAATCTAGTGGACAGGTAAATGATGATAAGTTTGATGCTAAGTTTAAATTGGTTACTATAATCATAAGCTCTTTTATGCAACTATGTCAAGCTAGCCCACCTCATAAGCCTTGCATGATCCTTGGTGTCTTTTATTTCTGGTTTTTGACGAGTAAGTCTAGCTAAGTACCTTCTCGTACTCAGGGTTTATCTCCCACCTATTGCAGATGACCAGTTCTACTTTGGTTGCTGCAAGTACTGCCTTCTCCTAGCTGGAGATGAAGACTATAGACCATTGGGCGCGGTCTCTACTAGTTCTCATACCTGATAATGCTTTTGTGGGACATGACTCAAACTTGGCAATGTATTTGAAACTATGAAGTTATGTACTAAACTATGTTGCTTCCGCAAATTTGAACCTGGTTTGTAATATTTTATTCGCACTCTGATGGATGTAATCCGAATGCTACTTATGAAATGTTGTAACGGATGATGTGTTGTGTTGAATCACTACGGTCTTGGTTTGTATGTCGAGAGTTGGTTGAAATCCTTCGTGATTTCCGGACTACCGGGATTATGGGAGCTTAAGTACAGGAATTTGATCGCTTCGGTGATTGTTTTTGTACTTATGTTCTTATGATTTGGTCGGTTCTGTTATAGAGCCATAGTTACATGTCTCTTCCTAAGTTTCCAATCAACCCCGAATCTCTTCATCTATCACGCAACCGTCTCCAACCCTCGGATCCTCTCTTTTCATGTTCGGTTATCTCATCTTGTAAGGATCATGGTGAGTTGTCATCACTAACCGGATCGTCAGGAATTAGCAACATCACCAGGCAGGCACCCCCACTACTATGAACCCTACTTTGTATACTTATGAAGTCTCATTATGAGTTGTGCATTACATGTAGTCGGATAATAGTCTTGATCACCTTACACTTAGAGTCACTCATTAATCTGGTAGAAGCCTCTCATCTAAACAATGGGAAGGGCAACGCTTAATTGCTTAATGCTTAGTTGCTTAGCAATGGTAAAAGTCGAGCATGAGAAGGGTCACTACTACAGATTGACTTATCACTGTCGCCACTTTTACTGCCGTAGCGATAAAAGCGTCGGTGTGATACTTCCACCGTCGTTTGGACCAATAGGGAGGCCTCCTAAGGAAGGAAACTGGTAGTTGAAAACCATCAATGCGGTGGTGGTAGTGGGGTTGAATTCCACCGTCGTTTGGAACGCCGAGTCAACTAGGATAGACGTTATGGCTGCCGGCCCTACATGACCGTTTGGTGTACCAGCGGTAGTAAATTCATCGTGAGTTATTCCCCCATTTCCCAACTACCCACAACACAGTTGCAACCATTACTTTCCTACAGAGTATGCCTCGTCTTCCCTGATGCTTATATTAACTGCTCCTCTCTGTTTCTCCATCTTCAAGGTTGGCCAATTTAAGTCGGGTCTGGATGCGTTTCTTGGCAATCCACACACTCCTTCCTCCTTACGGAGTAGATACAGACAAAGCTCTTGAGCCAACCAGCTATATTTTCTTCATCGCCATGGTGCTCCTTCTCCAACTCCTCCAGTGGCAGCAGCGGCGTTGGGAGAAGGCCTTCAAGATCGTGTACTACCGACATCTAGGCGCAGCGGGGGCTGCTCGATCTAGGTGCTAGTGGAGGTTTTGCGATTAAGGGGGTTCGCTTATTTGGACAAGCCAAGGGGTACTCAATGCACTTTGGTATCCCTGGTTTGCCCTGCGCATTTCTTGTGCCGATTCACCATCTGGTGCCCTGGCGATCCTCCTTCCTCTAGAGCAGCAACAACGATGGCGACACTTCTCTTTCCCTCCTAGCCGCCTCCTCTTCTTCAATGCCTCTATCTCCCTCGCGCTCGTGACCATGAGAGTTGCAGCAGGGAAGGTAAAGCACCTCACTGAGATGCTCCTCTTCTTGCCTCTACCTCTCTCGCGCTCACGACCATGAGAGGTGCAGCAACAGGGAAGGTAAAGCACCTCACTGAGATGCTGGTGGAAGTTTTGCGAGGTGCTGCCTCGTCCTTAGCTTGCACTGCTTGTCTCCAACTCGACTATGGGATGTACCTGTACTTGACATGTCTTTGTTATTGTACGCCCAGTAGTATTCGATAGGTCTTTGTTATTGTACATCTGTGGAATGTAACTGAAGTTATTAATGAAATTGTTGTGATGATTGTTGGCGGTCTTTACTGATCAAATCCGACAGCCAATTAAGACACAAAAGGAGGAGAAATAAGCAATCTTGATCACATATACATTTACTACTAACCAAGTTCCACATATATTTGGAGAACATTATTTTGTAGGTCACAAACACAAATACATGGAATAATTCACTGAAAGACACTTTCTGACCCTGATTTGCGCAAAGAAACAAGGGAGACGCCCATCAAATCAACTCAACTAGGGAAAAACCTCATGGAGCAGTGACCCATGTCTAGCCCAAGGCCTACCACGCGAAGGCGGTGGTGAGGCAGCTCAGTTAGGGGGCGGCTGACCCCTAGGGGCGGCCGACCCCCTGCTGGCGCTGCTCAGCCACCCCTAGCTTTGACGGTGGCATGCCACCATGCTAAGGCGATGCAGCCTAGAGTTTCATGCTAGGAATAGACGAAGCACCGCCTAGGCTCCTGTATAAATAGAGGGGTACCCCCCCTCTCTAAACAAACAACACATTGAGCTCACCTCGCTCTGTCTAGTTCTATTTTACCTTTTAGTTGTTGTATTAGAGCAAGGCAAAGCTACCTTGGAGAGCTTTGCTCCTTGGAAGAAGTGCTCTTGGGTATGAATAGAGATATGAGTTCTTCCAAAGTTATGCTCTCATATTACAATTATAGTCATACTCATGAACTAGAGTATAGTTGTTATGTTATAATCTTGATATATGAACTAGTCTATAGTTTGTATGTCATGAGAGTAGCATACATGACTTTATGCTTAACAATTCATATGACTTATATAATCAGAATTAGAGCAAAGTTGAGGTGGCGTTTCATCGTGCTGTTAGGTGTGCCCAAATTCTTTACCTGTCGATCTGTAGGGTCGGGGACCCGAGGGGATTTGGGTAGTTTCTATATACGCAAGCGTGGTGCTTGGGTATGGAGAGACAGGTGAATGCATTGTCCCTTTCCACGGTTGAGGGGTAGGCGACAGGTGGTGACAGCCCTATCCATCCCTTGTATTCCCTCACGTTCGACTGGGGTGTAGGAGTCTAAATTGTCACATGAGGTTGCTGGTAGACCAGTACTCAGTGGCCTCCCAACCTGCTTCACATTTAGTCCTAAGACTAATTATGTAACTTGTATGACTAATATTTGTTTGACTATACTAAACCAATGCTTGCTCGACCTTAGATTATTCTATTATTCTTTCTTTTCTATTTTATCATGTGAGGAATGCCAAGTGTGTGCCCACTATCTTGAAATCACCATTTTTACCCCTGCTATAAACAATTGGTGCACTTGCAAGCATTATTATTAAAGTTCATATCCATACTAGACTCTTAATCAAATGCCTTCCTTTGGGAAAATATAAATAATGATACCCTGAATACTTCTGAGTGAAATGCTACAATGATAGCTCCGTACGCTTACGGATAAATATCTAAAATTATTAAGGAACTATCAAGGCTATTACTTAGTGGCATTGCTAATCATTAGTGATGACGCTAAGAAATACCAACAAGCATTTCTGGCACCGTTGCCGGGGATGGATTCTATCTCCATACTTGGTGATTGCGTTTAGAAATGCCAACAATGATTGTTACTGTGTCATTTATTTATAGTTTTTGCCTTAAAAATAATTAATAACTGAATGGCTGTGATGCTTGTTACTCTCTTTTTTGAAGTCTCGTTGTATTTGCCTTGGCTACACAGACATGAGCTAAAGCACCTCACTAAGATGGTGCTGGGGTGGAAGTATTTGCCTTGATTTATTTGCAAATTAGTTTGCTGTGTTTGTAAATTGTCATTATTGCCGCTCCCGTCGCCGTTTCATACGGTGATTTAGTGTTAGTGTTAGATACCAAAGTGCAGGGAATCAAATGGTCCACGTCGTCTTCCCTGCTCCGCCGCCCGCGACTCGCGTGGGTGCCCATGGATGTCATGGACCTTGATTGTTGCCTTCCCCGCTCGTGTGTTATTAGTGGAGATGACTTGACTAACTTGTATTAAGAAATTGGAAACATGTGCAAGGAAATCTAAACCGCATCATACGAGAAGGAAGGTAACTGTAACGAGTTTAGAAATGAATCGTACTTGTGTATCATTGAATTAAGGAGAATGAAGAGTTTATCATACAAATCTCTATCATCCATATATATACATATCAATATTGATCTACACAGAATCTACCACATTGATCTAAAGAACCTATCACACTCATTGCAGATCCTACACTCCTCGCTACAGAACATAACCCACTCCTCCCAACCTTCCCATCCTACGTGGACGTCGCAGCCTTCGCCTCCGCACTGACGTCCGTCCTGGCGACGCACCGGCATGACTAGAGGAGGTAGAGGACTAGACTCTTCCGACGTTGGCCGCCCTGCCAAGTCCCGCAACATGAACATGGCCTATTGGAGGCACCATGTACATATCTCATTCTTCCATGTCACATTTGCCGCCGGGCCCGCTTCATCACCTTTGACCTTCCTCAACCACCGCCGGGCATTGTTGTCATTGTCGACACCGCTATTGGACCTGTGGAGCACAAGGGAGAGAACAAATTTAGCAACATCATGTCCTACAGGGTCTTCCACGATGATGGCATGCATCCCAGCATAGAAGCAGGCCTTCGGGTTGCCGACGGTAGCAAGTATGGCGATGAGCTTGGCGTGGTACTCATGGTCAGTGGCGGAGCTACAAGGTATGCCATGTATGCCCTGGCATACCCTACAATTCCAGAGTGTGAGCATGTATATATACGTATTTCTAATAAAAAAGAAAAAAAATACTTGCCTGAATACTCCCTGAGAGCCAAACATGGAGAGGCAGCCCATGAACCAGTGTCAAAGCAAAGGCCCATGCGGCCCATGTGACCAGCGATGGGAGACGAGATGGTGCCTCGGCTTCTATTGACTATTGCACCATGCCATGAGTACAGAGTACTGCTCGATCAAGGCATTGTCGTATCGGTTCGTTCCACGGTTCATCTTCACCGCTCGACAGCATACACCAGATCAGAAATTGCCAATACCGAGCATGAGCATTCCAGTCGTCCTCATCCCTAGTTCCCTACAACCACACCATGCCCAAAGTGCTAGACGGCCACTCGGCCAGACTGACCGCACGTGCAGCGGCGGCGGAGGCTTCCGCGGAATTTGTGATCAGAATTGAGGTGAGATTCAATATTTGCACATCGTCTTTCTGTAAAAACTTCATGTCATTGATTATGTTCCTGCTATGAATGGTTATGTTCCTTATAGAAGATCAGCAGGAAAGCTCATGCCCTAAAGCAAACCAATGATGACATTAATCCATGAATTTAAGTCTTATTGTGTTAGTGTATATATATCGAATTATGTTGTCAATTTTACAATTATTATTGAATTGCTAAAATAGATTAACCAAATTGTATATGAAATTTTTTTGGTGGCATACCCTTAGACAAAATCCTAGATTCACCACTGCTCGTGGTCATAGAATTGGTTCCACGTCCCAAGGTTATCCCACGCAGCAGCACCCGCCGCAGTGGTCTGCTCCGTCCCACTACGGTATCGCCGCACACCATACGCATCTGTGAACAGGTTGCTCACAGGCTGCCAAGATCTTCCATGGGATCCGCTGTAGCCACAACAATGTGGCTAGCAATCTCAACAACAACATCCATTGGGAGCTTCTCCATGGAACGAGGACACGTGCGGCGGCTGCAAAAGAAGGATCCCCGGGCCGGGGAGCGACGTCACGGCAGAGCGGAGCACTGGGGAGGGGATCGGAGCAGAGCAATGTGAGTTCCAAAAAACACTCTTGGGATTTTATGATCACTCTATTTTTGAAGGTTCCACGGCGCGAATGTCGAACGTCTCGGGGAAGTCAATCGTCATCCTCCGTGTGAATCACGTAAACCATGTATGAAAATGCAAAAAATATTTAGAATGAAAGAATCTTTTATATTACTATGTTATGATTACTAATTAGATGCCCCAATGGTGTAAATCGTGTGAACCGCATAATCCGTGTACGTAAACGGTGTGAACCCCCTAATTTTGCATGAAAATTACCCACATCTGCCATTACAAAAGATAATTCAAAGCAGTAAGAATAAAATAGGCTAGCGGTTTGTCATTTCATGTAACACCCTTGGTGTTACGAGCTTGCTTAGCACCAAGATTTAGGTCCGAGAAGGATTATCCTAACAAGTTTTCGGGTTTTAAAAATTTATAACGCGCGCGAAATGATAAGTGAATCCTATGTGACTCACTTTTGTGGACTCAAATAAATATCCAAGTTAACTTACTTGGTGCGTAAAAGTGCTAATGAAAATCATAACGGGAAACATGGGATTAGTCGTTTTAATTGTTTGGCATGAAAAACAATTTATATAAACAAAAATAAAATATAACTTATGTGTAATACTTAAGTAAAGATGATGAGCAAGTGGTGTAGTTGAAGATGCAACTTTAATTTGTGAAATAAATTGTTGTTAACTAGTGTTCTTGAGAGCTCAAAAATCAAATTTGATGTTAAGATAAACTCTTTTCGTTAAGTCGGCAAACACTTGAACTATTGTTAAAATACAATTTTTGGCGAATTATATTGAGCAAGATAGTTAAATGGTGCTTAAATATTTTGCTCCTATGGGTTAGTATAAGGTATGGACTATTGCATGAAGTATTTGTTGGTTGAAGTTAATAAGGTTTAGACCTATTAAAAATTACGACAAAAGAGTTAATGGTTACTTAGCCCTAACTGAAATCCTTAACATTCTAATATGGAAAAGTAGTAAGACAATGCTATTTTGACATTTAATTTCTAACAAAAATGTTTAAACACTAGCTGTATGTTTTGGTATTATTGATTGCATCAAAGTGAGTGCTTGAGCATGGCATAGGTCAAAGTTGTGTAGGATGTCACATTGCTCTCGTAAAAATTACCCAAACTTCGTTGGAACACGCGGTAAAACACGTTGTTGGCCCTCTATCCATGAACCAGCGCTTAGCGCGATGAGCTCATGTTGGCATCCTTCCAGTCCCCTCTCTGGTCGCTCTATGAGAGCGTGGTTTGCTTTGCTAGCTAGGTGATAGTATCAGCCCTAGGTTGCTAACTTTGGTTGGACCTCCACTGAGCTGGATTTGAAGTTTGGCGTGCTCCAAAAATCGTGCAAGCATGTGGTTCAGCCGTTCGGGCTTGTGGACGCGGTCACCGCGTCCAGTGTCGCGCCATCGTGGGCTACCTGCACTGCTGCTGGCCGCTGCTACCATGCGCTGCGCCACGCATTGGCTGGCGTACCCTGTGGCCTTGACCACTATCCCGCTGGCCAGTCGTGTAGCGTCGGATACCCGCCGGGCCAGGCACGGGCGCTGCCGCTCTCCGCCGTGCACGAGATGCTACCGACGGTGGCACTGTCCGAGCGCACATGCAGGGCTATGCCTTGTCCTCTTATCGTTTTGGTTACTGCAGCGCTCACCTCCGCCACTCAACCCACCTACCCTAGCTCTGTTTTGGCATCGTGGCATGACTTGCCACGTCGTGAGGTCACGCTGCCACGTGCACATGGCCGCATAGGCACCCCTAAGGCTCCACCTGAGCATTTAACAACGTGACCATTGCCCTCGCTCGTGCGGTCATATCCTCATGCTGCCATGCCACATAGGGTCATGGCCGGGCCACCTCTGCCGGGGCCGCTTCCCGCGACGTGACGATCGCAGTGCACCGCTCTCCCTTCCCCTTTCTTAATCAATAGCCCGAGGCTTCCAGTCCAATTCCTCGCACCGATGGGTAGCTTAGCAAGTTAGCTAGGTGTCGCATTCTCATCGAGCCTAGCCATGGTCTGTCAATGGTCAATTTCGGTTTCTCCTCGTCATCGGTCATGTGCGCCGCCGTGACCAGAGGGTTGGGGGTAAGGCCCGTAGGAGTGGTGATAGTTCAATTGGTCGTAACCCTAAACTTGCCTTGACTCCCTCTATCCGGTGCTCGCACTGTTTTGGCCAGGGAACTCATCGGTGATGTGGTGGCGCATTGGTGTCTGGCTCGTGGTGTTGCCGCCGTGCCAGGGCGCACGTGGCTAGACCACCTCAGCTTTTCCTTGCCTCAACCGTCACCGCCGCCTGAATTCTACTGAGCTACTGATGCGTCTCTGCCATCTCTACCTTTCCATGGGGGTATAGGCTCACCGAAACAATCATGCCACCGCCGCGGATGGCCGCTCACCGCTGCAGCCCGTGATAGTACGCCTCCGAGTCTCTAACTACCACCCCTCTTAGCGCGTTTAGCCTTAGATGGCGATCGACCCGCTAAATGGGTCCGCGCAGGCCTCTAGTGGCCGACGTGGATGCCCAGTGCCGCCGCTCGCCACGCCACCATGCACGGGATGACTGGGAGTGCGCGCAGGGAAAGTTGGAAAAATCCAGGGGCTTAAGTGAATTCGCCAGAGAAAGGAAGAAATAGTATTAGAACCTTGTTGTGGTTCAGGAAAAGTCTGAGGGCTCATTTGCTAAAGTGCCAACGTGGGCTCCCCACCATGGGCTATCTCGCGCGTGGGCCACGCTCCATGCTGGGCCACTGGGCTGCTGGACCGAATGGTGGCCACCAGCCCTTTTCCTTTTCTAAGCATTTTCTAATTTAGTTTCTAAGGTAAACTTATAAATTCAATATAAAATTATGTAGTTAACCAAAAATTGTGAAACTAAATTTGTTAGGTTTCTAAAATCATGAACTATCTGCTTGTATATTTTGTTCATATAGTTTTATAATATTTTCAGAAGTGATCTAATTAATTTGAAATGCTTAATATTGTTAAGATATAAATTGGTGATAGTGTTGGCTCTGAAATTTTCACAGTAAATTCCTAACATTATTAGGTGCTCACTGTAATTTTTGTAGCTCCATAATAATTAGTTTGCTAGGGTTGCTAAATAGGCCCTAGTTCGAAAATATATATTTAATCAATAAAATGCCGAAACACCTTGGGATTTTAGAACTAAAACATTTTTTTGGAGACAAAGCCTTGCTTGACGCCATGGATATGTAGACTAGTACGTTAGTCATTAAAGCTAGCTCGTTAGCTTACGGAGCAAAATCATATTTTAGAGTTGCAGTTGCCGTTGATTAATTGCGTCTCTGCATTGCATCCATGTATATCATAATAGCAACAATGATGGATCATGGAGTAGACCAAAGTAGTAGAAAAGATGGTGCCTTGATGATCATGTCACCATGATGGAATGCTAATCTTTGGTTATATCTTGCCCAGGCAAGTTCCGGTGCATAACCCTATTATTCTGCACTTTATTTTATGCTTGTGCATTAAGTTTTAAGGAGTTGAATGAAAACCCAATTGTATATATATATATCCTTATCCTATGAGTCCTACTAGTATGTCAGGATCATGTAGATTGCTATGCTATAGGATTCGGTAGAAGTCGAATGATTACTTGTCACTCGCGAGAGATAGGAAAGATATTATTGTTGTTCTTATATTACTGTCACATGAAATATATATGGATGATAATTAGAGACCATGTGGAATGGTACTTTGGATTTGGACTTGGTTAGGCATTTTAGCGAGGCTCGGGTTGCATTTGTTCCGCCTATGTCGATGGAGGACCATCTGTTGTTGTGGATGGTAGTCAGGTCATAGACTTATTATCTTGAGCACATACTTGCTTATGGGAGCGGAAAGGCTCGTTACGCTCTTGTCGTGGGTTCTGGCTCTTTCTAGACTGACTAATTGGAGGTGATGGAAGATGGAGGTCTAAGCACCATACTGAGACCGGGTGTCAAGTGTGGGGGCTTGGAGTTCAAATTTGGACGGGGACCTAGACCCCGTGACATGAGTGGAATGGGTTTGTCTTGTTTGTGCCTAGGGTACAAACGGGGCGTGTGTTTCGGGGTACCCAGCTAGGATACATTGATTTGCAAATCGCCATTTCTGTGAGACGGTATGACTTGGATATGGTCGAGCACCGTAGTAAGAACTGGAACTTGAAGGTGATAAAATGGTTCTGATTACTTACCACCTGCTTGAAAGTAGCATATGTGCTTACATAGAATGGTTAGTTAATGAACTAATGAGAATTGCTAATAAAATTGAATATAAGGACACATGTTTAGTAATGCTTCCGCAGGTGCAATAACCCATAAGCCAAATAAGCCTTGCATATCCTTGGAGTCTTTTATTTTTCTCCTATCGGGTAAGTCTTGCTGAGTACAATTGAGTACTCAGGGTTTTATTCCCCTTGTTGCAGGTGATTGGAGGATACTTAGAGCTGACTCTTGTGTGTGAAAACCTCCTGGTGGGCTCAGAGAGGACTCTTGTGTGTGGAAACCTGCTGGTGGGCTCAGAGAGGATTCCTTCACGCTATGATCGTAGGGTTTATTTATAACCCTCACTAAAGGTTTTTTATAAGAAAAGATGAAAAATTTGATAGCATCTCTTGTATAAAAATGTCCACTATGTTAATACTCCACCATGTTATTAAATTAATCTGTGTTTCCTCTGTAACTCTGATAACATTGTTATATTCCGCTGTTGTAATCAATTGAGGCAATATTCTACTACTATAATAAAGTGATGTAAGAAATGACTTCAGAATGTTGTAAGCTTTATTCTCTCATTTATTATCTTAATGGAAAATGTAGATTTTTGAGTTCTCCCTTAGGGTGTGCTCGACGGAACTGCGTAGTTTAATGTCCTCTCTTGAACACTTAGTGTCTAATGGAAGACAAGTACTACTGGAAGGCATTAGATTAGGCAGTTCAGCCACACTTCGTCTCCCCTAAGATCGTGGTTAGCACTAGAGGTGCCGAGCAGTCTGGTTGAGTCAATTTTCTCTGTCCAACTTCTAACACTGTTCCATCACCATTACTTTTGTCGGGAGAAGCATGCTCCACTAGGATCATGTGAGACGTGGCCTCGCCATAACTCCTGCTCTCGCTCAGTGCAATAGAAGGAACTCCAACGGGCGCCTATCTCGCTCATCCTTCTATAAAAATAGAGGCTAAGGCAAAGAAGCAAGTACACGATTCCTTTTCTCTCAAACTCGTTACACTTACCTATCTTCTCGTTCTATCTTCTTCATCCGGCGCTCCGCCTCAACACCCCATGTAACAGAACCACCCAATTTATACAAGATCAAGTATGGTTGTCCCCGCTAACATGTCGACACACACATACTTTCACTTATATAAACCCGGTAGTCCGCCGAGTGTCCCGAAAGACCTCGGTAAATCAACATCACAACCAAGATCGCGTGATTAAGCAAATACACATCACATACACAGGGTTACAGCAGAAATTATATTACATAAGGGTTCACAAATAAAAGTACAAGTTTGGGTTTCAAAACCGCATAGTGAAAACAACATAGCTTTCAAATGATTACATTAATATAAGTTCCAAATATATTGCTAGCATAAGTGACATCATCCGACAAAAGCATATAGATGAGAAGTAACTATAGAGTCACCGAGCCCACCGGCGATTAGCCACCATCTTCAACAGGCCGAGAACTCCACCTGCAACATGGTGGGATAAACCCTGAGTACTCGAATGTACTCAGCCAGACTTACCCGTCATAAACCAAAAATAAATGACACCAATGAGTATGCAAGGCTTTATCATTGGATCTAGCTGGACAACCTTTTTGCATAAAAGCTTGAGTAACCATTAGCATTATTCACCTGTACTAGCATTGACTTTTAGCCATTACCTACCATCTATATTAGCACTTGTACTAATCAACCATGTGATTTAGTTGCAAACAATAATAACCATATCAGGTATTTCATGGCTCATCATCATTATCATCATCATCATTTAACCATATCTTTATATTTAGTGAATCTACGTTGCCGCTGCTCAGTCAAGTTCTCACTATCCGGGAGAGACAGCGATTCGAATTGATTCCTATCCAGCTGGAGGGGTATTCCTAAACACAAACCCTGCTTCCCCTGTCAGGGTCACAAACGAGTCGCCTTTGGTATGATTCAGGAGTCGCGAGTCCGAACAGATCGACATTCTTAGAGAACCACTCTGCCAAGGTTGTTCGGGACTCTAACCCGCCTTGGACTTATGCCAATGGCTCTCCGCACATCCTTACTACCTCCAGAATGCACGCCATTGCTTGTGTCCCCGGCCTGAGTCGAGCTACTAGGCTTCGCGGTCGGAATGACTTATCCGGCCAGCTAAGTGTTAGGCTGTGTTCAATATGACATGAGGACATACAGCGTATCGGTCCTTAAACGACACAGATGGGGATAGATTCACACCCAAGACCTCCATGCCTTGTTGCTGCACTACCATCATCCCGTCCGGTCTCCTTTCATTATTAACACATGGTTCTTTTTCATGATAGCAAATATAGCCAACCGTGACCAGAGCTCATCCTACATCTCGCAGGTGACAGGAAATCACCCGACTTCTACCGGTCTATGCATAGCTAAGCATCATTCGATCCTACACATAATTAGGATCCACAGGATTTTATCTGGACAAGGTAAGGATATAATGCAACAATTGGTTCCAACCAATTCCTATACTTAATGCATCATCAACAATAAAAAGATACTCAAGATATTTGTAAAAACATGAGAGACTTAGAATGCTCCAGGGCTTGCCTGGGATCAGACACAAGTCAGTTCAGTTAGCTTGCACCGCCCTGGTGACATCTCAGGTCCTAGCACTTGCTTAATCCTTCCATCTTCGGGATAGATCCTCCATACACCGTCTTCGAGTTCGGCTCCAACATCTCATCCTTCACGTGGTGCATCTAGCGTACCTAGATGAGATGCAATATGGAAGTGCATAAATATGAAGAATAGTACCATGAGACGCATCACAAAATAGCAATCAAGACAAGCATAGTTTACACTAATACACTTAAGTATTTTGCGATGCTTAACTTCAACATCACACAATCTATCATGCTAAGATGGCAAAGAAGACGACAACACCAAGCATGACACAAGTTTCCCAAGATCTTAGGTGCTCTAACTCAGTCATCATTCAAGGCATAAGTCACACTTAACCATATACAAGCAAACACTATAATTGGAATCTGCCAATTTCTAGACATGCAAATAGTAGCTACAAGATTTAGCTATAACTGGAGTTACACAAATCCAAATGACTTGCAAGAAGACATTTTGGAAAGCTTATGAAATTATCTACATTTCATCTATAACCATCATAGCATGATTCACAAGTTAAGTAGGTCGAAATTATACATTTACAGAAACTGGTCCACAATTGACAGAGAGCAGCCATTTCTGAAACCCAACTTTAAACAGGCATAACTCACAAACTACTTGGCCACATTCCATGAAAATTTAACACAAGCTAGTTAGGTGAGTTATCTACAACTTTTGTATTCACCACTTTCCCAGAAACTCAATTTATCATGGTGAACTTTATAAAGTTCCCAGAACTGTCCAGAAAGACACAGTACAAGAAATTAATTATTAACTTACATTGCAAATATACCAATGGACAAAACCAACTTCACTAACTCATCACACATGTTAAAAGAACACCAGAAAACATAGTGGCCCCTCCTAAATAAATTCTTTTCATGCCTTTATTAATTTATTTAGATAATGAGGTTTATTGATAAACACATGTCCAAAGTGTACAGAAAATTCCATAAAAATTACAGTAGCTTATAAATGTCTCCAATAGGCTACTACATAAATTTCACATCAATTGAACAAGTATAACATCCTACACAAAAATGACAAGGCATAAAGGCTTAAAATGGCATAAATAGGAAACCTTAGTGAAAAGTGTCAAGCAACAGATTTCATATTTTTCCTAGCATCCTTAAGGTACTAGGATGCTACCCACAAAGTTTCATGGTCATAGGACTCCTAGATAATTTACAAAAATTTACACAAGTATCAATCAGTGATAAAAGGAAAATTTATAACTCAAAAACCATACATGCAATGACTCTCAATTTTTTACCAGAGCTTCTACTAAGCAAGAATAGCTTACCCACAAAATTTCATAATTTTTAGATCACAAAAACTCAACATATAATTTAAACAATTTTGCATGCATTTAAAAACACATTTCAAGTTCCTATTTTATTCATCCAAAATTTCCACTTCAAGTGCTCATGTCATATTTTTCCTAAATACTAGACTTCACTGTGATTCTACAAAAATTAGAATCACACCATTTGGATCTACCAAACTTGAGATATAAATTTCACAAAATAGCATCAAAATCTGAAATAATGAACTAGCTTTCAGGATCTGGGTCACTGACACGTGGGACTCGCGGATCAGTGGAACCCGCAAGCCAGCGACTGAAAATAGGGGACGGTGGCTGCGACGGCGCGGCAGCGCCAAAGCTCGCCGACGGCGACTTTTCCGGCGACCCCACCGGCACTAACATGACCTCCGAGACCCCCCGGACCTATTGAGCTACAAGGTTGGGCCGATTGCCGGCGACCAAGACGACGGCGACGGCCATGGCGGTGGGGTGGTTCGGCTCGACGACAAGACGCCGTAGCCGGCCACGATAGCCCAATCAACCGACACGCCAAGCTCCTACATGCTACTACGAAGCAATTGCACAAGTTCACACGGCGAAAAGCCGACGGAAGTGCCCCGGCCACGGTGACAGGGCACGGCGGCGACCCTCCGGCGAGCTGCGCGCGGCGTTAGGACCTTACCTAGCACACCAGGCTAGCCAGAGAGAGCTCGACGACGCAGTGGGAGTGCTAAGGAGCTGCTGTGGTGGCGATAGAGTGGCGAGGCACGAGCTCGTGCCTTCAATGGCGACGGCGGAGCCGCTGTGCTGCTGCTGCGGTCGCTACGGCGAGTGGAGGAGGCGAATGAGAAACAAAAATAGGAATGTGACGCGGGGAGGCACTCGACCGCGTGCTGGGGCTTCACTTGGCGCGCGGCAGCCCGACGTGACCAGCGCGGTAAGGGTGCCGGTGACGCGCGGCGGACACGCGGCGGTGACAATCTAAAGATGGTCGGGTCATTGTAGCTCCGTTTCAGTGAACCATCGGCGCCTGACAGCGATAGTTGATAATCTCCAAACTCCAAAACCGTTGATCAACAGCAAAAACAGTATACATGAAAGTTGTAGCCCTACCATTCATCTTTAACTTCTATTAAAGGATCATAGTCTAATTCACCAAGAATCAGGAGTTACATCAAGCAAAAGTCGGCTCCATCAAACTGGAAACGCAGTAAACACTTAGAAAAATTCTAAGTGTAGAATCAGCACTGATTTCTGGCTTGTGGGCCCAAATTGAACATGTTCTACACATTTTCATGAGTTGGCTACTAAACAAAGTTTGTTCCTTATAAAATTTGCTACAATTTTTCTTTAGGTTCTTTAGACATGCAAACACTCTAAGTTGTACTTTTTAAATGGTCAAAGATGAGAGCTCTAGGGTCAACACAAGTCAAGCTATTACTTGGAAGTGTAATTAGGCAAGATGGTCAACATGAACATTGTTGCTAAGGACATTCTAAGTGTAGCTAAGTTGTTTAAGAGGACATTTGGCACCCCTTTGCATAGACCACACATGAGCACACACACAAATGCTATCATAGAACCAAACACTCCAAATAGAAACACACATGAAATGATACATTCATCCTGGTATGATGCTTATGAATGAGATGATGATGCACATGCTCATGTGATGCAAGTGTTTTAGTGCAACCATAACACCTAGGGTGTTACACCCCATCTTTCACATCTCATCCAATGGTGGATCGGGCAACGAAGCACCCAATGGAAGAGTCACTGGAGGTTGTCCCTGCTCGTCCCTGCTTTCGTGCGATGCTGCGATGGGACGGGGATGGTAGCTTGGTGATGCCGCCATCAGAGAGCCGATCCTCGCTTCTGGCTATCTCTAATGACGACGACGGGGGGGGGATGTTGTCCTCATGTTGTTGGAGCAGCTAGACGTGGCCACCTCTGCCCTCCGCGAGGAGAGACGAGAGGCGGACTAGTTGCGCCTCTCCATTGTCGCCACAAAGCAGGAAATGGCCATGGCGGAGCTTGCCGCTAACGAGGCCCAGACACGCCTCGCTAGTAAGGCATTTGGCATGATATGATCTTGCTCTTTCACTACGTGTGATGTCATGTCTTTAGTTGTAGCAATTTCTTGTCTCCTTTTCAGCCTTCACCAGGTAGCCAAGGACAACGCCATGTCTCCTCCCGGATGGTGACCAAGAGAAACATGCACTACTAGGACCTCCACACGACAGCAGGCAATGCCGTCCGCGTGCTTTCATCTCTTGCGCCTGTGGGGATGACCCTGGTGGACCGCCTCCGCACCGTGCCACTATGGGTCATGGAGGTGGACATGTACTGCATTCGCCTAGGGGCTACTTCGGCCATGGCCGCCACCTAGCTTCAGTTGGGTGAGGACCTAACCATGGTGGAGCCAGGGTTCCTGGAAGAGACGAGCTATCGATAGCGCTAGAACCTGATCGATGAGTTCTCCGCCATGGGCGATGGCATCTTGGCCGCAGTGGATGTAGAGGACATCATTCGTAGTGCTCCCCGTGAGTAGTTCGATTGTAACATGCCTCTGCATTATAAATAAAAATGTTCATAATATTTAGTAGTTATTACTTTGAGGTCATCTCTGTTTGTTGTGACTTGAATGTTCCATTTGTGCGCCTTAGAGTTCACAGACCGTATGACATGTCCGTCATTTGTAGGTGCTAACATCTCCCGATCATTATCGCCGATAGCCTTCACCGCCGCTTTTGTCAATTTCCAAGCCCACGCATGAGTCCTATGCGTCACTCTCACGCGTATTTACAAAGTTTGGTAGAAATTTTCATTCCTACATCTGATATAGTTTCTTACAAAGGATGCTCCCCACCGTATCTTTCTCCTTCTCAGTGTTGTTGTTCCTCATCACTGCCCTTGCTCCCTAGTGCCGAACTGAGAGACCACCTCTACTCAGCGACATGCAAGCCACCAGTCACCACCGACAAGCTAGTGCTCCACGCTGGTATGCCTCACCAGTAGGTAGACTGCATAGATCCACCAGTGACCTAGCTAGTACTCATCACCGCTGTCGCTGCTCGAGCTCAATGCCGCAAGATCCAAAGGCAATGGTAATGCTTTCGCACTTCCCTTATGCATTGTTCTTCGATTTTTATTCCCTTCACTAATCTGAGTACGAATGAAGCTTTCATATGATTATTAATGAGCTCATGAACACATCTCCGTAGTCGCTCCTTCTCTGATTTAGGTGACAGCGCCGCCGCTTCCATCGCCGTCCTCGCTCCACCAGATCCTCGTCAAGATGGAGAAAGAGGCCTCCAACAAGAGGAACAAAGTGGCCATCATAACAAACCATGTCTTGGTCCTCATCCTCAGCTGCCTCACCACCTGCTCCTTGTGTAGCTACAAGTGCATCTGTCGCTCCTAGAATAGCCTCATCTTGAGATCCGAGTATCATAAGGAGCTGTCCTAGATTCTCGTCGGATTCTTCTACCGTAGCTGGAAATACAAACGTAACTTCACCAGAGTTAACGGTGAATACCCCTCCTTGTCCTTCTAGCCCTTCCCCATTCAGGATGTCATGATCTCAGATTGCTCCTGGGGCCTCATCCTCTTCTGGTACTCTGGGTTTTGCTATGTTTTCTATAATCCAATGACTAAAAAATGGTTGTTATTGCTGGGTAGCAACCATTCTTGTAGTTTTGCTCGCCTAGGGTTCGATCCGATAGTCTTCTTGCACTTCCATGTGTTTAGATATGGGATCAACGATGATGACTCCTTAGGTGTCAACATCTACTTATCTAAAACTGGAGCATGGATCTTTAAAGAATCTAAATGGGGCAAGGGTATTGTAGTATCCACATATGGAAAAGGTGTGTTTGTTAATGGTTTTATCCACATGCTGGAGTTCACCCAGATAGTTGCTATTGATATGAAGGGAAAGACATGGAGGAAAATTCATAGACCAACTAGTGATGCAATCTCCATCCATGAAGCTCAGGGTCAGTTGTGTTTATGTACTACTGATACTTTTAATAGGTATGAGCTTTTAATATAGATCCTTGAAGACTATGGTACTAGTAAATGGACATTAAAGCATAAGGTGACCACGCTGGAGCTATTTGGAAAGAAGAATATTGAAATTGGTACCGAGGTTTGTGATGCGTCCGACAGAGTGATTGCAGTTCATCTAGAATGGGATTTAATTTTCCTTGTTGGGGAGGACAAATCACTACTTGCATATGACATGAACCGCAGTAAAGTTCATGTCCTCCCTACCTGGGCCATCGGCTATCCTAGAAGTACTTGGAAACTATTATGTATGAACGGCAGACCTCACTATCTTCCTTATGTTCTCTTGTTCATGGAGTCATTAGCAGAGTAGTAAAGGTGCATACGTTGTATTTTGTTGTAATTACGTCATGCCTTTGTTCAGGTAGGTAGTTGTTTTGATTCTATATATAGGCTAATTTGGGATTCATAACTAAAGGAATGGTGTGTTGAATATTATTAATTGTGCTGCTTTATGCAGGTGGAGTCTGAGTGCTTTTGAACAATTTTCATGCATTGTCTGGGAGGAAGAAGAGGGGTTCTATGGTGCATTGCCTACCAATTCGAAGGATGCACTAATTATATTAATTTTTGCCTAGCAAGCAGGAGTGCCACATATGAGGAGCATAGCTATGTCGTTTTGTTATGTAAGTCTGTAGAGATCAGTACTTTTAGTTTGCAATCTATGTACCCCTTGTGTTAGGACATCAATTGAGAAAGATATTATGGTAAGCGTCCATTCTTATTGTAAGAACATGGTTTATGGATGCAATGATTATATTTGTATACTTTGTGTTCAGGAAGCTATTAAGGGTTGTTTATTGTTTTGTTATCACAACCGCCGTTGGTATCCAACACCGTCGCTATACGTATTATGTGGCAGGGATAAAAGTATATCACCGTCGAATCATTTAGTAACCCGACACCAACTAAACGATCATCAAAGGCGGATCATGGTACAAGGCGATGGTGACCATGACCTTTGTACTAGCGGATCATACGCTGAAGCGATGGTGGTGTTAACCTATACACAGGTGTCTCGGCCGTCGAACCGACAGTGAACCCACACCGCTAACAGTCGGGTAGAAGTACAAGGCGACAGTGCTGGTGACCACTACACAGGCGGTTAATGTGCCCACACGATGATTTTGATAGCCTCAACACAGTTGGATCATTTGCCAATGCGGCGGTGTTAGTGTAAATCCACAGTCGGGTCGTGCTCCAATATGACTAAAGTAAGGACCTAATCACGGATAGATCATAAGCCAATCGGCGTTGTTAGTGTTCACCGCAGTCGGTCCTAGATGCCGACGGTGAAGGCTATGACCATCACTATCGACAGCTTACCGCCGAGGCCGAAATTGGAACTCATTCTTGCGTGTGTAGGATGCTACACTTGGATAATTAACCACTATAACCAATGAGGGTACAACTCGACTTACCTTCCTAATATGGATAGGATTCACTTCACCTAAGGTTATAATCTTGGATGCCATTTTGGTAACTTTGCTCATGCGAGGGGTAGGTCGTTGTGAGTGTGGGATCTCAAATGACGTAGCTCGTGAAGCAGTTAAGGACCGTTTATTGGGATACGTGAGTCCGAGTAACCACCCGTACAGACCACGTGTCGCGTATGGGGTCAGCAAGCCAAGTAACTAGTGGCGACCGATTTATCCGTGAAACTGGCAAGGGGGTGGCGTCGGTCGGGAATGTCCGAGACATTGACCGGACACTAGTCGAACCTTTCATAGGACACTCGGGCCGGATTAGGGAAAGGTTGGAGTACGTGAGGCAACCCTTACCTGGGCACGGGTATGGTGGTTCGTCCCGCCCTCCGTGTGGGTACAGTTGTACACCTCTGCAGAGTTTGAAAGCCTGAAGTCCCTCGGGACGAAACCATTTGGTTGTTCCTACTTTCGATACCCATGGTAACGTGATGATGGAACTTAGCAATGATGTGGTTTACATAAGTTAATCACTTCTTTTGTTATCATGAACTAATGTTATCTTCTTAGAATGGACCATGAGCATGTCATCTAAGAAACTCCATGTACCTTTTGCAAACGTACAAATGCCCGATAATTACCTTTGCATCTACCAAATATTATATGTTGGAATTAAGTCCTGCGAGTACGAAATGTACTCACGGTGCTTCCGTTAAATTGTTTTGCAGGTACATGATAGGACAGGTAGAGCCACGGCTCTAGCCACCGCTGCATAGTAGCACTTGGAATGGGCGTTCCGATCGTGCTACAAGTTAACTCCGAAGTTCGTCTCTGAGCGACCATGAGTGTCAACTTTAGTTGGTATGAGTACTTGTGTTCATGGTTTGGACCGGGCCGTGAAATCTATGTAACTTACTTTAAATACAATAATCTTAGATGTAATAAATGGGGTGTTATTCGTCAATCAACTGTTGGTTTACTATTTGGACCACTGGTTGCCACCCAACCAGATACTGAAGAGGAGTTGCTGAGTACGCTCCTGAAGGCCTCGTGGGTGCGTGAGCGACGGCCCTCACAGGAGATATCCTCTAATTCTGTGCTAATTAAGTTACCCTCAATGAACTTGGCCCCTCCTGCCACTTGCTACACCCACAACCTACCCCCTATGTTGATCTTCTGGCTCCGTCCCTCGTGGCGTGGACACGTTCACGCTGCCCGAGCTGGGGGACGAGAACCGCTTCCTTACCGCTATTCCGCGCTGCTCCCCGGCCGGGAACTCACCCTACGAATTGGACATGCGCCAGCGCGCCGCCAATCCAGGAGACAAGAAGCAGAGGCAGCGTTGGGTGAAAGACGCTGGTGCTAGCAACCGGTTCAGCAACGGAGGATTATTTGCAATCCGGCTACAGGGTACAGAGTACTACCTGAGTCCGCCCAACCCCCAGGGCGACTTCAACATGGTACGCACGCACGTACGATATATATATATATATATAATATATATATATATATATATATATATATATATATATATATATATATATATATATATGGTTGTTAGTTTATATGCGTATATTTTGATGTACATATATGTACTCCTTCTATCCCAAATTAACTGTTGTTTTAGGTTTCCATGTCATAAATTTGAATATATTTATAGAAAATATGTGTAATATTTGTATTTCTAAATAAATTTATTATGAGAATAGATTTAAGAATCTATCTAATGATATTGTTCTCTCATGGAAACACGTACGTGTCACACGTGCATATTTGCTAGTGAAATGAAAAGCTTTACAATATTGTGCCTTCCAACCAAGACCATAAGTTACGGTTTTGATTTAGCAAGGTTTTAAAGATTACATTTTGATCGCTAATTTCTGTAAACTGTCAATAACATGGTTAGATCATGTTTTAATAATTACTAATTTCTCTTGCTACTGTTTGAATCCTCGAAAATAGGCTAAATCGGAGTACTCCGGGGCGGCTTGTTTGGCTGCCCATTGAATAAAAAAACTATTTCGACAACTCAAATTAAAGGCCTATAATAGATTCTTAGAGAAACTCCAAGAGACTCTCAGTATCCTTCTAATTATAATCAGATGAGATTTTAATAAGAAATATCCTCCAACACCTTCTTTATTTGATTATGAAATATAGCCATCTTCTACTCCATATTCCTTACTGGCCAAAGATAGAAAACAAGAATAACTCTTTAAAGTGCATACGAGATATAGAGAAACGGTTGGAAAATGGAAACATGTAGAAAATAATTTTTATGAAAATGACTCTTCAAACGATGATTTAGAGAATGAGCTTTACAAAGACTCTTGGATATGCTCTTAGACTATAAAATGAAAAATGGTTCCTGCCGTCTCCAACGACTCACCTCTTCAAAATGCGCATAATATATAAAAAAGAGTTGTTGGAGAATGAAAGCATATAGAAAGTAATATTTATTCAAATAACTCTCTAAATTATGATTTAGAGAATGAGTTTTAAAAAGACTCGTGTGGAGGTGCTCTAAAAAGAAAAATTTTCATGTGCCTTTATCTCTCATGACTCATCTCACTCCCCAAGTGTGTCTTTGCTCCGGCCTCCCTTTATGCCATGGTGACTGTTTCCTCCGTCCTAAAATTGCCATGTGACTACTCCCTTTATCTAAAATAAAAAGAGTTGCTATATTTTAGGTGTCTAATTTTTAGAAATTTTCAAGCAATAATTTTACACAATTAACTAGTATAATTAAAAGTAAAACTCACAAGAGATAATTTATATTTTTCTAATCAAACAATGACAAAATTATATGTTACCAGACCAACAACAAAAAGTCAGGTACCTGAAATATAGAAAAGTGCAAAATAAGTGCATATCTCGTATATCAAGTTTGACCAAATATGTAAAAAAGTATTAATATTCATGATACCAAATATTATTAGATTAATCATACTATATATTTTTTTATAATAACCTATTTATAGATATATAAATATTGAAAACTTGATATTAGTTGATTCTTCAAACGGTAATTCTTGGAATAGGGCGTCCGTCCGACCGGACACTTCCGTCGGTAGGCTACGACGCCAGCCCAAATGTCTCCCCATATCCACTCTTCATCGCAGTTTCTAAAAAAATCACCGAAGCGGAGCGCACGCTCCACCCGCGGAGCTCACGGCCGCCGGCCAGGGCGGAGGCCCCCACGCTCATCCCGTGCTTGTCGCGGATGCCCACGCTCATCTCAGCCGAGGTGGAGGCTGCCCATCTTTCCCCAAGCGGGGTGGAGCTCGACCACGTGCAGCTCATGGCAGCTCGGGCAGAGCCTGCCCGCACACATATCGCGCTCCGCTTGCCCAGCTCGCCTGGCTGGGGCGGAACTTAGCTGCACGCAGCTCGCGATGGCCGAGATGGAAATTTCTCAAGCACAGCTTGTCGGTGTTTCGAGCAAACACCAATAAATAAATTTGTGTTATTGCGCGTCTGACCCGGATGGTGTGCTAAAAAGACATAAGGTTTATACGGGTTGGGGCAGAATGTCCATACGTCCAGTTCATGGCTACTGCTCGTATTATTAGCACCAAAAAGTTCATAGTAGGGGTTACAAACGGGCGAGAGAGGGAAAGATCCAAAGTCTTTGATGGGAAGGTCGAATGGGTACTGAGAGCTTTGATTGCTGCTCAGCAATGTGTGATGTGATGCGTGGTGTGTTCAATCGATATCTTAGTGGGGTGCCCTGCATCCCTTTTATAGGCCAAAGGAGAGCAGGGATTATAGATGGGAAGGAGAATCCTGGCCCAGGCCTAGGTTGTGGCCTGGGCGTGGGGGAGCGAGCGTGCGCGCGCTGTGTTGTGCCCCTGCTGGGCCACGAGCGCGGGTGCGCGAGCAGCATTTCGCCGCTGGGCCGAGCATTGTTTCAACGGTTTGGGCCAAATGAACAGTAGGAACTGAGTTATTGTTTTATTCATTTTTAGAAGCAAATTTTGAAGATTTTTTGTCCAGTTTCAATCTCTGTAAAAAATTGAACCAACAGGATATTTTTTCAGAGAGTAGATTAGTGTCGGAGACCAATACTAGGGTACCCAAAGAGGAGGAGCTAATGACCATCAACATTGACTCATCCGAGCTGTCAAGAGCGTGACTACAGCTCCTACCAACCCCCCGGCATGCAAGCTCTGCCTCGCCCGACCCTTGGGTCTGCGCTCCGCCTCGCCCGACCCTTGGGCCTGCGCTCTGTCTCGCCCGACCTTGAGGTCATGGGCTCCACCTCGCTGGCCCTTGGGCCTATGCTCCGCCTCGCTCGACCCTTGGGTCTACACTTCGCCTCGCCCGGCCTCTAGGGGAGGACTCCGCCTCGCCTGACCCTCGGGTCTGTGCTCCACCTCGCCCCGCCTCTGGGGGAGGACTCCACCTCGCCCGACCCCAAGGCCGTGGGCTCCACCTTGCCCGACCCTTGGGCCTATGCTCTGCCTCCCCCGACCCTTGGGTCTATGCTCCGCCTCACTTGGCCTCTAGGGGAGGACTCCGCCTCGCCTGACCCTGAGGCCATAGGCTCCACCTCACCTGACCCTTGGGTCTGTGCTCCACCTTGCACAGCCTCTGGGGGAGGACTTCGCCTCTCTCGACCCCGAGGCCGCAGGCTCTACCTCGCCCGATGGAGACCCATACCGCCGCCAATCACTCTAGGTCCAAGCGTATGGGCCTGAGTCAAAACTCTGACACCAGGGAAGAGACCAGCATGCCCCGATGTAACCCATGGCCTTGATAGGCCATACTAGAGGATTCACATCAAGAATAGTGTCGGGTGTACCGGAGCTATTCTGCCTAACCCCCATATGAACACTGACGAGCGCATAAGTTCACCACGACGTTCGCTAGGATGGAGTCAAGCGCCCTGACCGGCATATGATGCCTGCGCATGGCGCTAGTGATGGATAGGACCGTGACATGAAGCCATCCCTGTTGACATCTACAGGGTCGTCGGGACCCGCATGAAGGAGAAGAAGGACCCGGCGATCCTAAAGGCCTTCGGCTCTCTCTCTCTCTCGTTCTTCTTTTTCCTCTGCTATAACCCATGCTTTCCCTTGGCCTATAAAAGGAAAAGCAGGGCATCCCATAAGGGGCATCGCAACACATCACATCGATTCAGACTCAAACCCATCGAACCCCAAATCGATCAGAACACACAAGCACACAGCCAAGAAGCGATCGAGCTCTTGACACCCGTTCGCTCCTCTCACCAGAGACTTGGGACCTATCCCTCTCTCGACTGTTTGTAACCCCTACTATAAACTTTCAGTGCCAGTAACACGAGCATCACAACAAACTGGACATAGGGACATTCTGCCCGAACCAGTATAAACCTCGTGTCCTCTTAGCACACCATCCGAGCCAGATGCGCAATATTAGAAATTTACTTGTCGGTGGCAACTCAAAACACCGACAGTTGGTGCGCTAGGTAGGGGCCTTTTGTGTGTCTCGACATCCACACCAGGCCTTAGATGGCTGGTCACAATGTCAGCTGGGTCTCGGGCGCGCACGTGCACTTCAGGGACCTGGACTTCATCGTCACGATGAAAGGAGAGTTGGCGCAGGCTCCCGCCGACGTCCAACCTCTCCACAACGTCGGCCTCGGCAGATCTCCGAGGCACTGGAGGAGCTGCAGCTGCACGTACTGGAGGCCCACACCCCCAGAAGTGACCAGCTCCTCGGCTTCGATTACGGGAGGTTAGAGCGCTAGCTCGATGCCTTCCTAGGACCCCGACCGTTCTGGGAGGACCTGCGCCACCTCACCTTCTCATTCGTCATGTCATGGCATAGCTTGCCAGGGGAGAGCCCCTCTCCCCGGAATACCTCCCCTGGAGCACCACGTTAGCGCTCCCGTTCGGTCTCCGCAACGCCGCAGAGACCGTTGACCACCCTATGGCGCAATGCACGCCTCCATCCCCCATGAACGACAAGTTCATGGAGATGACCGAATATGTCACGGAGTCTTTCCACGACCTCCTCATAGGAGAATCTGAGTCGCCCTCTAGCTCTAACTCTAGTAGGGGGAGCCATCACCCCTCTCGTGAGTGTTTCATGGTGGGTACACCCAAGGGACATGACGAAAGCACCCATGAGGAATAGGCTACCCCAACAAATGACCTTGATGTCGAGGTCGGGGAGATGCAGCGGCCCTGCCTCGCCTGCGGGTGGAGCAGCTGAAGGCCCAACACCAAGAGCTCGAGGAAGCACGACTCTAGCTTGAGCAAGAACGTGCGGAGCTCGATCGAGAGATCGAGCGCCATGGACACAGTGGGCGCGCGCGCATCATGGCCCATGACGTGAACCGGAGGATCATCGAGGACGATGAAGCCCTCCCACACTTCATCCGGGCAAGCCAAAACATCGCTGCTGCGGCAGCCTTGCTCCGTGGGCTTCCGGGGCCTGCGATGCCCGAGGATCATTGGGCCCATCGCGAGATTCACACGCAAGCTCAACGCCAGCAAGCTTCAACCAGGCAACGGCGGTGAAGTTTTCGTCAATGCCTAGAACATCGAGCAGCTACGTCGCTTTTACCCTTAATATACACACACTTTCTCTTATCAGTTTCGCTATCAACTCCCTGATCTTTAGGTGACGCCTAACCCTAGCAATGGCAAAGGGTCAGGCCTCACTCGGGGGCTAATTAGAGCTTATCTATCTGGTAGACAGTCTCTACATTCGAACCTTTCTCACGATTAAGACCTAGAAGCGAAGTTTGCGGAAACAAATGCTGAGTAAAACTGGTCAGACTACGAGAAACCTACGCCTCGGTGGCTACGGCGTCTTTGCACACCAGCATGATTAGAGTTTTTTTTGCGCCCCGAGCTTTTTGGACTTAGCCACGAAAAGAGTCGGTGCGTGTCTAAGAGTTTACCCACCTGGCCAACTTTGTCTGTGCCCGACCCCCTATCACGTTAAGACCTAGGAGCTAGGGTTGTGGGAACAAGTGTAACACCCCGGGTGTTTAAGTATTAAAAACTGGACATATCATCATATGCATTGCAAGGCATTAGTCATATTGCAAACTTTGATATGCATTCACTAAAACAAGTTTACATGTATGTTATAAGTATTGCTTGGTATTGTTTGAATCAAGTTGAAATCTTTGTATTGATTTGAAATTCCGAAAACCCTAATTTTCAATATTTAAATCCTACCCTGAAAATCCATTTCAAAATCGAAGCACATTTTGGGGTTGAGCCTTAAAGCAAAGTTGTAGAGCTTGTTGAGTTGTACAAAGTTTGTTTTTGGAGTTTTTCAAGTTGTTTAGTAAAAATTGAAGTTATTTGAAAAGGCGAAATTCCTTAAATGTCCCCTATTTGAATTCAAAAGTTCATTTCAAAATGTAGACTGAATTAGGGGTTGGTTATAAAAGCAAAGTTGTAGAACTTTTGACTTTGAACAACTTTTATTTTTGGAGATTTTTGAGTTGTTATACAAATTTGGGAGTAATTTGGATTTTAAACTAGATGGCAATTTTGTAATTTCGATGAACAGTGTTCACCGATCTTGCTACACCACCGGCGACCTTCGGTTTGCTTCCAGGCGTGGTCGTGGCCGTCTTTGGCGTCGCGCTGGCACGATGAAGGCCACAGTGCAGCTTCCTTGCGCTTCTGAGTCGCTCTATTTAGCCTTGGCCGTCGTCGTTTGCCCCCGCTCTCTTGCTCTGTTTTCCCGACGCCACGGCCATAACTCCGACGAGCTCTCACCGTCACTTTAGCGCACTCCAGCCACTGCAAAGCTTGTCACAGTTCTGCCTACTACTTGCGCACCCAACCAACCTGCTTTTGTCGCTTGTCTTCACCAGAAACTCGCGGTGCACGCTCTTCTTCCTTGCAGCCGGCAACCTCACCCACGATCTCGTTTCGTCGTGGTCAGCGCATTGAGGTGAGTCTCTGTCCTTGCTGAGCCATGATTCAGTTTCGCCACGATGTCGTGGTGCTTTGTACCTTGATGCTTGATCAAATTGTCCACCGCAGCCACCGGAGCGTCACCGTCGACGTTGCTTGCTCTGCCGTGACCGCTGTGTCCATCGAACGGTGTCTCCAGTGCTCCTCTAGCCTTGTGCTCTACTCAGTCGCGTTTGGGGTGAGCTGCTGATGCTTCCTGGGTCATCTGTTTAAGCTTTACAAGTCTCACGTCGCTAGCGTAGTGTAGCCACGCCGTCGTGGCCGCCATGGCTGGCATAGTGCTCGGTCCAGTCTGTAGCTGGTCCAGCTTGTGCCCTAAATCGATGTGCCTAGTCGAGGGTAGTGTTTTGGTACCTTGGTCGTCACCGTTGGTCTCGCCGTCGGCGAGATATCGCCGGTCAGCGCGCGTGTCGCCGGAGTCAAAGCCTGAGGTTGAAGATGACAGGTGGGGTCGGGATGTCAGTGACTGTGTAGTTCAAAAATGGATTTTTCTATTTTCTGGAATGAATGAATAGTGTCTATTTTTGTTATTTTTGTGTAGATTTATTTAGAGCTCCAAAAATTATGAAAATTTTTGTGTGATCTCTCTGTGATGTATATTATTTAAAAAGATATGAAATGTTGTTTTTCAGTACTTTTTGAATGTGATAAAAATTGCTCAATTAATTAATAAATGAGTTTCTAGGATTTTTCTAGGCTTATTTATGTATCCAAAAATGATGAAAATTGTTTTGTCACTTAGTTATCATGTGATGAACATTTATAAAAATTTTGAGGCTAATTGGAACAAGTTGATTTATTTCATAATTCTTAATTAATTAATTAATTCGTAAAAGTAAATAGTAACCTTTAGTGATTTAGGTTTTATTTGAGTTTTTGATTGAGTGATGTCCTTGGGTCATTAGTTGGTGATGATCCTTGGCAATTGATGTGAGTGTTGTGAAAATGGTTTAGTTAGTTTAACTTGTAACTGTACCGCGAAGGAAAGTTGTATTCAAGTTGTTAATTTTGCATCCATCGTCGAGCATCATATTTCGTATTCCGCATCATGTTAAACATGGCATTGTTGCTACGTGTAGTGAACGAAGGTGAACACGTGGTAGTTAATCAAGTAGTTGAGGAGGTTGATCCGTCTGTGGAGGTTGGTGTTGATATCGGTGGAACGACTTCGGACCCAGACTTTTTCGTCAACGAAGGCAAGCCCCGGATGCATACAACCCTACCTTGTATTTTACAAATTGATTTCGCTTTTGCTTCTTTTTACTGCATTAAGTGATTAGGAGTCAAGTGAAAACCAAATTGATACATTACCAACCTTGTTATTCCATATTTACTATATTACCAGTTTTAAATTCGTATATGCCTAGTTTTGCTTAGCTATGCTTAGAACAATGAAAGTCGGGTGATTACCTGTCATCTGCAAGTTTTAAATGGAACTGTGGTTACTTATGTTATCATGTGATATGGGAATGTGGAGTAATAAATCTAGACCAGGCGGACTCGGTGTATGGGAGCCACAAGACATGGAGGTCTTGTGAGCGGGTTCTTTCCGCCTGTGTCGATTAAGGTTCGTCCGTTGTTGAATTGCATGAGGTAAGACTTTGTAGTACTAACCACATACTCCGGTAAGCCTTAACTTGGCTATTCTATTACGAGAATGGCTACTCACGCACTAGGAGTGGAGAGATGGCGGGAATAGCGTGTACCCACATGGCAATGGGCTGGATTGGTGGTGTACTGTATTCTCGGGTGGTGCGGACCCGTTCTTGTTTAGAGGATCTGAGGGTAGGTTGATATATGTAAGTCGGGGACCTGCATATGTCGTGTGGTCTGGAATTCCCAGCTGGGTTTTTAATCGGTTCGAATCGTCGTTGCTCCTCGGTTATGGAGACTCAACTCACTGTTCATCATCGTAGTAATTAATAACTGGAACTTGAGGATGGTCTGTGAAGGTGTTGGTTATGAAGTTTCATGATCTCATTGCGGATCGTGTGAGCTTTGTATATGAGTTTATGAAGTTTTAAATGTTGATGTAAAGAATTTTATTAAAAAGCTTTTACGCAAAAGAACTTTGATTATTGCTAAAGCCATACCTTGAATCCCCGAGCCTGCATTGATAAGTTCTATCAGTTTTTATTTCGGTTAAGTCTTGTTGAGTACTTTTGTACTCAGGGTTCGTTGACCCTTGTTGTAGGTGAGGCTCATGAGCAGATCTGTTTTGGATCGTGCTGCATGACTGTTGTTCAGTGCGATGACGATAAGTAAATGTGTGGCCCTTGGGCAGGGCAGCTTTTTTGTGAGTTCTGTAATATATTATAATGCCACTCCACTACTTTATTTTGTATTAATTATTGAACTTAGTTGTATGGTTTGAAACAAATGGTTTGTAAACTATGTTATTGTAAGACTTCCGTTGTTTTTACTCTGGTGTATCTATTTGAATAAACTATTGTAATACTGCAATGACTCTGTAATGTGATCCTACTCGGAAATCGTGGATGATTCGAGGTTCCCCGAGGACACCCGATAGACTTCTTAAGTTATTGGGAACGTATGCATAGATGTCAAAGGTCGTTGGACAGTGACAGATGCATGTGGGACCTATAATTTTGCCGCCTGGCTTATCTACCTAACTAAATTCTTGTGCAGGATGTTCTCATCCTCTATCTCCGCTGGTAAGTCTTGTCCTAGCGGGGCAATATAAGTCAACCGGATTGCTTAGCCACTGCCGAGGGACGGGTGGGACAGCAAGATGCCCCACGCAGGTTATGCCAACCCCATTATGAACATATCTAGTAAGAGCTCCCTGAACCAGTCACTCGTGCCATCGAGGTAAGTCCTGTGTCAGCGGGTCACCCAAGTTGATCGAACGATTGGGGCTGCTGCCGAGAGACGGGTCACCCTTACTTTACGCGCATTAATTTCACTATCGAACCTCCGACCCCAGCAATGGCAAGGGGTCGGGTCTCACTTGGGGGCTGGTAAGAGTGTCTTTTCGGTAGACATTCTTGATGCCCGACCTCTTCACGCTAAAACCTAAAGGCAAGGTGTGTGGAAACAAACCCTGGGTCAAATTGGTCGGACTGCAAGAAACCTACGCCCCGGTGGCTACGACATTTTTTGCTCACCAGCATGATCAGAGTTTGTTGCCCCCACTCCAAGCTTTAGCCTCCACCTTCCCAGGAAGGATTTGGAGGGGCCCACCTATGGAATCTCCATCGAGGAGAGGCTAGCAAATCACCCAAAGTCGACTGGACGGCTCGGATGGCAGTCGAGAGATTAGTAAGGAGCAGTGGGGTACCCATGCAGGTTACGCCAACTCCATCGCAAACGACGGATCCGGACCCCACACGGACATATCCGGTAAGAGCTCCTCAAACTCATCACTCGAGCCATTGAGGTAACTTTACCAACCCCCACCTTTCTTTTCTAGTGCATGATCATTCATTCATCCATGCTCATGCATGCATTCATGCATTCATCCATACATTCATCCCATACATCTGAGAATTGTATATGCAATTGCTGCATCACAATGCTTCATGTCACGTCACGAAGCGGTAGTCGTCTCATTCGATATGAGCGGCGACCGACCAAGGTTCGAAGGCCGACCCATGAAGGGCTTGAGGCCGCCTCGCATCAAACAGAGCCAGGGAGAAAAACGTAGATGAGCCCTAGCGGCCTTGCCTGACCCCGCTCAGAAGCGGACAAGGACATCTAGACCTTTCTCGTTCGATCCTAACCTCAAGCCAAGCCCACAGAATCTCCATCGAGGAGAGGCCAGCGGGACACCTGAGTCGCTGTCCGGAGTGACACGGGCATCTGTCGGGAGGCGAGTTAAGGAGTAGTGGAATGCCACATGAGGGCTATGTCGACCTCATCAGCGAATGATGGACCCGGATTCCACTCGGACATGCCTGTTAGCGAGCTCGCCGAGCGCGACACTCGAGCCATTGAGGCAAGTGTCATTAGCTTAGCCCCTCTAGTTATGAAAACTGCGGACGGGGTGATGCATGAAATACGGCCAACCCCCACCGAGCCCCACGGGGCTTGGGGGCTCGAGCCACCCGACCCAAACTTGGGAATCCAACTGACCAGGGTTCGAAGGCCGGCCCACGAAGGGCTCGAGGCCACCTCGCGTCGAACAGAGCCAGGGGAGAAAACATAGATGAGCCCTAGTGGCCTTTGCCCGACCCGCTCAAAAGCGGACAGGGTCATCTCGACCTTCTCGTTCGATCCTAACCTCGAGCCGAGCCCATAGAATCTCCATCGAGGAGAGGTCGGCGGGCCACCTGAGTCGCTCTCCGGAGCAACACGAGCATCTACCGGGAGGCGGGTTAAGGAGTAGTGGAATGCCACATGAGGGCTATGCCAACCCTATCACGAACGACAGACCCGGATTCCACTTGAACATGCCATGGTGATGATTGTCGTGAAGAACGGCACTATGACGACCGCAACCGCTGCCATGACGACAGGCCAGAAAGCTCGAGGGCCGGGCAATTTTGTACATGCCGACCAGATAACGCCATATGCCACCGACTAGATGTTCTGTCTAAAGCTAAATCACACTTTAACATTTTTCTAAATATTCCCCAACCTTCATATATCTCCATGATGTTTCTCTGAGCTGTTTTCTCCATGTTTGCTCTCCAAACGATTTTCTTTCATGCATACCATCTTAAAGATGACATACAGCTAAGTCTAAGGCAAATCCCCAAATAGTCATATTGATGCTCGGATGTTCCCAGAGACAGCCCTGTCTCCGGCTTCTCCCTACACATGCATGAGCGCCTGCCCTCTGCGTTTGGGGTGGTCGGCAGCGCCTCCTTAGTGACGCCCTGCTCTTCCTACACGCACATGGGCTCCGCGCTCCACGTTATGGTTAACAGGCTAGCTAGGGCTGGAGACTCAGCTACACACTAACTGGTCAGACGGTTTATATTAAATATAAACACATCTCCAAAAAAACTTAATGTTTACAATATATTTAAGATATTCATCAACTCATCGACCAGCCGCGTTCTCACTTGCTTTACCAGAAACAGCCTTGTTCTCGATCTCACTAATACATGTGCACGAGCGCCAGCCCTCTGCGTTATGGGTGGTCGGCAGTGGCTCCTCAGCGACGCCTATGCTCTTACGCGTAAACGAGTGCTAAGCACTCTACGCTATGGAGTATGGGCTAGTCAGGGCTGGTGATGCGATACAAAACCAACTGGCAGGAAGTTACTCATATTTAAAATATAAACACTTCATACAAACATAATGTCTATCTATTCCGCTCTACTGCCTTCATCACTATGGGGATATGACCCCTGGTATCCACAAGATAAGACATGGGCCGCACCATCAGAGGTAGCCTAGCCCACAAGATTAAGGCGAGCATGGCACTGATCGACGTGCACCGCAAGATATTGTATAGTACCAAATAGGATACTTTCCTTATAACCCTACCCCTTCAGAGTATATAAGGAGAGGCAGGGGTCCCCTAGTCGACATCTACAAACATCTCATATCCAATACAATACACCAAAGACACAGGACGTAGGGTATTACGTCGATCAGATGACCTGAACCTGTCTAAATCGCAATCTCGGCGCCTTGTGTCACCATCCGATTCCAGATTACGCGCACCTCCAGCGATCAATCTACCTTCATGGGATACCCCTCGGAGGACTACCGAGCATCTTTTGTCGACAGTTGGCGCCCACCGTGGGGCTGTGCGTGCTGATCCATGGTGAGCCAGATGACGTACCTCAAGATCAACACCGCTCGTGGCAACTTGACTTCCCGCGGTGGTGTCCTTCAGCAGCCCTACGGGCTCAACATCATGAGACTACGAATCATGGCGGCGTGTTATCAACCAATCTTGCAGAAAAGCCCGAAGATCCATCTACTTGTCGCGTAGCATGTCGCCGTGATCCATCTATGAGAGGCGACTACCAACCTCGACGATAGCTGGCAACATGCTCCCTCCACGTCCCAGAAACAGCCGAGCCAACTGATTAGATTCATCGGTGCGAAGCTCTTATTTTTTCTTGATGATCTAGATACGTCTCTGACTCCAAGCCAGTGTCGGCGGTAGTTCATCGGCACGCATATGAATTATGTCGTGGACATGCAAGTCGGATATGTACTATAATATTTTGAGCGATATTCCCATCCGTCAAAACCAAAGGCCACGTCTGATCTGCAAGCTAGCTTTTAGAGTCACGTATCAAGCAAACAAGGATGGGTTTGCATGAAGGAGTATGAATGCATCTACATCACCATGCGAGCTAATTGTAGCATCCACGTGCAACTGGCAGACATGCAAGGGGATCGACTTGCATATACTTTCATCATTGCCTTCGCGATCGCATGCATGGGCTACTGCTTGGTGCTAATCAACACACGCAATGCCACGGCCGTCAAAGCAATTCAAGATCAATTCTTCTATGCACCAAGCTGCTAAGCGAGCTGCCCGAGTCACCGACCACTAATATAAGGACGACGTCGCCCGGACTACTTACTCCGACCACCTGCCGCGTCGCAATGAAGATCGCCACAAAGAATGGCACCGTGACAACCACGACTGCCACCATGATGACAATTTGGAAAGCTCGAGCGCTAGGTAACTTCATCAACGCCGACCAGATAACACCATATGTCGCCGACCAGACTTTCTGTCTACAGCTAAGTCACGCTTTAATATTTTTCTAAATATTCTCCAATCTTCGTATATCGTCATAATGTTTCTCCGAGCTGTTTTCTCCATGTTTGCTCTCCAAATGATTTTCTTTCATGTATACCATCTTAAAGATGACATACAGCTAAGTCTAAGGTGAACCCCTGAATAGTCATGTTGATGCTTGGATGTCCCCAAAGATGGCCCTGTCTCTGGCTTCTCCCTACACGTGCACTAGCATCTGCCCTCTGCGTGATGGGTGGTCAGCAGCGGCTCCTTAGCAATGCTTTGTTCTTCCTACACGCACACGGGCTCCGTACTTCGCATTATGGTTAATGGGCTAGCTAGGGCTGGAGACTCAGGTACACACTAACTGGTCGTGCGATTTGTATCAAATATAAATACATCTTCACACCAACTGATCGCCGAGCTACATACGCTATTTCATCACCATTGCTAATTATTCTCCGGAGTTCATATATTTTTACATCATGTACTACCCGTTCTACATATTTGTATTCTAGGATCATCGTCCAGGTGATCGGACCACCTAGTGCTCAGACTTCTCCACCAATCAACTGGTCGAACCGCTAGGTTCATGGACTTCGTCGCCAACCAGTTGATCAGACTGTTCGCCGGTCGCTTCTACTCAATGCTCACTTCGCCGCCGACCAGTTGGTTGGACTACTCATCGCATGGGCTTCATCATCAGCTACGCCGGGGACTCCTCGGTGCTCGGACATCACCACCTATGCCGGGGACTCCTCAGTGCTCGGACATCGCCAGCTACACCGGGAACTCCTTGGTTCTCGGACATCGCCAACTACATCGGGGACTCCTCGGTGCTCGGACATCGCCAGCTACACCGAGGACTCCTCGATGCTCGGACATCGCCAGCTACGTCGGGGACTCATCAGTGTTCGGATTCTTCATGCAAGTGTCGCCAGCTAAGCTGAAGGCTCCCTTAGTGGTCGGATCTTGCTATGTCTCATCGGTGTCCTATCAAGCTGCTCCATGTTGTTCGGATCAGGGTGCTAATTTTGGGCAGCATGTCTAGGGTCTTGATACGCGCATGTTAGATGACATTAGCAAGCTTTTAGACTTCTTTTCTTTGACCCTACTACAAGATTCATTCTTCATCTTCCAGCAGGCTCGGGGACTAAGTGGCTACACTTCACCTGGCAGTGAATGTAGTGCTCATTTCTTGATTTACCCTCCTTATGGACGGAGTCTAAGTGGCTACACTTCTCCTAAGTGGAAGAATTTTTAAATTTTATCTTGAGCCCCTTACATCCTTCTAGCAAGCCTCACTCTTCTTAGTCCGAGGTCTCCTAACTAGTTAAACTGGTCGGCATTGACTTTCACCGCCTAGATCACTAGTTAAACTGGTCGGCTTCGACTTTCACCGCCCAGGTCACCAGCTAGACTGGTCGGTTTTGACTTTCACTGCTCGAATCACTAGTTAAACTGATTGGCTTCACGTCAAACCGCTCAGACTTTTTCAAGACGACGTTGCTCAAAGGATACAAGATGCTCGGGGACTAGCTGTGGGGATATGACCCCCGGTATCCACAAGACAAGACATGGGCCACACCATCAGAGGTGGCCTAGCCCATAAGATCAAGGCGTGCATGGCACTGGTCGACGTGCACCGCAAGATATTGTATAGTACCAAATAGGATAGTTTCCTTGTAACCCTACCCCTCCAGAGTATATAAGGAGAGGCAGGGGTCCCCTAGTCAACATCTACATACATCTCATATCAAATACAATACACCAAAGACATAGGACGTAGGGTATTACATCGATCAGATAGCCCAAACCTGTCTAAATCGCTGTCTCTGCGCCTTGTGTCACCATCTGGCTCCTAATTACGTGCACCTCCACCAATCAATCTACCTTCATGGGATACCCCTCGGAGGACTACCAAGCATCTTTTGTCGATAATCGCCGAGTTCATATATTTATTTTTACATCATGTACTACCCATTCTACACATTTGTTTTGCAGGGGCACGGTTTGATCAATGAGCTTACGCTCAGTGACTGGACAAGATGATCATCGTTCAGGCGGTCGGACCACCTATCAGACGGACTTCACCGCCAACCAACTAGTCGGACTGCTCGGTGCTCACTCCTGCTCAGCGTTCACTTCACCACCGACCAGTTGGTTGGACTGCTCATCGCATGGGCTTCATCGTCAGCTACGCTGGGGGCTCGCCAGCTACACTGGGGACCCCTCGGTGTCTGAATTCTTTGTGTAAGCATCTCCAACTAAGCTAGGGACTCCCTTGGTGATTGGATCTTGCTACATCTCATCGGTGTGCTATCAAGTTGCTCCATGCTGTTCGGATCAGGATGCTGATCTTGGGCGACACATTCGGGGTCTTATGAAGTACATGGCAGATGACGTTGGCAAGCTTTCATTAAAAATTCCTTGACCCTGCTACAAGATATCTTTAAAATCTTCCAACAGGGTCGGGGACTACGTGTGTACACATCATCTCGCGATGACTGTATTTATTTCTACACTAGTTTCCAGCGACATTGGGGACTGGGCCAGCACCTGAAGACTACTACTTTGGACCCTGGCACCATGTGACTACTTCACCTACTATCAGGCTCGGGGATTAAGTGGGCACACTTCACCTTGCAGTGAATGTGCGATTTTCATTTTAGGTCTCAGTCCGTGGACTGGTTCCCTGTTCGGCTGGTCTTCTATCTTTCTTCTACTTTTTGGACCCTGGCACCACATGACCACGTCACCTACTGTCAGGCTCGGGGACTAAGTGGGCATACTTCACCTTGCGGTGAGTGTGTTTTCTTTAATCTATTCATTGGAAGACTCTGTGCCTCCTGAAGTTAAAGAAGATTATCTCCCTTTCTCGTGGTCGGACTCTAAGTGGGCACACTTGGTTCACAGCGAGGAAATTTTTGATTTTGAACTTGAGCTCCTTACATCTTTCTGGCAAGCCTTACTTGGGTAAGCCCGCGCTTGGTCAGATAGTTAAGCTGGTCAGTTACGGTCCACAACTACTCGATGACTCATTGTTGTGGTCGGACTATGCGTCTGACTGCTCGGCTTTGTTTACACCTACTCGGATAAGCTCAAGACGGCGTTGCACAGTGGATACACGGTGATCGAGGACTAGCTATGGGAGGTATGACCCTAGATACCCATGGCAGACTACATGGGCTGCGCCGCTAGGGGTGGTCCAGCCCACAAGATGAAGACTTATGGTGCACGGTATAGCTCGGCATGTACCGTAAGACATCAAGGGCGATATCTTGAAGATGCTACGAGATCTGTTAGGATATGATCGATCTCATGATTCATGTAATCTGTTATTACTTACCGGTTATCTCCTAGATCTAACCGACTTGTAACCCTACCCCCCGGCTATATAAGACGGGTAGGGGACCCCCCTCAAAACACACGCAATATCATACGATAGCCAATACAAACCAACAAACCACAGGAGTAGGGTATTACGTCATGCAGACAGCCCAAACCTGTCTAATTCTTGTGTCTCTATTGCCTTCTTGTTCTTGATTACGTGCACCTCTTCCGATCAATCTACCTTCATGGGATACCCCTCGGAGGACTGCCGATGATATTCTATCGACAATCGGCACTTATCCGCTGATTACAAGAATGATCGATTGTCGGTGCAGAAAGTGACCAACACGTAAATATTTATAGTTTTGTTGTACGTTGTGATCGGAGGTGGCCAAGCACTCAATGACATAGGGTTTATACTGGTTCAGGCAATGTGCCCTACGTCCAGTTTGAGTCGATCGGTGACTTTATTCCTGAGTCCAGGTGCTCAAAGTTTGTTGTGGGGTTACAAACAAAAAGGAGAAAGATGGGGGGTACAAGAGGTCCGATCGGACTTTGGTCTGAAGGGCCGAGAGTGATGGGAGCTCCGCTATGTGCTAAGTGTTTGAGCGTGTGCTCGGTATAACTTTAGAGTGTCTAAAGCTACAGAGGGTGAATCAATGTAAGTGAACTGATCGATCCTCCCATTGGGACAGAGTGCATCCCCCTTTATAGATGAAGGGGATGGCCTTACAAGTGAGAGAGAGAGTACGTATGCTACTAAGTCTTGTTGCCCACGTCGGCGGGTACAAGATGATGGTAGGTGCCCACAATATTGTTTAATGTCAGATGCATGTGGGAGGTTGCGTCGTCTTCTTCATACTGTTGATGTCAAGAGGCATACAGGGGGTTTTACCATGTTCGCCTGGTACGGTAAATGCCGGCACCCACAACACTGTTGATGCCCAGAGGCATGTGGGGGGAGCCTTACCATGTTTGTCTGGAATGGGAGTTGACGGCGCCCACAACACTGTAGGGAAAATGTCAGCGCCTACAACACTGCTTGGGTTCTGTTATGCCAGGGAGGTCGCAGGGTACTATCCTGCAGGTGTATAGGGTACGTTTCTCGGTATTGCGGTTGACTTGGGTGCCCTGCTTTACTTTTTCCATTCGTTCCCTGGTCCTTATCGAGTGGGCATCCCCGGTCGGTTGGTCCTAGTCGACTCTGATTGCGCCAGTTGGAGAAGAGCAGTGAGTAGAGGTTTGGCGCATCCCCAGTCGGAGACGTGGGTCAGAGTTGGAAGTGGTGTTTGGCCAGGACTTCTGGTCAGAGAGGCCATCCAGAGGCGGGCTAGAGTTGGAAGTAAGGCCTTCCGGTCGGAGAGGCGGGCTAGAGTTGGAAGCGGGCGTCGTTCCTCCTCGGGCAGGCCTTCTGGTCGAAGACTTGGATCGCCCTTCTGGTCTGTCATTTAGGTTTTTGGGCTGGCCCATGAGTTGCACGTCGTTTGCAACATTGTCTGCTAGGCCAAGCCTTTGTTGGGAAGCTAGTCCGTAAGGGACCCCGGGTTTATGAACCCGACAGGAGCCCCTGAGCCCCCGGGCGATTCGGGTAGAATTGCCTGGGGGATTTTTGTCTTGACGGCGGGTGCGCGTGAGCGCACCCGTGGGTGTAGCCCCCGAGCCCCTGGGCTATTCGGGAAGAATCGTCTGGGGGGGTTTGTGTTGCCAGCAGGGGACGTTTTGTTTTGTCAGCGGGTGCGCGTGAGCGCACCCGCGGGTGTAGCCCTCGAGCCCCTGGGCGATTCGGGCCAAATCTCTTAGGGGGTTTTTTGTCAACGAGCGTGTGTACGTGCATTTTAGTTGAGACAGAGTCATCAACCATGGTGTCGTGCGTTGCCGAGGCAGTTGTTTTTAGGGATCGGGTGAGACAGAGCTCACGGATCCTAGCATCGGGCGCAGCTGAGGGATCAAAATGGACTCGCGGATCTAGGCATCGGGCGCGCCGAGGGATTTGGGCGAGTTGGAGTCAAGGACCTAGGTGCAGCCGAGGTGTTTTTGGTGTCTTGAGCCCCTGAGCCCCGTTGGCCTTGGTAGGGGTCAGTTGAGTTTTGTGCGTTACCCCGTCCGTGGTTTCTCGCAACTAGAGGGGCTAAGCTAACATCGCTTGCCTCGATCGCTCGGGCTCGAGTGACGCGCTCGGTGAGCTCGCTAACGGGTATGATCGAGTGAAATCCGGGTCCATCGTTCATGACCGGGTCAGCATGGCCCTCTTGTGACATTCCACTGCTCCTTAACCTACAACCCGGTAGATGTCGGGGTTGTTCCGGAGACCGACCCGGGTGGCCCGCTGGCCTCCCCTCGATGGAGATTTTGTGGTTTTGGTAGAGGTTTAGGATCGAATGAGAAGGTTGAGATGACCCTATCTGCTTCGGGGCAGACTGGGCGAGGGCCGCTCGGGGCTCATCTGTGTTTTCTCCCCTGGCTCTATTTGATGCGAGGTGGCCTCGAGCCCTTTGTGGGCCAGCCTTCGAACCCCAGTCAGTCATTGCTCATGTTTGAATGAGGCAACTATCGCTTCGTGACGCAACACGGAGCATTGTGATGTGTTTAACCACATATGCGATGCCTTAGCACCCGAGCCCTGGGCGATTTGGGTAGAATCGTTCGGGGGGCGCGGGTGTATGAAATGAATGCGTGTATGGATGTATGAATGATTATATAAAGAAATAGTGGGGTTTTGGTAATGTTACCTTGATGACTCGAGTGACGGGGTTTGAAGAGCTCCAATCGGAAATGTCCAACCGGGATCCGTGCTCGTCGTTCATGACGAAGTCGGCATGGCCCACATGGGGCATCCCTTTACTCCTTACCTGTCTCTCAGTGTTCACCTAAGCCATTTGATTAGACTCAGAAAGCCCGTTGGTCTCTCCTAGCGGAGATCCCGTTGTTTGGGTCTTTCCAAGTCCTGCCTAGGAAGGCAGAGAGCCGCCTGCGCATGGTGGCACTTTGTTTCTCATGCCTGGTCATGCGGTAGTGGTGGGCCATACCCAGGCCATGTCTTATCTGACTAGGCATTGTTCCGTCAGTCAGTGTGCGTCCCATCGGTCAGGGCGCATCCTATCGTTTCCCATCTATATTGAATGGGGGAAGGGAGAGGGTTTCTCACCCCAATCCTTTCGCCTTTCCTCAACTACTCCGCCTGTTCTTTAAATAGGGGAAGGGAGAAGGAAAGGAGAACTCACAGACCCGTTCGTGGTTCCGGGGCGCAATGTCGAGTTGGAGGTCCCCCAACATAGATGAGATGGTGCTGGCCACCTTCGCCGAGAAGGGGCTGGTTCCACCGAAGGAGGTGGCACACTAGAGGGTGTCGTACGTCGCCAGCTTTGTCACCGTCTGCGAGGCTTTCATCGGGATGGAGCCACTCGTGGACTCCTTCTAGCGAGTCCTCTTCGAACGAGCCTTGTCGGAGAGGAAGATGCTTGGGATTGCGCCGATGGGAGGTTTCACCCTTGCAGCTACTCGGGTTGGCCAGTTCTTAAAGTTTGATGAGATATCTTCCAGCCACGGTGGCCATACCTTGGCGGGCTCATCTGCATTTTCTCCCCTGGCTCTATTTGACGCGAGGCGGCCTTGAGCCCTTCGTGGGTCGGCCTTCAAACCCCGGTCAGTCGTTGCTCATGTTTGAATGAGGCAACTGCCGCTTCGTGACGCAACACAAAGCGTTGTGATGCATTTAACCGCATATGCGATGCCTTAGCACCCGAGCCCCTAGGCAATTCGGGTAGAATCATCCGGGGGGCACGGGTGTATGAAATGAATGCGTGTATAGATGTATGAATGATTATATAAAGAAATAGTGGGGGTTTGGTAATGTTACCTTGATGACTCAAGTGACAGGGTTTGAAGAGCTCCAATCGGAAATGTCCGACCGGGATCCGTGCTCGTCGTTCATGACGGAGTCGGCATGGCCCACATGGGGCGTCCCTTTGCTCCTTACCTGTCTCTCAGCGTTCGCCTAAGCCATTCAGTTAGACTCAGGAAGCCCGTTGGTCTCTCTTGGCGGAGATCCTGTTGTTTGGGTCTTCCCAAGTCCCGCCTAGGAAGGCGGAGAGCCGCCTGCGTGTGGTGGCACTTTGTTTCTCGTGCCCGATCATGCAGTAGTGGTGGGCCATACCCAGGCCATGTCCTACTTGACCAGGCGCTATTTCGTCGGTCAGTGTGCGTCCCATCGGCCAGGGCGCGTCCTATCGTTTCCCATCTGTATTGAATGGGGGAAGGGAGAGGGTTTCTTGCCCCAATCCTTTCGCCTTTCCTCAACTACTCCGCCTATTCTTTAAATAGGGGAAGGGAGAAGGAAAGGAGAACTCATAGACCCATTCGTGGTTCTAGGGCGTGATGTCGAGTTGGAGGTCCCCCAATGTAGATGAGATGGTGCTGGCCGCCTTCGCCGAGAAGGGGCTGGTTCCGCCGAAGCAGGTGGCGCACTGGAGGGTGTCGTACATCGCTGGCTTTGTCACCGTCTGTGAGGCTTTCATTGAGATGGAGCCACTCATGGACTCCTTCCGGCGAGTCTTCTCCGGGCGAGCCTTGTCAAAGAGGAATACGCTCGGGGCTACACCGGTGGGAGGTTTCGCCCTTGCAGCTGCTCAGGCTGGCCAGTTCATAAAGTTTGATGAGATATCTTCCAGCCACGATGGCCATACCTTGGTGGTCAGCGTCCCTACCCAGGACTTGCCTCGACTACATGAGAAGGTTAGGAGCTCCATGCTCTTCTACTGAGCATCTATGGGTGCGACGCCCTTGAGGTACCCATTGCGCTCGCCAAAGTCAAGGGAGCGGAACCGGGCGGGGTCCTTGAGGTACCCGTTGCACTCACTGAAGTTGAGGGAGCGGAACTAGGTGGGGCCCTTGCAGCAGTGGTTATGTCCGGCGGCATGTGTCGTGGCCTCTCCTTTGGCATCAGCGGATGCCACCGAGCAGCCATTCATTCACCATCGTAGTACGGCTCCTGGAGCTTCTCTTCGGGCAACCCTTCGCCTAGCATAGGTCCTTCCATCCCTTCCACCATTCTTGCACCACCCTATTGTAAGAACTTCAGAGCATTCAAGTAAGCAACACGCACTCGATCATCTCTGAGACTAGACATAGGGCTCCAGCCTGAACCAGTATAAATCCTCATATCTGTTGGATGCTACCATCATCTTTCTAGAGCAGCGCGACAATGGTCTAAGTTTACTAGTCCGGTTTACAAAACACCAACAGTTGGCGTGTCAGGTAGGGGACAGTCGCACGCTCTCATTTGTTGAGAAGGAAGCAATGGCTCCTCGCACTGCCAGTGGACTCGCTGGTGGAATGGTCCTCGGTGGCCACATCTGCCACAAAAACTATGAGTTCATCAGCATCAAAGGGCCAGCACCCACGTCCGCCCACGGCTATGACCCAAACCTATGCCATGGAAATCTGGGACACATAGCCCGCAGCGGACACACTCTCGGAACTGCCTCTGGTGGCAGCATCCTAGAGTTCACCTACCCAGAGGGGCCAGTACCCTCGCCCACCACCGGCCATGGCCAGGCCTCCTATTCAGGAAACCAAAGGTCCATGGCTCACAACGAACTTGCCCAGGGAATGGCCTCAATCGGCCACATCCTTTTGGGGAACCACGTAGTTAACCACACCAAAGAGTTACGACCTGAACCTCCGTCCCATAGGTCTGGATCCAGCGGCCCACAGCGGACACAATCTAGGAACAACCCTTGGGGTTGCATCCTAGAGTGCACTCGTGTAAGGGGCCCAGTGCCCTCTCTCATTTCTAGCCATAGCCGAGACTTCCACCCAGGAAGCCAGATGGCCATGGCTCATGACGATCTCACCCAAGGAATGGCCCATGGTGGCCACATCCTTTTAGGGAACCACAAGGTCACCCAAACCGATGAGGCAACGCCCGTCATCCGCCCATACCCTGTCTAGGCTCGCCGCGTGGCAAAATTGGACCCTACGAAAGAATCACACTCCGAGCAGCGTCACCACTAGCAAAATGAAATGAACCAGGGCGTGCACGAACGACAAAACTCCCTGCCATCATGCGGCGTCATTGCGAGTGACCCGGTGGGTAGCTAGCGCCACGCCACATAGGTTCAAGCCTAGAACTAGGGTCCAATCCTACATAATGGGCAAGCTGCATGACATACCACGGTGAACTATCAGTTGTCGCTTGGAGGCGCATGCATCTGAGGAAGCAGGCTCCTCGAGAGCACCATGTGCCGTGACGAGCGGACCGAACCACATTGCACTCAGGGCCAGCTCCCACAGCGACATATCATGATAGTTCTTTGTTAAAAGCAGCAGCTACACCAGGAGATGGAGATGTGGCGACAGCAGCGACGTCGAGCCAGGAGGACCCAGGCACCAAAATGTATGAGCCCTCCTGGCCGGAAGCTACAACAAGCCGAATGCAAAGAGGCCATCCTCGGGGGCTCACGGGGCCATCGGGGATATCAAGCCAGCAAGGAATGGCCCAAGGTTGCCCGAGGTGTCGATCATCGCCAGCTGCGATCACTCAGAGCGGGGGAGAAGCGACCTCATTGGCTTGCGGCCTAGGGACCATGACAACCCCAACGCAAGCAAGCCCTCGAGAGCTCCCAGTGCCTCGAGCAGCAACTTCGCATTGAACAGACACTTAGGGGCTCAACGCGCCCTGAGTCATGACAACTAGATCCACAACGGCTTCCAACACATCAGTTAGTAATGTTATCTCTGGCTCTAGCCGCTCTACCCAAACACGTCCACTTACACATATAGGCACACCCTTAGCTCCATAACACTGCGACCAACCCATAGAGCAAGCCACGGAATGGTGTGCCCACACACCTCGCCTTGAAACCACTTAGGTTCTCGAGCAACCTGATCCGACTCGCGCTAGCAGCCGAACATGACCCGCTCATGGAGGCTGCGCACAAGAACGCATATTCATGCTCCATGACGTAGCACTACTTGTCATATTCCTAGCAACCCCTTCCCGAGCACCTTGCAACTGCTCCCAGCACCACGACGAGCCGGCAACCCACGTCTCGACCTCACGATCAGGCTGCCTGTTGATGGTAGTAAACATTCTCATAAACTGTCAATATAACTTGCACAAATGGCTAAAATGGATCACCAACATAGACTTAGGGGTTTTAATTAATAAATTCCAAGAGTTTTGGTGAATCTGTGTTTCCAGTAGGATTTAAATAGAAAATCACCAAGGAGGACCTATTCGTCAAAGGAAATAACATATTTCCACCACATAAATAGCGTGGGAAGACTCCGGAAGGCTCTCCACCGAAGCGGAGCCCATGCCCCTGACATGTGGGGCCGGCCGACCCCACCTGCAGGCCAGCTGACCTATGGGCCCCACATGTCTACCCCCATTACTATGTTGGTTCTCCACCGCCTTAAGGATTGCATTTACACCATTTATTCTAGTCGGTTTGATCCGATGGCTCAGGATTAACGCTTTGGCCTATATATATCTGCCTACACCCCCCTCTAGGGCATCCATGCATTTGATCTTGAGAGCTTGAGGGCCAAAAACCCTAATCCATATCTCCACCAGGATCAGAGCTCATAATCAAGAGAAGATTAGTCCTCAATAGGATCTACTCTTGTATTAGAGATAGAGAGATAGAGTGAGAGGAAAGAGTTTTGGAGGGGTCCTGACCTATTGCTGCTGTCTCTACAGCTTGTACCCTAGCGGAATCATATTCTTCTTGAGCTTGCTTCTGAGATTTCTCTGGTAATCGATTTCTAATTCAAGTAAGCATCTTGTTCATATTGTTCTTCAGGTTTGTGACTCTCTTTTGAGTACTTTAATCCTTGTAGCTCCTGGGTTAAAGTAGTATTCATAGTGTAAGCATGGTGCTTAGACTCGGTTACTCGTGGATATACCCTATTTTCTGGATCGGTGGTATCTCGCGAGGGTGACTCTTATAGCCTCATTGAATCCTTCGTAGTCCACCTCCCGTTAGTAGGCCTAGTAGGACCTTGTTACTATAGGAAACATACTATACCTGTATTTTCTCTAGTAATATCCCTAGAATTAAACAATAGAAGACAAAGCTTACCGAAGTTAGAGCTAGAAGACCTTAGTAGTCTCCTCTATGCTCCTATTATCTAGCCTTGATTATGAAGTTGAGTTAACTTAGATTTGGTTATTCTTACACATGTTTCCTTGAGTTCGATATAAAACTAGATACTCCAGGTGACGTGCTATAACGGTATAATAACTGTGCACTTACGGATTATTCTATGTGTATTAATTTATACCAACACTGCCCCAGCTGACCCAATGGACCAGCTCCTAGGCAAGGCCAGGCACCTATGTGTGAGCCTGAGGGGCAACAAGAAACCCGCTCGTTTGGGTCCGGAGGACAGAAGGGAAAGAGAACTAACATCGACCTCTCACTTTCTTCTCGCATCGTGCTGGATCTGCTATCACCCCTCGCCACTCTGCCGCTTCAATAGATCATGCACATTTTTAGCCCTGTGGGCCAGCCCCTAGGGTAAAAAATGTGTCCACAAGGGTAGGGCCGCGAGGGGAGAAGCACATTCCATTTCAAACGAAAAGCGAGCGAAAGAACGACAACATGACAAGCGAATGCGTTGGTCGCGCATTATGCACGAAGAGCCCAAACATCGTCCATCGCCGAATGAGAGACCTGCTTTGAGCCCCTCCGTGCATACCCATGATGGGACAAAACAGTGAGATGTTCCCTGATACCTCGACCACGGTGTTGGGCCACGCAACGTTCAGCCCTATGGATCAAACCCCGGGCTAGAACTCACACCCGAAGGTCATAAGGCTAAGGGAGAAGATCCTGAGCAACGAGCTTGATGAGGGCCAAACCTGCAAGAATGACTCACCTATGGAGCACTCGTGCTTGCTCAAATGACCGTGGCAGGCGCATCATCTAGCCAAACAAAACCATCAAAAACTCCCCGAGGCCCCAACAAGCACGACCCGCTCGAGAACGCTGGGATCCTCGGCACACACGTGAACGGCGTATCAGGACCACTCCACCTAGGTCCGTGGCGACTGCTTCCCCGGAGGGAGGCCCAACAGGGAGCGACAAACACGCTGCCCCTCCCGATTATGGCGGAGCACGCCATGGCGCACGGGCATGAACCCCCACAGCCTGATAATGGCTCAATGACGAGCCTAGCCGAACAAAACGATTCGCGAAGGTCGACAACACGGAGATTAAATAGCTTGGGCAAAAACCCTTCACGCCAAGGATCATCGAGACAAGTCACTCAAAAAACTAACATTAGCAATGACAAAAGGGAAATCAGAAAGGGCAACGCATACATCACAGCCTCGGGGGCTTATGCGTTTGCTGATTACAACATTGTCCTAAATATTAGGATCATCGACTTCTAAAGCTACAAACAAAAACATCTACTCTAGCGCGTTATAGGACTAGATGAACCCGAGGTTACAATAATCGTTGGATCCCCTTCTGCTCGCGATGGATATCTCATGAAGTGGAGAAACTGATACAAGGTGTCTCTAACCTTCGGAGCTGCACCATGAGCAGGAGAGGATGGTCGAAAGAAGCCTCAGGGATGACCGCCTCATGGAGCTCCCTTCAACATCGGAGAAGAGGAGCCTGCCAGAAACCGCCCCAACGCCGCTTCTGGTAGATCAAGGAAGGAGCGCCTAGCCATGAGCCAGCAAGCGGGCCACCAAGTCAATGCTCGAATGCTCCTAGACCTAGAGCTACGAGCCACATGCTAGCCAACCATGGGGAAGCCCAGCGACCTAAGCCTCCCATGGCATCATTCCTCCTCGTCTTCGCGAAACTTCCTCTAACACCCATGGAGGACGAACGCCGGCAAGGTGCAGTGGAGCCCAATCTCCGAAGGTCCCTCTCGACGACAGCGAAGCCACCAGAATGGACCGTGAACCATGAAGCCCGATGGAGACAGTCGTTCTCTCACTCGGACTGGACATTGGGGAAAACTCAGAAGACAGGGAAAAAGTGGGGACGAGGCGCACTGCCCTCTTCTCCCTTGATTTAAATAGACGGCACAAAGATGAAGGCAGAGAAGATAGCGGTCAACATTCAAGACAGGCGCAAACCCTAAGACGCACTCGCAATCAAGAGGCAGAAGACGTGGCGGTTTAGTCCCCTAGGCGACATGAGACCCAACGACGGTCTCAGGAGGTACGGTGAATGCATGTGTTTCCTCTAGCATTCACTAACCACCTTCTCATAGTGCAGGGGAGGCGGAGGTGGCCGAGTGAAAGATTGAGCAGTGGGCACCAGCGTGGCAACATATCCCGAGTAAGCCTCGTATCTTTCATTATCTTTCGATTCATGCGCCCACGTTTTATGGCGCACAACCATTTACAAGAGGGCACCACAAAGACGCAATGTGGCTAGGGGAGGTCAACAACCCCCTAGGTTCACACACCGAGCGACCCTCCGCATCCACGACCCTGCATCGTGCTTAGGAAACCTTCTCTTGGGCTGGCCCTTAGAAGGGCCCACGGCCACAAAAGGGATAGGGGCAGGGAGGAGATGGGCCCCTTCGGCTCTAATCGGTGGTGCGGAGCCACACGACCATCTATCCCTATGTCTGAGTCATCCGCTTCGAAGTCTCTCGGGTTGACCCCCTCTGGGGGGAGGCATCTTGCCCTCTGGCCACAGCAGAGGCGGTTGAGGACCAACGGGATTGATGGCCCACAATTTATGGGATGTCTCACGTGAGGCATAGCCAAACTTCACATCGATTTGGGAGGATATCGGGTCCGGCTCGTATTACCCAGACCCTAACGAGGCGCACCACTCCGACCACGTGGTTACGGTGGACATGCCTCTCCCCGCGTGGGGCAAAACCAAACCTACCTATAACAAGGCAACACGACCCCTGGGGGTGGCAAGGACGTCGGGGAAAAATGGAGTTGGGTCCCCGCGACCCCGAAAGAAGTCAGGCCAAGCCACAACTAACTCCTCCCTAAGTCCTAGGTCTCGGACCTAAAGCTTGCTCCAACAACTCATAAACCGTCAAAGGTCCACGGCCTCTCCGGGAGAGATCAATGAAGCAAGAGGCCGGGGCAACGCGCAATGCGAAACCCAAAGCGTGATCTCAGCTAGATCACGTGGAACAAACGAAAGGTCTAAGACCTTCGAGCCAACCCACAACAGCAAAAAGCCTCACGACTGTGCAAAAAAGAGGTCGAGGGGACTATCCGTCGCATCAAATAATTCTTTAGGCAACCCTAGGTAGAGGAGCCAGCCCAACCCCATAGACTAAGGGATCACTGCAAGGGGAGCCTAAACCACAAGGGAAAACCTCTACCCACTTAGCACCCTCTAATACAAGAACGGGCACACCACCCGCAGGGTGCTAAGACCAAGTATCACCGTGATGGTGATAACGAGGAAACATCCGGAGGAAAATGCCACAGGCACAAGGAGGAGCAAGGAACCCCTTGCTAGCCTTCTCGCCATGGCGCAACCTTCGGGCCAGGGAGCACAGGAGAGGACAGGGTCGCCAAGCCCAGAGACCACCATCAGGCTCCGGGAAACAGGAGGGAAATGATGAGGCACCCTCGATCTTTCTGAGAAACTAATCGTGGCCACTAGGACCAGTGTTTCAGCGAACCCAAACCTAGAGGGTCTGGAGACTGCTGAAACCACTGGGCCCAGAAAGTGGTTCGGGCACCTCCCTAGCCCCCTCCTGCTCACAAGATCCCTCCTAGCGCCAGCTACTAGAAAGGGCAACCATCTCTCCCTCATCCTCTCTCCCTGTGGAAAGGGGGGGAGCCATTCGTATCCATGGCCATGGATGATTCAAATGGAGAGAAGGCTTCTATTTATAAGCCCAAAGGCGGACCAAAACGGCTTGGGACCCTCACGCCGCGTGGCGCACCACGGAAGGTCACAGCCAACACCAAATGCTCTCACAAGGTCGAAAAATCAAAACCTCCCCGAAGGCAGGGCCGATGCAGTGTCGACAAGACCACACGGCCCCGCCTAGGTCACGGACCCCGAGGAGCGGCACTCTGACATGGCAAGGCTCAGCAACCACATACCACTTCGACAGGACGGGATGGGGCGCAACGTCCAACTACCGTCCTGAAAGCACCAAGCCCACAAGGGGTCAAGCGGCAAAGCTCGGAAGAGCCACGACTACGAACCCCTGCTCCAGCACACACATGCATCAACGCTTTCACGATCACTTTGTGATTGCCAAAACGCTCGGGGCTACTGTCGGGGTCATGACCCTGAGGTGTCTCAAGGTACCGAATAGTTAGCAGGCCACGCAGCCTGCAACACAACAGTCAGCAAGGACCCAAACGACCGAGGCCAAGCAAGAGCTGAGCAGAGTAGGCCAAGCGCTAAAGATGGGGTCGGCCCCGACCCCTTCCACCCGCCTTAGCACACAGCACTTGCAAGACGCACGGCCTCTCCGCGTCACGACCCCCGGGAGGACCGAGGGGACAGCAGTCACCTTGGTCCGCCCAGACACCATCCTTGTGCCATACCGCACCGACAAGACAATACCGCACCACGGTGGCAACGGGTACGATACCCACCATCCAAATACGGACCGACTAGACGCTTATATGATCCCACCCACTACGGGATGAGATCCACGACAAGGGACTCGACGAATGGGCCATCCAGACCGGCAGAGTGCCCCAACCCCCAAGATCGGGGTCGTGGCCCTCGGCCCCGCGAAGCGACCAAGCGAACAACGACCCAGGGCAGCTACCTACTTCGGGTACGACACCCCTGGAAACCAGGAGACGATGACGAAGGCCACGACAAACACCGCATTGCACAGGATGGCTGACGAGCCACCATCGAGGCTATAGTGCCGCCACGGCCGCCATAGTAGCGCCACGTCACATCCTGCCGCAACGTGGCCAGAAGATCATGACGATAGCCATGACCGGACGTGCACCAGAAGACGACGTAGCTTGCAAGCTAAGTTAGCTAGGCCCTCCCTCAGGCTATCGACCCTTCGGTCGGAAGAATCTCCTCTTTGTACAAGCCCTGGCCCCAAACTCTGTATAAGGACAGCCAGGGCACCCATCTCAGGGACGATTCGCATCATCTACCATTTCATTCATTCACCATCGTAGCAGGACTCCTGTAGCTTCTCTTCGGGCAGCCTTTCACTTAGCATAGGTTTTTTCATCCCTTCCACCATTCTTGCACCACCTGTTGTAAGAACTTCAGAGCATTCAAGCGAGAAACACGCACTATATCATCTCTAAGATTGGATATAGGGTTCCGGCCTGAATAAGTATAAATCTTCGTTTTTATTGGATGCTACCATCGTCTTCTTAGAGCAGCGCGACAATCGTATAAATTTAGTCCGGTTTAAAAAAACACCTACGCTACAGAACATAGAGCACGCCTATGGCTCCAGTTGGTCCGCTTCGTCTATACGCGCCAGACCTGTTTGCGGCAATCTCCAGAAGTGGGAGGCAAAGGACAGAAAAGGATGCTTTACAACACAACCGCTGGACGCGCGACGTCGTGGGCGCGCTCACCACGCAGTTGCTATGTCAGTATCTCATTGTTTGGCGGCTGATGCGACAAATTGCACTTGATCCACTGCTCTCGTATAGGTTTGTCTGGACGTGGTCGCCTGATGGTAGATACTCAGCGTCCTCTACCTATCGTGCTTTCTTCGCCGGTTCCACGTCGCTGCTTGGGGACAGGGAGCTATGGAAGACTAAGGCGCCGCCACGAGTAAAATTTTTCTTCTGGATCGCTTTGCACCGGCCGCTTTGGACCGCGGATCGTAGGAAACGGTAGGAAACGGCATGCCCTCCAGGACAACGATGATTGCGCACCAAGAAAGGGAAACCGTAGCGCACCTATTGCTTGGTTGCGTTCTGGCCAGGCAACTCTGGTTCTTGCTGTTGGAGCCCGTCGGTTTGGTTGCGTTGGTGCCGGAACGACCGGATGATCTGGGTGAACGGTGGATGCAGCAAAGACTAAGGTTACGCCTCAACGCACGGCCGCCGTTCGACAGTCTGTGCTGCTCGTCTCCTGGACGCTCTGGAAGGAAAGGAACAGCCGTACATTCCAAGGGGTAGCGTCACGTATTGAGATCATCTACAAGGCTATGGTTGAAGAAGCGGAGGACTGGGTTCAAGCCGGTTTCTCTTCGCTTGCGGTTGTGGTCGCAACGTTCGTTTGCTATGTAACATCGGCTTTGTAATCCCGGTAGTTAGGATTTCTTTGATCGACGCGTGCTGGCCCCTCGCCAACGTACGTGATCAACGTTGTTTGTTTTTATCCAAAACTTTCTCTTAATGAAATACGGGCACAATGTCCGATCGAAGAAAAAAATAGAGCACGCCTATCGTTCTAATTGATGTCCAACAGAATTAAATTATGCAAACTATGTGCAACGGTCCAAATAAACCGTACTCCTCCATCACTAGTTATCTTTGACCATCCCCAATAACGCCTTAAAAATGAGTGCCAAAAAATCAAGTTTTCAAAGCTTGCAAAAAATAATAGGAATAAAAAATCACCCTAGTTCTCCAACAGTTCCCGAGATTTCATTAAAAAATCAAATTTCCGCCATGTCATCTTACTCGGCCCAATCTGTTGGTTCCGCTAGTTCGAGTTTGGGTAAGGGTTGATATATATGACTAGTTACTGGTTAGAGCTAAAAATTAGCCCAAATTAGTTATGATTGGCTAGCTAGTTGGCTAACAACTAGTTGAAAGTTTGGCTGAAAAATTAGCTATCTACTAGCCCTCATGTTTGGATATACTAGAGCTAATTTGAGCTAAAAATTAGCTAGCTAACAATTAACCCGCAGTAACTAAACTTGCGCTAAGTGAGACTCATAGGCTTTTTTAGAAAAACAGACGCCAAAGAAACAGTTAATCATAAGTGACTAAGAGTCTGTGTGAAAGGGCTCCGGCTCCTCTTAAAATAGTTTCGGCGTCCTCTCATGGAGCTAAAGCACATTGTAAAATACGTGGTAAAATGGCTTTGCTAGGTATTTTTGGGAGAAGCCGGTAGCGGTAGAAACTAAGACCCTGTTTTGGCATAGCTTTGGGTAGCTTTAACTGTATCTTCTCCGTGCACTATAGCGAGGAGTTCTTCTCTCTTCTCTCAAAATAAAATAAGAGCCGGTGAAACCACTATTTTTGACTAGCTTAATCGGCTCTAACTCCTCCACGCACTGTGGTAAGGAATTGGGGCCGTTTGAACCCGTGCAAAATATGGGCTAAATTTTTTGGACTCCAACTCTTAGTTTAAAAAAGTTTTTGACTCTTTGGTGGCTTTAAAGGTGAAATTATTTTTTTACCCTATTTGCTAGGTCTTTTTGAGAAGCGGGAGCCAAAGGTCTTTTAGAAGCTTTATCAAAGGAGCCCTAATATTAAGCCGACCTCTTAAATTTGCTTTTGAGATCTGTATTACATTTTCTAGAAAAAGTTGTACAACAAGAGATATAGAAACGTGGACGATTAGAGCAAGTACAATAATAATCTAAATAGCCAAGCAATGTTGATGTAGAGGAGAGAAGTAAGGAGAGAGATGAGAGATTGGTTCTCATGCAAGCAACAAGGTGGACATGGGAGCCTATGCCATGGCGTGGACAACCATAAAGTGAATGTGAGGAGGATTAAAAAAGAAACGGAGAGATATGGGTAAAAGTAGCAATAAAAAAGTTTTTCATAGATAAATGAAAGACAGCTATTGTATATAGCTCGGCTCTTAGGGCCTGTTTGTTTAGGCTTTGTGAGAACTTTTATACCTTAGTTTTTTGTCCTTTCAAAAAACAAAACGCAAAAACTCATTATAGTGAGCTTTTGAGTTTTTGGCTTTATGAGAGCTGTTTGGCCTTCTATAATTAAATAAAGTCAAATATTTTGGTATATGATATAACCTAGATAAATCCAAAAAATACACCATACATACACAAATTATTTTCTATAGTTAAGCAAAGCGAAGTGTTTAAGTATCTAATGTAACCCACGCATACAAAATCATAGAAATAAAAGAAAAAAAAGGAAAATGAATGTAAAAAAGATATAAATAGAAAAGGAAAATAAAATACAAAATAAAAGGAAAAATAAAAACACTACATCAAATAGAAACTTACACCACGTATCCACCTTCGTCTCTGTCATGCACAGTAAATAGTCGGTCATCTTTTGTTCAGCATTTAAACGGTTTAGATGGTGTTTAAACGGATTCAAACGGTTCTACACAATATTATCAAAATATGTATATTTTTTGGTGTAAAATCAATTATTCTAGAATTTTTACATATATTTGTGTAAGTTAAAATCAATTATTTCCGTATGTATATATATTTATGCATGTGAAAAGAATCAAATATACATATTTATGCATGTAACAAATAAGTGTACATATTTATGAATATAATAGACTTAAGTATACAAATTTATACACGTAAAACTCAACTAGATTTGCCTCATGTTCGCCTAAACAGCTATTTAGCCCGTTTAATACTGTTTACCTCTGTTACGTTTAGGTTGTTTAAGACCGTTTTTTTTCATTTTTTACCATTTAAATGGTCAACCGTTTAATTTTAGTTTACCCCCTAAACAAAACAATTTACCACCATTTATCGTTTAGCGGTGGTTTAACTGACCTAAAGGCGAACACCAAGCATATGCAGTTGTGAGGCTTAATAAAGATTAACGGTCCAATGAGAATCGTAATTGGATAGGACCCTTAGGAACGAGACGACATCACGATGGCACGGTTCGAGCATGATGATAGGTAACATACAATATCTCATGGATACTACCTGAATACTCAAAAATAATGGTAGAATATCCCATCTATACGGCATAAATAATTCAAAATATATCATAGAACATCATCTGTACTATGCGAACATCACATGTATCTCATAAAATATAGAAAATAAAAATAAAATAATTAATAGTTAATTATAGTGAAACTCCAAAGAATAAAAAGGTAAATACAAAATAAACAAAAAATGCTAGGAAATATATAGAAATAATAAAATATATTAGTAACTTAATTATAAAAAATATAAAACAAAACATAAAGGAAAAAATAAAAATGAAAAACAATTAATAGAGAAAAGTAGAAAAGAAGTTTTGCACCCTGACAGTTTTGACGAGGGTTTTGCTAATGTGCACCACGTTAGAGGAGGTAAATTGAACGAGGTTGAAGGTTTAAAGAGGTAAATAAGACTAAATATTTTTTATAAAGAATATCTAAAAATTAATAAAAAATCAAAAAATATTCAAATATACTTTTTACATGGGAAAAAGTGCAATTAAAAATCTTAAACCTGGTTTAATCTTGAAAATTCATAAAAAAAATTATTTTAGCTCAAAAAATTATGAGACATGGTTTGGATTTTTCTAAAATCATGCTCTATGTTACGGTACCTAGCTTGAAATTGTTTGAATCTTGATGAACTTATTTTGGTGCTTGTGTTCTTGTATAGGCTCTCGTATCTATTATAATTAGTCGATATTGATCATCTGAACTACACAGAAGCACCAGTGAAGCATCGTTAGGACCGTAGTGTGCACTGGTCCTATGTCCTATATAATTTTTCAAAGTAGTTGTAATAAACTATGTGATTGCGTGCACCTTTTGTTTAATATACTTAATTAAAATTTACAAGCTATTAAATTTAATTAAGTTTAGTACAATGAATTATGGAGCATAACAAGACACGAAAATCTAGATGGTAGCACATGGGTCATGATATTTGTACAAATAGAATCAAGTGACATGAAGAAGATATTTCAATCTAGGCACCATAGCATAGAGCATGATTTTAGAAAAAAAAATCTGAAACTAGTTTCATAATTTTTTGAGCTAAGTCAAGTTTTCTTTGATTTTTTTAAAATTAAACCAGGTTTTAATATTTTTAAATATGCTTTTTTTCATGTAAAAATATATTTGAATAATTTTTAGTTTTTATATATATTTATAAAAATATTTGTAGTCCGATTTACCTTCTCAAACTTTCAACTTTGTCAGATTTACCTCCTTTGACGTGGTGCCACATCAACAAAACCACCAACGGATGAACGGTTTTTAAAAGTCGACGAGGATTAAAAAAACTGGTTTTGTACACGAGTGAGGAAAATCGGATTGAGAGCAATAATTGAGGAGGTAAATTGGACTTTTTTTCGAAAAAAAAGAAACGCCACTACCTAAAAGCATCGATGAAGGCTGCTTCGGTGTAGTGTAGTCTACAAACGTCTCTCGCTGGGCCACCGCCGTCTCTCGGTGTGTGGGTCACGGCTCTAGCGCGTGAGCCGTCACGCTCTCTATCATTCAGCCCAACAACAATAGAGCTCCGACCCGTCGAACCCGATGATTCCGGATAGAAACTGGGACATCCTCTGCGTGGCCCACCTGTCAGATTGGACTTCATAAGAAGAAGAGTCTCGCCTCGCGACTCCAACCAAAACCCCAGCTCCATCCATCCCACCCCGCGCCGCCGCACGCCTCTACACGCGCCGCCGCACGCCTCCGCCACAACCACCACAGCGCGCAGGAATCCCTGCCTAATCCCTCGTTCTCGCAGACGGTTCCCGGCGTCCTATGTAAGAGAAGATGGCGCTGGCAATCTCCATGGAGGGCATCGAGGCGCGGGCGCGGGAGCTCGGGGTGGACCTCTCCGCTGTCGATCTGGACTCCATTGCCCTCCCGGCCGGCGAGGACTTCGGCATCCTCAGGTAGACGCGCGCCCCGCCTCACGTCGGGTCCCAATCAGTGACAGGCACCATCTTAGCGCGCTTAGTATGTGGTGGCCTTGGTTGCCCTAATTCTGCTTTTCCCAGATGCGAGCGTGTACGGTGGGATTTTGTAGGTTTCGTGCAATATTAGTGTGTTCTGTTGTAGGTCCCGGCAGCAGCTGATCTGCAGAGCAGATTTGAGCGATTTTTTTTTTGGCTTCCGTCGGGATTGACAGTCCTCTGTTCCGGTTGGACTGGTACATAGTTTTGTGGTTGCGAAAGACGTTTTTAGATTTTTGTGTTTGAGCGTCCATCTGACGCCTATTTATACACTTGTTAGTCTGGCAAATCCTAAAAGAATCTAATATCCTATAAAACCGTGTAGTGTTGATTTGCTGTTTGCAGCAGCAAGCATTTATGCAGGTTTGTGCCGAATTGTTGATTGTCTCCTTTAATATGCTGCTAGTATATTGTTATGGCTACTCATTTTGTGCACTAAGCGTAGTTAACGAAATTGTAGGCTAGCTACGAGAAGGTTAATCAGGTGCAGTAATACCAATCTTGCATAGACAGTACCTTTGCTTGCCACCACGATGAGAATGTAAATCTTTAGTGCTCTGAGAGATGCATTTAGTATGAATGACTTTCATATGACTTTCTGGGTTACAGTATCCTTGATTTATTTTCAGTGTTGCTTATTGCTATTTGCTTATAATATTCTTACAATTTGCAGTGATGACGAGGAGGTACTCCGTAGTGAGGATCCTCCAGAACTTGAAATGGGTTTATCCAACATTATTGTAGTGGACAATCTGCCAGTTGTTCCTCCAGAAAAGTTTGAGAAGCTTGAGAATGTCATACGCAAGATCTACAGCCAAATTGGTGTAATAAAAGAAAATGGTCTATGGATGCCTGTAAACCCAGAGACAAAGAAGACATATGGCTACTGTTTCATTGAGTATAATACCCCTCAGGTAGTTTACTTGCTGGCTGCGTTTTCCTTAGTTCTTACCTGCACAATGAAGCAATGACCGATGGCTTGATTATGTTATCTTTTCAATTCATCACTGGCCGGCCGTTGCCACCATTCTTGTAGTTTGAGTGATGCCTTAGTGTTGGACGTTCTATCCAAACATGCAATCATATGCTTTTGGAACGCGGTACAAACACAGATCTATGAAAATGTTTTGATAATTTGAACTTCATTATTTGTAGTCCACCGTGTTTGCTTTTGCCTCCTTCAATCATTTTGAATTCCATTAAATTATGCATCCTGTTTGATGGTTGACGCAGAAATAGGTCTCCTTTACTTATTGCCAGTTAGTTTATATGTAACTTTGTTTTTTAGCAGGAAGCTGAGCTGGCTAGGGAAAAAACCAATGGGTACAAACTCGACAAGTCTCACATCTTCGCAGTTAATTTGCTTGATGATTTCGAGAAGTACATGAAAGTTCCTGACACATGGACCCCTGCTGAAATTAAGCCATACACTGCTGGAGTAAGTTTTTTCCTTCTACTCCCTGGATGGCTACTTCTGTTTAGTGCTCAATTTTTTTGAAGCAGCTAAGTTTGTCGTGCAACACTGCTTAATATCTTGATACTGCATCTCAGGAAAATCTTCTGAAGTGGCTAACTGATGAAAAGGCCCGAGACCAATTTGTCATTCGTGCTGGCACACTAACTGAAGTTTATTGGAATGATGCAAGAAAGCTAGCACCTGAGCTTGTGTTTCAAAAGCAGGTACTTCATTTTCTTGCACTTGTTGCTACAATTGATTAAAGGTTAAGTTCAGCCTGCTATTTCAGTTAGTAGAATAAAATCCATATAGGTAGTTATCCTTCTGTTTTACTCTGTTTTCTTTCCAGTACTGGACAGATAGTTTCATTCAGTGGTCCTCTCTGGGAACGTACTTGGCAACGGTTCATAGGCAGGGATCGCAGGTGTGGGGTGGTGAAAATGGCTTTGAGCGTCTGATGCGTTTTGCTCATCCCATGGTACTGGTTTTCACCATGCTGAATTGTATCCAATGTTTGAATGTTTAATGTTCTAGCTGACAGTGGGTTGTAACAGGTGAAACTGATTGACTTCTCTCCTGGTGAGAGATATTTGGTCACATACAGCAGCCATGAGCCCAGCAACCCTAGAGACACACATGTAAGATATTGTCACATTTATACTCTGCTCATAGCTTTTCTTTCTTCTTTCTTATAAGAAATAGCTTTTCCTTTCTGACAAACCACTATTAATTTTGTAGAGGGTTGTCCTGAATATCTTTGATGTAAGGACTGGGAAGGTGATGCGAGACTTTAAGGGAAGTGCCGATGATTATACTACTGGCGGGAATATGGGGGTTTCTGGTGTTTCATGGCCTATTTTCAGGTGAAAGCACAAGTGTTTTGTTTGTTAATTGCTGCATAAATGTTTTCATAAGTTTGTCCCAGTTGGATGCTTACTATATTTTTACATTTTCAAAGGTGGGGTGGTGGAAAGGACGACAAATATTTTGCGAGGCTTGGGAAGAATATAATATCTGTCTATGAAACCAATACATTCTCCCTTCTTGATAAAAAGTCTTTGAAGGTAGAAAATGTAGTGGACTTCAGCTGGTCTCCCACTGATCCTATCATATCTCTGTTCGTGCCTGAAATGGGTGGTGGAAATCAGCCTGCGAGGGTGAGCATAAATTTGTGGAACAGATACCTCTTATAACATGTTTATTCAATACTTAATGATGAAGGCTAAAATTGATCTTTCTATTGAAAGGTGAGTCTAGTGCAAATCCCTGGCAAAGAGGAGCTGCGACAGAAAAACCTTTTCAGTGTCAGTGATTGCAAAATGTATTGGCAGAACAGTGGAGAATATCTTGCTGTTCAAGTTGATAGGTACACAAAAACAAAAAAGAGCACCTACACTGGGTTTGAGCTATTTAGAATTAAGGAGAGGGATATCCCAATTGAGGTCCTTGAACTCGAGAACAAGAATGACAAGATCATTGCATTTGCATGGGAACCTAAAGGACATCGCTTTGCTATCATTCATGGTGATGGCCCTAGGCCTGATGTTAGCTTCTACACCATGCGAACAGCCAATAACACTAACCGTGTGTCCAAGCTCACAACCCTCAAGGCCAAGCAAGCTAATGCTTTGTACTGGTCTCCTGCTGGGCGCTTCATTGTTCTTGCTGGACTGAAGGGTTTCAACGGACAGCTGGAATTCTACAATGTTGATGAACTAGAGACAATGGCAACAGGAGAGCATTTTATGGCAACGGATATCATGTGGGATCCAACTGGGAGGTGAGCTAGTCACTGGTTTTAGAAATTTCCTGATTCCACTTACTGACGTTGGTATTACATAATATAGCTAAAAATACCTAATCAAGTTGACACTTGCAGATCACCCTCATGTTAAATTCCATGCACCTTTGTATGCATAAAGTTGTATATTTCTAAATTTTGGCCACACAGTCGGTAGTGATACTGTGTCTTTGGTACCCATAGCCCTAATAAGTTAAATGTACTGGAATAATTTTGCAACTCCTTTTGTTCAGATATCTCGCGACTGCAGTTACCTCAGTTCATGAAATGGAGAATGGCTTTCAAATATGGTCCTTTAATGGCAAGCATCTTTACAAGGTGTCAAAGGATCATTTCTATCAGGTAAATGTTCAATCACTCTCCTTTTTTATGCAGTTCAATGATATACAATTTTCTTATGTGGCAATGTATCTTTTGCATGGACGGTACAGTTCATATGGCGCCCGAGACCACCCTCACTACTGACCCCCGAGAAGGAAGAAGAGATCTCAAGGAACCTGAAGAAGTACAGCAAGAAGTATGAACAAGAGGACCAGGACGCGTTCAACCAGTTGAGCGAGCAGGACAGGAAGAGGCGGACACAGCTTCAGGAAGAATGGGACTCATGGGTTGCCAAGTGGAAGCAGATGCATGAGGAGGAGCGCGCTTACAGGATGGAGCTCAGGGATGGGGAGGCCAGTGACGAGGAGGAAGAGTACGAGGCCAAGGAAGTTGAGGTGGAGGAAGTCGTCGATGTCCGTCAAGAAGTTCTTGCATTCGACCTAGATCAGGAGTGAAAAGGCTTGTGATAGAATCTGGTTGAGTTGAGTTCTTTTTTTTTGTGTTAAAGGTCATTGGGGTCGCATTGCATAATAGGCTCTAGTGATCAAGTGCACAATTTGCTGATCATTTTACTGCTTTGTACACTTCTGCTTGAATTGTCCGATCATGTATTCAGATATCAAATTTTGCTGCTGGATTACTAATCTGTCTTGTTCTGCAAAATTTAGACACTGCATTGACCATCCATCTACCACTTTCATATTCCCTGATGATTGATTACGTGTGGATTATACATTGCGGTTTATTGCAAAGTTGGATTTTGGTGGGTATTTTATCAGAATCAGGTGACCCGGAATGTAAGTAGGCTCTTTCCAATTCCATGCGAGGGATGAGGTGGTGGATTATTTTCTTTTTCTTTTTTTGTTTTGTGAAAATAGAAATAGTTGATGCACCACTCTCTATGGGACAGGCCAAAATTTGGTTTGGCTAGCTAGAGGCAACAGCGAGAGACATGGACACAGGAGCTGGGCGCTGGCGGCGCCGGCTTTCCTTCCACAAATCCACAGTGTGTCCAGCAAGGCATTCAGTGCTCCAGGCTTCAGCACCTCGCCTCTGACGATGCCATTCAGATGTACCAGTCGGTACATATTCAGAAACCATCCTTTCTTGTAATTCAGATGAACATGCGCGGGAGCACCCAACAGAAGAGAAGCCAATCGATCCTACTGCTCATATTGGCATCGATCAGATCAACCAACTTATGTTTTGCAGCCGTCGATGACTGGTACGAGCTCAAACCAAAACCACTCTTGCTTTGCAAGATGTTTACTAGTACTCAGATGCAACAGTACAATAAGCTATGGATGCGCCAGGGCATAAAATCAAAAGGTGTCACACATCGTCTCATTGTGCACAACACCTAAATTTCCGTTTTATTTCAAAAGGAGCACGTAATGTACACAAGTATTGAAACAACCAAATCTACAAACAGCTCATGAAGGTGCAGCCTGTGTCTAAGCCTTGCCTCTTCCTCCGCCCACCTGATTTTCGCTTTTCGGTGTAGGGTGGGGCACAATGTTCTTACTTCTCTTCGTATTCTACATCAATTACATCAGGTTCTGAGCTTCGTGAACTTCTAGTGCCACCAGATGAGCTGTTATTTGGCTGCCATACAATGTTTTGGCAGTTCATGCACCGAATCACTTGGTTGCGGTAACCCACAAAACGCCTTTTGCATGCTGGGCATGTTCCCTGCAAATGAATACTGCTCCATCAGTAACTAGGAACAACTTGTATGTTCAAAGCATACTTGGCTTCTAGTTGACCACCACAAAAGGATATGAAGATTGAAGATTGAAGATTGAAGACTGAAGAGTAGCCATGTTGCAATTGCGTGAGTGTGATAATAGATGCTGGCGTAGAGATGATTACTTCAACTATCGAGAAGACTACAAAACACACCCAAACTAAGCGTGTGCTGTGACTATCAACATTATCAAACTATATGGACATCCGATGGCTAATAAAAGTAGCCAAATTGGATTCAACTTGAACAGCTCTCTTTACATGCCAAATTGGATTCAACTTGAACAGCTCTCTTTACATGCCATGGAAGCGGGGATCCCTATCAACATTATCAAGCAGAGATGTTTGGAGGTATGACAACTCTTGCCCATTAGTTATCAGAGACACAATTGGCTAACGAAAGTTTAAAGCATGCAAACCAAAAATGCAATGATTGGACAATTTCACTAACACTTCTTCAGTAAGTATGTAAAGCATGATCACGCACACAACCTTCTGCAATTTGAACTGATGACTCCTTTGAAGTGAGTAAAGAAGTGCACAATAACAGATTAAATTTAGATGCGCTCTTACCTCAATGGCAACCCTGTTAGCAAAGGTCCCAAGAAGAAGAGGGGCAGCAAATGGCAGCACAAACGTGCCAAAAATGAAAATTCTGAACAACCACCCTGACAGTGCAAGCCATAGGAAAAATATTGTCTGCATAAAAGAGATAGCTAAAAAACATCAGATATTGAAAAGGATCTCCTACTATTTGCAGAAGAATCGTCAAATGTTTATCGACCAAACACAATATTTTGTTCTCAAAACAAAGCTGAACTTGATATTCTAATTGTAGTATAAGTATTTTTTAGTTAAAGAAATATTCGACTATAAGCTGGAGGAACATGTGAGCTCGGAAGGGCTAACATCAGTGTTAAGGAAAATGTTTTACAACTTTTCTTTTATCAAGAATACCACTCTTTTATGATGTTTTTCCCTTACAAAGCACAAAAGTATTCAACATAGCCCATCAGTACCTATTCCCTTGTGTCACAATCAAACTCATGGAATCCTCGAGGTCTTATGATCACATTGCAATTTACCTAGGCATCTAAATATACAGAGAAATTTAGGGCTCCCAGAGATGGACAGCAGTAACCCTCAGTCAGATGATAAATACTAGGGTGTAATTTCGTTGTCCACTTGTCATTGCTTGCAAATAAACCGTGGTAACAGTTATTCATTAGACTGCATGATGAGACCACGGCACAAAGCAATAGGAGTATGCATCCGCAGATGGGAAACATGAAATGAACTAGTTAGTTAGTAGTAGCACATCGCCAAAATGCCACAAAATCCAAGCTATGATATCCACGTCCTAGAATCAATTATAAGCACCCAATTTGAGCTACGTTAGCAAGCTAGTCCGAGCGAATTTGAGCTATCGATCAACTTACAGCTAATGCTCTCCCGATGGGAGTTTCCATGAAGTCATTGATCTCCCTCCGATACTGTACATGAGAAATCAAATTAAGCATAGATTGGAGCGAGAGCAAGTACTAAACATCTTGAAATGGCGAGGAAGCGTATAGAATCCGAACCCTGGGCCAGTTGCGGGAGAAGTCGACGGAGAAGGAGCGCCACCGACGCCCGATGCCGAGCTCGGCGTCGATCTCAACGGCGCGGGCGCGGGCAGCACGGGAGGCGTCCGCGAGCCTCCGGGAGATCGAGAACCTTCCGTCCAGCCGCTGCGCGGCCTGCCGGGCCTCGAAGGCGAGGAGCTCGGCCCCCGCGTTGGCGCTACGCCACGCGCGCCGCACGAAGCCATCGAAGTTCGCGCCGCCGAACGCGCGCGGGGAGACCACGGTCGCGGCTCGGCGCGTGATCCGCCGTCGAGCGAGGGGGCGGGCAGCAGGAGCGGCTGCCCCAGCGGCCAGTGGGGCTGGTGGTAGTGGTGGATTCCACCGCGCGAGCGTCGCCATGCCGGCGCGTGCGAGAGACTGCGAGGGGAAATCGCGAGATTTTCTTGCGGATGGGGTTGCTCGCTTCGTGGGCTGTGTGGGGCACTGGTTGGGCCTTTTCTTGTCGTACCATCTACTCCAGTTGTTTGGGTTGAGCCTAGCCGAACCAATCTGGGCTTCGTTTTTTGGGCGCCTGGAGCGTCCCAAATTTTCTCGCCAATCTACCGAAACTGCCGAATTGAGCCGTCTCCTGTTCTTCTTTTTCCTTCTCCCTGACATTCCAAAATAAAGGTATAAAATCTTGCATGAAAAAAATGATCTCCATGGACCAACAACTAGTCCATATTAACTCTTTATGGATTAATGGACTAATCACTAGTACCTGAATTGGTTACCATCGTTTAGTCTGTCTGTTTGATCGTTAGGGCAATGGACCGAAACATTTGTAGCGGTTGCTATAGCGGCCACAATAGTGGCAGCAGTGCCTTATCGCTACCGCTATCATGTAGCGGTCCAAAAATACCAACTTAGAACTTAGTCAGCATCTCCAAGAGTATCATATTTCCCTTCTTAATCCTTGGTTTTTAGCAAGATGAGAAGAAACCCCTCTCCAACGACTCCTAATCTATGCTTCTAAAATTTACGCACTTGGAAAATCCTCTCCCGTCGCGCGTAACTTTGCGCATAGTCGCGGTCGCGCGGATACTACTTTCACGTGCGTATCTAAAGGTAGAAGAGTGTGGGAAAGAATAAGGAGTAGGAAAAGGTTACTGATGTAAATGTACGAGAGAGAAAGAATATATAAAAAGTGGTACGATAATTTATAAATAGTATAGAATTCCTGATGTAAAATTGTCTTTTATATTTTAGGAGTGAATTATTAGAAACTCTTGGAGATGTGACTTCTTTTTTCCTTTGAATACCCTTTTAGGAATTGCAAAACTACATGTTTTTTTAGGAAAAATAGAATACTCTTTGAGATGCTCTTAGCAGTCGCTATTTAGCGTAGCAGGCCGCTATAGCTATTAAAATCCTAGCTGATTCTGAATCTCATCCTAAGTCTATTGTTGCCCACTTTTGTATCTCGGTTCCATAACGAGTACCATTGGTTGCGGAATTAATTAACGATGAGCCAATAAATAAACGAAGAACATGTTTGTTTCTTAATAATTTAAGTTATGTTGGACGAGACATCAACTATTCAAGTGCAACTAAATATCTAGTTTAACTTAAACATTTATTCTTCTATCAATATTTTGTTTTCTAGTTGCTACAACCGATGTGAGAAAGTCAATACTCATGATATAGATACATATATTTATGTGTGATTATTAGATGTCGCTATTGTAACTTAGGGCCCACGATAGCGCCAGCTATCCGTGATCCTCTACATAGACATTGATCTGCTATAAACCCGCTATCTGCTATTTGTTACCTTGCGTTAGGAACTAAAAATTAGCTAAGGCGACCGTTGTCTAATTAGTCAACTAGTTGGTATAAAGCCGTGGATTCATCATGTTTAATTTAACCTTAAGGACTCTGTGATGACAAAACGTTTATTTGTGGTCTTGGGTCAAGTGGCCTCTCTAGAAAAGAATCTGATGGTGGAAAAGTTGAGTCCACAGAAAACGTGACTCCCTAGGCACGCAATTGCTTGGAAGCATGATCATTTGACTGTGAACAGAGCATATACCCTGGCGTCATCTTTGGAATGAGGTTCCCAATTCAGTACGGTGGCAGGCAGCACAGAAGTAGAGTGAGCGATCATCCGGCTACCACTTAGCCAGAGGCCGGGAGCAGAGGAGCGGTCGTGGCGAGCGGCGAGCCACAGGCACCCATCTTCTTCTTTCTTTTTTTTTTCTTTTTTTTTTTTTTGACAACAGAGGCACCCATCGTTGAATTGAACAGAAAGGAGAGCGGGAGAAAGCGACTCGTCAGTCTCTTGCTCATGCCGCTGGGCGGACGAATCCAATTCGGGCCTGGCATGCTGTCGGCCTCCCTCCCTCGCCGCCTCCTCTCTACTGTTATATCATCATCTCCAGCGACCTCTCCACGAAGCATCAGCATCAGTATCAGCAACAGCTGTGGTTTCAGCACAAGAGGGGCGAGGAAGAAGCGCAGCTGCATTTCTTGGACGCTGAGCGCGGCTACTCCGGCGGACATGGCGACCAACAGGTACGCGACTGAGACCCGTCTCTGTTCGTCTCCGGCCTCTCATCTCCTGGCGACCTCTCTTGTTCGCCACTGAAACACCGCACACTGCTCACCTATTTCGCTGTGTCTTGTGAACTCTGAAGCGGCAGCGCCCTGACGAAGCTGGCGCCGCTGGAAGCCATCCTGTTCGACATCGACGGCACGCTCTGCGACTCCGATCCCATCCACTTCTGCGCTTTCCGAGATCTCCTGCAGCAGGTGTGTAGGAGTGAATTCTTTCTCTGCAACGGCTCTGTGCTTCTGCCTGTCACTTCTCAACTGCTATGCTATCCGTGCTTCAACAGGTAGGCTTCAACGACGGTGTTCCCATCACCGAGGAGTTCTACAGTGCCACCATTAGTGGGGGACACAACGACGACCTCGCTAGGGCGCTGTTCCCGGACATGGATCACCAGAAGGCGATGCAGTTCATGGATGAAAAAGAAGCTTTGTTCAGAAAGTAGGCCACTCATCGTATTCAAGCCGGCTGATAAGTCGGCTGAAGCTGATTTGTTGTGAGAGAAAAATACTGTAGATTCTAGCTGATAAGCCGGCTGATAAGTTCAAGCGAATAGACCCATATCAACACTTGATTTCAATTTGGCCATATCATGGAGAATTGCGTATAGAATTAGAAGTCCGGCGGTTGAGCAAAGCAACCGATGTAGTATCCAATCATTTGCAGGTTCAGTTGCGTTTAGAATTTTACCTGCTGGTTCAATTTCAGGTGTAATTGTCCCAGAGGAAATCTGGGTTTGTAAGTCTGAACCCATAGTAGGAAGTACTGCAAGATACTACAGTTTGACAATCCCAAACTTGTCATTTTTTTTGTACTATATATAAAAGGCATCAATGCTGATGTTTTTCTTCACTACTACTGCACAAGTACCGAACATGATCGTGTCAATGCAAACATAAACTGCCATCCTGTGCCACTCGATGCTTGCTGAACACTAACCTGAAGCTGAAAGCTTACACACACAGGTTGGCACCAGGACAGCTGAAGGCCCTGGATGGACTACACGAGCTGTGCGGATGGATCGAAGGCCGCAACCTGAAGCGCGCGGCGGTGACGAACGCTCCGAGGGCGAACGCCAAGCTGATGCTGTCGCTGCTGGGGCTCACCGACTTCTTCCCGGTGCTCGTCATCGGGAGCGAGTGCGACCGGGCCAAGCCGTTCCCTGACCCGTACCTCAAGGCCCTCCAGCTCATCGACCCATCGCCTGAACACACCTTCATATTTGAAGTATGGATGAATGCTGTCTCACCGTAATTCTCTGAAGCGTTGGTTTTTCATCATCACTAGTCGAAACAGTCAGTAACCAACGGTGATGCTGTGTTCGTGCATGTGCATCTCGTTCTGCGCAGGACTCTGCATCGGGGGTCCGAGCTGGTGTGGCTGCTGGAGTGCCTGTGGTTGGCCTGACGACCAGGAACCTGGGAAGGTGCTGAAAGACGCAGGAGCCAGCTTGCTAGCCAAAGATTTTCAGAACCCAGAGCTGCTGTCCGTGCTTCAACAGGTCGAACCCGCAGAGGCGAATGCGCAAGGCTGATGGGTCGGCCATTGCGGACACTAAGAAATGTCATGCTGGACTAGCGATCAGCGATTCTTTCGCGGAGTGGAATAGCTGTAACTGCATTATGGAATAACTAACTCCGGTTCCTCGGCTGGAACCTGGAGGTGAGTATGGATCTGTGCAAAACCTGGTGCCTACTGCAGTGGTTCTTGATCCCAAGTGTCTTCAGCATATGTTGCGACCATTTTTTCCCTAATGTATATTTATTTAAAGGCTTTCATTACGCAACTTAATTTAAAGGGGTTTTCATGTGCCCAACAGTAATAATGCCCTATTTGGAGCATGAAATTGTTTCTCGAGGAATCTGGAAAATCTATTTCCTTCAGATCAGAATCTGGAAAAGGGATGTACGTATGTCATTGCGGCAGGATAAATTTTGAGATAAATGCACAGCGGCCCTCGAACTTGTAGGCGTGTATCACATAGGTACATGAATTTGGAAAATGTATTTCTGGGTCACTAAACTTGTTAAGTGGTGCACCGCAGGCCCATACCAGCCACGTGGACATTTTTTTTCTGACATGACATGCTAGTATGACATATAATTTTCATTTAACCCCTCATTTCTATTTTTCTCGTAAAAAATAGACCCAGCGCCCACCCTGCTTCACGAGCACCCGGCGCCGCGCCCTGGCGAACTGCGACCCCGGCGGCTGTTTTGCATGCAGAGCTTGACGCCGTCGGGAAGATGGAGAGGGAGAGGAACGATCGCTCGGTGATCCAGTACGTTCAGTCTTGGCTAGAGGGGATGGAGCTGACGAGCGAGACGGACGAGGGACAGTCGTCGTCGTCGTGGTGATGAGAAATGAGATGATGGCCATCTGAATATAATCCATCTCCTCTCGCCGGCGGCTTCCATTTGTTTCCCCTGGTGATTAGTAGTGTTCTTGCCTGCAGCTTTCTGTCAGGGTACACCTCGTTCTGGGTAGATTAGTAGTGTTCTTGAATTCTAAGGAACCATCGTCTCATGCCAGAATTGATCGCCGTTATGAACAAACAGGCTTGGGTAGGCTGTACTTGTAGTACTCTGCAGTATCCGTGGTGTGGTTCGTTCTGTTTGTCCGAGAGAAGAGAACGTGTGCTCTGCTGTGCCTCTGTTCGCAAAGTCGATCTGCATCTGCTAATGCAAATGGAATTCAGTTTTGATTCCTCTTGCACGAAGTCCGGTCCATTTCGTCAAGTTTATCCAAGCCATGGTTTGGCGACGAGGATCAACGGCGTCTTGAGCCGGACAGAGAGACCGTACACCTCGCTCACGTCCACGGGCGGCGTCCCCACGCCGCTGCGGTGCGCCGTCGGCGCGGCCCAGTCGAAGTGATACAGCAAGTTGGTGAGCGCGAGCTCGACGGTCGGCGCGGCGAACCCGGCGCCGGGGCACCCCCTCCTCCCGGCACCGAACGCCACGGACCCATGCAAAACAGCCGCCGGGGTCGCAGTTCGCCAGGGCGCGGCGCCGGGGGCGCGGTCACCGGGAGCGCAGCTCGCCGGAGCGCGGCTAGGCATGGGCGTGGCCGCCGGAGGCGCGGCTCGCCGAAGCATCGCCAGCCAGGGGCGCGGCCGCCGGGGTCGCAGTTCGCGCGGCCTCAGGGACGACGGCGGCTGCGGCTGCGGCTGCGACCTGCTGCTGCTGGTCCTGCGACGCGCGAGACGATGACGAACGCGGCCAACTCCATGGCGCAGAGCCCGGCGAGCCTGGCTGGACCGACGAGCTCCGCGAGCTGGCGGCCGGGCTGGAGGCCTCGGGCGCGCCGTTCCTGTGGTCGCTGCGCGAGGACTCGTGGCCGCTGCTCCCGCCGGGCTTCCTGGACCGCGCCACCAGCACCGGGTCCGGGCTCGTGGTGCCCTGGGCGCCGCAGGTGCCCGTGCTACGCCACCCTTCCGTGGGCGCGTTCGCCGAGCCGACGCAGACCACGGAGCCTCGCCTTCGCCGAGCCGACTGCTGGGTCTATTTTTTATGAGAAAAATAAACGTGAGGGGTTAAATAAAAATTATATGTCATACTAGCATGTCATGTTAGTAAAAAAGTCCACGTGGCTGGTATGGGCTGCGGTGCACCACTTAACAAGTTTAGTGACCTAAAAATGTATTTTCTAAGTTCATAGACCTATGTGACACATGTCTATAAGTTTGAGGGCCGCTGGTGCATTTAACTCATAAATTTTCAGTCTGTCCAGGAACCCTGCGTGTTAGACTGAACAAAAAGTCGTCATCTTAGCACATCCAGAATAACAGGTGCCTATGGCATTTGGTGCTGTTTGGTTCATTTGGAGGAGCGGTGATATTAATGCAAATGGATGACACCACTATCGGTTACGATTGAATAGAGAACTTAGTTTTGTTTGGTTAGCTTTTGCGGACAGAGATGCACGGGACGTAACCGTTAACGCCAAGAGACGGACGGTATCATGCTTCCGAAGGCTTGTATCCGATACCGCGCCAACGGATTACATGGCAGCCAAACCAAACGGGAAGTAACGTGATCCAGTTCCGCTGTAATCCGATAACGGGGCAAAAAGCACGAACCAAACACGTTAGTTTCTCTATTTGCTGTCGAATTTTAAAATTCTGCGTATGTACTCGTGCAGGGCTGTATTCCTATTATGCAATATGATTTTACACATAATGAGTTCTTTTTTCCTCTCAAATATGTAGGCTAGCCACTAAGCACATAAACAGATCGAATAGACCAAAAGAAGGTGAATTGGTCTTAAAATTTTAAAGCAACAAATCTTAACTGCTGCTTCACCGCAACTTCCATAGCTAACCATATGAACTAAACAAACCCACTATTGAAGTTTTCAGGACCATCGCACTCACACTAAGCCATGTCGCTACCAAAGATCACACTAGAGATCACCCTAGCACAACATCAATCCTAGGTTGTCACTAAACATTTTAAGCACACAAGAACAAGTAAGGAGAATACATGACTACAAATTTTTCTCTTCGTGGTCTCAAGGTGTTGCCATACCCCCTAGTCTACGTTGGAGCACTCGCTAAGGGTATCAACTAAGAATACATGTTCTCCACTCTGAATTGATGGGTCTCAAACCAACTACAAAGCACTTGGACCTCCTAACTACCTCAATGGAAGTTCACCAATTTCACCAACACAAAAGTTGTATACGTGTTGACAAACACCAAGAGCAACAAAGTATTGATCTTAACTTGACCAAAATCTTAGCCAAGAGCACCAAGAGATGCATGCTTGCTACTCACAACACTAGCAATTCTTTAGTCTTCAAATGATCACTTCCTAATGTTCTCGAACACTTCCTAAATCTCTAAGATATGTATCGTTGGTTGTTCTACAGCAGATATCATCGGATGATCTAGTGAGTGCCCAAGTCCCTCATATCATACGGTGAGCATTGACACATGACAACTCCCAAAAATAACAATACCACATAGCATCATTGGACGATGCACTGCATGATATAGAGTCAACGCTAGATCATCCTATGAACGACAGAGTCATGCCAATCTCATCTTTGTGGATGACATGACCCACATGTGCCATCATGGATGACATATCCGCCCTCTGGACATAGGGTGGACCAGGCCAACTACTCGGAGTCTGAAGTCGGGGGAGGGGGTCATCATCTACTTGCTACACAAGATAGGCTCGTAACAACACAAGATTCAGTTGTAATCAGTTAGAAAACATATTTGTAAACTTGATCAAGGGCAACATCGATGTTGCAATCATAACCCTTGGCTATATAAGGCGGGTATGTAGGGAGGTCCCCTGATCGGCATCTCATCATCGTCTCACATATGATACGCAAGCAATATAAACAAAAATACAAGACGTAGGGTATTACCTCATGAGATCCCAAACTTGTATACACTTTGTGTCTCATGTGCATGCTACCATCTAGTTTCTCCTGCCACACGATGCCCCAATTGTTGACAGTGACAAAAACATCAACATTGTTCATTGACATAATAACACATGACGACATGCTAAGGCACCAAGCTCAACACTAAATCATCCTCAGAGTTGTGCAATTCTTGAACATGATTTCACATGGTGTCACCAGATAACCAGCCAGCATAAAGCTACCATACCTAATCATATAGTGATCAACATAACCATAACACAATATCTTTGTTGATGCACTGTCAGAACTTTGAATCCATTTGGAGAACTTTGAACTCGCCCAATTCTATTTCTTTGAGTTCCCAAATAATTTCTCACCTTTCCAAGGTCACTCTTGAGCTACGTAGTCCAAGCTTTTACAAGTGTGTATCACTCTAGAACTCTTAGTCGAGGCCTAGGTCAAACTACTCATAGTAGCCCCCTTTTATAGTATGTCCAAAGGAAAACAAAAACCCTATTCTACTTCCAAGTGCATCCCAACACCAAACCTATTGCCACTTAGAACTATAGAATCCTAGCCTTCACAAATATCATTGCAACCAAATACTTTGAATCCATAACCAGGGCCAAGAAAACCATATGGCGGACGTTATGACCAATTTAAAGTAATGTCCCTATAAATACACGTTAGTCATAATTATTTGTGATCATTAATCACCAAAACCGAATTAGGGACTCGATGCTTTCAGCATAGCCAAACAGAAGGGTGCATGTCTCAAACTCAAACAACCTGCCTATTACCAACAAGCAACGCTGGAATATACCTTGCGAACCTCAGAGTTTAGCGGTATAAATAGGCTAATACTCTAGTAGAGTAATTAGAACTTCCATCGATTCGAAAGAGAGAAGCCTGCATCACCCAGAGTTCCTCCAGTTGACCACTACCCTTGTTGGCGCCATCACAAACCTTCTCCTTGATCCTTAGCTTGAATAACCCTACTCGGAATTTAAAAAAAGATCAAGCTTCTATAGTAATGTCACAAGGTTGTCTAAAGTTTCTTGTCGAAACACTCTATTTCGACATTTCCAAATGTTAGATTTATTAGTTATGTATTGATAACTAATGTTGAGAGAGCATAACATATAAGGTGGGGTAACCAGGCTAGTCTTTTGGGTTGAGTTAAGATATAGGCCTTGTTTTGTTATGGGCTTCGATGGACCTGAACCCGAGGGGCATCAGCTCGTGGGTATAGCGAGCTGGGCTGGATCCTCCCGCACTCTAAAACCAAATAGCACCTGCATCGGTTTATCGTTAGAAAGCTATTTATTTAGCCAGTTCCATCTCAGGTATATCATTTGCAGCCAACACACAGGCTTATACCTGCGAAAAGAAACTCTACCCACCTTTTTCAAAGAACCTATGGTCAATATTTTCATACATATTCCTAAAAAGTAGTTTAAAAATTATATCTTTCAAATGATGACGCGGGGATTGAATTTTACCCTGTTCTTCAGCAGTAATTTTAGCAAAGGAACGTTGTTTTTCTCTCACAACAAATCAGCAAAAGCAGCAGCATCAGCCAAATTTCAGCGAAGCCAACAAGGCCTTTGAGTGTGTCCTCGAACGCTTATCTTAGACTGAAGAACAGGCTCTACGACCTTCCCTTGTTTACGTCGGCAACTGAATGATCAACTGCTTGTTGTTACGGCGATGTACTCGCTATGTACTGCAGTGCGCGTGCAAGTGCTCGTAATCCCATAAACCTGCTAATCCTGTTCATCGGATACCAGTGGTAGTACAGTAACATCGGATATTATTAAGACGTACTTCGAAAGCATATCCCGTATTCATGCTGAATCCGTTGCCGCAGCCACACCGTCAACCAAAACCTTGGACGCTCACGGTCTGCGGTCTGCTCCGTGTCCGTGACTCCGTGGAACGCGAGCGCCGAACAGGATCGGTGTCGAACTGTCGATACCCATTCCCGTTCTTGTGCATAACCCGTATGAGCTAGCGTTACAAGCACACGTCTGTTGTCCTATAATAAAAATAAAAAAAAGGAGCTGATTCTGAATGATTCACTGTTGTGTAGTAGTTTTAGACCACGGTCTTGATTTTTTTTTGAGCAAATAGACCACGGTCTTGATGGTCCAGGTAGTATATATATAAGCTGTAGCCTGTAGAGGACAACACACCAGTCAGTCAGTCATGGCCGTGTGGGCCGGGCCCCCATTTCTTTCCGAATCTGTCTGAAAACGGTCACACGATTTCGTGCCCTGAAACCCGCGATTACGGCAACGACTATTAGAAATTGATCTTACATGTGTAACCGCGCTGCCTGCTTTCATCTTGGTCACTTCGTGGATCCCAGCAGCAGAGGTTCTCCCCAGGGGGCAGGGGCAGGGGCCTCCCTCTTCTGAACATCTGATCCTGTCCAAACGGAGGAGGAAGGTCAGTACGTCTATTCCTCCTGTTCTTTGATTCCTCACGCCGCCTTCATTTCTTTCCTATAATCCATGTTAGGAGATTAAAGAACTTGATAATTAGGAGAAGTTGATCTCCATGATGCACGTCGATTGGGGCGCGGGAGCATGTGGTTTCGCCCTAATCGCTGGATCACTTGTCGCTGATCCATCCAATGCAATGAACTCCTATTAACATCAGTGCTTCAGTCTTCAGAAAAATGAGTCACCCGCCCCTCGGTTTCACAAGTCTTCCGGGTTGCAACTGATCGATGGTACCAGGTCGCAACTGATTACTGATCCCACCCACCGCACATATCAGTTATATACCACAGGTAGGAATTAACCTTCGAAGTTCTTGAACCTTGCTCGTCACATATCAGTTATATACCACAAGTAGGAATTAATCTTCGAAGTTCTTGAACCTTGCTCCTCAGGAGTTGCAGCCACATATAGCGACCGCAATCATCCACGAGCAGAAGGAAGTACCACCGACCACCGTTTGTGGCTAGCGTGATTGTCCCGTAGAGATCGTCGTGGACGAGCTCGAGAGCGTCCGTCGTGCGATACTTGGCCGCCTTTGGGAATGACAACCTCCTCTGCTTTCCGGCCAAGCAGCTGTCACACAGCTCGCCTCCGTGCTTAATGTGGGGCAGCCCTCGGACCATATTCTCCAGCCGACCAAGCGCGTCGAAGCTGAGATGGCCGAACCAGGCATGCCACAGCCCCGGCTCCTCGGTGTGCCGTGCCGCCAGGCACACCGGCTGCTCTACTTTCAAGTCGAGCAAGTACAACCGGTTCCGGGACATCTTCACCTTTGCAAGAAGGTGCTGCTCCTGGTCCCTGATCCTAAGAACGCCATCCTTGGTCAGTACCTCGCTACCGCGTTCATCCAGCTGGCCAATGCTGATGATATTTGAACGCAGCTGCGGGATGTAGTATACATCCGTTGGCACTCGGTGCTCGCCGTGCTGGCACCTGAAGATGATGGTGCCGCGCCCTCGGATCGTCATCCTTGAGCCGTCACCGAACTTCACTGTGTTGGTCACGTCGTCGTCGAGCTCGAAGAAGGCTTCCTTGGAGTCCATCATGTGGTTGTTGGCGCCAGAGTCCATGTACCACCGCTGCTCCTGTCCGTCGTCCACACGTTCGAGGTGGACTTGGGCGCGCGGTTCGTCGAGGTTGACAGCCTTCAGGGCCTTCCCAGGCTCTTCCACCGCCATCACCTTTTCCTTCTCCTCGGCCTCAACGTCATGTAGTTCACATAACGTCGCCATCAGGATAGTGGCCTCATCATCAACAGCAGCATACGCCGGATGAGCTTCAGCCTTCTTCTTCTGCTTGCGATTTGGGCACTCCCTTGCCCAATGGCCCATCTTCCCGTAGCGTCGGCAGGCGTTGGGGTTGACCCACTTCTTCTTCTCCAAGGAAGTCTTGCCGCGACACTTTCCATCACCACCACGGCTGGAGGAGGCTTCCTCGGAGTTCCTCCGGGCAGCCCACTCCTCCTCTGTCAACAGGAGCTTCCCGTTGTCCTTCGTTGCTGTGGCCTGCTCCATGCGTTCGTCCACCGCCCGTAGACGGCCTGTCACATCCTCAATGATGAGGGTAGACAAGTCCAGCATCGTCTCTATGGAAAGAGCGATCTAGATGTACTTCGTCAGCATGGAGTGGAGGTACTTGGAGACCGTCTCTTCTTCGTCGATGGTGACGCCGTGACTCCTCAGCTTGCTGATGAGTGTCTGCAAACGGAGGGAGAAGTCCTCCACCAATTTACCATCCTTGAACTTGAGGTTGGCGTACTCCTGCTTCAGCAGCTGGGCCGTCGCCTTCTTTGCGCGATCGGAACCGACGCGCATCGCCGCAATGGCCTCCCACGCCTCCTTAGCAGAGCCCTTCGTCCCCAACGGCTCCCTGTACTCTACTGGTACAGCAGCGAGGATAGCCTCCAACGCTGACATGTCGTCTTCTTTGTTGTCGGTACCCTTGTCAACAGCATTTCAGAGCCGTCGGACTCTGAGCTTAACCTTCATGGTCACCGACCACTCGCCATAGTTGGTGCGAGTCAGCGTCGGCCAACTGGTGCCGCTGACCTCCTGCATCGTGCGCACAACGACCTTCTGTCATGGCTGGGCAGCCACAGCAGCACCGATGTTGTCGCCCATCTCCAAACCGTTCATCATCGCCAGCTATTTGTCCGGCGACGGCGCATGTACAGCTCTGATACCACTTGTTAGCCCCTTGATCTCCGGCACAGAGTTATCCGATCACTCACTAGTGTTGCCGAGCACACACTAGCGGTGCCGACCACGAACTGTCGTTGGCTACCACACACTATGCTTAGAGGTAGAAGATGGGAGGGAGAACAGAGCACACACACAACACAAAGCACCAGCATTGGGCGGAGCTTTGTAGAGGAGATGGCAAACTGAACTCTCTCTCTTTACTGAGTTGCAGTGGCAAATATATATACAACTCTACTCATCTAATGCTAATACACAGTCATGTCAGACTAACATGCTGCTATAGTGACTAGAAGTGACAGTAGGGCTGACTTTGGCACCTGCCCCTGTTGTAGCTATAGTGCCGCAGGAGAGCCGTTCGACGCTTGCTCCTACAGTGGCTACAGTATTACAGCAGGGAGCCTTTTTGGCGCCGCCTTCCCCTGCTGCGCGTTCACACAAAGGGGCAGCAGGTTACCTAACAGTAACTGCCTTGTTTGATTCGCTTGCTCCTTTTTTTTGGCAGCTCAAAGTTGGAAATATGAAGGCGATGTTGCGTGGTTTCCTGCTGGACAGCTTGCCAGTCACCGAAGCCGGGCGGAGAAGGCGGAGGGACGAGCTCCGGCTGCACTCGGCGCAGGCGCACGCTGCCGTGTCGGTCGCGGGCATCGTGTCGGCGTGCGACCTGAGGCCGACGGCCTCGGCCAGCACTAGCGATAGGCGGCTAGGCACGGTGCTCGCATCCGCCACGGCGCTGGTGGCCACAGTGTGCGCTGAGGCCACGGAGACCGCCGACGACAACCGCGGTCGCATCACGTCCGCCGTGAGGACTGGCCTCGAGAGCCGCTCCTCCGCCGACCTGCTCACCCTCACCGCTACCGCTGCCACATGTAGCAAGTGCAAACCACGGCCCAAATAAATAACGAAATTTAACGTGGCAGATTCAGAATGAAGGGGAGCTAATTGCGTGCATGTTGGTGTCTTGATGCTTCTGCCAGGTTTGAGGGGAGCCGCGGCGCTGAAGCAAAGGGCAGCTGACCTCAGGGGAATCAGCACCACCACCACCAGCAGCAACGCCATGGCCATGAGCGTCAGCGCGGGCATCCAGAAGGGCACGACTCTCAGAGTCTGTCTGCCTTGTGGTGAGAGACGTGCATTTTCGATTTATGACCAGTTGTGCATCGTTTTTTGTGTAGTTTGTCGCTGCAATTTCATTACTGTTTGGGTGCTATATATGCAGGAAGTGTGCGGGTGAGGACGGTGTCCGTCTTCCCGCGGCGCGGCGACGGCGCAACGGTGGTGCTGCGGTTGGGGAAGAAGCGCCTGCACGGCGCGTTCGCCACCTTCAAGGACTGTAAGTAACAGCTCGTGCACGCACAGTCATCTCACAACGCTATTCCGCTGCCGCGTCGTCGCCGTGCGCGTGCATGCGTGCACTGTGTGTCACCGCGCGCTCGGCTGGCCAGCCAGTCCGGGGAAGACAACGACGAGGCGCTTGCCCGTACCGTGACGTCACTGCACCGTAACACCTGAGCAGTTTGGCGTTTGGCCGGTTGCCCCGGCCGACACGCTTGTCTCTAACGACCCACGCCTTCGTTTGGACTGGTTTGGCTTATAAGTCATGGCTGAAAGTACTATTGGCTAGTTTGATGTGAGAGAAAAATATTGTTCGTTAGCTGATAAGTCATGGCTTATAAGCCAAATACGACCAGAACAAGCACAATCAATCTTCCGGGGCCGGTCCAGTCTCGTCACGATTGGTCTGTTTGTACCTTTACTAGCGTCGCTGTTGTGATTTGGCTCCCAGCTGCTTGGCCACATACTGTGTTGATACCGGCTTACAGCCTGTTCGGTTGGCTGGTTCGTATCGTTGCTGGTTCGTTTATGTGAGAGAGAAGTACTGCTGGCTGGTTCATGTAAATAGTGTCTATGTAAGGGGCTGGCCAGCCAGCCCAGCCAGCCAGCCGAACACGGCGTTAATTGACGGACTGATCCATTTGCCGTTTGGTGGCGATGATGACTTCCAGATGTGGTCTCGGCGGTTGGAGACGGCGTTGGCGAGGCGGTGGTGGAGGGGCGGCCGGTGTTCCCGGTGAAGCTGATCACGTCAAAGGAGGGGTGACGGTGCAGCTGCTGTTCGAGCACCAGACGCACTGCAAGGTCTGGAAGGCCGCCATCGAGGGCATGTTGGCCGAGAAGAAGCTCAAGCGCGTCAACCAACTGAACTGATCAGTCTGATTGGGCACACGCGCATACCGACCTTCCTGCGCTGCTACTTCATCGAGTAGAATGGAGGAAAAATCTTTTTCTATCTCGTGTAATCACTCCTGTACGTGTTTTGTAACATGTTTGTATGTATATATATGGGGGTGAATCGAAGCTCATAAATAAAGGTGCTATAAAAACCTGCTCTAGGATTGAAGAGAATTGTCTACTTTTTATGGCATACATTTATATTACAACACAAAGGATCATGTCGTTTGAAGAAATAGAAACTTAAACAGGATTTTTAACATGTATTAACCCCACTCATCATCACACAAAGAAAAATGGAAGAGGATTTTAAACGAGGGGAGAACAAAGAATTAACCCCACTCATCACACAAAGAAAAATGGAAGCTCAAAGGGCTATTAAGGCCTAATTTTGGCCCATTTGATAGTTTAGGGGTGGCCCACCATACACTAACAAAGGTTTCAAATCTGAGGGAGAAATTTTGAAAGATATTCGGACAAACCGTCCTGTCTCTGTCCATCCACTAGACAAGGCCCCACTGTCCTTGTCCGCCCGCCGTCTCAACTTTCGTTCCGAAACTATCCTTGCGAATTCTAGCGAACGAGACGGGAATTTGCCGAGGTTGTTTGTGCGCATCCAGCTGTCTTTCCAGTTGTGTCTCAGGAACAGAGAGAAGAATAGATAATTAGTAGCACCGAGAAAAGATAGACTTATGCTGTCGTACATAGTTCGGTGTAAACTATGGGCATCCAGCTGTCTATCCAGCTGTCTCTTAGGCCAGTCTTAATGCTTAGTTTCACTACACGATTTCCAAAACGCCACATCAGCTTGAGCGGGATGAAACAATGAATGAAACTAGACTTTACAATGCAGTGTTTCATTTCACCAATTCCAAAACTAAGTAAAGCATTTAATTACTGTAAAATGATGGGATCATATGCATCGATTGATTATGTAGCTAGTAACCCCCAAGATGTCCTTTGTAAGCCATCAGTGTACCAGTCACATCCACGGTGATCAAGCGTAACTTCGAGAGGAGAGACATGCTTGATAATGATCTGAGCTGCAGCCTTTATATACAATCTATCTGCAAAGTCACAGTGAAAATTAGGACCAAACCAACCATATTTACAGAACCAGCAAAATGGGAGTTATAAATATAGCATGTTTTCAGTATTTTAAAAATTACCTATACATATAGAGTGCCTGAGCTTACATATCATTTCAACTAATGCTTTTTGCAGCAGGAAAACACATAATTTAAGTCAAAAGGGGGCAATCTGCTATAATACAAAAATGAGTGTTACTGAAGACTGAAGTAACGACACAGATTTATCGGCTGAAATGACAAGAACTATATCTCATTATAAAAGAGAAACATTTGGAAAACATGGCAAATGGGGAATTGAATGAAAAGGAGCAATGCTGGGCAATCTGCTATAATACAAAAATGAATGTTTTTGATGACTAAAGTAAATCAATGACACAAATTCTACCAGCTGAAATAACAAGAACTGTATCTCACTATAAAAAGAGGAACATCTGGAAAACATGACTGAGAACTAACCTTAGTCAGCAAATAACTTTTCCTCAAGCTTACGTAATGCCTTCTCTCGGTTAGCCTTTTGATCTTCAGACATGTGACTTGTATCTTGATTGAGCAAGGAATTGTAGACCTCAAACATCCTTGCTTCCTTTTGCTCCTTTGCTGCCTTCAAATTTGTGTTTGATATCTGAATTTGTGCTTCCATAACCTTTTTGCACTCCACCTTTCGATCTTGCTGCACCTTGATAATTTTCTCAATATTGTTCCCAAGGATGACAATTCCTTCCATAACATTATCCTTCTTGCGCTTTCCACTATGCTCAGCCTTTGCTGCTTCTCTACCAATGGGACGTGACTGTTCTTCTGGAACATCAACTATCTCAGTCTTGTCTTTCTTTTTTCCCTCAAACTGTGCACACCATTTGGGCTCCTCTTTTAATATCTTCCACCAATGCACCAACGAAAAACGCTTTCCAAACCTGCTTTCATATATCTTCTGTGCCTCTTCCTTTAGCATGTCGTCGGAGTATCCGCTTGTATGCATTTGAGTTACCTTAGTCCAAGCGTCATTGAAATCAGTGATGGATGACTTCAGGCGTGACTAGTGAACCTTCAATTGGTTTATTTTCCTTCTACGGTTCCCATTCCCTTTCCTGTTAAACTCCTTAGTGATTTCCTTCCAAAATGTATCGAATTTCTTGTCATTACCCCTAACTGGGTCTTTTGAAACATTCAATCAAGCACTGGCCTACAAAATACGAAATAAAAAAATATGAGCAAATCAAGTATATTGGGTTACCAGCCTCGTTACAAACCAAGGAAAATAAAAAACTGATTAGTTACCAGCCTCGTTTCTTCGTCATGAGTCCAATATCTTTTCTTTACTATCCTATTTGCCTCACTATTCTCTCCTTCCTCAATGTCAATAGTCACCGTCTCGTTTGTTGAAGTTCCTTGATTCACAGCTTGGGGTGTTAATGCTCCATAGGCACTTGGTGGTGGTGGTGGTGGAGATATTGGGTTCATGTTAATAGTCTGACCAACAAAATGAAAATTTTCTCCTGCCATGTGTGGGTGCGGTGGATAGTATGGTTGTTGAAGGAAATTTAAAAAACCACCAGGTGGATAGACCCTGAAGTATGGTTGTTGCAGGCATATTCATCAAAACAAAAAATTATAAAGGTCAGCACAGCAAATGCAGTATAGTTAACTGCTATATTACATAAGAAAGCATAGTTTCCACATTACAGCTGGGCATCTCTGGCTACTGCTTATCCAATGTTAAAGGTCAAGCACGTATGCAGGCAGCACTTCCCAATCACAGAAGGAAGAGAACCCAATTGGACAGAAAATACACTACACATGTAGTTCAGCAGCATCCAAAGTTTCAGACAGAAAAGGACACAACGCGATTTTCACATCAACCAGGCCATGATACTAGACTTCACATATACAGAGACAGTCTGGAGGTCAATGCTGATGGACACACACAAGCTATGCAGGGCTATGGAAGTATGGATCTATGGCAAGTCACATACATACATTTCTATTTGTATGCAGGCTGCACTTTCTACATTACTAAAGTTATGGAAATATACAAATTCAATGAGAGCTGAGCTTGAAACATCAGCATTAGAATGTGCAAAATTGCAATTATCATTATCATTATCAGATATAACAGATTCACATATGAGTGCCATACCAATCACCAACTGAATCCAACAATGGCTTCATATGTTCATAACACCATTGCATCTAACCATAAATATGATATGACAAGCAAATCTAGCATGTTTACACACCAACAAGACAACCAAATATTAGACCCCGTGATCAAATCCAACTGCTAAGCATGGTAATTACAAAGAAACATCAAATCCAACTGCTAAGCATGGTAATCAAAAAGAATTCGTGTGACAGTATGGACAGGATTTCCTACTGCTTTCAAGATCCGGACCTATGGAATTCACAAGAGAACCGAACCATACAAGAGATCCGGACATCTCTACACATCGAAATCATCGAAATCACCGTGGATCTGGGGCTTACCGTGGACCAGGGAAGGACGAAGGTGCTGGCTCTAGGGCGGACGGTGCTGGCGGACCCGGTGGCGGCGCTGGGGCGGACGGTGGTGGCACAGCAGGGGCCGGCGGAGAAGAAGCCGGAGGGGCCGACGGCGTAGGAGACAACGCCGTCTTCATTCCAAGGCGGCTGCCTCCGCGCCGAATCCCTCCTTTGACTCGCCGCCCGGAGCTACGCGCCGAATCCATGGCGCGTGCGGGGAAGGAGGCGGGAGGTGGGAGGAATCGCGCGCGTGGGGAAGGAGGCGGGAGGAATCACGCGCGCGCGCGGGGGAAGGAGGCGGGAGGATTGGATCTTGGCGCCTGGAGCACGGGATCTTCGCGCCGGGCGGGTGGATGAAACTATCCCTCTCAATGCGGGTGTCGTGGAGTTACTGAGACCTTAGAAACGGAGCTGGCGAGTGTCGTGGCCATGAAACGAATTTGTTCTCTCTCCTCACCATTTCATGCAAAAAGTGTTCCTATGCTGATGTGTCACCCTAATTAATGTGTATGACACTCCCATAACATCTCCATTGAGATTGGCCTTAGGAACAAGGAGAAGAATAGACAATTAGTAGCACCGAGAAGAGGCAGACTTGTGCTGTCGTACATAGTTCGGTGTAAACTATGGGTATTCAGCTATCTCTTTAAGAACAAGGAGAATAATAGACAATTAGTAGCACCGAGAAGAGGCAGATTATGTGCATTGTTATGGTCGACAAAACGCTTACATTGTTTTCACCCAGGAGAGAAGCTACTGTACAAATATCAGTGTATATACACACACACGCATATAGCAAGATAGAGCACGCATCTGCGTTCTTCTTCTTTGGAGGTTGTCTTGTATTTCTTTCTTAGTTATTACTTTAAAAAATGTTCCTTTTAACAATTTAGTAGACTGTTTGCTGCTCGGTTAGTATATGACCTGGAGCAATCCATTAAGACATCTGTTTAGTATGAAAGTAGGATGTCTATCGCAGTATCAAGTTTATTCTTGCCAAATTAAAGACGAGCATCAGTTCGAAACAACATGTTTTTTTGACGCCATTCAAAACAACATGTTATGTTAATTTCTATTGACTATGTCAATGTTGCTTGATTATTGATTTTTATTGGTATTATAATAGTTTCAAAATAGAGAAAAGCTAAGGACAGTACCTGATCATGGCTGCCCCTACTCCGACTGTTCCGGGGCAAGAGTGGCCCGATCTGGTTGGCCAAACTGGCATGGAAGAGGTAGTTGACACTATGCAAGATGTAACGCTATTTGTTGGAAAAACTGACATGGAAGAGGTAGTTGACGCTATTTGTTGGAAAAAAAATGACAACTGGGTCCATATGTATCTATGAATGTCGGTCCAGTGTTAAATCTGTAAACGACCGATGTTTCAAGTCTTATTTTCTACAAATCACCTAGGTCGTTGAAGATCAAGAAAAGAACAAGTCGTTTAAAAGAAGTAGGGATACAGCCTGTTCGGTTGGCTGGTTCGTAAAGAAGTACTGCTGGCCGATTTGTGTGAGAGAAAAATACTGTTTTGGCTGAAAATTTACGATCGTTTACGATAAGCCACAGCCAAACGAACAGACTGATAGTCTGTACAACGTACATGCTCACTTTTCTTCACTTCGTATGCAGCCAATTTTCATTTTTTGAAATTTCATCATATCAATAGTACTGTATATGAATATTGATAGTGATAGGGCACGCGTTTCATCCACTCCGTCTCGCTTTGGCGCGCTTCCTTGATGCACAACTCATCTCGTGTCACTCGCTCCTCGTCCCTACCCGTCATGCGCTCCACTCGCCCCTCTCGCTGCAAGCTCCGGCTGTGCCCTTGACCGAGCAACCGTCATGCTGGCTGGGCGTGCGACGGCTGTGCGTCGGGTCGGCTGTGCCGCGCCATGCCTAGGCTGGCCTGGATGGCATCCGCTGCTCGCGCAGCCGCCCGATCGCTGCCATCTTCCTTCTCCACCGTGACCGAACAACTGGATCCCGCTGCGGAGTACTCCGCCTATCAGGGTTTTACTGAAAGCGCATGTTACAAGCGTATATTTTAAGCGTTTCAGAGATATGTTGCAAGTATTTCATATGGATGTTGTAAAAGTATATCGAGACGTTGCAGTTCAAGCTCGGCCTTTCCTCTCCCTCCCTCCCTTTCCTCCATCTCGTTGCGGCAGTTCGAGCTCGGGGGCGTGGCTAGGCGTGGGCGCAGCCAGGATGAGGATGTCGCATGTGACACGGATTTGGTGGGCGCTCTCCTTTACACGTGGGCAGGATAGACATGCCGCTTGTTTGGCTAGGGCTGGCTGGCCAGCCTCCTCACACGGACACTATTCACATGAACCAGCCAGCAGTACTTCTCTCTCACATAAACGAACCAGCAACGATACGAACCAGCCAACCGAACAGGCTGATGGTGTTGCGCTTAAACAGAGCAGCGTCTGGACGCGTCCTGCTGCTGAATCGTCTGGACGCTAGCTGCCCCGTATAAATATAGGACCTCTTCAGCTGCCTTTTTTTTTACCATTGATGGTCTACAGCTGCTAGCCTGATACTTAGGCCTGGTTTAGTTCAAAAAAAATTTCACCCCAAACTATCACATCGAATCTTGCGGCATATGCATGGAGTATTAAATATAGACGAAAAAAATTAATTGTACAGTTTAGTTGGAAATCGCGAGATGAATGTTTTAAGACTAATTAGTCAATGATTAGCCATACGTGCTACAGTACTAACATGCGCTAATGATGGATTAATTAGGCTTAATAAATTCGTCTCGCTGTTCCAGACGAGCTATGTAATTAGTTTTTTTATTAGTATCTAAAAATCCTTTCCGACATCATCCAAAAATTTTTATTTCGCGAACTCAACACAGTCTTACCTTCTCTGACGAATCTTTTTTCGAAATAAATATTAAAAATCTCTTCAATAGTTTCGGTGAACCAAAGCAGTTCCCGCTCGACGACTTGGAAAAGGGCGGGGGCAAAATTGGAAGAGAAATAGAAAAAGGGAAAGCAGTTACGGGTTGCAGCAGCGATGCCTCTATCTGCTCGGCTCGTACACCTCAGACACAGGGCAGGCAGACTCGATCCTTCCGCTTCCTTCTAGAACCTTCCGCCCCCCCTCCGTCGCAGCACAGCGCTTTCCTCCTCCTCCCACCCCGAGATGGCGACCATGGAGAACGTGATCGTGCTCGTGAACCGCATCCAGCGCGCCTGCACCGTCCTCGGCGACCACGGCGGCGGGGACGTCGCCGCCCTCTGGGAAGCGCTCCCGTCAGTCGCCGTCGTCGGCGGTCAGGTCCGCCTCCTTTCCGTCACCTCTAGGTGCTTGCTCGCCTAGGATTTTGTCCGTAGCTTAATTCCGAGGGCGCTTAATTCGGCGGCCATGTACAGAGTTCGGGGAAATCATCGGTGCTCGAGAGCATCGTGGGGCGAGACTTCCTGCCTCGAGGATCAGGTAGGAAGTGATTTTTACCTTCTTCAGTCACTGAATCATGTTATTTTTTGGGCTCGAAAATTTATGGTTTTTGGTTTGTGCTTGGATTGGAAGGGATCGTGACGCGTAGGCCACTCGTACTGCAGCTGCACAAGACGGAGGACGGGGTGCAGGAGTACGCCGAGTTCCTGCACATGCCCAAGCGCCGCTTCACTGATTTCGGTAAGCAACCTTCGTCGTCTTCAGCGATATAGGGTTATTCTTTGCCTATGCTGCTATGAAATTGGTTTGTTGGTAAGTTGATTGCTAGTATAATTGAATGCTTTAATGGCCATGTTTACCATCGCAAGATGCTCTGTTTACTGAAACCAATAACTGTATACTAGTATTTCTGCCAGCAGAAGCTGTGTGCCTGTGTCTTAATGCTAGTCAGTTATTAAGGAATTCGGTTCTGTCAGTGATGTGTAGTATTGCCTCCTATTTAAGTTCTCTTCAAAATTTCTGCTCCATGAGGATAGACACTCCTTAACTTACTTGCTATGTTGCACCAGGCGTTGCCATTGGGGTCCAAGAAGTATTTGACTTGTGTAAATGGCATGATCATCTTTGTGTTTCCCATGTTGTGCTGCTAGTTCAAATATCATGTGCATTTTATCATGCTTTGCAACATGTATTCAAAAGTAGAATGCACAAAATTAGTAAGATGCAGTTGCCATTTGATCCCAGAGTGGATTTGGTATTTTTCAGTACATGGAAATGGCTGAAGTACTTATCTCAGATGCCAACAATTATTGTTCTCTGCAGCTCTTGTGCGGAAGGAAATCCAAGATGAAACTGACAGGTTGACTGGAAAGACAAAGCAAATATCTCCAGTTCCAATTCATCTCAGCATATACTCTCCACATGGTATCTAAGCCCTGGGCACAACCTGAACCTGCCACTGCTTTTTTCAAGAAAAAAGAAAAAAATGTAGATTATTGCTATTGCTTTTAGTTGTTGAATCTAAAAATCTCAGTCGAATGCTATGTGTATATCACTGTATCTCTTCTTTCTGACAAAAGCTGCATTGCAATGTTTTTTTGTTTCCTTTTGTTTTCCTGGTCATGTTTTAATAATTGAAATTGATGCTAGTGGACGCTTCTTGTTGACTAGTTTGTAGAGCAGTTGATTTATATGCAAAAGCATCTCTGAGCTCCTGAATTTTCATAGTATATATTTATTTACTCAATTCAATCAATTATTGCAGTGGTCAACTTAACATTGATTGATCTGCCGGGTCTAACAAAAGTTGCAGTAGGTATGCAAATGCGTTTATTGTTTCTGTTCACGTTCTTGTATTAGGTGGCCTTTTTTCAGGAGAAGTTTCATTGATTATGTTGTCTCTTTCAGAGGGGCAGCCTGAAAGCATTGTTCAGGATATTGAAAGCATGGTGCGCTCGTATGTTGATAAGGTATGAATGATGCACATATCTCTAGGACTGACTATGACCTTGACATATTTTGCATGGTGTTTCTTAAATTAAATGACGTAACACTTGCATCGTTGGTAGAAGTGCACCTTTAGTGGTCATACAAAATGCTTCAGCGTTAACATTCATTTCTTCTTCAGAAAAGAATTAAAGCCACTGATGTTTACCTTGTTATTAGTCATCGTTCTAAATAGCTAGCTATAGCATTTTCAGAGGGCCTACCTCTACGATATTGTCAATTCTTTTGCTATCGCACCTTAAAATGGTTCCACTAAACACTGCTATTTGTCTTTGCTGCAAAATTTGTTTAGCACCACTAATGCTAACTGAGTCAAATATCCACTCTTTGCTCTAGATGAATAGAATTCTATGCCTCTCCATTGTATTTTTTACTCAATGAATGTCGTAATGAGCCATTGAGTAACTATTGATTTTATTTCTTCATTGTGAATTGAATGAATATGAATGTTGATTATAGCCGCGAATATATTATATTTTTGATTGAATGATTGTTAAGACATGGGACATGTATCCTAGAGAATTTTTTATGTGTTCAAGTATTTATGTTTATGAAATATTGTTAGTTTCATGTTTTTTTTCATAATTAATTGACAATTTCCATTTTTTTATAAAACCACCAAATGAAATAGCTTCGCTGTATCCCGCTATAACTTTTCATGGCTCTTGGAGGAGGCCGCTGCTAAATGGCGCAGCCGCGCAGTCCACTATTTAAAACCATGTTTTTAGTTGAAAATGGTGAGGAAATACTCTGTATAGTCTAATCAAGAGCATCTAACTATAACACTTGATCTCACGAGCAGATCTACTAAGTGTAAGACTCGGTAGAATTCCTATAGCATGGACTGTATTATTATGCCTGCTCTATCTTGAATTCAGTTCCTAACTTCCTATACCTACTCTTTGTTTTGGCACTTTGCTTATTGCATACGGTTATATTCCCAATCATATCAACAAGGTGTCTTGAATTTTTGTATTTTCTTTGCAGCCGAATTGTCTTATATTGGCTATATCTCCTGCCAATCAAGATATAGCAACATCAGATGCAATCAAGCTTGCCCGGGAAGTGGATCCAACTGGTATGCATCAAGATAGCACACTTGTTTTTCCATGGTATATTACTTTTATTAGCTGATGATACCTACTTTGATTTTGAGTTTGAATACTTGTGTATTCTCGTTTCACTTATGTCTAATAATACCTTTTCTCTGATCATTTCAAAACTTGTCCACATCATCTGCGCTTGTCGTGAACAAATAGCCTCTTAATAGGTCACCAAGAACTCTCTCACACAAGATACACACGAACACAATGGTTTTGGTGGCTGGAATGACTTGAGCTTTTTCTGATTTTCCTCCTAGCTTTATACAGCGCTGAGAGCTACAATTGTGGCTGTGATAACCTCCTAATTAATGCAGAATATTACCCAAATAATCAGTCTATTACTCCTATTACTCCATGCTGAAATTTAGCTGAAGTAAAGGCTATGAACCTAGACACACAGGATTATTTCCAACAATGATTGCATGCACATCATTTTAGGATAGAGACCATTTGCTTGTTTCAGTGTGTTGGGTAGAGCCTGAGAGCATTTGTGCTAAGCTTGTCGCAGGTTGAAGAATACTATACTTCCAACTCTGCAAATGTGGGGCATTTTGTACTAACTGATTATAGACTTCCCTTCCTTGTTACTTCTACCAGTTTCTAAATGAAACTATCCTGTTCCCTAACCATTTGTATAATGGAAAAATAGGACACTTGAAAACAAACCTCATTTGAAGTATATCTGTCACCTTTTCATGTCTATAAGTCCAGAACATTCAAAATTTTGTTGAGGTAACCACAGTAGTGTTCAAACTCTTGGCTTACTGTATCTTAGTTTTGTGGTATGTAGCAAAGTTCTAAAATGAGGTAATAAAATTTGTGACCGTGTGAATCTTTCGATGTAGAGGGTGCGATATGATTACTACATTATCTAAAAAAGTGCCAGGAAACATGATAGTTGTGAACACTAATAAAATAAGAGAACGTGAAGCTGTAAACTCATGTCAGCTACTAGATCAACTTTTGATGGTGTAAGAAGTTGACATAAGAGTAAAGTGGAATGATTCAGGAGTTTTTCCAAGTGTCAGTAATTTGACTTAGATTACTATTTCTTTCTCCAAAATTAAGGTTAATTATCATTTGAAAATCTCCATGCTGACAAAGTCCTATCCTTTTGATTCGCCTAGTTAATTCCTTGGCTTAGGATCATCTTAAATTTCTTCAGGTGAGAGGACATTTGGTGTGTTGACAAAGCTTGATTTAATGGACAAGGGAACAAATGCACTTGACGTACGTGTCTGTGGTCTCTTGTTCTGTGTGAATTTTTTGTTTTTATTGCCATTGGACTCTGTAACTTCCCCTTCTTTATTTTCATTTAGGTCCTTGAAGGAAGAGCTTACAGACTGCAGCATCCCTGGGTTGGAATTGTGAACCGTTCACAAGCAGATATCAACAGGAATGTTGACATGATTATTGCTAGGCGAAAAGAGCAAGAGTTCTTTGATTCTAGTCCTGAATATTCTCATCTTGCCAGCAGGATGGGTTCAGAATATCTTGCTAAGCTTCTTTCACAGGTTCAAGAAATCTTGCATTGCTTTCATTTATACTGTTAGTGATCTAAAAATGGTAGATGATGCAGTGCTGCTTCCATCTTTCAGCATCTAGAGGCTGCGATCAGATCACGCATTCCGAGCATAACCTCTCTGATAAACAAAACTATTGATGAGCTTGAATCTGAGATGGATCACCTTGGTAGACCTATTGCCTCTGATGCTGGGGTAATCTTTACTGAAATTTTGATCTAAAGTGCATTGGAGTTAAATGGACATAGGGACATCATGGCTCTTCTTTTGCAGGCTCAATTGTACCTCATCCTGGAGCTTTGCCGTGCATTTGACAAAATATTTAAAGAACATCTTGATGGAGGGTAAACCTCATATCAATGTTTTTTCTTAATTGATTTATTGTCAATCTGATTATTGTTCTGGGCTGTCCTTAATATGCAATTTAAAATTTGTAGACGACCTGGTGGTGATAGAATTTATGGGGTCTTTGATAACCAACTCCCTTCTGCTCTGCGGAAGCTTCCATTTGATCGGCACCTCTCCGTGCAAAATGTGAAGCGGGTTATATCACAGGCAGATGGTTATCAGCCTCATTTAATTGCTCCTGAGCAAGGGTACCGTCGGCTGATTGAATCTGCTCTCAATTATTTTAGAGGACCAGCTGAAGCTTCTGTAGATGCTGTAAGAAATCTTCTTCCTGTGCTGATTGTATTAGTACTTCCTTTCATCAACTGAAGAGTCTTTTATACATCACTGCAGGTGCATTCTGTTTTGAAAGAGCTGGTGAGGATATCCATTGGGGAGACTCAGGTTTGCCCTTTGTTTCTTAGATACAAAGTATCAGTTACACCCTTTTCCCTTGTACATTAGTTACAAAAGTTACTGCATCTTTAGGAGTTGAAACGATTTCCAACTCTACAAACGGAGCTTGCTGCTGCATGCTATAAGGCCCTTGAGAGATTCCGTGAAGATGGCAGGAAAACTACTCTACGGCTGGTTGATATGGAGTCAGCATATTTGACTGTGGAGTTCTTCCGCAAGCTCCCACAGGAAGTTGACAAGACTGGAACTGGAAATCCCAGAACTGCAAATCCTCCTGCTCCTGGAAATCCCAGAACTGCAAACCCTCCAGCTCCTTCGGATGATCGTTACTCTGATGCACATTTCAGGAGGATTGCTTCTAATGTGTCCTCATATATTGGCATGGTATCTGAAACCCTGAAGAATACTATCCCCAAGTCTGTTGTCCACTGTCAGGTCCGTGAAGCTAAGCGGTCCCTGCTTAATGATTTCTATACTCAAGTGGGCGGGAAAGATGTGAGTAACCTTCTGTGTTCTAGCTTGTTCATTCCTCCTCCCACCAATTTTTCCAGTAAATAAATTTTGTTTTTTGCAGGCTAAGCAACTTGCAGTACTCCTTGACGAGGATCCTGCCCTCATGGAACGCAGGTTGCAATGCTTTAAGAGGCTTGAGCTGTACAAGTCGGCTCGGGACGAGATTGATTCCGTGTCATGGACACGATGAAGGTAACACTTGTGTTCCATTAGACACACTGTAATTCGACTAATGCAGAATTAGCAGCTAGCTATTATGCACATTGGTTGTCAAGTATTACTAGACCGATCACCTGTCTCGTATCTTAGCCTGTTAATATCAGTTGCGTGCTTGACTTCTTGTGTTGTATCTCTGTCTCAACTCCCAACTCTTATTAGGTGCAAATCTCTTAGTCCTTCGTAACCCATGTGCAAACTTGTATGCACGAATGAGAATGAAGTTTGTTCATGATACCTAGATTCTGTAAGAGTAGGATGCGCATGTAGATTCTTCTTCCGTCCTTTACCAAGTGTAGTCGTGTAGACTGCAGAATGCGGACTTTTAATGACAAATATATTTTATGCAACTTGCCACTAGTCACTCACACTGTATAATAAATCCACATTGTTGGCTGCGGGCATTACCATGCAATTGAATCAGGGAGTTATTTGTGAGCCGTTCGATAAACAACTGGTATTGCGTCTGAACATTCTCGGCCTGCTGGACCTGCAAGACCCGTCTGCCATCTACGAGTATCTTTTGTTAGCGTTATTGCTGACATTTTCCACATCCGGGATGAATGACGCGTGCAGTGCAGAACCATCCGAAACAGGGATCAGGTCAGTCAAGCCCCGCATAAGCCTTGGTCAATTTCGCGATGCTTATTTGTCCTGCTCGCATTCTTTCAGCAGCATACAAATCAGTCCGCGCGTTCTTTTCTGGTCAGTTGGGCCCTCCGTTGATCTGACCCTTTTGGTTCGTCCGTGAAATCCTCGCCTGCTGGCCATGGATTCACGCTTTCTAGAGGAGGTTTTGCCCGCCGTGCGCCCTTCCATGAGTTCCCCGCGTAGAACAGGTCTTCTTCTGGAATAGAAACGCTAAACGCATGACGTGCTGTCCTGATTTTGACGAGTTCATGCATCTTCAGCAGACTGGATTGGTCGTCCTAAGAACTCGAAATTGTAATTAGGAGCCATACACGTCATCTACTAGTGTTTCCGGTGAAATTGCTGTCACCATGACCTGCCAGTCAGAATAAATGTGCTCCTAAGTATTAATCAGGCCTTGATCCGTCCTCCTCATTGCTGAAAACCTCACCCAAATTGGATTGTAGGCTTTTAGAGCACGTCCGTCACCATGGATATGATCATTAGCTGTTCCGGCTGTCCACATTTTGCACAGTTCCAAACTGGCATCGCTGCCAATCCACAGTACCAGTGCGTAATAGCCGCTCAAAAATTTCCGACCAATATTTATTGATGGTGGTAACAAGTGCTACTAACTGCTTATGTTATCTGTCACGGTCGTGACGCTAATGCCTGAACAAAATCCAGGGCCGCACTTTGGACTTTACTAGCGTATAAATACTCACATGCCAGTAGTTATTCTCTGGGGGCAGTATTCTTTTAAGGCGAAGAATAGGCCGGCCGGTAGTTGTTGCCCATTACGTACGTACTTAGCAGTAGCACACATATACTCCTGTCTCATGTGGCGGTTGGTCGATTAAGGCACGTCTAGGCATCTAGTGAGTGGTCGGTCGGACCGGATCACCGAACGAGTAATGAGTAATCTCCTCGTGCAGGCCTTCCTCGCCGAGCTTATAATTTCTCTGCCGCTGGCCACCCCCTTACAGACCAAGGCTTTTAAACTAGAGTTGGTTGCCCTTGCACATGTAATCCCGTGGCGCTGCTGCTCGCCACATGCCAGGCACGGGCAGCGCCCACGCGCTCCTCTTCTCAGAGTCTCCATCCCTCGTCGACCGGACGGGAGGGCGTCGTTGTTCGCATGTCGTGCACGCGGGGGGGAGGGAGGGGCGGGCGCTCTGTCGGCGTCTCCGCGGTCACCTCACCTGCCGCTCCTCCTCGGAAAACACTACTCAACCGCTCCTCCCTCCCCGTCAGCTGCTGTTGTTGTCTCCCGTCAAACCTGGACAAGCCTTGTTCCTGTACGCATGGGCCAGGACACGGACCCAAATGGATGGAAGCTTCTCCCTGTCACGCCTGTCGGTCCATCTCTCTCGCGCACTTGCCACTATTATACCACTGTTCATTCACGGAGTAGTATGCATGCTCCGACGAATATACCACAGGAAGGAATTCGAAAATGCAGAGCAATAATCAAACAGAGACGGGCATACGCTCTCCAGCAAACAAATCTGCACGACTGTACCGGCACTGTTTGATGGCGTGTGCCGGCGTTTTCGTGTACCATGTTTTTGACGTTTGACTTGAGCCCAATGACCCAATCGACCTAGGAGGCTAGGACTGTACACGCACCACTCTACACCCTACTGCCGGTTGAGCCTGTAGGGGCATGAGAGTCCGATCCCAAACAAACACGCGAGAGGAAGAGGACGTCCTCGCAAGGGGAGCGGGTGGAGATGATAAAGAACCGGCGCCCTTGATTCCTTCTCCTCACCAAGCATATATATATATATATATATATATATATATATATATATATATATATATATATATATATATATATATATATATATATATATATATATATATATATATATATATATATGTGTGTGTGTGTGTGTGTGTGTGTCCTGTCCCCGACGTATTCAATTTGTCCGTCAGTGACAACGGGGGCAATAAATCCCGTGCATATGGATGTCCTACTCCTGCCGGCAATAACTCCGTTTAAACGGTTTCCCGTTTAGCAATGTTAGGATTGGCATGCAATTCATTCACATATTTAGGGTTGCTTTTGCTGTTAGACGTAGTAAATTCATGTAAATGTAAAACAGTGTAATTTCCCCTAGAGTACCCTAGCTTGTTTTGGATCAGTGAATTACGCTCGATTGGACTATAATTGTTTAAACTTTGAGTGGAATCTGTCAAGTGATTGCCAATTCTTGTCAGTGTGGAAATTTCCCAATTGCAAATCTGTGGTTATATATTTTTATATTATATTGTATCTAACTTCTTGGTGAGTTCATTCTCAATGTATGGTCTCTATATAAATCGCAACAAATGTGCTTAGACAAGATCAGGTAGGCATTCTTGGGCAGAGACTTTTTCTGAGAGGAAGACTCGAGTTTTATTTTGTTTTATCTTTTTTAATAAAAAAAGAACCCGGGAGTTGAACTAGACTAGCGGAGTAGCCTGCGCCAGGGACCCACCCCCTCCACACCGTTTCGTTCCGAGTCCCCACCCCCGTCCTCCGCTCCCCCCAAAATAAATCCCAGCCATTACGGCGCCATCGCCCAGCCCAACCACTCTTCCGGTCTTCCCTACCCAGTTCCCACAGGCCACAGCACAGGCCGACAGGCGCAAGCGCAGCGCCAAGGAAAATCCAAGCTGCCCGGCTGCTGCACAGCGCGGTACAACTACAACGCCGCTGTTGCTACAAAGGCCACGCCAAAATCCAAACCCAACCAACCAACCAACCGCGCCGCTGCAGTCTCTTGCGCCTCGCGATCTGCCTCTGCTGCTCCTTCCTCTCGGCGCTGCGGCTGCGGCGGGCGGCGGCGGCTGGCCCGGCGTGATGAGCGCTGGGAGATGAGGTGCAAGCTCCACCCTTACGCCAACCCCGTGGGCGTCTGCGCGCCCTGCCTCCGCGACCGCCTCCTCGCGCTCGCCGCCGAGCGCGCCCAGGCCGCCGAGGCCAGCAGCGACGGAGGCTGCGGGAGCAGCAGCTGCGGCGGCTCGCCCCCGCCACCGCCCCTGCACCTGCCCGCGCGGCGGCACCACCAGCACGGCCACGCCGAGGAAAGGGCCGGGGCGGTGTTCCCGCGCTCCGTCTCGCCGTACGTGCAGCACCGGCGCTCCGATGCCTGCGCTTACGCGACCTCCTCCTCGTCCGGGTACCACCAGCACCAGCCGAACCTCCTCTTCTTCAGCACGCCGCAGGTCGGGCCGGCCGCCTTTCGCGCCGCCGACGAGCCCGGGGAGGAGACCGGCGGCGGCAAGAGGAAGGCCGCGCCAAGGCGGTCCTTCCTGGCAGTGATCTTCGGCGGCGGCAGGCGGCACGGACGGGAAGCAGAGGCAGGCAGGAAGGAGCCTCCCCGGCGGTCCACCTCGTGGCTCTCGGCGATCATCCGCCGCGGCAAGCGGAGGCCGACCGACTTGCCCGCGACCGCGTCCTTCCCGGCGCCGTCACCGGCGCAGCAGGACGAGGAGCCTGAGTCCCCTGGAGGCAGCAGCAGCAGCTGGTGGTTCCCCTCCCCGTCGCCGGCCAGGCAGCAGCAGCACCGGCGCCGGCACGGCGGCCGCGGCGCTGGCGCGGGCGCCAGCGGGGACGGGATCTCGGGGTTCGCCGTGTGCCTGAGCCCGCTCGTCCGGCCCAGCTCCGCCGGCGGCCGGCGCCGGTGCCAGCCGCCGGACCCCTCCACGCTGGGAGGAGACAGCCACCGGCGACACGCGTCGGCCGGAGGCGCCGCGTCGTTCGGGCGCAACGCCTCCCGGAAGCTCGCTGATATGGGTAGGTTCCGATGACGCGGCCTCGCCGGCCGGTTCTCGTCGTCGGCGCCGGCCAAAGTTCCTCTTTTTGTTTCATTTTCTTTTTTTTTCTTTTCTTTTTTGTTAGTTTCGAAGATGATTGTTGATGTTTGTTAGTACAGTAGCACTTAGCGCCTAGCTAGCCGCCACGAGATTGAAAACAAACTTGGGAAGAAATTCAATGGTGATTCCGGGGATCTGCTTTGGTTTGTACTCCTACGAGCCAGCACATTAGACGGACGAAGACAGTGGATTAGCTTCATGAGCTGTAAGAAATTTGATCTGAGCTTTGAAATTTTGTCTGGGAGGAAGATGTCAAACACGGCGACCTGGGGATATCAGCTCTGCTGACCTCTGACCCGCGACTTCAAGTTTGTCCGCTGCCGAGTGCCGAGCTATTCTGTTTATCGGGCGATTGGTTCGTTTTGTTTGTGCGCGGGCGGTGTTTGCTGGCGCTCATCACATGAACTCCCGCAGGCCGGAGGTAGTTGTCAGTTGCGTCGCTGGCCTCCCTCTGTTGGACTTGGATCGTTCCACTTCCGTCAGCACTGTACTTCTGCTCCGCCTTCAATGGTAGCAGTATTCTTCTTCAGACAGTTGAATCAGCCTGTAGCAGCATGTACTCCTAGCCCAAGGTGTACAAGGGAATTTATCGGGATTACTGATGAGCGGCGGAATCCATAGATAAAGTTTAGTCTAGTCGCATAGGATGTCGGGTACTAATCAGAAGAATTAGACATAAGTTAATTATAAAACTAATTACAGAAACTATGACTAATTTGAGAGAAAAATCTATTAATGTTTTATTTAGTTCCTCTCTATAAAGTTTAATCTCTGTCTTATCGGATGTTTCACACATATATGAAGTATTAAATATAGACTAAAAAAATAACTAATTGTACAGATTGCGACTAATTTGTGAGAAGAATTTTTTAAGCCTAATTAGACTATGATTTGACAATGTAGTGCTACAGTAAAGCTACAATAACATGTTCTAATGGTGGCTTAGTTAGGTGTCGGTGCGAAAAGTGACCAACAAGTAAATATTTGTAGTTTTATCGTGCGTTGTGATCGGATGTGGCCTAACACTCAATGATACAGGATTTATACTAGTTCAAGCAACGTGCTCTACGTCCAATTTCGCTCGGTCGGTGACTTTATTTCTGAGTCTAGGTACTCGAAGTTTGCTGTGGGGAGAGAGCACATCCCCTTTTATAGTTTGAAGGAGATGGCCTTACAAGTCAGAGAAAAAAAGAATGGATACATGTGCTACCTAGTCTTGTTGCCCACGCTATCGGGTACGAGACGGTCGTCGGCGCCCACAATACTGTTCGTGTTCAGATGCATGTGGCAGGCTTTATCGCGTTCGTCTGGTATGGCAAATGTCGGCGCCTACAATACTGTAAGGTAAATGTTGACATCCACAACACTGTTTGGATTCTGACACGTCTAGAAGGTCGCATTGTGCCTATCTGACATGGTCTGGTGGCACCGTCCTGCAAGTGCGCAGGGTATGGCAGGGTATGGTCCTCGGTATTATGGTTTGACTTGAGCGCCTTACCTTATCTGCTCCGCCTGATCCTTGTGCCCCCACCGAGCGGGCGTCCCCGGTCGGTCGTTCCCAGTCGGCCCCGACCGTGTCGGTCGGAGAAGAGCCACAAACAGAGGTCCGACGTATTCCCGGTCGAAAAACGGGGTCGGAGTCGGACTATGTCCCCACCTTGGCTAGGCCTTCCGGTCGGGGACCGGATCGTTCCCTGGCCTGTCATTAGGTATCTGGGCCGGCCCGAGAGGCGCGCGTTGTCGCGACGCCGCCTACTGGGCCGAGTTTTTGCAGAGAAGCGGGTCCATTGGGGACCCCAGGGCGGAGCGCCAACCCAAGTGTCGGGTGTGGCCGAGGGGTCGGGCGAGACGGAGCGCCAACCCAAAGTATCGGGCGCGACCGAGGGGTCAGGCGAGACGGAGCGCCAGCCTAAAGTATCGGGCGCGGCCGAGGGGTCGGGCGAGACGGAGCGCCACCCCAAGTGTCGGGCGTGGCTGAGGGGTCAGGCGAGACAGAGCGCCAACCCAAACGTCGGGTGCCAACCCCAAGTGTCGGGCGCGGCCGAGGGCTCGGGCGAGACGGAGCGCCAACCCAAGTGTCGGGCGCGGCTGAGGGGTCGGGCGAGGCGGAGCGCCAACCCAAGTGTCGGGCGCGGCCAAGGGGTCAGGCGAGACGGAGCGCCAACCCAAACGTGGGGTTCGAACCCCAAGTGTCGGGCGCGGCCGAGGGGTCGGTCTAGTTTCATGCGTTACCCCGTCCGCGGTTTCCGCAACTCGGAGGGGTTGAGCTAACGTCGCTTGCCTCGATGGCTCGAGTGACGCGCTCGATGAGCTTTAATAACGGGTACGTCCGAGTGGAATCTGGGTCTATCGTTCGTAACGGGTCGGCATAGCCCTCATGTGGCATTCCACTGCTCCTTAAGCCTCCTCCTGGCAGATGCCCAAGTCGTTCTAGAGACCGACTCAGGTGGCCCGCTGGCCTCCCCTCGATGGAGATTTTGTGGGCATGGCTCGAGGTCAGGATCAAACTAGAAGGTCAAGATGACCCTATCCGCTTCTGAGCAGACCGAGCAAGGGCCACTGGGGCTCATCTGTGTTTTCTCCCTAGCTCTATTTGACGCGAGTTAGCCTCGAGCCCTCCGTGGGACAGCCTTCGAACCTCGGTCGGTCGCCGCTCATATCGAATGAGGCGACTGCCTCTTTATGACGCAACACGAAGCGTTGTGATGCAACAACTGCATAAACAATGCTTGGATGTATGGGATGAATGTATGGATGAATGTATGAATGCATGCATGAGAATGGATGAATGATTATGCAGTAGAAAAAAGGGGTTTGGTAAGGTTACCTCGATGGCTCGAGTGACGGGTCTGGGGTGCTCCTATCGGATATGTCCGAATGGGATCCGTATCCGTCGTTCATGACAGGGTCGGTATAACCTGCATGAGGCATCTCGCTGCTCCTTACTTGTCTCTCGGCAGCCGCCCGAGCCGTCCGATCGACTCGGGTGACCCGTTGGTCTCTCCTCGATGGAGATTTTGTTGGTGGGCCCTTCCAAATCCTTCCCAGGAAGGTAGAGGATCATCTGCGTGCAGTTGCGCTTTATTTCCCGCTCCTAGGTTGCAGTAGTGGTGGGCCCTGCCCAGGCCACATCCCACTAACCGGGACACTTTTCGTCGGGCAGGGCGCGTCCCATCAGTCAGGGCCACTTCCCGCCGCACGCTTTTCCTCATTAAATATGGGGGGAAGGGAGAGGTTTTTCCTCCTGTTCTTTCGCCTTCCTTCAACCGCCGCCGTACCTCCTTCCTCCCCTTTGCCAAATCTGTTCGTGTGCCACGATGGTTTCTTGGAGAGAGGAGAGTAGAGCGAGGGAGAAGACTCACAGATTCATTCATGAATTCGAGGCGCAATGTCGAATTGGAGGCCTTCCAACGTGGATGAGGAGGTGCTGGCCTCCTTCGCTGAGAAGGGGCTGCTCCTATCGAAGGAGGTGGCGCATTGGAGGGCTCCTGCACCAGGGGAAATTGTTCTACAACCCCGGGCCGATGAGGTCGTCTCCTTCCTTGCCTTCCATGAGCGTGGGCTTAGGTATCCCACGCACTGGTTCCTGCACGGGCTCCTCAATGAGTGGGGTCTGGAGTTGCAGCACCTCAACCCGACTGGGGTGCTGCACATCACCAGCTTCATCACCGTCTGCGAGGCCTTCCTCGGGATGGAGCCTCACGTGGACCTCTTCTGGTGGATCTTCAGCGGGCGAGCCCTGTCCGAGGGGAAGCCACCTAGAATCACACCGGTTGGGGGATTCACCTTGCAGAAGAAACCAAAGCTATCATTCCCCTACCCTACATACTCCCCCTATGACTCCAACCGGGGTGGCACGGTGAGTGGTTCTATATCAGGAACCCAGCAGAAGTGCCATTCCTGACTTTCACCGAAAGAAGGCCGAAGAGGAGGGAAAGCTGGTTGTGGGGCCCCGTCGGTCGGTAGAGCAAGCTAGAGGTTATCGAGACGGAGCTTTAGAGGCTTGTGCAGCGTGGCCTCGATGGGTTATGGGTCTTCCACACCTTCTTCCGCCATTGGGTCGCCCCATTGGCGGAGAGAAGGCGACCGATGTGGGAGTACTCCGGCCCGATGGATCTCGACCGCGCGTCGTCGGAGGAGTTGCCAAAGGATGAAGTCTGGAGTTGACTCGATTGGGTGCTGCAACTAAGGGATAAAGACTCCCTCAAAGGGATGCCCGGACCCCTTCATGCCACAAAGCTATCCAATCTGGTATGCCCCCTTTTCCCGTGACCTTATCCTCCTTGTTTTGATGTTTTGGTTGATTTCGAGTTTGTTCGTTTTGAAGGGACTCTCAGGCTATAAATCCCGGCCACATCTTCTGAGGGGGCCGAAGGGTGTGGCTCGGCAAGTCCAGAGGTAGGTGGCGCTTGCTAAGAAGAAAAAGAAAGCCGAGAAGGCCCAAAGGAGGTTTGAAAAGGAGAAGGAGATCAGTCGACGGGTCCGGGAGGGGGGGGGTGAGAGCCGGAGTGATGTGGAGGCAGAGGTCGAGTCAGAGGAGCCCACGGAGATGGGTGGCGACGCGAGTGCCTCCGAGGATGAAGGAGATAGGGGTGCTATCGTGACCTCGGTGGAGCACCATGAGTGTCGTGGACCAATACTAGGGTACCCAAAGAAGAGGAGTTGATACCCATCAACGCTAAATTCATCAGAGCGATCAAGAACGTGACTACGCTTCCCAGTAGGCCCCGCCTTGTCCAAACCACCAAGGCCACAGGCTCTGTTTCATCTGATAGTCCGACCCCCGAGGGTTGGAAATGCCTCAGGCTGACTCCCGAGGGATGGCTCTGCCTCGCCCGACATCTGAAGGATGGCTTCACCTCGCCCGACGTCTGAGGACTGGCTTCACCTCGCCCGATGTCCGAGGGCTATCTCTGCCTCGCCCGATGTTTGAGAGCTGGCTCCGCCTCGCTCGACCCCCGAGGGTTGGCTCTGCCTCACCCAATGTCTGAGGACAGGCTCTACCTCGCCCGACATCTGAGGGCTGTCTCTGCCTCGCTCGATGTCTGAGGGCTGTCTCCGCTTCTCGCCTCGCCCGATGTCTGAGGAGTGGCTCCGCCTCGCCCGATGTCTGAGGGTTGTCTCCGCTTCCTGTCTCGCCCGACGTCTAAGGACTGGCTCTGCCTCACCCGACGTCTGAGGGCTGGCTCTGCCTTGCCCGACTCCCGAGGGGTGCCTCCTCACCCGATGTCTGCGCGTGACTCCTTCCTAATGGCGCACGCAGATAAGGTAGGGCACTCAAGTCAACTGTAATACCGAGGACCATACCCTACACGCCTGTAGGAAGGTACCATCAGGATATGACAAGAAGGGCGCTTTACGACCTTCCAGGCATGTCAGAGCCCAAACAGTGTTGTAGGCGCCAATATTTGTCTTACAGTGTTGCGGGCGCTACCATTTGCCCTCAGGCGCAGATCCTGACGGAAGCTCACGACAACCACTATGGTCCAGGAGGAAACTCGCATCACCTATAGTAACGGACGTGCGGTCACTGCGCCGTCTGCTCCCTGTATGGCCATGGATCAGCACCCTGGTCCACCGCGCCGCCTACCGGGGAGGGATAGGATGTGACAACTTGCTAACAATGCCAGGACATGACATCATCAGTGGATAGATGCCCAGCGTGGGGCTATCCCTGGCACCACCTGCCATGTCAGCGGGGCCCGCACAGAGGAAAAGGAAGACCCGGTATCTTTGAAGGACCTCCTTTGCCTCTGGTTTTTTCTTTCTTCTCCCATTTGTAATCCCTGTTCTCCCTTAGCTTATAAAAGGGAAGGTAGGAACCCTACTAAGGGGATCATTTCAACACATCACGCATCACATCACACAGAGCTGAGCAGCGACCGAGCTTTTAGCACCCATTTGACTTTTTCATTAGAGACTTGGGACCTGTCCCTCTCTCGCCCGTTTGTAACCCCTACTATGAACTTTTTTGTGCTAATAACACGAGCAGCAACCACTAACTAGACGTAGGGACATTCTGCCTAAACCAGTATAAACCTTGTGTCTTTTTAGCACACCATCCGGGTCAGACACGCAATAACACAAATTTACTCATTGGTGTTTACTCGAAACACCGACAGTTGGCACGCTAGGTAGGGGACCTTTGCGCGTTCTGACATTAACATTAGGCCATGGATGGCTAGCCACGGTATCAGCTGGGTCCTGGGCACACACGTGCGCTTCGAGGACCTAGACTTCATCATCACGGTGGGAGGAGAGTTGGCATTGGCTCACACCGCCATCCAACCTCTCCTCTCTACCGGCCTCGACTACGGGAGGCTTGAGTGCCAGCTCGGTGTCTCCCTAGGACCCCAGCTATCCAGGGAGGACCCATGCCACCTCACCTTCTCTTACGCCAACAACATGGTGCGGCTCGCTGGAGGGGAACCCCTCTCTCCAGAACACGTCATACGGAGCACCCCGACAGTGCTTCTGTTCGGTCTCCGCAACGCCACGAGGACCGTTAGCCACCATGTGGCACAACGCATGATTCCACCTCCCACGAATGACGAATTCATGGGGGTGATCAAATACATCACGGAATCTTTCCACGACCTCCTCACAGAGGAGCTAGAGTCGCCCTCTAGCTCTGACTCTAGCAAGGAAAGCCATCACCCCTCTCGCGAATGCTTTATGATGGGTAGCCCCAAGGGACACATCGAAAGCATCCATGAGGAGGAGGCTACCCCAACGAACAACCTCGACGACGAGGCCAAGGGGGAGACAGTGGCCCCACCTCGCATGCGGGTGGAGCAGCTAAAAGCCTGACACCAAGAGATCAAGGAAGCGCGGCTCCAGCTCAAGTAGGAATGCGCGGAGCTCGATCGGAAAATCAAGCGCCATAGTGACGGCAGGCGCGCACGTGCCATGGCCCACGACGTGAACTAAAGGATCATTGCCGATGATGAAGCCCTCCCTTGTTTCATTTGGGCGAGCCAGAACATTGCCGCCGCGGTGGCCTTACTCCATGGCCTTCTAGAGGCCACGATGCACGAGGATCATTAGACCCATCGTGAGATTTGCACACTGCTCGAGCGTGCAGTGATGCAGCAGGCCAAGAACTCATTGTCTCAGCAATGCGAGCTCGACGCCAGCTAGCGCATACTCTCAGAGCATCTCAACAGGGACACATCAGTCCACCAGGTGCCACAAAGCGGTGGGTAGCGCACCGCGGTCCTGGTGCATCAGCGTCTCGGCCGCAACCGTGATGCATGCAACACCCTCGACGCTCGCAAGCGTACCCCTGACAATCCAAGAGAGGGAGCTAGCCGTGGCTATCACCCTCGCCATGGCGGACGCTAAGACAGCGGCGAGGACTGAAGCCCGAGCCCCAGCCTACCGGGGCCTCAGGCCATCGGTCGACACATCCTCAACGTTGCCTTCCTACCAAGGTACCGACCACCAACCAACATCCCGAAGTACTCTGGGGAAATGAACCCCAGACTATGGCTCAAGGATTATCGGCTTGCTTGCCAAGACGGTGATGCGGATAATGATGATTTCATTATCTACAACCTTCCATTGTTCTTGGCTGATTCGGCACGAACATGGTTGGAACACCTGCCATCCAACAGAATCCAGGGTTGGGCGGACTTGAAGGAGATCTTCGTGGGAAACTTCTAGGGCACATACAAGCACCCTAGAAACCCATGGGACCTCAAGAACTACCGACAAAAGGCCAAAGAAACCTTCTGTGGGTACATCTAACGCTTCTCCCGGCAGTGTAACGAGCTGCCTAACGTCGTCGATGCCGACATTATAGGGGCTTTCCTATCCGGGACCACCTGCGAGTCTCTGGTTCATAAGCTGGGATGCAAGGGTCCAAAAACTACCAAGGAACTCCTAGACATCGCCACCAGCCATGCCTCGGGCGAAGAAGTGGTCGGAGCAATCTTTGATTGCCTCAATGGCAAGGCGAGGCGGGATGAGGACGCTGGCGAAGGCGCCTCCAACCGTCCCGCCAAAAAGAAGAACAAGAAGCAACGGCGCGAGGGCTCTCTCATGGCCGCCGCTGAAAACCAGGGGTGGTCAGAAGCCTACGGAGGGCACTCCATACCACTTTGAAAAACTGCTCGAGGGTCCATGCCCAAACCATGCCTTCCCCATCAAGCATCTGTACAAGGACTGCGCCCTCATGAAGCGGTTCTTGTCTAGAGGCTCCAACAAAGGGGAGCATGGGAAGGACCCTGACCCTACCATGGATGACGCTGAGGGGAAGGACGACGGCTTTCCAACACCGGATGGCTGCCTCTTGATCTTTGGAGGATCGAAGGCCTACGACTCCATGCACCGCCAGAAGATCGCTCGTCGTGAGGTCTATGTGACCAAACCGACCACACCTGCCTTCCTCCGGTGGTCAGAGTCTGCTATAACCTTCGATCGGACCGACCACCCAGAGAGCATCCCACAACCAGGGAGATACCCGCTTGTGGTCGACCCAATCGTCGGCATGAAGTGGCTCACCAAAGTACTGATGGATGGAGGCAGCGGCCTCAACATCATGTACGTCGAGACGCTTGACGCTATGGGCATTGATCGAGCGTGCATCCGGCCAACCAGAGCACCCTTTCATGGTATCGTGCCTAGAAAGCAGGCCATGCCACTTGGGCAGATCGATCTGCCCATCTCCTTTAGGGGTCCATCTAACTACAGGACAGAGACCCTTGCTTTCAAAGTGGTGGGATTCCATGAAACTTACCACGCCATCCTAGGACGACCATGCTACGCGAAGCTCATGGCCGTCCCCAACTACACCTACCTCAAGCTATAGATGCCGGGCCCAGGCAGGGTCATCACCGTCGTCACCTCCTTTCAGCGTGCCTACGAGTGCGAAGTCGAGTGCTGTGATCACGTCGCAGCAATCGTCGCCTCCAGAGAGCTCGCGGCCCTCAGGCAAGAGGTCACCGAAGAGGCACCTGACCCCAAGTGGTCAACCAGGTCCTTTGAGCCAGCGGAAGGCTCTAAGGAGGTCCTCATAGACCCCGGGAGCACCGAGGGCAAAACGGTGCGCATTGGTACCGCGCTTTCCTCCAAATAGGAAAGCGCGCTCGTCGGCTTCCTTCGCGCCAATAGAGACATCTTCGCGTGGAAACCCTTGGACATGCCAGGCATTCCGAGGGAAGTCGCCGAGCATGCCTTGAAGATCCACCTAGGCTCCAAGCCAGTGAAACAACACCTGTGTCGCTTTGACGACGGGAAACGCAGGACCATCGGCGAGGAGATCGCAAAGCTTTTGGCGGTCGGATTCATCAAGGAAGTGTACCACCCGGTGTGGTTAGCCAATCCCGTTCTTGTACGAAAGAAGAGTGGAAAATGGAGGATGTGTGTTGACTACACAGGTCTCAACAAAGCGTGCCCAAAGGATCTGTTTTCTTTGTCGTGCATAGACCAAATAGTTGACTCTACCTCAGGGTGCGAAACCCTCTGCTTCCTCGATGCGTACTCCAGGTACCATCAAATCACGATGAAAGAGTCCGACCAGCTCGTGACATCTTTCATCACCCCCTTCGGATCGTTCTGCTATGTCACAATGTCGTTTCGTCTGAAGAACTCTGGAGCTACATACCAGCATTGTATGCTCAAGTGTTTCGGGGACCTCATCGGGTGGACCGTTGAGGCCTACGTTGACGACATCATAGTCGAGTCCAAATGGGCTGACCACCTCGTAGCCGATCTTGAGTAGACCTTTGCAAAACTCCGAGCAAACGGCATCAAACTCAATCCTAAGAAGTGCATTTTTGGGGTCCCGAGGGGCATGCTGCTTGGTTTCATCGTCTCCGAGCGTGGCATCGAAGTCAACCCAGAGAAGATCTCAGCCATCACTAGGATGGGCCCTATTCAGAACATAAAGGGAGTACAGTGAGTTACAGGGTGCCTCGCCATGCTCAGTCGCTTCATCTCGCACCTCGGCGAACGAGGTCTCCCCCTTTATCGACTTATGAAGAAGGCTGACCACTTTGAATGGACATCCGAGACCCAGGAGGAACTTGACATGGTCAAGCTGCTTCTAATGAAGGCCCTGATCCTAGTTCCTCCTACCGATGGAGAACCCCTTCTGCTCTGCATTGCGGCCACCACACAAGTGGTCAGCGCTATCCTGGTAGTGGAGCAGAAAGAAGAGGGGCACGCCCTCAAAGTACAGTGTCCTGTGTACTTCATCAGCAAGGTCCTATCCGACTCAAAGACCCGCTACCCCCAAATTCAGAAGCTTTTGTACGTCGTTCTCATCACCAAGAGGAAACTACGCCACTACTTCGAGTCACATCTGGTGACAGTCATGACGTCCTTCCCCCTTAGCTAGGTCATCCAAAACCAGGATGCCGCGGGGAGAACCACAAAATGGGCACTCGAGCTGCTGGGTCAGGGCATTGCGTATGCCTCTCGGACAGCCATCAAGTCCTAGGTGTTGGCTGATTTCATCGCGGAATGGACCGAGGTCCAAATGCCACCAGCGGTCGTCGATCAAGAGTACTGGACAATGTACTTCAATGGATCACTGATGAAGAAAGGCGCCGATGTGGGACTGGTCTTCATGTCACCCCTCGGGGTATGCATGAGGTACATGGTCCGTCTCCATTTCCCCTCCTCCAACAATGTGGCCGAATATGAGGCGCTCATCAACGGCCTACGCATTGCCATCGAATTGGGCATCCGACGCCTCGACGTTCGAGGAGATTCCTAGCTGGTCGTTGACCAAGTCATGAAGGAGTCAAGCTACCATGACGCTAAGATGGCTACATACTATCGAGAAGTCCGTCGGTTGGAGGACAAGTTCGATGGCCTCGAGCTCAATCACATCCCGAGGCACCTCAATTAGGCGGCCGACACACTTGCGAAAGCAGCATCCGCCCGAGAGCCGATGCCAACAGGCATCTTCACTAGCGACCAGCACAAGCCCTCGGTTCGCTATGAGGGGTCAGAACAAGCCGGTGACGGTCCACCCGTTCTAGGCTCGGGGGCTAACCAACCATCGGCTCCATCTGGCCCCAAAGTCATGGAGCTTGAAGAGGACCCATCGACAGAGCCTGACCCTCTGGTCAACTGGAGGACACCCTACCTCGACTACCTCCTCCATGATATGCTGTCGACGAACAAGACGGAGGCCCGACGGCTCGCACGTCGTGCTAAGTCCTTTGCTCTTGTGGAGAGCGAACTCTACAAGCGAAGTCATGATAGAATCCTGCAGCGCTGCATCCCTATCTAACGGGGGAAGCATTTGCTGAGCGATATCCATGGTGGTGTTATGGTCACCATGCTACGCCCAGAACCCTAGTTGGAAATGCATGCCAATAGGGCTTCTACTGGCCTACTGCGGTGGTCGACGCTGAGCAAATCATATGCACCTGCGAAAGGGTGCCAATACTACGCCAGGCAGACTCACCTACCGGTCCAAGTGCTCCAGACGATCCCCATCACCTGGCCGTTCACAGTCCGGGGGCTCGATCTGGTTGGACCTCTCAAAAAAGCGCCCAGGGGCTACACCCACTTGCTTATCACCATAGACAAGTTTACAAAGTGGATAGAAGCTCGACCGATCTCTGTGATCAAATCCGAGCAGGCCATGCTGTTCTTCCTCAACATCGTCCATCGCTTCGAAGTCCCAAACTCGATCATCACGGACGACAACACATAGTTCAATGGGAAGAAGTTCCTCCGATTTTGTGATGAACATCACATCCACGTCGACTAGGCCTCCGTAGTGCACCCCCGAACGAACGGGCAGGTGGAACACGCAAACGACATGGTCCTTTAGGGCCTCAAACCTAGGATCTTCAACCGGTTGAACAAGTTTGGCGCAAGATGGGTTGTCAAACTTCCCTTGGTGCTCTAGAGTCTGAGGACAACCCCAAGCCGGCCACCGGCTACACACCATTCTTCATGGTCTATGGTTCCGAAGCCGTCCTCCCAACCGACCTTGACTACGGAGCACCAAGGGTTAGGGCGTACGACGAACAAGGAGCCGAGGCATCCCTCGAGGACTCCATGGACCAACTAGACGAAGTGTGCGACATCACCCTCCTCTACTCGGCCAAGTACCAGCAGGCGTTACAATGATACCACAACCATGGAGTGTGGAGTTGGGCCTTCAACGTTGGAGACCTAGTTCTTCACCTCGTCCAGAGCAACAAGGACTGCCACAAGCTCTCCCCACCGTGGGAGGGACCGTACGTCCTCGTGGAGGTGCTCTTGCCTGATGCCTATAGGCTGAAGACCATCAACAACGAGGTCTTCACCAATGCTTGGAACATCGAGCAGCTACGTCGCTTTTACGTTTAATAAACGCATATTTTCTCTTATCAGTTTTGTTATCCAACTCCCCGATTTTTAGTGACATCCGACCCCAGCAACAGCAAGGGGTCAGACCTCACTCAGGGGCTAATATGAGCATTTCTATCCGGCAAACATTTTCTATGCTCTCCCCCCCTTTTTACGTTAGGACCTAGGAGCTAGGTTTATGGGAACAAGCTCTAAGTATAACTAGTTGAACTGCGGGATACCTATGCCCCAGTGGCTACGGTGTCTTTGCTCACCAGCGTAATTAGAATTGGCTCACCTGCACTCCGAGCTCTTATGACCTTAACAAATGAAAAGGGTTGGAATGCACTAACGCTTTGTGCAAAAAGGGGAGAAGAGCTAAGAGACCATTTGCTACACCAAAATTCAAGAGCTTGTCCATTTGTCGCAAGTTTTCTCTGATTGGCCTATCTGACTAACTAAATTCTTGCATAGGATGTCCTTATTCTCTACTTCCATAGGAAAAACTTGTCTCAATAGGTAACACGAGTCGATCGGATGGCTTGGCCATGGCTGAGGAACGGGTAGGATGCAAACAGGATCCCGCTCATATCCGGTGAAGGCTTCCCGAACCCATGACTCTTACCATCGAAGTAAAACCGGTGCCTAGGTCGATCAAACATCTCAAAACCGCCACTGAGAGACTAGAATCCTTACTTGCTTTACATATTAATTTCGATACCGAGCCTCCAACCCCAGCGACGGTAGGGGGTCAGACATCGCTCGGGCGCTGGCGGGAGTGTCTATTCTCTAGACATTCTCTTTGCGTGACCCCTCCTAGTGTTTAAAAACTGGAGGCACGTTGTGCGGGCGCAAAACTTTGAGTAAACCTAGTCGGACTGCTAGGACCCTATGCCCTAGTATCTATGGTGTTTTTGCCCACCAGCGCGATCAGAGTCTTTGTCTCCGCACACCAAACCTTAACCTCCACCTTCTCGGGAAGGGTATGGAGGGGCCTACCTATGAAATCTCCATCAAGGAGAGGCTGTCAGGTCGCCCAAGTCGATCGAATGGCTTGGGCTGCTACCGAATGACATATACGGAAGAATGGGAGGCTCATGCAAGTTACACCGGCCTCGTCATGAACATCGGACCCGAACCCCGCACGGACATATCCAGAAAAACTTGTCTCAATAGGTAATACGAGTCGATCGGATGGCTTGCCCACGGTTGAGGAACGGGTAGGATGCAAACAGGATCCCGCTCATATCTGGTGAAGGCTTCCCAAACCCATCACTCTTACCATCGAGGTAAAACCGGTGCCCAGGTTGATCGAATGGCTCAAAACCACCGCCGAGAGACAAGCACCCTTACTTACTTACTTTACGTATTAATTTCGATACCGAGCCTCCAACCCCAGCAACGACAGGTGGTTGGACATCGCTCGGGGGCTGGCGGGAGTGTCTATTCGCTAGACATTCTCTTTGCCCGACCCCTCCTTGCGTTTAAAAACTGGAGGCACGATGTGCGGGCACAAAACTTTGAGTAAACTTGGTCGGACGGCTAGGACCCTATGCCCCAGTGGCTATGATGTTTTTGCCCACCAGCGCGATCAGAGTCTTTGTCTCCGCACTCCAAACCTTAACATTCACCTTCTTTGGAAGGGTATGGAGGGGCCTACCTACAGAATCTCCATCAAGGAGAGGCTGTCAGGTCGCCCAAGTCGATCGAACGGCTTGGGCCACCGCCGAATGACAGATATAGAAGAATGGGAGGCTCGTGTAGGTTACACCGGCCCCGTCACGAACGTCGGACCCGAACCCCGCACGGACATATCTGGTAAGAACTCCCAGAACCCATAACTCATGCCATCGAGGTAACATTACCGACCCCCGCTGCTTCTTTATATGATCATTCATTCAATCATTCATACATTCGTCTCACACATCCAAACGGTAGTTGTCTCATTCGATATGAGCGGCGACCGACCGAGGTTCGAAGGCCGACCCACGAAGGGCTCGAGGCCGCCTTATGTCAAACAGAGCAGGGGAGAAAAACCGAGATGAGTCCCAACAGCCTTGCCCGACCTTGCTCAGAAGTGTATAGGGACATCTCGACCTTTCTTGTTCGATTCTAACCTCGAGCCAAGCCCATAGAATCTCCATCGAGGAGAGGCCAACGGGCCACCCGAGCCTATCGAACGGCTCGAGGATCTGCCGGGAGGTGGGTTAAAAAGTAGTGGAATGCCACATGAGGGCTCTACCAACCCCATCAGTGGATGACGGACCCAGATTCCACTCAAACGTGCCCGTTAGCGAGCTCGCCGAGCATGACACTCGAGCCATTGAGACAAGTGTCGTTAATTCAGCCCCTTCGGTTGTGGAAATCGAGGACGGGGTGATGCATGAAACACGGCCGACGCCTACCGAACCCCATGGGGCTCAGGGGCTCGAGCCACCTGATCCTAGATCGAGAGACTAAGGTTCGAAGGCCGGCTCATGAAGGGTCCAAGGCCGCCTCACACCGAACAAAAGCCAGGGGGAAAATGCAGATGAGCCCCAACGGCCTTTGCCCATCCTACCTAGAAGTGAACAATGTCATCTCAACCTTCTCGTTTGATCCAAACCTCTAGCCGAGCCCATAGAATCCCCATTGAGAGGGAATCCGTTGGAAGGCGGGTTAAGGAGCAACGGAATGCCACACGAGGGCTTTGCTGACCCCGTCACAAGCGACGGAACCGGATTCCATTTGAACATGCCCGTTAGCAAGCTCACCAAGCGCATCACTTGAGCCATCAAGGCAAGTGACGTTAGCTCAACCCCTCCGGTTGTAGAAACTGTGGACGGGGCGACAGTCACAAAAATGAGCCAACCCTCGACCAAATCCCCGCTATGCACGGGGGCTCGAGGAAGGTTGGACTTGCGAGGAGACTGAATGCACGATCATAGAACAATAGCTAATATCCTAAGGAGGGGGTACATGCGAATACAAGAGAACTTTCTCCTTCTAAGTTTTGTTATCCTCTCCTTGATTTTCAGTGACATCCGACCCCAGCAATGGCAAAGGGTCGGATCTCACTCGGGGGCTGATAAAGGTATAAGTACACTTTTTTTGAAACAGTCGCTGCGTCAGACCTCTTCATCACGCTAAGCCTAGCGGCAAGGTTTGTGGCAACGAACAACTGAGCATCCCTGGTCAGACTGCAAAAAGCCTACGCCTCGGCAGCTATGGTGTCTTTGCTCACCAGCATGACCAAAGTTCCGCTCTTACACCTCGGGCTCTACGGTCTTAACAAAAGGAAGGGTTGGAATACATGAGCCTTTTCTTTCGCATACAAAAGGGGAAGAAAACAAGTCCAATCAAACAAAATGAAGTTACGGATTTGTTTTTATAAGGGTCAACACTTGTTCACAGATTACAATAAGCGTTCATCCGATCTATTTGACTAACTAGCCCCTCGGGGGGAGAACTATGTCTTCGACTCTATCCACCTAGTCCCACGCAAGAGGAGGCACTGCTGTCTCTATTTCGTCTAGCTCAGAGGCTTTGTAGCCAGGTGCGAAACCGAGTCTCATCGTCTCTAAGTCGATGCTGTCTGCATAATGCGAACGAGCAATCACAAAAGCTTGGGTGATCCCGGTGCGAAGAGCTTCCCTCTCAAGCTGGCGCACCCACGCTATGATATCTATGGCATGGGCCGCAAGCGAGCTGGTCCCCTCTGACCACACCACCTCTAGGTCATCACAGACCACTCTGAGGGCAGCGCTCAGGAGATCGTGGTTGTCACTCTCCTCCTGAAGGTTCCTCCATGCCTTGGCAAGCTCCATGGCCAGCCCGGCGGAAACGCTCTCGTCCTCCAGCCTTTGGGTCGTCGCGGTTTCGAGCTCAGCATGGAGGGAGCCGATCCTCTACTATGCCTCATTGCACTCTTGGATGGTCTGGTCGCGCTCCTCGTGGGCTGTGCCATGCTCTGAGTGGAGCCTCCCCATGGTCTAGAGCAGCTTGTCTCGCTCCTGGCATAGCTGGGTGACCACCTCGACATCCTGCCTTGCCCTCCGCTCTAGGGATGCGAGCCTCTCCTCGGCAACTAGCTTCAGGTCCCGCTCCTTCTTAGCCTCGGCTAGGAGATCGAGGATCCGCTGGTGGGTCTCAACGTCCCTCTGGAGTAGCTGGTCCCGCTCCCTCCTAACTCTTGTGGCCTCCTTTTCATCCCGCTGCACCCTCGCCGACAGGGCCTCGAATGCCTTCTTGGTTTCCTCCTCATGACGACCGGCCTCGGCCTCCCGCAATCAGAGACTGGCCACCTCCTCAGCAAGGGGAGTCAGCTTGGCCACCCTCTGTTCGACGACATGCCTCTTCAATGAGGCGGTCCCAATTCTCCTTCTGCTCGTGAAGGAACCAGGATTTCTCCCGGCTGTGAGCGATAAGGGACTGAAAAAAGATGAATATCATAACACAAAAAATACATGGAGAAATAAGAAGATGAGAGGCAAGGTCAAGTGAATACCCAGCTAGTGGGAATGATGACTTCGCACAGGGCGCCCTTGGCATCATCCAAGGCTGATAGCACAGCCACAATCCCCTCATCGAGACTCTCCTGCTCCATGCTCTCAGTGGCATCGTCGAGGGAGAAGAGTGTTGACGTCGGGTCCCGTGGATTCCTCCACCGGAGTAGGGGCTCACCCTACGGGGGCGAATGGCTGCCCCCTGAGGTCAGGGCTAGGGATGATTCCCCGCCGATCCTCTCTGCCACCACCGCCACATCTAGGGACCCCTCGGTCGTGTCTCCCTCCGTCTAGACCACGTCGGGTGCCGTGACTTGGGCCGTCGATGGCGCGGATTGCGCCACTTCCTCGGGAACCACCACGGCTGCATCCGACTGAGCCTGGCTTGTCATAGTCGCTGCCACCTCCACCTGCGTCGATGGGGCCTCGACCGGCGGTGTCGCGCCCACCGTAGTCGGCACCACAAGTGCGAGAGGTAGATCCGTTTGCCTCGACGTCGGCAGTGGAATCACCTCCGTTGCTGGTTGCTCGGCGACCTCCGAGGGCGCTCCCTCTTCCCCAGCGCCCGCTTATCTCATCGAGGGCATAGGTGCCACCATGAGCGGCACCTCATCGGCTGGCGACGCAGTCGCACCGGCGCCGCTCCTGCCCAAAACGGGTGCGACATCAGCCGACGGCCGCCACCTCGCCTGAAGGGCGACACTCTTCTTGGGCGCAAGCGCCAAAAGGTTGCCCCATCTCAAGATGCTGCAAGAAACAAAAGGCATAAGTCACACTGAAAATAGAGAAAAATAGAGAAAACAGAGGAGTTGATGACTTACATTGGCTCTATCGGGCGGTGGATACGTTTGGGGGACGAACCACTAGGTCCCTGCTCGACCTCGTTGGGACAGGACCATTTTGAGCCCGCCCCCTGCTCCCGGGCGGAGGGGCTCACTTCCCTTACATCTGGGGGTGCAGCGGCGGAGCCACCCCCCCTCCATTGGCACCTCGGGCATGGCGTCAGATCCGCCCGACCGTGTTGGCTCTTGGGGCGTGGCGACGGAGCCACCCCCTCCGTCGGCTCCTCGGGCATGGCGGCAGATCCTCGCCCCTACTGGCCCTTTAGGTGTGGTGGCGGGGCCACCCCCTCCACTAGCACCTCAGGCACGATGGTGGATTCGCCTGCCCCTGCTGATTCTGAGGGCAGGCCAATGGTCCGGCCTATCTCCGCCGGCCTTGCGGATGCAATTTCCCCTCCATGAAATGGGAAAGGTCCCGACCCCTACAAGGATGAGTGGGTGCCTGTCAGTATGTGCTCGCTCTCTCTAGGCCACCACGCTCGGTGTCATCAACTACCTCATCATCTTCTTCCTCATCGTCGTCATTGTCGCTATCAGTTTCCTCCCCTTGCTCCCGCGTACGCAATTTCTGCTGCTTCTTCTTCCTCTTGTCCTCCTTCGCTTTCCTCTGTCACTTGGCCTCGGCATGGTTGACCGCCCTCATGGATGAATCCCTCAGCAATGGAGCCAGGAGATCCATGAGGATGAGGTCCCTCGACTGGTCCCCCAATCTCAATGTCAGTATCAAGGAGTCAGAAGTTTAATTAAAGAAGAAGACACGAGGAAGAGAAAACTTACAAGGACGATGTACCCTGGTTTTGGCCGCATCGGGGGATGCCCCGGCACCGGGTACGCAAAATCAAGAGGGGCGCCCGTGCTGTCCCAAGAAGGCTCCATCGCCTCCTTGATGCACTATGTGACTTCAGAGGGGGAGAGCGCCTCCTCGGCAAGCGCCGTCCCATCGAATGACGCCCCGGGCACCATTGTGTATAGGGGAAGCATGCACGTCATCAGCGGCATCACCCTCCTCACATGGTAGGCGCCAATGATTCCTGACCCCTTTAGCCCCTTCTCCTTTAGGAAGCGGACGACGACGAGATGGGCCTAGATCCTCTTCTTGTCCTTCTCCGAGACACCCACATCCTCCATGAATCTTTGGCCTGTTCGATTAAGCGCCTAGTGAACTCCAGCAAGGGGGCGATGGCATCATTCTTGAGATAAAATCAATGCGAATGCCACCCCTTGTTGGAGGTTGACAGCCGCATTTCCGGGTAGCTACCGACCCAATTGTTACGAAGCTAGATGCCGGCGCATCTCATCGGCGTACTCAGCTCCTGCCTCTTCTCCCTCTTCTTTTGGAGGGTGACAGCGAAGAAGTGATGCCACAGATCGAAGTGAGGGCTGATCGCCAAGAATCCCTCACACAGGGCGACGAATGCCGCCATATGTTGGATCCCATTGGGGTTGAGGTGATGTAGCTCTATCTTGTAATAGTGCAGCAGTCCTCAAAGGAATCTGTGGGCAGGGGTGGTGAACCCTCGCTCATTGAAGCGCGCGAATGAGACAACATAGCCATCGAGCGGCGTCGGCACGTCCTCCTCGCTGGGCAGCCACCACTCCTCGGCGGCGATCCACGCGCAGAGAAGACCGCGACAGACAAGGCCCTCCAAGCGCTGGAGGGTGTTTTCGGAGCGACACCATGGCTCCATTGGAAGGTGGGGGTGGGTGGATGCGAATTTGACGACGGCTAACACACAGATGCGGGGAACTTAGGCTATTGGTGGTAGAGGTTGCAGATGCGAAGGCAAGGAGGCAAAGTATGAAACCCTAGGGGCGAACCTTTTGATTTTATAGGGGCGACGGATGCATGGAAGCCAACCGTCCTCCTAGATCTCCTCGCCTCCCATGATCTGCCACAATGTCGCACCATGGGATATGCGCACGCAATCCCTATCCTTTCCTTCGGAAAACTCGCCGAACATTTTGCCTCCCCGGGCGGACCGGGACTCATTACGAGTAAGAGGAATATGGATCAAAAGCGCATCTACGGCCCGTCTAGGCCTAGGAGTCCGACGGTTGGCCCATCAACGGATCCAACAGCCTCTCCAAACACCCCTACGACAAAGGGTGGAAAGAGCTAGGCCCCACAAGCGGCCAGCGCCTAGGCGCACAAGCACCACAGGCATCTCGACCTATGATTGAGTCTCAGCCAGGCTTACCCTGACCGCATCCCCGCGAATGGGATACCGGGACCCCAATCAAACTATCCAGCTAAACAACCATCAAAACTCACGACCACACCCGTGAAGGGTCCAACCTCGGCAAAAAGGGAATCGCCATCCCCAGGGCACGCCATGGGCAACAAGAGAAAGCCAGGGCCTGTAGAGTCCTCCCTTTCGAAAAAACCTCCAAAGGAGTATTCTACTCCGCCGCAGGCTCAAGGGCTACACCCACCGGGTTCGCTCGCGCGCACCCACTGGTAAGTAGAAAAAACATCTGAAGGAGTATTCTACTCCTCTGTAGGCTTAGGGGCTACACCCATCGGGTGCGCTTGCATGCACCCGATGGCAAGTCGAAAGATCCCCAGACAATTCTACTCAAATCACCCGAGGGCTTGGGGGCTACTGTTGGGACCAATACTAGGGTACCCAAAGAAGAGGAGTTGATACCCATCAACGCTAAATTTATCAGAGCGATCAAGAATGCGACTACGCCTCCTAGTAGGCCCTGCCTCATCCAAACCACCAAGGCAGCAGGCTCTGTTTCGTCCGATCGTCCGACCCCCGAGGGTTGGAAATGCCTCAGGCTGACTCTCGAGGGATGGCTCCGCCTTGCCCGATGTCTGAAGGATGGCTTCGCCTCACCCCATGTCTGAGGACTAGCTCCGCCTCGCTCGACGTCCGAGGGCTATCTCCGCCTCGCCCGATGTCTGAGGGCTGGCTCTGCTTCACCCGACCCCCGAGGGTTCGCTCCACCTTGCCCGATGTCTGAGAGCTGGCTTCGCCTCGCCTGACCCTCAAGGGTTGGTGCCGCCTTGCCCGACGTCGGTGTTTCGAGTAAACACCAACGGGTACATTTGTGTTATTGTGCGTCTGACCCGGATGGTGTGCTAAAAAGATACAAGGTTTATATTGGTTCAGGCAGAATGTCCCTACGTCCAGTTAGTGGTTGCTGCTCGTGTTATTACCACTGAAAACTTCATAGTAGCGGTTACAAATGGGTGAGGGGGGGACAGGTCCCAAGTCTTTGATGGAAAGGTCGAATGGGTGCTGAGAGCTCGGTCGCTGCTCAGCTATGTGTGATGTGATGCGTGATGTGTTGAATCGATCCCCTTAGTGGGGTTCGTGCCTTCCCTTTTATAGGCCAAGGGAGAACATGGATTACAGATGGGACAAGGAAGAAAAACCAGAGGCAAAGGAGGTCCTTCAAAGATGCCGGGTCTTCCTTTTCCTCTTTGCGGGCCCCGCTGACATGGCAGGCGGTGCCAGGGATAGCCCCACACTAGGCGTCTGTCCGCTGATGATGTCATGTCCTGGCATTGTTAGCAAATTGTCACGTCCCATCCCTCCCTAGCGGGCGGCGCGGCGAACCAGGGTGCTGATCCGCGGCCATACACGGAGCAGACGGCGTAGTGACCACACGTCTGTTACTGTAGGTGCCGCACCCAGTTTTTAAGACAAAACCAGATACACACTATATGTGAGCCCAGGAAGTCAAATCTCACATATAGCCACAAATAAGGGTAATAACAATAGATAATGCTTAAATACATAACGTATTAGTATAAAGAATATGACCTCAGAGTATACACAGTGGAAAGACAACTCTGATCTTTAGGCAAAGACTTCAAATCCACAGGGACGACTGACTGGTTGACAACAAGCCTAACTCCTCCAGACTAGCAATCTGGTACCCATCCGGGATTTTCATTGGATGTAAGGCAAGTGTAAGCTCACCATGCTTAGCAAGTATATCAAAGGGATCTATGAGGCTCAAAAGGCTTGGCACTGTTTGACTACGGTTCACAATTTTAGTTAATCAAGTTTTAGCATCCTGTATCACTACTTTAGAGAACAATCCCAATTCCCAAGTGATATTAAAGTACAGTCAACTTTATCTCAATTCCCAACCATCCACCATCCACAGTAACCACTAATCTTGAAGGATCAAGACCGCTCGTATCCGTGAGCACGGCTGTTATAACAGGTCAAATATTTCTGCAGAAATTGTACAACTTTACCCACCGAGCCGTGATTCCCAATGCCGGGGTTTGCAAAGCCCACTACACCTCTACCCAGGAAGTGTGGCAGGGTTTCACTATGTAACCCTTAGCTAGTCGCACTAACAACTCGTAGCTACTAAGGAGTGGCACGCGTGGGCAACGCAGCACGGTACACACATCCTAGCAGAAAAAGGAAAGATACCCTCTTACCCTTACTGGAAGCTACAGACAAGCTAGTACAATATAGTTAACATGTTAAAGTTAGAGCCATATGACACTCGGGGTTGTACAGAACCTCCTGGGTTGCCGCTTCAGGATTAAGTCCTTATGGAGAGGCACTAGAGTACTCAACCCCGTACTCTAGCCCCCTATCTGTTGCTAAAAAGCTTCATGTTATCATATTGCATAATGTCTTTAGTCATGTTTAACTATTATTCTATGTTTAGCACTGCAGCATCTATCCAAGCGCGGGTTAGTCACACTCAAAAACTCTACTATGAGATAGGAGGGAGCAGGAATGCTTACCTAGACGAAAGCGGTAGAGCCCTAAAGCCCCGACCAGTTGACGACGAGCCGATCGGACAATGACCGCTCGTGGGTCATGACCCATGCCCCCTCGTATCGACCGAGGGAGGAGCCGACCCGGCCAGTTCCTGGTCGGCTCACAAACGGCCATGACTGCCTGCTTGTGGTGAAACCACCGGAGTAACTGACGAAGCGTCTCCCTATTGGGGGTCGCGCATGCACGCCGATCCTGAAGATGCAGGGGAATGATCACGACCCCCCGATTGACCGGCGTGCTCCACCACACTCGGAGCAGGGGGCGCGGAGCCAACGGCGCCTCTGAAAGGCACGACGCCCACACCCGCTTTGCCTCTCGGTCGACGGCGATGTCTTTGCTCACGACGTAGTTCCTTGACTCAGGAACGTCGCCGTGCATCTCCGTATCACGCCTGCCACCGATGGATGCGGTCGTAGGCTCACTGTCGGTGTTTTGAGTAAACACCAACGAGTAAATTTGTGTTATTGCACGTCTAACTCAGATGGTGTGCTAAAAAGAGACAAGGTTTATACTGGTTCAGGCAGAATGTCCCAACGTCCAGTTAGTGGTTGCTGCTCATGTTATTACCACTAAAAACTTCATAGTAGCGGTTACAAACGGGTGAGGGGGGGACAGGTCCCAAGTCTTTGATGGAAAGGTCGAATGGGTGCTGAGAGCTCGGTCGCTGCTTAGCTATGTGTGATGTGATGCGTGATGTGTTGAATCGATCCCCTTAGTGGGGTTCCTGCCTTCCCTTTTATAGGCCAAGAACCAGAGGCAAAGGAAGAAAAACCAGAGGCAAAGGAGGTTCTTCAAAGATGCCGGGTCTTCCTTTTCCTCTTTGCAGGCCCCGCTGACATGGCAGGTGGTGCCAAGGATAGCCCCACACTAGGCGTCTGTCCGCTGATGATGTCATGTCCTGGCATTGTTAGCAAATTGTCACGTCCCATCCCTCCCTGGCGGGCAGCACGGTGGACCAGGGTGCTGATCCGCGGCCATACAAGGAGCAGACGGTGTAGTGACCACACGTCTGTTACTGTAGGTGTCGCACCTGGTTTTTAAGACAAAACCAGATACACACTTTATGTGATCCCAGGAAGTCAAATCTCACATATAGCCACAAATAAGGGTAATAACAATAGACAATGCTTAAATACATAACGTATTAGTATAAAGAATATGACCTCAGAGTATACACAGTGGAGAGACAACTCCGATCTTCAGGCAAAGACTTCAAATCCATAGGGACGACTGACTAGTTGACAACATGCCTAACTCCTCCAGACTAGCAATCTGGTACCCATCGGGATTTTCATTGGATGTAAAGCAAGTGTAAGCTCACCATGCTTAGCAAGTATATCAAAGGGATCTATGAGGCTCAAAAGGCTTGACACTGTTTGAGTACGGTTTGCAATTGTAGTTGATCAAGTTTTAGCATCCTGTATCACTACTTTAGAGAACAGTGCCAATTCCCAAGTGATATTAAAGTACAGTCAAGTTTATCTCAATTCCCAACCATCCACCATCCACAGTAACCACTAATCTTGAAGGATCCAGACCGCTCGTATCGGTGAGCACGACTGTTATAACAGGTCAAATATTTCTGTATAAATTGTACAACTTTACCCACCGAGCCATGATTCCCAATGCCAAGCTTTTTAGCAACATATAGGGGGCTAGAGTACGGGGTTGAGTACTCTAGTGCCTCTCCATACGGACTTAATCCTGAAGCGGCAACCTAGGAGGTTCTGTACAACCCCGAGTGTCATATGGCTCTGACTTTAACCTAGCTATTCTGTAGGTTCTCTGTGTATATTACTATCTCTAATAGTTTCCTGCAGTTTGGATTGAAGATAGAAATCAAAAGGAGTAAGTTCGGGGCTGTACAGAACCTCCTAGAGCAACACAAATATCACATGAAATGCGAATTGAGACACGATATTTGTTTTACCGAAGTTCGGACTCGTTCGAGTTCTACTCTCCATTGAGGGGGCTACGGGCGACCCAGTGAAGGTCAGCCCTAGAGGATACCACGAAGGTCACTCTAGCCAGAGTCTTTTCCAACTCCTTTTCCTCCTTCCACTAAATGATTCCGAGGCGGCGGAATCGACCGTTACAAACTTTCCGAAGCAACCACAATCTCTCGGTTGCTCTCCGGCGACGCCTAGCCGTCTAGGACCGAAGAGTCCAAGAGTAACAAATGCGAATCACGAGATTGACAATATGCACAAGTGCTCAAATGGTGGCTTGCTCTCTTTTTGAAATTCTCTCTTAACCCACAAATTGATTTTGCCATTTGGATCACACACTCACCAAGAGAGGGTTGGGAGAGTTGGCAAGGCTCAAAAATGTGTGTCTATCTCAGCAGAATCAGCATCCTCCAAAGGTGGAGGCTTGGGGGTATTTATAGCCCCCTTGAAAAACTAGCCGTTTTATAGCCGTTGCAATACCGGACACGTCCGGTATGCATAACGGACATCCGGTATGACTTACACTGCCCCAACGGTAACTAAGTTACAGTGACAATGTGAGGTGTCGGAACTCCTAATGAATGCCAGAACTCCCGACATGCGTCGAAACTCCCGACCCTCAGCAAATTTGAAAACCATGTAACTGAGTTAAAGAATATGAGGTGTCGGAACTCCCGACACGTGCTAGAACTTCCGACCGTCGGAACTCCCAACTCACGTCGGAACTCCCGACCCTCAAGGCTTTGGAAAACTAGCCGTTGGCCTCTGGTTGAGCATAATGGACACGTCTGGTATGACCAGGACAGTGAACCCTCCAAGTCAGTTAAAGTGCGAGACGTCGGAACTCCTGACCATTGCCGGAACTTCCGACCATTGGAACTCCCCACGAACCAACCCGAGAACAATATTTTTACAGTTACTGGGCAAATACCGGACATGTTCGGTATGGCCAGACCAGCAACAGTCAGTTAGCTCTTTTGTCTCTCAAACATTCAAATCTCACATGGGTTGGCTTGAGCACTAATGAAACATTATCTATCAACATGATGCATCCCTCTTAATAGAATGGCATTCCTATTTACTCAAATTTAAAAGTATAACGGATTTAAACCTTTTGAGTTGCTCTTTTTGAACCGAAGCCGTGTATTCCAATCTTCATCAAGTGAGGGTGCCAACATGTTGATATTAATCTTTTTCACTAGAGCATAGCCATCTTGAGCACGTGACTTGATTCCATTCATCATATTTGAATAATCCCAAATGTATCAAGTCACTTCCATCAAACACTCCAACAGTGATTTGATCCTTCACATAAACATAGCCATCATAGCTTGATTAAAGCCTCAACTAAATGCAAGTACTTCCTTCTTCACCCTAGCTAGGCTCTTCGGCCGTCAAGCCATCGCTCACCCTAGCTAGGTTCTTCGGCTGTCAAGCCGTCGCTTGCCCTTCACCCTTGCTTAGTACCTCGAAGCCTTTCCTTGCTATCTTCACCATCTCAAGCCATCAAGTCACATCTTGTGTTGAATCATTCTTTCATGTATTGTTTATCTTTTTCATTTCAATTTTAGCAAGCTTCAAATATGAGACCATTCCATATGCAAACCCTTATGTCTCATTAATTAATTCTCACAAGCTTGCTTTCACATAGTACATGGAAATCCCACAGTAAACAAGCCTTTGCATGAATTCCATTTGCATTGTTGTCTTGTGCTTGAACTAGATTGTTTATACAACAACACATCATTTTGGCTTTCATTAAGTACCTGTGAGATAACCTATTACCTGTACACACTTAGCAAACGGGTTAGACCTTTAATCACGTTGTCATTCAATCATCCAAAACCCACTGAAGGGCTAGATGCACTTTCAATCTCCCCCTTTTTGGTGATTGATGACAACTTGATTAAAGCTTACAAAAGAATACAAACATTTAAGCTTTTGGGTTCAGTGATTTATGAGAGGCTCCCCCTTAATATGTGCTTATGATTAGAATTCATAAAATGACCTCAAATGTCAATTGCACATGCTAAAACATATAGGAGACTCCCCCTAAATCATTGCATCCGTGGGGTGCATGTGTGTGTGACAAAGTAAAATTGTGATGCATATGACAAGATATATCACACAAGAATAAATATAAAGGCATCACATCAAATATTTTCATTCTAGCATGCATATTCCTTATGAAAGTAAATACAACACATGTATGTCACACATAGCACTCATTACACATTTTCTTAAGTCCACAAGCCACTAAAATTTATATTAAGATCATGTCTCAAGAGATACATGGATAAAGCATAAGTGAGTCTCATCTCTCACAAGATATAATCTATCTCAAATCCAAGATATATCAATGAATCTCAAAAACAAAAACTACAGCCTGCAGTACATATCATCAGGTACAAAGAAAGATAAGTCAAATGAAACAAATATCCTGAAGCTTTAATTAGTCTCTCTCCCCTTTTGTCATCTATCACCACAAAGGTCCAACAATGACAAACTAAGGACAAAAGGGGCTGCAAGCTGTATCTGATCTCTGGCATCACTCATCATCATCATCATCTCTCCCAGCATCTTCGTCATCTGAACGTGTAACAACAGCTGGATGAGAACCACCTGCGCCGGAAGGGTCATAGCCACTAGACCCGTAGTAGCCGCTACCACCTGTGAGGTCACTCCACCAGTCTGAAGCATAGTCGTCTACCGTGCTGGGACGTGGTTGAGAGTGAGTAGGCATACGAGCCTGTAGTGGTAGAGTGTCCGGATGCTGTGGTGCCTGCTGCTGTCGCTGAATGAACTCAACATACTCTCTATCATATCTGGCCTGCTGCTACTCCTCAGTCTCAGGCTCACTAGCTGCCTCATCTGATAGAGGAGATCTAGGAGGATCAAGCTCAAGATTAGAAGCAATTTGCTTCAAAGTCCGAGTGTCCTTCCTCCCTTCCTCCTAGCCTCCCTCTCCTTCTACTGCCGGGTCTGGATGTCTCTGCACATCCCAAATATGGAGCTGAAAAGCCTGCTAATTGGCGAGGGAGGACTGCCACGACGTGAAGTAGAACGTGAAGGAGCACGTGGTGAAGGTGAAGCTCTTGCTGGTGCACCACTCCCAGGTGCATCTGCCTCTGGTGCTGCTGCTGCTCCTCCTAGTCCTGCTGGAGGTATTCCTGTCTCAGGTAGATCTACAACAATCTTCAGGGCCTTGTGAGTCTTGTCAAACTCGAATGTGTGCCCTGTCACCTGCTCAATCATATACATGATATAGGGAGCAAATCCACAGCCCTTGAGGGGCCTCTCTCCCACACTCCTGATCTCTAACCATATGAAGTCAAACACGCTGAAGGGACGAGCATCAGGTGCCATCCTGTGGAGCAGATTCCTAGAGTAATCTGCAATGTTGCCCTTGTCTCCACCCTTGCAGTCAATAGTCTTCCTGAACATCCTGTCCAAGTATCTATAAGTAGGGTGAAGACCCTGAACCTTCCCCACTGCTCCCCTCTCACCTCCTGGTGGATACATATAGGCAAGCTACTTAGGGGGTAACACCTGCTCGGTGTGGATCCTGTCCCTCTATAGGTCATCCTCTCGAGAAGCCAAGGTGAGCAAAGAAACACATCATAGTCCACACTGCACCAATCGCCCTCAAGCATCCAAAGGTGCATCATGCTCATCATCCTCCTCAACGACAGGGTAGCATAAAACTGAGCTACTACCTCGGTATTCCAGTCATGCTGGAACTCCATGATCTCATAAACCCCAGTCATACCGGGCAAATAGCAATGGCATGATCAATCGAGGCCTTCTACAACTCTTCGGCCTTGCACCGCCACCAATCCAATCGAGACCTCAGCAATCATAGGGTTCTGGTGAGAATCACACTCGAGTAGAAGTCCAGTGAAAGGTCATCTCGAAGCGGTGATCGTCTCAACCTTAGGTAAGCCCCTTGGATCAACTCTTCGCTCATCTCTAGTTCTCCTGGTCATACCCTTTCCCCTGAAGTCAACTCTAGAAACATAAGAGGGCACATTGGGCAAACGTGTCTCAAGGAGACCATAATGCATCCCCTGACCAGGCTGGTGCTGAACTGGAGGAACTGGCTCCTCCTCCTCAATCTCCTGCTCCTCATCTGAGTTATCACCATCTCGATCCTCTGCCGCTGCTCTTCCTCTTTCTTTCTTCTCTAGACTCCACTCAACTCATCGTTGTCGATTGTCGAAGAGGAGCTCCTCGACCCCTCTCAGATAATCGAGCCGCTGCACTAGTGACAAATACTCGTAGACCTTCGGTTGGTCAGCTGGAATCCAGGATGCATTTCCTGTCTTGCCTTCTTGTACTTTTCAAGTGCGGGATTATGCCTGTGCTTGGACCTCGGCTCCTGTCGTCCACTCATGGTTGCTGTCCTGTATCCAAAGATTCCCATAGAATTTTAGATACATGCCCATAGCTTATTCTCGAATTGTAATTAGACATAGATTCTTTTATCCAAGGTTTTATAAACACCTCGACACACCACTGTCACAAGGTTTGCAAAACGTAGATACAGAGGAAACTATGCCTAATATACCATTCTAAGATTGGATTGAATCAAAGGAAAGCAGAGGGTCTGCTCTGCTGGGCCATACCGGACACGTCCGGTAGCATACCAGACACGTCCGATATGGGCATCCAGCAGCCCTAACCAGGGTTCCTAGATTCAAACCATCACGGATCAATTCCAAACTTTGGGCATTGCTTCTATATCACCAATACAGCATATTGACCGAAGGAATTTCAAAACCAATCATTAACCATGTAGATCGGATGAGGTCTACGATTAGGGTACCTTGAGAGAAGAGATGAGAAGGCGATGAGAAATCCAAATCCCCGACCCTTCAATCTTGATGCAAGCCTACTCCAATGCGATCTCCCTCTCTCTCTTTTCTTGGTGAAATTCGACGGTCGCCCTAGGTGGGAAAGAAGGGCGTCAATCGGTTGTTTGGAAGGAGACAGACCGGTGCAGGCGTCAAGGGGTGACTATTTTTATAGTCCCACTCATAACGGACATGTTCGGTAGCATACCGGACACGTCCGGTATACGCGGGCTGGCCCAACTTCTTCCAAAAAATGTTTTCTCACTTCCAATCCCTTTCTCCATTGTTACTCAGTCCAAAAAGGTATATGATCTTGATCCAAACCGAGTATCATCACTTTTCTTATCCAATGCCATAAATTGATTTTCTCTTTTCCAAATATTTGGCATATACAAGATTTTGCTTACTTGAAAGAGATAGAGTGAGACACAGTAGATTGCGGACTTAAGAAAACCATGTCATGTGTGATTCGCCGATCAAACAACCAAGGAGAGCTATAATCATCACATGACAAGGCTAGGTCACAAAGACCAAGATTCAAATAGTTTTTCAAATTCACACTTCCTACTCATGCTAGTTAGGGGTTTTGAAAAACATCTCTCCTATGTCACACAAATGCACATTCTAACATATAAAGGGCCTTAGATGCACTTGCAATGTATATATGTAAACACATACCTTTGCCTTGAGCCCACAAGAATACCACTAAGAAGATTCATGGCATGATAATCTTTATGTTGACCTTGATTGCCAAATAATCATGCTAGATTCTAAATCACTTTTCATCCAAAGGACTACAAAGAATGCTAGATAGATTTGTTAGTCCACATTGGTACAAAATAGAAACTATGTCCCCCTAAATAAGTGCTTCAAGTAATTTGAACAACTTTCAACAAACATTTTTATTCTATTAAGACATGGGGAGCCAATTTTCATTTTGACCATAAACCGAATAAGATTGCCATATTTAAAAGTGAGTTTAAGAGATGCTCACAATCTACTTAGATTTGATAAATCACAAGCTTCTGAGTAAGTTAGGGATATATGAGAATGTATGGATCAAATACTCAGTTGCAATACGATTGGTGTTCTGGTCCATGCAAAATCGGACACGTCCGATAGTATGTTGGACACGTCCGGAATACACAGAACAGAAACACTGACTTTCTGTCCCTGGCCATACCGGACACGTCCGATATTAATACCGGACACGTCCGATAGGTGCAGGACAGAAACAATTAATTCTCTGCTTGTGATTCTTTGTTTAGCTCTAGTATTTATTGTATACTTGCATCTCAACAAATGAATTGCTTTACTAGAGAATTATTAAAAGCATCATATGGCAAACATGTTAACTATCAAGTAAAACTAATTAGCCACTTTCACTTTTTACACAAATATGCCTATTTGTTAGTCATTGAGCACCAAACAAATAAAGTGGCTATTTATGTAAGGTTTAGGTACTTGTTACCAATGGTGATGATGAAGTAAATGATATATTCATTGAATTATCTTCGGGTCAACCATATAAGTGATTATGATAAGAATTGATTGATAGATTGAGTGAGTATTTTCAATTTACTTGCTCAACCACCCCGAAACCTTCATCTCATCACCAAGTACCTACATCATTAACCTAAGCACACTTTGGTACCCAACTCTTGTTGGGTCCTTTTGAGTTAGTCAACAAGTGCTTAGGCACCCAAATGGCTTTAGCACTAGTTTGTGGTGAACACATCACCTTGCTAGTGCTAACTCCATTTGTGGTCTTCCTAAGCTTATCATTATAAACATATGTGTTTGGCTTAGGAGCGTTACCATTTGGGCATTCATAGCTTAGATGCCCCTTTCTTCTACAAGCATAGCATATGCGGCCTTTGTTTGCTTTATGCTTGCTTTGCTTGTATGGACATATATCAACCTTATGGCCCATCTCATTACATCCATAGCATCTTCTTGTTGCAACTTGGGCTTCCTTTCTTGCCTCTTGGTACATTGAGCATTTCTTGGTAGGTTGCCCTAACTTCTTGCTCATGAGACAAGTGCTTTGTCCATCACTTTTCTTTTGGTTGACCAACTTGTTTGAGGCCTTTTGTTTGGCCACTTCATACTTGTTGGCCCAACTCTTGTGTGGACATATAGCCAACTCATGTCCATATAATCCACAACCATAGCATAACCTTTTCTATGTTTCTTGCTCTTGGTTGTGTTGGCCTTGCTTGAGATGTGATTCTTTTGTTGGGCTTTGGAGGAAGCAAGGTTTGAACCCTTCTCAAGCTTCTTCACCATGTTATCACGGTTATCTTGAGAAGGTTGTGCTTTCTCCTTACCCTTCAACCGAATCACATCTTTCTTTAATCTTTTCACCTCTTCTTTGAGCTCTATGTCTTCTATGAGATTTAGCTCAATCGAAGATTGGCTTGCATCAGGAGCACACTCATTAGTACAATAAACATTTAATTGAGATAGTGTACGAGTGAGTGAATGTGTGAGAGGTTGAGAGGATTTTACCGATGTGATCACAACCTCATGTGCTACCTCAAGCATAATGCTTGATTCTACTAATTCTTCATGAGAGCACTTTAGATGAACATAATTAGCTTGTAGCACATTGTACTTGCTTGATAGTTCATCTAGCCTTGCCTTGAGCTCAAAGTTTTCCTTCTCTAGTTGTGAAACACTAGAAGAGGAGTTAGTAACTAAAGCTGCTCAATTGACAATTTTTCATACCTTTCATTTAGAGCCTTTAGTTCTTCCATCTTAGAGATGAGAAACAATTATTGCTTTTGAAGTGATTTCTCTTGCTTCTCAATCTCTTCTTCAAGCTCATCATTCTTTTCAACTATCTTCATGATCATGAACTTGTCTTTGCGATTGAGATGATCAAGGTTGTAGTTATCTTCAACTTCAACGTCACTCTCATCTTGATCATCTACTTGTGCTTTCTCCTTCTCTTGATCTTTCTTGTTACTCTTCTTCTTACTTTTCTTGGCCATGAGACACAAGTGATGAGTATCATGAGATACTGAGGTTGACTCATCACTTGGTCGCCACCGGGCTTGAGCATTGTTGCAAACAGCTGCTTGCTGCTCTGCTGCCTCAGCCATATCGGACACGTCCTGTAGTAATAGCGGACACATCCGGTACATGTAAGCAGACAGCAGGTCATGCACTGCTTGCACTTCTTGCTCTGGCTCGGCGCTCTTGAGGTCTTGTGAGGCTTCTTCGCTGTATGATGACACAATGGACATACTTTCCATTGACTCGATCTCAAGTGCATCATCACATTTGGATTTTCCATAAAAATCAAAAAGTCTAGTCCAAATGAGATGAGCACTCTCCGGAGGAGGTTGTCCATTGAAGATTGCCTCATCTTGAACCTCTACACTCAATGTACTCAAAATGATATTAATAGCTTGAGCATTGAGTTGCACGCATATCTCTTCCTCTTTTGATAAATTCTTATAGTTGCTCCAATCAACTATAGGAAGAGGTATGCTTGCAAACACAATATGCTCAACAATAGGACTAATATGTCTAAAAGCATGGAGTGCATGAATTGACCAAGGTAGAAAGTTTGAACCATCATTTTGGAGAAGCACCGGCTCCAACTCGATAGGCGTCGACATCCTTTTCTCACGGCGGTAAAGCTTTAGGTGAGAACCTCGCTCTGATACCAATTGAAAGGACCTAGGATGCCGCCTAGAGGGGGGTGAATATGCGTTTCTGATAATTAACACCTTTAAAAAATGGAAACGATTAGTAAAGGGAGTTTCCAAAATGGAAACTCCAAATAAAGAGTAGTACCACCCCTCATAAGTTAGCCACAGAGTATATAAAAGATACTAAATGAATCTAGGACTCAAACACCTGCAACCAAAGAGTTAGAACACGATACAATTTAGTTTGGCGCAGGGGCTAATACCGGACGTGTCCGGTATTCACGACTTCAGTGGAACAGCCCCGAACTTACTCCTTTTGATTTCTATCTTCAATCCAAACTGCAGGAAACTATTAGAGATAGTAATATACACAGAGAACCTATAGAATAGCTAGAGCAACACAAATATCAAATGAAATGCGAATTGAGACACGATATTTGTTTTTACCAAAGTTTAGACTCGTTCGAGTTCTACTCTCCGTTGAGGGGGCTACGGGCGACCTAGCGAAGGTCAGCCCTAGAGGGTACCACGAAGGTCACTCTAGCCGGAGTCTTTTCCAACTCCTTTTCCTCCTTCCACTAAATGATTCCGAGGCGGCGGAATCGACCGTTACAAACTTTCCGAAGCAACCACAATCTCTCGGTTGCTCTCCGGCGATGCCTAGCCGTCTAGGACCGAAGAGTCCAAGAGTAACAAATGCGAATCACGAGATTGACAATATGCATAAGTGCTCAAATGGTGGCTTGCTCTCTTTTTCAAATTCTCTCTTAACTCACAAATTGATTTTGCAATTTGGATCACACACTCACCAAGAGAGGGTTGGGAGAGTTGGCAAGGCTAAAAAATGTGTGTCTATCTCAGCAGAATCAGCAGCCTCCAAAGGTGGAGGCTTGGGGGTATTTATAGCCCCCTTGAAAAACTAGCTATTTTATAGCCGTTGCAATACCGGACACGTCCGGTATGACTTACACTGCCCCAACGGTAACTAAGTTACAGTGACAATGTGAGGTGTCGGAACTCCTGATGAATGCCGGAACTCCCGACCGTCGGAACTCCCGACATGCGTCGAAACTCCCGACGCTCAGCAAATTTGAAAACCATGTAACTGAGTTAAAGAATATGAGGTGTCGGACCTCCCGACACATGCCGGAACTTCCGACCGTCGGAACTCCCAACTCACGTCGGAACTCCCAACCCTCAAGGCTTTGGAAAACTAGCCATTGGCCTCTGGTTGAGCATACCGGACACGTCTGGTATGACCAGGACAGTGAACCCTCCAAGTCAGTTAAAGTGCGAGACGTCGGAACTCCCGACCATTGCCGGAACTTCCGACTGTCGGAACTCCCCACGAACCAACCCGAGAACAATATTTTTACAGTTACTGGGTAAATACCGGACACGTCCGGTATGGCCAGACCAGCAACAGTCAGTTAGCTCTTTTGTCTCTCAAACATTCAAATCTCACATGGGTTGGCTTGAGCACTTATGAAACATTATCTATCAACATGATGCATCCCTCTTAATAGAACGGCATTCCTATTTACTCAAATTTAAAAGTATAATAGATTTAAACCTTTTGAGTTGCTCTTTTTGAACCGAAGCCGTGTATTCCAATCTTCATCAAGTGAGGGTGCCAACATGTTGATATTAATCTTTTTCACTAGAGCATAGCCATCTTGAGCACGTGACTTGATTCCATTCATCATATTTGAATAATCCCAAATGTATCAAGTCACTTCCATCAAACACTCCAATAGTGATTTGATCCTTCACATAAACATGGCCATCATAGCTTGATTAGTACCTCAACTAAATGCAAGTACTTCCTTCTTCACCCTAGCTAGGTTCTTCGGCTATCAAGCCATCGCTTGCCCTTCACCCTTGCTTAGTACCTCGAAGCCTTTCCTTGCTATCTTCACCTTCTCAAGCCATCAAGTCACATCTTGTGTTGAATCATTCTTTCATGTATTGTTTATCTTTTTCATTTCAATTTTAGCAAGCTTCAAATATGAGACCATTCCATATGCAAACCCTTATGTCTCATTAATTAATTCTCACAAGCTTGCTTTCACATAGTACATGGAAATCCCACAGTAAACAAGCCTTTGCATGAATTCCATTTGCATTGTTGTCTTGTGCTTGAACTAGATTGTTTATACAACAACACATCATTTTGGCTTTCATTAAGTACCTGTGAGATAACCTATTACCTGTACACACTTAGCAAACGGGTTAGACCTTTAATCACGTTGTCATTCAATCATCCAAAACCCACTGAAGGGCTAGATGCACTTTTAATCTCCCCCTTTTTGGTGATTGATGACAACTTGATTAAAGCTTACAAAAGAATACAAACATTTAAGCTTTTGGGTTCAGTGATTTATGAGAGGCTCCCCCTTAATATGTGCTTATGATTAGAATTCATAAAATGACCTCAAATGTCAATTTCTGGGTAGAGATGTAGTGGGCTTTGCAAACCCCAACATTGGGAATCACGGCTTGGTGGCTAAAGTTGTACAATTTCTGCAGAAATATTTGACCTGTTATAACAGTCGTGCTCACAGATATGAGCGGTCTAGATCCTTCAAGATTAGTGGTTATTGTGGATGGTGGATGGTGGATGGTTGGGAATTGAGATAAAGTTGACTGTACTTTAATATCACTTGGGAATTGGGATTGTTCTCTAAAGTAGTGATACAGGATGCTAAAACTTGATCAACTAAAATTGCGAACCACAGTCAAACAGTGTCAAGCCTTTTGAGCCTCATAGATCCCTTTGATATACTTGCTAAGCATGGTGAGCTTACACTTGCTTTACATCCAATGAAAATCCTGGATGGGTACTAGATTGCTAGTCTGGAGGAGTTAGGCTTGTTGTCAACTAGTCAGTTGTCCCTGTGGATTTGAAGTCTGCGCCTAAAGATCGGAGTTGTCTTTCCACTGTCTATACTCTGAGGTTATATTCTTTATACTAATACGTTATGTATTTAAGCATTGTCTATTGTTATTACCCTTATTTATGGCTATATGTGAGATTTGACTTCCTGGGCTCACATATAGTGTGTATCTAGTTTTGTCTTTAAAACCGGGTGCGACACCTACCATAACAGACGTGTGGTCACTGCGCCGTCTACTCCCTATATGGCCGTGGATCAGCACCTTGGTCCGCCGCACCACCCGTCGGGGAGGGATGGGATGTGACAATTTGCTAACAATGCCAGGACATGACATCATCAGCGGACAGACGCCCAGCGTGGGGCTATCCCTGGCACCGCCTGCCATGTCAGCGGGGCCCACAAAGAGGAAAAGGAAGACCTAGCATCTTTGAAGGACCTCCTTTGCCTCTGGTTTTTCTTCCTTTGCCTCTGGTTCTTGGCCTATAAAAGGGAAGGCAGGAACCCCACTAAGGGGATCGATTCAACACATCACGCATCACATCACACATAGCTGAGCAGCGATCGAGCTCTCAGCACCCATTCGACCTTTCCATCAAAGACTTGGGACCTATCCCCCTCTCGCCCGTTTGTAACCACTACTATGAAGTTTTCAGTGGTAATAACATGAGCAGCAACCACTAACTAGATGTAGCGATATTCTGCCTAAACCAAAATAAGCCTTGTATCTTTTTAGCACACCATCCGGGTTGGACGCGCAATAACACAAATTTACTCGTTGGTGTTTACTCGAAACAAATACAGTGAGCATGCGGCCGCATTCGTCGGTGGCAGGCATGATACAGAGATGCATGGCGACATTCCTGAGTCAAGGAAGTGCGCCATGAGTGAAGACACCACCGTCGAACGAGAGGCGAAGCGGGCGCGTGCGCCTTGCCTTTTGGAGGCGCCGTTGGCTCCACGCCCCCTTGCTACGAGTATGGACCACGTCGATCAGTCCGGGGGCCATGATCATTCCCCTACATCTTTGGGGTCGGCGTGCATGCGTGACCCCAACAGGGAGACGCTTCGTTAGTTACTCCGGTGGTTTCACCACAAGAAGGCAGTCGCGACCGTTCGTGAGCTGATCAGGAAGTGGCCGGGTCGGCTCCTCCCTCGGTCGATACAAGGGGGCGTGGGTCATGACCCACGAGCGGTCTTTGTCCTATCGGCTCATCATCAACTGGTCGGGGCTTTAGGGCTCTACCGCTTTTGTCTAGGTAAGCATTCGTGCTCCCTCCTGTTCTCATAGTAGAGTTTTTGAGTGTGACTAACCCGCGCTTGTTTGACAGCAGCCTAGGGCTGGCGGGACTGGGAGTCTCCCCACCTCCCGTGCAAGAAGAGTGGAGAACCAGCCTACTATGGGTCATGATGAGCGGCGGAGGAAGTAGGCTAGCGGCGGCGTGACCTTCCTTACTGGGGGTTGCGTCTTCCTGGTCAGTTGCGAGCATGACAGCAACGGCAGCGGCGGTGATGGCGGCAATCCCCATGGTGACGGCGTAGGTTGGGTTGGAGGTGACCCTCGTGACCCCTCCCTGAACAGCTGTGGAGGAGGAGAGGAGGGAAACCGGGGTCCCTGCCTCGCCCGACGGAGGAGCGCACGGTTCGCCCTCGTGGTCAGAGCTAGAGGGGTCAAGAGGAGATGCAGCTAGGCTAGAGGTAGAACATCTGTCGGTGAGTCGTGGAGTCTAGGCGATGGAGATCCCCTTCTCTGGTGAGAAAAACACTAGGGTGGAGCCACCGGCCATCCCGTGGTCCCAGGAGCTGGTGATGATCTGGTCATCGCATGATACTGTGATGGCTGGATCTTCCAGCGGGTCGGGGGTGACCCGCGAGCTAGTGTGGCCTTGTCCCAATGAGCCAGGAAAGGCCTAGTTCGTCCTTCATGACGAGGAGGAGGCAAAGCTCTGGCATTTGCTCGGGGAGAGACGACTATCGATGGAGTCCGATCTTGCCCTGACCAAGGTAAGGCTCAAGGAGGCCTTGGAGAGGGTTGGGCTCGTCTAACAGGCGGTGACAGTAGACCAGCCATGTGTTGTAGAGGTAAGTTCTCTGCATTTTTGGTGTTATCATTGACTCCTTGGCCTTTCAATGGTTGTCTTAGCATGCCTACTTCTTGCCTCACAGGATCTAGAGATGATGTCGATCCATAAGTCCCAATTTTTTTGAGAGGAGCACGGTCAGATGGAGCAGGAAGCAACAGCATCACGGTGGGTCAACGAGCTTAGGCACCAGCTAGAGTCCGCCCGCCGTGAGTCCCATGACAGGCGACTGAGGCGACGGGAGCACGGGCGGCGGAACAACTTGAGGTTGAGCGGGCGACTGTTGCCGAGCGGGAACTCGACACAGCAAAGATCCACTTGGTGAAGACTGAGGCAGTGCTTCAAAAGTCCTTGGAGGCTCTGGAGGCAGAGCGGAAGGCCCGGTCAGACGTAGAACAAGAAGTGGTTGCGCTCCGGGGTAGATGCTCGGGGCAGAGGAGTCGAACGCTCGACTGCTCGAGAGGGTGACCCTACAAGAGGAAGGGCTCTCCATTCTCGAAAGCACCCGCCTTGGTATGTATCTACTCTGCCTTCAGTTGATGCCTTGGTTTTTCCTTTCCTTTGCTTCTGAACTTGTCGGCTTTTTCTAGAACTGGATGGAAAAATCGGCTCTCTGGAGTAAGAGCTAGAGATGGCCAAAGCGGCGGTCGGTCGAGGCGCGGAGGCGCTAGCCCAGTCCCTTGAGGAGCGATGTGCTCTTGAGGGAGTGCTCGACCAGATTCGTAACATCACACAGGTGGTCGTCTCTGAGGTGTTCGGGTCGGGACCGAGCACCAGTATGCCCGCAGTTCAGCTGGCGGAGGTTTCGAACAAAGTTCGGGCGCTCATCTTCAACGGCATGTTCTACAGAACGTTGGGGGTGCTGACCTCGGTGGCGACCCACTACCCCGATCTGGACTTCATGGCTATCTGTAGAGGATACACCGATGGGTGGAGCGCAGATGAAATCCATGCGATGGGGGAGAGTTTGGTGCCATACGCACAGATGGTCGCCGAGCAGGTCACCGCGCAGTGGGTGATGGAGGCTCACCGTTCAAGCGTGTCTAAAGATGTGTGTTGGGAAGATGTCATCCAGCCTATGGAGGGAGTGGAGACCGGGTTGGAGGCAAGCATCGTCCTGCCCCCAATAGAGCCAAACATCGTCCCGACCGGGTGCGAGGTGCCTTCGTCCTCGTCGACCGTGCCGTCAGCTGATGCCGCCAAGCGGCCATAATAGAGTATAGTAGAAATAGTCAGTAGATGTAAAAGATGAGTTCGTGGGAAAGCCCCCATGTGAACAGTTTTACATTCATGAATATTTTGAGTTCGTTTTGTGATGAAATCACTCGTGAGGGGAAACTTGTCTCATCCGCCCTTGTTTTTACCCTTGCATAGCTTTAGTTTATTGTCCTTTCTTTTTCGCACCTGCTCGATTACCCGTAGGCTGCAACCTTAAGAACCTGGGCGTGGCCCACAAGGCTTAGCTGCTCATAACCGTAGGTCATGGCGGGGTGTGATCGGTCAGGAGGTTAAAACATAAGTTACGTAGGGTAATCAAAGGAACAGAATGCCCTTTCATTTAGGCGACACCCTTTCGTTTGGGCGAAAAGTATTACTATATGATAGTAAAAAAAGGAGGGTGGTATCGTACCCCTGTGGAGCCCCCGAGCGACCTGGGCTAAGAGTGCTTGGGCTAGGGTGTTGTAGGACCAAACGTTGAATGGAAAGAAAAGGTAAGACCGAGCTTTATGGGAAGAAACAACGTAATTGTTCGATGTTCCATGTGTTGGTGAGAATGTTGCTGTTGTCATCCTTCAGCTGGTAGGAGCACGGTCGGATCACCCCGGTCAGCATGTAGGGTCTTTCCCATGGTAGAGAGAGTTTATGTTTCTCCTTGGTTGACTGGGTCCTTCGGTGTACAAGATCACCGACCTCGAGGATCCTCCCCCTGATTTTTCTTTCATAGTACCTGCGGAGAGTTTGCTGGTAACGAGCGGAGCGGATGATGGTTGTCTCATGAGCCTCCTCGAGCAGGTCGACCGCGTCCTGCTGAGCCTCCACGGCTCGGTCTTGGTCGAAGGCCTTCACTCTCGGGGTGCCATGATCGAGGTCGGAGGGCAACACTGCTTTGGCTCCGTATACGAGGAAGAAAGGAGTGAACCTTGTGGACTAGTTTGGGGTCGTTCTGAGGCTCTAAAGGATCGCTGGGACCTCTCCAACCCATCCCACGGCATACTTTTTGAGTCGGTCGAAGATGCAGGGCTTGAGTCCTTGGAGGACCATGCCATTGGCTCGCTCGACCTGACCGTTGGTACGTGGGTGTCCGACCGAGGCCCAATCGATCCTTATGTCGTATCCATCACAGAAGTCTAGGAACTTCTTCCCAGTGAAGTTTGTTCCATGGTCGGTGATGATACAGTTAGGAATGCCAAACCGATAGATGATGTCGAGAAAGAACTTGACCGCCTCTTTTGAGCGGATATTGGTGATGGGCTTCGCCTCTATCCACTTGGTGAATTTGTCCACCGCTACGAGCAGGTGACTGAAACCGCCTAGGGCCTTTTTGAGGGATCCGACCATGTTGAGGCCCCAGACCATGAATGGCCAGGTGATGGGGATGGTTTGAAGCTCCTACGCCAGGAGATGAGTTTGATGAGCATAGAACTGGCATCCTTCACACCTGCGGACAACCTCCTCTGCATCTCGTAGCGCGGTGGGCCAGTAAAAACCTTAGCAAAAGGCTTTCCTGACCAGCGACCTCAGGGCCGTGTGATGTCCACAGATTTTGGCATGGACTTCGAGGAGAAGTTGTTTCCCTTGGTCGGTCGGGATGCACCTCATGAGTACTCCCGATGGGCTCCTCTTGTATAGTTCATCACCAATGGCGATGAACATCTTAGTGCATCGAGCGATTCATCGTGCTTCAGTCCTTTTCCGGTGGGAGAACCTCCTCGAGGAGGTACATGAGTAGTGGTGCTCTCCAGTCAACTAGATCAGGCACCATTATGGTGATGTCGGCGGGCGATGTCGCCATGAAGGCGCCTGGGTCAGAGCCACCGAGCGATTGGTTAGGGTTGGGCACATTGGGAGGTCGGAGCCCCCACGTGCTAGATTAGTGTTGGAGTGCGTCTGGATCGTATCCTCCAGAATGCGGGTAGATGGCTCGTGGAGATTGTTGATGAAGACCCCATCTGGAGATGGCACCCACCTGGCAGCCAATTTTGTGAGGAAATTGGAGGCATCGTTGTCCTTTCGGGGGACATGATGCAGTTCGATCCCTCGGAATTTGTTCTTGAGCTTGCGCACCTCCTGGCAATATGCTGCCATGAGAGGGCTATTGCAGGAGGACTCCTTCATGACCTGGTCGACGACCAAATCTGAGTCGCCACGAACATACAGCCGCGTAACGCCGAGCTCGACGGTGATGCGCAGTCCGTTGATGAAGGCCTCGTACTCCGCAGCGTTGTTTGAGGCCAAAAAATGGAGACGGATCGCGTAGCAAAGCCTGCTCCCATCTAGGGAGATCAGAACCACTCCAGCCCCCGAGCCAGGCTCCATAACCGACCCATCAAAGTACACTGTCCAGTACTCATGGGCGACGTCTAGGGTCAGGAGCTAGACTTCCATCCATTCGGCGATGAAGTTGGCGAGAGCCTAAGACTTGATAGCAGTGCGAGGGACACACCTAATGTCGTGACCCATGAGCTCGAGAGCCCACTTGGAGATTCATCCCGTAGCATCGCGGTTGCAGATGATGTCTCCCAGTGGGTACGAGGTGATGACCATGACCGCGTGGTCGGTGAAGTAGTGTAGGAGCTTCTGGGTCGCCATCAGCGCGGCATACAGAAGCTTTTGCACCTAGGGGTATCGAGCCTTGGTGTCGGTGAGTACCTCACCGATGAAGTACACTGGTCGTTGAACCTTTAGGGGGTCATCCCAGCTCCTCCCTTTCGACTACGAGGGCAGCGCTCACAACGTGGTTGTTTGCCGCGATGTAGAGGAGGAGGGGTTCTCCCTATTTGGGAGCGACGAGGATTAGGGCAGACGTCAGTGTTGCTTTGAGGCTTTCCGAGGCCTGCTGTGCCTCTACTGTCTAGACGAATGCATCTGTCTTCTTGAGAAGTTTATAGAGAGGCATCCCCCGCTCGCCTAGTCAAGAGATGAACCGGCTCAGGGCGGCCAAACAGCCGATGAGCCTCTGTACGTCCTTGACATTGCGTATAGGGCCCATGTTGGAGATGGCCATGATTTTTTCGGGGTTGGCTTTGATGCCGTGTTCGGACACGATGTATCCGAGCAGCTTCCCCTTTGGAACCTCGAAAACACAATTTTCGGGATTCAATTTGACGCTGAACCTTCGGAGGTTTGCGAATGTTGCGGTCAACTTTGCGATCAGGTCGCTAGCTTGAGCCATTTTTACCACTATGTCATCTACATAAACGGCGATTGTTGGCTTTGGCCGCTCGACTTGGTCAGGCTGGTTGGACGGGTCGATTTGGTCGGCAAAGCATCGCTGCATGCATCATTGATAGGTGGCGCTCGTGCTTTAGACCGAAAGGCATGGTTACATAATAGTATGAACCATATGGGGTGATGAATGAACTCGTGAGCTGGTCGGACTCTTTCATCGTGATCTAGTGATAGCCTGAGTAGGCATCCAGAAAGGAGAGGATGTCGCATCCTGAGGTGGAGTCGACTATTTGGTCTATGTGTGGTAAAAGGAAAATGGTCCTTTGGGCATGCCTTGTTGAGACCAGTATAATCAACACACATTCTGCATTTCCCAGTCTTCTTTTTCACAAGAACAGGATTAGCTAGCCAGTCAGAGTGGTATACCTCTTTGATGAATCTGGCTGCCAGGAGTTTGGCGATCTCCTCGCCTATGGCCCTGCACCTCTCGTCGTCAAAGCAATGCAGGCATTGCTTGGTGGGCTTTGAGCCCAGGACGAGGTGTAATGCATGCTTGGCGACCTCCCTTGGTATGTCCGGCATGTCAGAAGGTTTCCACGCGAAGACAACGCGATTGGCACAGAGAAAGTCGATGAGCTCGCTTTCCTATTTGGTCGGGAGCTTGGTCCCAATCCGCACCATTTTGGTTGGGTCGGCGGGGTCAATTCCCACCGCCTTGGTTTCCTTGGTTGGGAGGAAGGCACTCGAGGAGGTTGGCTCGTTGCAGTCTGGGACTGCTAGAGTTAACGAATTCCTGAGCTTCGGGAGCTCGGCGGAGTTGATGACGGCTGTGGCAAGCTCATAATGCTCGTGGTCACACGTGTAGGCATGCGAAAGGGTGCTACCCACGGTGATGACGCCGTTCGGTCCTAGCATCTTCAACTTGAGGTAAGTGTAGTTGGGGATCACCATGAACTTGGTGTAGCATGGCCGCCCCAAGATGGCGTGGTAGGACCCTAGAAAGTCCACCACCTTGAAGGTGAGGACCTCTGAGTGGAAGTTGGCTCGGTCACTAAACGTGACGGGTAGATCGATCTACCCGAGCGGGTATGCTTGCATCCCTAGGATCATGCCGTTAAAGGGAGAGCTCACTGGGCGAAGCTCCGACCAGGGGATGCACATGGCGTCGAGGGTGTCGACGTAGAGAATGTTGAGGCCGCTGCCTCCATCCATTAGCACCTTGGTGAGGCGCTTCTTGCGGACGATGGGGTCGACGATGAGCGGGTAGCGACCCGGCCGAGCGATGTGGGAAGGATGGTCTCTCCGATCAAAAGTAATCGGGGAGTCGACCAGCTAAGGAAAGAGGGGACAACCGTCTTGGCGGCACATGCCTCTCTATAGCACACCTTGTGCTAGTGCTTGGAGTGGATGGCATTGCATCTTCCAAAGATCATGAGGCATTCCTCAGGGTCAGGGAAGCCGTCACATCCTTGCTCGTTGCGCCTCCTTTCCTGGCCGCCTCCTCCTTGTCCTTCCCTTCCTTTGGCTTGCCGGCCTATCGCAGAAAGCGCTTGAGGAGCTCGCAGTCCTTGTAGAGGTGCTTGACGGGGTAGGTGTGGTTGGTGCATGGACTCTCCATGAGCTTGTCGAAGTGGTCGGGCTGGCCCTATTGCGGCTGCTTGCCAGCACGATCGGCTGCAACGACCAAAGCAGGGTTGGTTGGTCGGCGCCGATCCTTCTTATTCTTCTTGCCCCTTTGCATGGAGGGGCCTTCGCCTTGGTCCTCACGCTTGGCCTTGCCCTTGTCCCGGCCACTGCTGAAGACCGCCCCGACTGCCTCCTCGCCGGAGGCATGGTTCGTGGCGATGTCGAGCAGTTCATGGGTGGTACAGGGCTTCAGACAGCCGAGCTTGTGGATTAAGGACTCATAGGTTGTCTCAGAGAGGAACGCACTAATGACATTCGTGTCGACAACATCAGGAAGGGAATTGCACCGTTTTGAGAACCTGTAGATGTAATCCCGTAGGGACTCATCGGGCTCCTGCTGACATCTCTTGAGGTCCTAGGAATTTCCAGGACGGACATATGTCCCCTGGAAATTTCCGATGAAGACCCTCTTGAGATCCGCCCAGTTGCGGATTCTGTTGGGCGAGAGGAATTCGAGCCATGCTCAAACATGCTCCCCCATGCAGATGGGGAGATACTGAATGATGAAGTGGTCATCATCCACTCCCCCAGCTCGGTAGGCGAGCCGAAAGTCTTTAAGCCATATACCGGGGTTCATTTCCCCGGTGTACCTGGCGATGTTGGTGGGTGGTCAGAAGCGCTACGGGAACGGCGCTCTCTGGATGCTACGACCAAAGGCCCATGGCCCTAGGCCATCCGGGCGGGGGCTCTGGCCGTTTGGTCAGCCACCATGCCTGGGGTGCGTGTCCCCATACTCCTCGATGGTCAGGCCGAGGCCTGTATCACCTGCTCTCGCCGACACTCGATAGGCCTCATCATCGTGCCGGACGTGGCATCGATTGTTGATGATGCTGCGAGCGTCACCGTTTGGCCTGAGGCGCTCACGTATAGGTGGTCCGTGTGGAGCAGGCGCCGGGTCAGGCTATGCGGCAGCCACGGCCTCCTACCCTACCCCTAGCAACAACAGTGGTGAGTGGACGGAGCGATTTGACTGGTGCGGCCCTAGTCCTCCGGTTGGGCAAGAGGCCGCGAGCCAGTGTCACGACGCGGAGCTCTCCGCCTGTTGAACGGCGGCGGTCTCCGCTAGCGCCCAGAGGTTCTAGTGGATTGCTTGCTCCTGGGGGGTCGGCCGGCTCGGGGAGGCCGCGCAGAAGCATCGCCACAGCAGCAATGTTCTGGCCAGCTCGAGCGAACTGAGGGGGGTCATTCCCTCCGTCCAAGATGTTGCGCTGGACCTAACGGGCTTGACCCCGGGCGCCGCTCGCTGGGTTAAGCGCGCGTGGCGTGGCGTGCTACGCCGAGCGCGCCAGCACAGGTGGCATCTGGCTCTGCTGCCTTTGTCGTAACTCCTCTCCGTGTTTCAATGCACGCGCGAGGGCCTCCGCACGAGGGTCCAGAGGGGTGTGAGTCTGTAGAGACTCCGCTACCACCGATGGCTGTTCTGGAGCGTCCGCCATAGCGCACTCCCAGGATAGAGGGTGGCCAGGTGCCACAATGTCGTTGGAGCCGTCGCTGTTGACCTCGTCATCCACGAGGTTGTGAAAGGAGGCGGGAGCATAGCCCACCATCCCCACGAATTTGGATGTGAGAGGGGCGGCGTCAGCATCCTTCGGAGCCCCCGAGCATACGCGTCCGCAGGGGACGCAAAGTCGTAGGGGAACCGGTCGCACGGCGGTCGCGGTGGGGACAATGGGGTCCCTCTAGAGAGTCGGCAGAAGGTATTAAATAGCGAGTAAAAAACAACATGTACGTTACTCATCGTGGAGTTTGAGCCTAGTATGGGTTCAAGACGAAGCGCGGTGTCTCGACGTTGGGGTCATCAAGTGGCCCAGGGCTGGTGGAGAGCGTTTCTCCTCCAGTGGACGTCGGAACGAGCGCCTCTTCACGGAGGCACAGTACGTCGAGCCGATCGGCGATGAAGTCTAGACTCCCGAAGAGGAAAGTCTAGAGCGGCTGGAAGATGGGAGGAACCAACATCCCAACAAGTGGGAGCGCAGGAAACTCCAGTGAACGCACAGCCGAAGATGGTGGAAAGGTGGGCCATCCGATGACCAAAAGCGCGAACGCACGGCGTCCTCCCCACGGACGGCGCCAACTGTCGGTGCGAAAAGTGACCAACAAGTAAATATTTATAGTTTTGCTGTGCGTTGGGATCGGATGTGACCTAGCACTCAATGACACAGGATTTATACTGGTTCAGGCAACGTGCCCTACGCCCAGTTTCGGTCGGTCGGTGACTTTATTCCTGAGCCCAGGTGGTCAAAGTTTGCTATAGGGTTACAAACGAGTAGGAATAAGAAGTTGGGTGTTAAAGGCCCGGTCGGACTCTGAACCGAAGGGCCGAGAGTGACGGGGGCTCTAATGTGCGCTAAGTATTGGAGCGTATGCTCTGTGTAACTTTAGAGTTCTAGAGCTATCGAGGTTCGAATAATCAGCCAGAGAGAACGTCCTCCAGAGAGGAGACAGCGCATCCCCTTTTATAGTTTGAAGGGGATGGCCTTACAAGTCAGAGAAAGAGAGAATGGATACATGTGCTACCTAGTCTTGTTGCCCACGCTATCGGGTACGAGACGATCGTCGGCGCCCACAATACTGTTCGTGTCCAGATGCATGTGGCAGGCTTTATCGTGTTCGCCTGGTATGGTAAATGTTGGCGCCTACAATACTATAAGGTAAATGTCAACGCCCACAACACTGTTTGGATTCTGACATACCTAGAAGGTCGCATTGTGCCTATCTGACATGGCCTGGTGGCACCGTCCTGCAGTGCGTAGGGTATGGCAGGGTACGGTCCTCGGTATTACGGTTTGACTTGAGCGCCTTACCTTATCTGCTCCGCCTGATCCCTGTGCCCCCACCGAGCGGGCGTCCCCAGTCGGTCGTTCCCAGTTGGCACCGACCATGTCGATCAGAGAAGAGCCGCAAACAGAGGTCTGGTGTATTTCCGGTCGGAAAAAGGGGTCAGAGTCGGACTATGTCCCCACCTTGGCCAGGCCTTCCGGTCGGGGACCGGATCGTTCCCCGGCCTGTCATTAGGTATCTGGGCTGGCCCGAGAGGCGCGCGTTGTCGCTACGTCGTCTACTGGGCCGAGTTTTTGCAGGGAAGCGGGTCTATTGGGGACCCCGGGTTTATGCACCCGACATTAGGTTTAATAAATTCGTCTCGCGAAGTACTGAGGAATTCTATAATTTATTTTATTATTACTATCCGAACACTCACATGTGACACCCTGAAATTTTAGCCCCTGAATTTAAACAAGGCTTAAGCCTAATTAATCTATCATTAACACATGTTTACTATAGCACCACATTGTCAAATCATGCACTAATTAGGTTTAATAGATTCGTCTCGCAAATTAGTCGTAATCTGTGCAATTAGTTTTATAACTAGTGTATATTTAATACTCCAAATTAGTGTACAAACATCTGATGTGATAGGGACTAAACTTTAGCAGTGGAAATCAAACAGGGCGGGCCTACGTCCTAAAAAGAATACAATTCTAGCACAGTATCACGTTTTAGTACCCTAAGTTTAATCAATTATAAATAAAAAAGTATTCATGTTTATGATAACAAATAAATACTATTAGATTATTTACAAAATATATTTTTATAATAAATTAATTTAAAGTCATAAATATGAATATTGTTCGCTATAAATTTAGTAAACCATCCAGCTATACGGCGGGGCGGACGCGACTTGTGATTTTATTAACGAACTGCGTCACGTCATGGGTTCGCCCGACCATTAACAACCCTGCCGTGTGTGGCGACAAGGCCGAACGCGACGGACTACGCTCGCCTCGCTCCATGCACGACAACACGGACACGTCTTGAGCCGCGTCGGCCCGGTCGTCGCCTGTTGCCCGCTGACAATGCAGACGATCGGTTTCAGGCAGCCGCAATCACGTCGCGTACTAAATGATGGTCGGCACTCGGACACCGTACGCCCAAGCGTGAGCCGCAGGTGCTACGGCACCAACGGTTGGCATGTCAGGGCAGCTCTGGACAGGCGACCCGTTGGCCTGCTGTGCTGATCCGACGAGCAGGCAGAGATCAGTACGCTACGCCACGCTCACGCAGAGAGAAAGATCGGGATTGATGATGATGGCTCGCAGCCACGGCAAATCTAGTGAGAGTGATGCACGCACGCCAGCAGAAGGTCGAGGCAGGCAAACATGCATGCATCGAAGGGAGCGAGTGGCCGAGCGCTCGATGCCTCCGCGGGACAGGGAGGACGACGGTGACAAATTGCTTCTGGGGCAGAGCCGCATAGTAGGATAGGGGCAGTAGGAAGCATTTTAGCAGCGCCATGGGAATGCGAGACGGGATGATGGAAAGGGCCGCACGCCTGGCTCGCGTATCATGACATGGCGCGGGCGACGCGACGGCATGATGATCCGCTACATACACTGCTGCGCGCATTAGTTCAAGGGGAAAAAGGAGCATGCAGCAACATTCCACTTCCACCAGGGCGCTCTCGCGTGTCGCGTGCGTCTGGCCGGATGACACCTCGCTCGCTCGTCGGCACCGGCGTCTGCGTCGGATCGGACCCGCTGGGCAGCAGGGCCGTCAGGATCAGCCGGTCATGGTTCAGCGCACAGCATCAGGTTCCTGGACCGTGCTGTACGTTCCTTGGCAGTCGGCGCTGCACGTCGTTCAGTTCACTGCCTGTCGATTAGCGTCCTGTTTGCTTGACTTATAAGCCGTATTTTTTCAGCCAACGATATTTTTCTCTCACAACAAATCAGCCAGCGGCATTTTCAGCCACGGCTTATCAGCCAAACGAACAGCGCATAGAGTATAGATTCTTCCATCCTCTCAACGATGCCTACATCACCTGTCCGAATATGCATAGACACGAGGAGACCCCACATCACAAGAACCTCACGCTGGGAGTGAGACGACTCGACTCGAGCCTGTTGCATGCACGGCATGGTAATGGTATGGTAGCAATACCGGACCAACACCCGGTCAATTCAAATTCCCATCGCTTTTCTCCCTCTTTCTCCGGTTTGCCGGATCAAACATGCCAAAAGCTAGCTCTTCTTCGACGTCGGCGAAAGCAACCGCTTGTTGCGGACAAGACACACAGGCACACACAGCCAGTGTAAACAAATTTGCAGCGGCACTGGACTTTCTGGAAGGTTTATGGGGACGGACGGACCTCGGACGACGGAGACATACATACACAGCATGCAGTGCAGCCCGTCGAGCACGCGGTGGTTGATGGCGATTGTATATAGCTGCATGAGGTCCGGCAACAACAGGCGTCTACAACTACATGCATGGAAGTTGTAGTCCTGGGACTGCACTGCATGCACTTTGCCTAGTCAGCCTGCCTCCCGTGTATTGTATCCGACGGACGAGCTAGTAGCGCTGGCTAAACTGTTCAAATTTTGTGTCCCGTACATGATCCGAGTTGAGATTGTGCTCTGTTGAACAGAAAATCTGGTACCCACTGCGTCAGCACCTCCCTCCTCATCGTATTCTTCTCCAGAACTTTAGCATCTGAACTGAAAGCACTTCGTATAAAGGCTTTCATTATTGGTGAATGCGAGAGCTTAAAGCAAAAATCCGTCATGCCGTTTGCTCTCATGTTAGCTAGTGTGCTGTAAGGGATATAAGTCAACTATGTGCAGTGGGGGTAACAACAGCCAAAACACTCTTCTTTTAGGCGTTCAAAGAAACTTCGATCAAGCAGAATGAAATCCTGTCGTGAAGAACAACGAGTAGTGGTTGGTGCTCGATTGCATGCTGGAAAAAAAAAACAATAAAGTTGGGCAGGCCATGCAGCAGCTCCTCCATCCGACATCCAGGCCCGAAAAAAAATGGGCCCTTCATTTACGAAGAATAAAGTTGGGCAGGCCAAATGCAGCAGCTCCTCCATCCGACATCTACTTGCTTCCAGCTCGCACCCCCAGGGCCCTGCCACCAAACCACGAAAATACGAATGAAACCGGCCAAAACATTATTTATTATATATATAAATACTGAAACTAGCAATGGGTGGGAGCGTCTTGTCAAAGGGAATATTAGTGGCAGATTGCCGTCTTTCCACATAAGTAACCACACCCTTGCTCCTCACGCGAAAGTGCCAGGCCAAAAGCCTGATTTCCTAGCTAGTAGTTGGTGCTGGTCAGATACCAAACCTTGCAGGGGAGCAATCTATCAGCAGTGTGGCAGCCTGAGACCCTGAGACTCTGAGAGTGACAGCACTAGAAGGATCATGCAATCAGATGGCCCAACTGCTGAATGCTCTCTATTGGGAATAATGGTGACATGAATAGTCAAGGTAATACAGAACCTTGAGGTTGGCACTAACCACTTTAATTTGTTTGGTTCCAAATTTGATTCCCAATGATCTATGGAGAATCAATCTGTTTGTTGGGCCTATCTCCATTTGTCCAAACTATATATTTTTTTCTTCAAATCATATAAAATAAACTACCAGGATAAGCTTTTCCTTTTTTTTATTCCCTTGAGCAGATGCTCAAACTAGTGAGCATTAGCCCATGGGTTTCAGCTTCTGTTGTTCAGAGTTTGTCACCCATAATCAGCTGGCGTTGTTGTGTTATATCAGGAAAGCCTGGTTTGCTGCTTCAGTCTCTGACCTATAAGAGATTTTCTAGAAACTGAATTAAAACAAGCACAAAAGGGGTACAGCATGGCACATCTCTGAAGACTCTGCAAGTCTGGATCGCAAGTGCCTCTCATCAACCGATAGTGGGAAACAATATCATAACAACTGTTGAGAGTTGAGAGCCTTCATGCATGTCTACCACCATGTCAATTGGCACAACATAAGACTAGCAAAGATAAATGATTGGCATACCTCAGTGTGCTCCATGGGACCCAACTCTCATGTCAAAGATTCACACTTCCATTTAGATCTCAAAGTGGATGTTAGCATCAATGTTAGGCAGACTGATACAGCACCAAAGCAGTAAGATAATATGGCAGAAAAGAACCAAGAAATAACCTTGAAACAGTAAGAGTAAGGACAAGCTACAACAAGTGAGCACCAGTCTCCTTTACCATATAACCTAGAATAAGACAAAAAGGGAATTTGTTAAACTAGATTTTTTTGTGACCCAAAACAAAATTTTGACACTAGACTGGTAGAAACTGGTAGAAATTTTGAAACAGTAGGGATAAACAAGTTAAGATTGAAAGAACAAATTGGTAGAAATTGAAAGGAGAGACGTTAGAGGTATTCAGGGAAAGGGTTATCAAAGAGGGCTCTTGGAGAGAATGACATTTATAGGATGTCAATGGTGAAAGAATCAAGATGCCCAAGAGGGGGTTGAATTGGGCTAATTCTAAATTTTAGCAATAATTAAACTCTACACTTAGCACACTTCACCCCTTGTGCCTAGAATATGTTTCTATTGTTCTACCGCATAAAAGTTTTACACTTTAGGTTCCAATCCTATTCTAGCATAGCAATTCTAGTAATGTAAAGACAAGAAATGAATTGCTCAAATGTAAATGCTCAAAGTAAAAAGAGAGAAATGAACGCGGCGATGTTTTCCCGAGGTATCGGAGAGTCGTCACTCCCCACTAGTCCTCGTTGGAGCACCCGCGCGAGGGTGTAGCTCCCCCTTGATCCGCGCAAGGATCAAGTGCTCTCTACGGGATGATTCTTCGACGCTCCGTCGCGGTGAATCGCCCACAACCGCTCACAACTTGAGTTGGGTCATCCACAAGCTCCGCCGGATGATTACCGAACTCTCAATCACCACCGAGCCGTCTAGGTGATGGCGATCACCAAGAGTAACAAGCACAAACTCTCACTTAACCACGATAAGCCAAATGAGAAGGGTGGATGCACACTTGCTACTCTCCTTGTACTAATGAGGATCTTAATCTTTGGATTCTCAAATCTCAATCACCTCACTAGGCTCTTGCTCTCCCTTGCACTCTCAAGGTGTTTCTCAGCTGAACAAATGGGCAAGAGGCCTCCCTTGAAAGAGTAGAGTAAGTATTTATACCCCCTCATTCAAAACAAACCGTTGGGAGGCTGAGTCAGCACTCTGCGGGGTGATCGGACGCTACAGTCAGGGTGACCGGACGCTCCAGTCAGTTATCCCCGCCACTGTGTCAGAAAGAGCCGTTAAGTTCTAACTAGACTCTGACCTGCGTCCGGTCAGCACTGACCGGACGCATCCGGTCAAAAAAAACGCTCTTTGGAACCTTACTGATGTTGACCAGACGCTGGCACTCAGAGTCCGGTAACTTCACTATTCAACGTCCGGTCAGTTATCGGATCCTGACCAGCGTCCGGTCAGCACTAACCTGACGCGTCTCGGTCAAGAAATTCCCTCTCTGAAACCTCTCTGGAGTTGACCGGACGCTGGCACCCAGCGTCCAGTCCACTTTCACTCAGCGTTCGGTCAGTACCAGACGACTTCAATTGATCAAATGAACTGACCGGACTCACTCTCCAGCGTCCGGTCATAACCAGACCAGCGTCCGGTCAATCATTTGACCCTCCATTCACTTCTAACTCGAAATCCTATGTGAATGAAGTTTACTCCAATTGATCTTAGGGCTACTCCTGAGCTACCTAGTGCTAGATTTGACAAGTGTGCACCACACCTAACCCACTAGACTCACCTAGGTTAAGCTACTAGTCCATACCCCCCTTAATAGTACGGTCAAAGGAAAAACAAGATCCTAAACTACTCTAAGTGTCTCTTCAACACCAAACGATATTTAGAACTAGTTCGTCCTTAACCTTGTCGTCCATCCTTTGAAAACCGAACGATTTCCATCGATATGGGCATGACAACCATGATTGCCCAACCAATTGCCATTACCATACCTTAACTCAAATTGTCTCTGCAAAACACATGTTAGTCAAAGTAATCTCGTGTCGTCATTAATCACCGAAACCCAACTAGGGGCCTAGATGCTTTCAATCTCCCCATTTTTGGCGATTGATGACAACACAACCTCGAGTATGTAAAAGAGATGAGTGAGGTTTTCAACATGCTTGGTTCATATAAGCTTTTGACAATAAGAGCAAAGGGGTTAGACACGCTTATATGACCCAAGCCAATATGGTGTACTCAATAGATATGAATTAAGCATGAGTACATGAAGTAAAGTTCATTTGAATTGGAGTAAAACACGGAAGCAAGGCAAAAGTGCATAACCAAGTGACATGACATAAATATATATCAATGTAGAGAGCACACATGTCACATAAGTATCACAATCACATGTATGTAATGCAATGCATGAAAGTAAACATGAATGCATAGAGTATCACACATAAGAAACGAATCACAGGCTCCCCCTAGATCACATACTCCCTCTAGATCTAACATACTGCGCTCTCTCCCCCTTTGGCGTCAAGCACCAAAACCTAAGGGTCAGACGGTGGAATAGGAGCAGACGAGTCGGGCGCTGAGGTGCGGTGAGAAATCTAAAACTAAGCAACAGCATCCTTGGACCCTAAACTCTGAGCGGTCTGACCCTCTATCGCTGGAAGTGAAGGTGAAGCAGTCTGGGTCTGCTCAGTAACTGGTGCGGCCTGTGACTTTAGAAGTATCATTATAGGAAGTGGAGCCACATCTGCCTTTGTAGCTATAGCTGTCTGAGGTGGCTCGGATGATGCAACAGATGACAGAATCATCCCTGTAGTCTAGGTCACTGGAGCAACTATGGTAGGGACAGGGACTCATAACTCTGGAGGTGTAGGCTGACGTGTGAGCTCACTGAAAGTAGCACCGAGACTCCTGGAGACTGGGGTGTCCGTCACTAACACTAAAGAACTCTGAGTCGGAGTGAAGCCCGTAACAATAGGAGTAAAGTGAGGACCCTGAGCTATCACTGGTGAGGCAAACCACTAGGACACCTGCTCTATAGGTGAAGCCAACTGAGTAGCTAGTGGTCCCTAACTCTGAAGCCCACTAGGCTGTACAGCTGGAGTCACTGAAGTGGTGGCAGGCTGGCCGATCTAAGGTGTAGACTATGGAGGAGCAGTGCTGATAGCAGAGAATACGTGCTGCATGAAGCCAAGTAACTGCTGCTAGATCATGAGATGCTGCTGCTGCATGGCCTGCTGCTGCCTCTGAAACTCATCCTGTCGAGCCTAAACCTGAGCAAGCGCAGCTGCGGTCTCCTATGCCTAGCGTGCCTAGTCCTGCCTCATCCGCTCAAGTACTACTAGGAGTGCCGGGTCTGTCTATGGTGGCTATGGTGGAGGGGAGCTGGAGCCATTGGCCTCTCTGTCGTGTGGTCGAGGAGCCATCTGTGGAATCGGCTAATAATCATCATCAGAGCTATCACTCGGGTTGCTCTCGACCACATCCTCCTGCTGAGCATCAAGCTCCTCCTCCTCTGTCGCTGCAATGCCCTTGATGATCTCATCCTGCTGGGCTGCTGTCTCTAGGATCTCTGGGCAATGGCTTGGCTGACGAGGTGTCCTCGCACTACTGTGACGTAGCATCTAAGTCATGTTATATGGAGGAAACTCAGTAGTAGCACCTGTGTACTCTGCCATCATCTCTGGGGACTTATGTGTAATTGTCTTTCTGATTAGGAACGTGATCCAGTGAGCATAAGGCATCTGACGGTGACCTCTAAAGCCCTCTACTAGTGTGTCCTCCATCTCTGAGAGTATCACATCCTAGATATCAAAGACTGACTGAGATACCAAGTGATACACTAGCCACAACTAAATGCGAGTCAAACCCTCGCGGTAACCCATCCTTGGGAGCAGAGTCCTCCTCATAATAGCATCAAGAAGCCGAGCTATAGGAGTAAGGTCACGTGGTGTCCTGCTCGACCCCTCGCCAAACGGCTCTATGAAGCAAGGTCTGCCAATATCTGTAGGTGGCACAAGTCCACTGTGAGGGCGTCTCGGAGGCTCTGTCTGACCATAGCAAACCTTGTGAAGGTGAATGGGTGACTCTGGAATCCTGAGAATCTCTCTGACCCTCGAGCTCTAGAGCCTGTAGTCACGGCCTCTGAATGCAAAGTGAATGAACCTGTGCCTTGGGTCAATCCAAAGAGAGGAGTAGAACTCACGGACCCTTGATGGAACAAAGCGGTCAGTCCATCCAAGAAGATCTATCAAGCCTGGCAGATAGGAAAGATGAGGACAGATCTGCTTGCCTATAGCTACAACCGGAGACTCTATAGAGTGGACTCTCTAAGATCTGAAGGCAACTCCATTGTTAAGATAAGCATTATAGAAATCCTCCTGTAGTACTGTATAGAAGTGCTCTGAAGCAAGCTCATCCTGCCACGACGGAAACTAGTCCTCAAACTACACAAAGCGGAGCTGTTGCACCTGTCTGGCTGTGGCTGCCCTCAGATCAAGGTGAACCACCAAAGGCGGACCCTGTGGTTTGGGAGGTGGATGAGAGCCCCTCCTCTGTGTCTTAGGCCTCAGTGACACCTGAGTACATGTACGACCAGAGTGTCAAAGATGTGGCTGTGCTGCCTGCTCTGTCTCCTCAATCTGCTATGCCTGCGGAGTACCCTCTATCTGCTCTGCTTGCTGTCTTTGCTGCTCAGTCTCCCCCTGAGGCTGACTCTCCTCCAAAGAGACATGTCATCTTCCAAGCATGATAGTCCCAGGTGGACTGCCAAGACTGGCCTCCATCCTCTCAATGGTGGCCCTCTAAACGGGTGACAACTGGCTGCCTATGCGAACCCCACTGCTAGGTACACCTCTCTCTGCATGCTCTATGATGGCTGCCACTACTGCTGCTCTCTCTATCTCCACATCAGCAAACTTGCGCTTCTTCTTTGTAATCGTCTTTTTCACCTTTCCTTTTTTCTAAGCAGTCAGGCGAGGTGGAGGCCTTGGATACTCATCTCTAGGACCACCTCCGACATTCTTGCAACATGCCATTACTGAATCTGACGAGAATTACTGCTACTAATAGGAATCAACAGCCGACTGACACTCATGAGGCTTGGCCTCAATCCATACTCGCGGGCTTGGCCCTGAGTTCACTAACAACTGCCAAAACAACCACAAGAGCACCGACTCGCTGTACGATAGAATAGATTGGATATATAAATAATCACAATATTCATCTAGAGGTGCGAAACCCTAAGAAGCAAGCAGTAGATAAGAAATTGAAGACGATGGCTTGCTACCTGATGAAATCCGATGATCCGGCGACCAATTAGCAGAGGAAAGGACCACGAGGCACCACAAGAATCGGCAATGTATGGCTAGGGTTAGGGTTCCGGTGCAAAGTGGTGCGGTGGCCGAGGAAACACGGTGGCAGTGCAATGCAAGTGCGTGAGGCAGTGGATGGCGCTGGTGCGTGGCGTGGAGCGCGACTGTAGGGGCCGCGGCGGGGAGCACATGGCGAGGTTGTGTGGGCGTGGATGCGGTGGCGCGACAGCTGAGGCATGGGAGCGCGGGCATAGGAGCACAATGGTGGAGGTTGCAAGCGTGGGCACGAGCACGGCTGCGCGGCGGCGTGAAGCAATGCGTGGGTGAGATGGCGCGACAGCGTTACGGCGGGCGACGGCGCAGGCGCAGCTAGGTCAAGGTGGCGCGGGGGTTAGGGCACGAGTAGGAGAGGTGCGGTGTACGACATTGGGGATATATATGGTGGCCCCCCGTGTCAGATAAGAAATGAAAAGAAATCTAGATCCACTCGATTTCCACTGATTGGACGCACCGGTGGCAACGACCGAACGCTGCCACCCGGAGTCCGATCGACAACAGAGAGGTCCAAAACCCCTCAAATAGTGATCGGACGCGTCCGATTAACCTTGACCGGACGCAGCCAGAGTTCGGTCGATCCTGAGTTGTCTTCTTTGTTTGACCGGACGCAGGGTCACCTTCACACCGGAGGCAAGATGAGCATTGTTTCAGCGTCCGGGCACTCCTGTGCTGCTTCTGTTCACCTCCTATGAACTGATCGGTCGCTGAAAGCAGAGTCCGATGCAGCGTCCGGTAGCCTTTTTTCAGCAAATCTCCAAAGTTCCTTCACGCTGCCTATTTCCAATCAAGTCCCAACTTTAATAAGACCCAAATAAACACCAATTGGGACTGATGTGAGTGACCTCTCTCAAACCCTTAATTTTTTCAAAATATTTTGCCTTAGGCTATAATTCTTTTTAAGAAAATATGCAATAAAAGGGGTGAGGAGAAACATGTGGTCGCACAATAGGGTTTTATGATCAATGGAAGCTTCAAATGCTCTCCCTATTTGTGGACAACCACAGTGAGTGCTCAAAAGATAACAAAAAAGAAACGACAAAGCAACACACATTCATATGCAATGCAATACTTGAAAGTAATTTTAGTTGCTTGTCAAGTTTGATCCAAGGTTAAGCTTCTTCACATGCTTTTCGGTGGTTATCTTAACCATGTTAGACAAGCCCTAAGTGCATTACCAAAAATTAAACATGTTGTATATTACAATGCAATGCAAGGGACAACACAGGCTCATTTTCTAGTGAAGTTACTAAAATCAAGCACATTGAACTCATTCCTCAACCGACAAAATGTAGCCTCATCTAGCGGTTTAGTAAAGATATCCGCCAATTGATCCTCGATCCTTACACCTTCTAGTGATATATCATTTTTAGCAACATGATCTCTAAGAAAGTGATGGCAGATATCTATATGCTTGGTGCGAGAGTGTTGAACCGAATTATTAGCAAGCTTTACCGCGCTCTCATTATCACACAAAAGAGATACCTTTTCTAGAACTACACCATAGTCTAGCAAAGTTTGCTTCATGTAAAGAATTTATGCACAACAAGCACACGCGGCAATGTATTCCGCTTCGGCGGTGGACAAAGCCACACTATTTTGCTTCTTGGAGGACCAAGACACTAGTGATCTACCAAGCAAATGGCACCCTCCGGATGTGCTTTTTCTATCAATTTTGCAACTGGCATAATCCAAATCAGAATAGCCAACTAGTTGGAATCTAGCTCCTTTGGGATACCAAAGACCAATGCTTGGTGTGTGCTTAAGGTACCTAAGGATTTTTTAATGGCAACCATGTGAGCCTCCTTAGGACTAGCTTGGAATCTAGCACACATACACACACTAAACATGATGTCAGGCCTAAATGCGGTCAAATATAACAAGCTACCAATCATAGAGCGGTAGAGAGTTTAATCAACCGTTTTACCTCCCTCATCTAGGTCGATATGTCCATTTGATGGCATTGGTGTCTTGATTGGCTTATATTCATCCATTTTGAACCTCTTGAGAAGGTCCTTGGTATACTTCTCTTGAGAGATGAAAATTCCTTCTCTCATTTGCTTAACTTGAAAACCAAGAAAGAATGTAAACTCTCCAATTATAGACATCTCAAACTCCTTCGACATTAATTCACCAAACTCTTTGCAATAATCTTCATTTGATGAGCCAAATATGATATCATCAATATATACTTGATAAATGAAGATCTCTCCATCAAGCATCTTGATGAATAGTGTAGTGTCAACCTTCCCAATGGTGAAGCCCTTCTCAATGAGGAAATCTCGAAGGCGCTCATACCAAGCTCTAGGGCTTACTTGAGCCCATATAGCGCCTTAGACAACCTATAAACATGATTAGGATATCTAGGGTCTTCAAACCCGGAGGTTGATCAACATAGACTAGTTTATTTATGAAGCCATTTAAAAATACACTTTTAACATCCATTTGATATAATTTCATTTCATGATGCGATGCATATACAAGGATGAAACGAATGGCTTCAAGTCTTGCAACCGGTGCAAAGGTCTCTCTAAAATCCAATCCTTCAACTTGAGAGAACCCCTTTGCAACTAGTCTTGCCATATTCCTCACAACAATGCCTTGATCATCTTGCTTGTTACGGAACACCCACTTTGTTTGAATTACTCTTGCACCTTGTGGTCGCTCTTCAAGAGTCCAGACTTTATTGCGGGTGAAGTTGTTTAACTCTTCATGCATGACATTTATCCAATCCAAATCTTGAAGAGCTTTTTCTACATTCTTAGGTTCAACGCAAGAAACAAAGGAGTGATGTTCAATAGTGTCGTTTACCTTGAGTTAAATTAGGAGAAGCGCAGGGTCCTTTTTTCATATTCGTCGGGCCAGTTTGGGCAGGCCACGCTGGGCCGGTCTACTGCCGTTGCGCCTGGGCTGGCTTGTTGGGTCGCACTTGCCGTCCGTGTGGGCCGTCGGCCTCCTTTGTGGCCGCACGCACGCCACGCCCTCGCCTGGGCCGTCGCGCCCTTTACCGCGCCACTGGGCCGCGCCTGGCCAGCAGGCCACGTGCTGTGCGCCTGCGGGCCAAGCTGACTCATCGATCGTGGGCCGCGCTGAGGCCATGCTCACCATGGGCCGTTTGGGCCGCGGTGCTCTTTTTCTTTTTTTTCCAATGAATTAGTGAAGATTTCCTAAAATAAATTTTGAGCTGATTTTGTTATTTAAATTTAAAATCATTTAGGAGTCCAAAAATTATGGAACCAATTTTGTTAGGTTCCTAAAATCATGATCTATCTATTAGCGTATTTGGTTCGTCTAGTTGGTGCTGTTTTTAGGGTTGCCATAATTAATTTAAATTGCTTAGTTTTAATAAGACCTAAGCTTGTAGAAATTTTCGTGATAAATCGGTGATTGTATCAACTCTAAAAATTTTACAGTAAATTTATAATATTATTAGTTGCTCACTGTAATTTTTATAGCTCCAGAATAATTAGTTTGATGGGTTAACTATTGAGCCCTAGTTTGAATATATAGTAAATCAACGAAATAGATAAAGAAATGCCTTGGGGTTTCATGACTAAAACATTGGTTGAGAAGTAATGCCTTATTCGACAACATGGATACGTAGACTAGCACGTTAGAACTATCTTATTAGCTTGTGAGGCGTGATCGGATTTTTAAGCATTTTGGCTGTCGTTGATTATTTACATTTGTGCATTTGCATCAATACTTATCATAATAGGAACGACGGTGGATCGATGGTATCAGCTGGAGTAGCTGAAAAGATGGTGTCAGGGATCATGACACGAAGACGGAATGCTAACTTTTGGTTATATTTTATCCAGGCAAGCCTCGGTGCATAACCCCTACTTTTTTGTACTTTAAATTATTTTGTGCATTAAGTTTTAAGGAGTTGAATGAAACCCACTTACATATATATATCTTTATCCTATGAGTCTTACTAGTATGAGAGGATCATGTAGATTGCTATGCTACAGGACTCCGGTAGAAGTTGAGTGATTGCCTGTCACTCGCGAGAGATAGAAAATATATTACTATATTATTATCACTTGGAATATATAAAATGGTGGAAAGAAAAAATGGAGACCGGGCAGGGATATGGTTTGGATATTGGTGGGTGTAAGAGGTTGTGTCCTGCGGCCAATAGGGCATAGCTTGGTTATACTATTTTCCCTGTCTGTGTCGGTTAAGGACCGGCCATTGCAATGGACGCTAGGTAAGTCATAGATTTATTATCCCGAGCACATACTTTGGTATGGGCGTAAGGAAGGCTTGTTGCTCTCTTGTCGTGGGTTCCGGCTCTTTTTGGCCCGATTGTCAGGGTGGTTTTTGGGTGGAGGTCCTTGCACCACATTGAGTCCGGGACTTAGGGTCGGGGGCTTGGAGTCCTAGTTTGGACGGGGACCTAGACCCCGTGATAGGAGGGTAGTGGGTTGGTCCTACTTGTGCCTGGGGTACAAGCGGGGCGTGTGTTTCGGGGTACCCAGTTGGGCTTATTGATTCGCGAATCGCCGCCGTGTCGGTACGACTTGTCTAAACTCTAGCATCGTAGTAAGAACTGGAAGATGAAAGATGGTAAAAGGAAATCTGATTGCTTACCACCTGCTTGAAAATAGCACAGGTGCTTACAAAGAATGGTTAGTTAATGAACTAATGATGAATGCTAATAAAATCGAATATAAGGACGCACATTTAGTAATGCTCCTGCAGATGCAATAAACCCACAAGCTAGATAGCCTTGCATATCTTTGGAGTCTTTTCTTTTCTCCTGTCGGGTAAGTCTTGCTGAGTATAATTGAGTACTAAGGGTTTTATTTCCTCCTGTTGCAGGTGACAGGTGGATGCTAGAGCTGACACTTGTGTGTGGATTCCTCTTGGTGGGCTCAGAGAGGATTTCTTTACGCTACGATCATAGTCTTTATTTATAACTCTTACTAAATGTTTTTATAAAGGAAAGTTTTATAATCTGTTGTCATAGTTTATATATCAATACTTCACCATGTCATAAATAGATGTTTATTTCCATTGTAACTCTATTCATATATTTATATTCTGCTATTAAATTAAATTGTTCATAACTCTGATAACATGATCATATTCTGCTATTATCAACAGTAAATATTATACTCTGATGTTGCATAAAAATGGATGTAAGAAATGGCTAATAATGATGTAAGCTTTATTCACTCATTTATGATCCTGATGTGAAAAATGTGGATTTTTGGGTTCTCCCCTGGGTGTGCTCGATGGGACCGCGTAATTTGGTGTCCTCTCTTGAGTACTTAGTGTCTAATAGAAGACGAGTACTCCTGAGAGGCATTAGATTAGGCGGTTCTATCACAGATCAAGTGCTCTCTTCGGGCTGATTCTTCGACGCTCTGTCTCGGTGAATCGCCCACAACCACTCACAACTTGAGTTGGGTCATCCATAAGCTCCACTGGGTGATCACCGAACTTCCAATCACCATCGAGTCATCTAGGTGATGGCGATCACCAAGAGTAATAAGAACAAACTCTCACTTGACCACGACAAGCATAATGAGAAGGGTGGATGCATACTTGCTACTCTCCTTGCACTAATGAGGACCTTAATCTTTGGATTCTCAAATCTCAATCACCTCACTAGGCTCTTGCTCTCCCTTGCACTCTCAGGGTGTTTCTCAGCTAAACAAATGGGCAAGAGGCCTCCTTTGAACAAGTGGAGTAAGTATTTATACCCCCTCATTCAAAACAAACCGTTGGGAGGCTAAGTTAGCACTCTGCGAGGTGACCAGACGCTCCAGTCAGGGTGACCAGACGCTCCGGTCAGTTATCCCCGCCACTATGTCAGAAAAGAGCCGTTAAGGCCTGACCGGACTCTGACCTGTGTCCGGTTAGCACTGACCAGACGCGTCCGGTCAAACGCTCTCTGGAACCTTACTGATGTTGACCGGAAGTTGGCACTCAGAGTCCGATCACTTCACTGTTCAACGTTCGGTCAGTTACCAGATCCTGACCAGCATCCGGTCACCACTGACCTGACGTGTCTGGTCAAGAAATTCCCTCTCTAAAACCTCTCTAGAGTTGACCGGACGCTGGCACCCAGCGTCCGGTCCAGTTTCATTCAGCATCCAGTCAGTACCAGACGACTTTAGTTGATCAAATGAACTGACCGGACTCACCCTCTAGCGTCCGGTCACAACCAGACCAACGTCCAGTCAATCATTTGAAACTCCATTCACTTCCAACTTGAAATCCTATGTGAATGAAATTTACTCCAATTGATCTTAAGGCTACTCCTGAGCTACCTAGTGCTAGATTTGACAAGTGTGCACCACACCTAACCCACTAGACTCACCTAGGTCAAGCTACTAGTCCATACCCTCCTTAATAGTACGGCCAAAGAAAAAACAAGATCCTAAACTACTCTAAGTGTCTCTTCAACACTAAACGACACTTAGAACTAGTTCGTCCTTAACCTTGTTATCCATCCTTTGAAAACCGCACGATTTCCATCGATAGAGGCATGACAACCATGATTGCCCAATCAATTGCCATTACCATAACCTAACTCAAATTGCCTCTACAAAATACACGTTAGTCATGGTAATCTCGTGTTGTCATTAATCACCGAAACCCAACTAGGGGCCTAGATGCTTTCATAGGGTTCGTGAGAGAAAGACAAGGGACTTCAACCAAGTTAAGTGCATTAAGAATGAAAGGAAGCATCTCTTGGTGAAGGAGGATGAGATCCGACATCGATGGTAAGAGTATTTTGACAAATTGTTTAATGGTGATAATACGGACACAACCTTTTAGTTGGATGACTCTTTTGATGACACCAATAGGCGCTTTGTGCGGAGAATCCAAGAATCTGAGGTCAGAGAGGCGTTGAAAAGGATGAAAGGAGGTAAGGCGATTGGACCTGATGGTATCCCAATCGAGGTGTGGAGATGCGTCGGGGACATAGCTATAGTATGGCTAACCAAGCTGTTCAACCATATTTTTCGATCGAACAAGATGCCTGACGAGTGGAGGAGAAGTATATTGGTACCGATCTACAAGAATAAATGGGATATTCAAAGTTGTACTAATTACCGGGGAATTAAGTTGATGAGCCATACTATGAAGCTACGGGAGAGAGTTATTGAGTATCGTTTGAGAGCAATAACGCGGGTCTCTATGAACCAATTTGGTTTCATGCCTGGAAGGTCAACTATAGAAGCTATTTTCTTAATAAGACAAGTTTTGGAGCGATATAGGGAGAAGAAGAATGACCTTCCCATGGTTTTTATTGACTTGGAGAAGGCTTATGATAAAATACCAAGGAATGTTATGTGGTGGGCTTTGGACAAACATAAAGTCCCAATGAAGTACGTCGGGCTCATTAAGGACATGTATAACAATGTTGTGACTAGTGTTCGAACAAGTAATGGAGACACGGATGACTTCCCGATTAGGATAGGACTACATAAAGGGTCAGCTTTGAGCCCTTATCTGTTTGCCTTAGTGATAGATGAGGTCACAAGGGACATACAAGGGGACATCCGTGTATGCTTTTCGCGAACGATGTAGTGCTAGTTGATGAAAGCCGGACATGAGTGAATAAGAAACTGGAGTTATGGCGGGAGACTTTGGAGTCCAAAGATTTTAGAATCAGTAGAACTAAAACTGAGTATATGAGATGTGACTTCGGCACTACTACTCGGGAGGAGGAAGATATTAGTTTGGAAGGTCAAGTAGTGCCTAGGAAGGATACCTTTCGATATTTAGGATCAATGCTATAGAGAGACGGGGATATTGATGGAGATGTTAGCCATAGAATCAAAGCAGGGTGGATGAAGTGGCGCCAAGCATCTGGTGTCCTATGTGACAAAAGGGTACCACAGAATCTAAAATGCAAGTTTTATAGAACGACGATTAGACCTGTTATGTTGTATGGTGCAGAATGATGGCCTACGAAAAGACGACATGTTCAACAGATAAGTGTCGCGAAAATGTGTATATTGCGTTGGATTGCGGTCATACAAGAAAGGATCGAGTTCGAAACGATGATATACGTGATAGATTATGGGTAGCACCAATTGAAGAAAAGTTTGTCTAACACCGGTTGAGATGGTTTGGACATGTCCAACGGAGACCTCCAGAGACACCGGTGCATAGTGGAATCCTAAGTCAGGATAGTAACGTGAAGAGAGGCAAAGGAAGACCGAAGTTGACTTAGATACAGGCAATAAAAGGAGACTTAAAATGATGGAATATATCCAAAGACTTAGTCTTAGATAGGAGTGCTTGAAAAACAGCTATTCACATGTCTAAACCTTGATTGCTTCTGCTGGGTTTCAACTCTAGCCTACCCAACTTGTTTGGGGCTTAAAGACTTTGTTGTTATTGTAGACTTGGTACAACTTAGAGTGACTGTCAGACTGTCAGTCAGACACCTACGTGCACTAAAGATATATTTGCCACCACATATAAATTGTCAAAATAGTACTGCGAGCAAATTTATACAGAACCAAGATAATAAAACCCTGAAGATGAAAAAAGTACAGGACTATGCATGTTAGCAACTGTAACAGGACTATGTAACAGGACTTCACAAATGTACTATATCAATAAGCTCTAATCATCACTAAACATTGCTGATCATGTTCTTCACTATACAAGCCAGTTTGTTTCTATTCTAATATTACACCAGTGAGATCATTCGTTGGCATAACCCTCAACAATGTTATGATAAGAAGCAAGCATTGGAAAGGCAGATTGCAAAAGAATGTAATTTGTTTCATGAGTAATCAATAGAGCTCTCTCAATTTTCGCAAAAAAAGAGAGATTTAATTAGTATTAGCCGTACAACATCCAGTATGCTGTCTTCCAATTCTCTTCGATTTTTTTAGTTTGTCTAGCAGTTAAAAGAATGGTCAGTCCGATGCTGATTGCAAGCAAAAATTTTGCCCATAAAACTGAATGAATAACAGGCATGTGTAAAAGGAACAGAACAGGAAACTACACTGGAAAGACTGCTCAAATAGTAAAATCTGCAGTTACAACCAGCACGTAGCAGAGAAAATTCTTCTTAGTCTTAGTCTCTTAGATACCATCAGCAAGCCATTATGTGCATGATAGGTAATTTATGAAAATGAATTATAAAAATAGAATATAATATGCTTAATCATGACCTCGCACAGCTGATATTAAGAACTTCACAGCTATTCTGCAAATATTACAAAAATATATTACCTGTACCTATAGAGTTTGTTTCAATAAAGCATGCTCAGCATTTTTTTTATAATCCATGTTCAGCAAATTGAAATATGCTCCCTCCGTTTCAAACTATAAGACGTTTTGACTTTTCTAGATATATTGTTTTTGCTATATATCTAAATGCATTGTAAAAACTACATATCTAGAAAAACAAAAACGTCTTATAATTTGGAATGGAGAGAATAGCTTGTAACAAGTAACCTTGGAACAGTATTGTTTACTAAATTATCAGCGAACAGGAAACTTGAGCAAACAAAATTATAGTAAAATTGCAAACAGCTTACTGTTGACTAAAGCATTTCAGCTGGACTAAAACAACTCACAAAAATTGAATAAGTGAACAACCAAACACAATCCAACTAGATACAATATAAGTAATTAGGGTTCTGAACACACCTTAAGGCTCATAATGAACTTCAGGCTGTTTTTCCTCTTGATTGAAAGATTATACAACGGCTGCCGCTGCTGTGATCTACAGTAAAAGACAGAGAGCCGCACAGCCACAGCTTGCAGCAGCAGCAGTGGCTCCTCAAAAATTTGCAGAAGCAGGATGTGGATAGAATGTGTTTCTATGTATTTTTCAAATGCATAAATAGGCTTCATAAAGTCTCACTAAACACCAGGCTTGATATATGAGGAACTAGCCCTGCATGTGTTACACAATTTAAAACCAAGATGAGATCTCCACTAGTTCCCTGAAATGCCATGCTGTGTCAAAGCTAATGTTTTAGCACCACTGACAGTATTCACCATTGCCTTCAGCATTAAGGAACAAACTTGACCGATGCAGCGGCATAATTGCCATCTCACTGAGCAGGAAACAGGCAAACAGCCGTCTGCTTAGGCCACCACGAAGCAGTCAACAAAGATGTAAAGTCTCACTAAAACATTCAGGATTGATATATGTTTCGGGTTCTCTTATAATCTGTCTTTTTCAGCTTGTTTTTTCAGCTGGAATAGTGTTTTCTCTCACAACAAATCAGCCGGAAAAGTGTTTCGGCTTTTCAACGAAGCGAATGGGGCCATGAGGAGCTAACCCTGCAGGTGACACACAATTTGACACCAACATAAGATCTCCCACTAGTTCTCTGAAATGCCATGCTGTGTCAAACCTCTTGTTTAAGCACCACAGTCCACAGACAGTATTCGCCATGGCCCTCAACATTAAGGAACAGACTTGAACGAGGCAGTGGCGCAATTGTCATCTCATTGACACAGCAAGTAGTCTTCTGCTTAGGCCACCACAAAGCAGTCAGCAAAGAGCTAGTAGTTGGTTTCGTGTTTTCAGTCACCAATCAACCATCCAGTCACTGAGTCAAATGCCCCTTGGGAACACTACAAAGTTCGTCAATAATCATGGCATTTCAGCAAACTTTGGGAAACCATGATTGCCCTCATTTCCTCTCTCTTTTTCATCCAATTCATCGGTATCTGAACTAAAGTTCTCTGTGGATCCTTGGGCATCACTCACTTTTGAAGAAGAAAAAACGGCATTTTTCTTTTAGCCCTATACAAGCATCGAAATATAGTCCTCTGGTGTTATAAACAGTTTAGGTGCTCTTCCAGTGTCTGTTGATCTGTGAGCTTTATATACTCCAGCAAAATCTTGTCATGGTCCAGCCGCAATCAACTTGGTAGATGGTAACGGCTTGTAATCAGGATCAGGAACCATCGACATCCTTGTATACTGAAGACCATCAATCGAATCCACAAGGCCCATTCTCAGCAAATTGTGATACTCTGGCGAGTGGCGACTGCCCTTTCTTAAATCCCTTGACCGCAGCTTGTACTTGGCAGCATACAACTTTGCCAACGACCCCATTATATAATGTAAGAGCAGAAGTTGACCACTTTCTTGCGGTTATCAGCGTAGCGACACCGCTCTGCCATCGTCAGTAAAAACTCATTATTCATCTGAGATTTTGTGTGTAAGCTTGTGTGGCGTGGAACTTACAGAAGCATATGGTTGTGGATCTGGTTCACGGTCTCCTTTCAAAAACTCGAGCTTCCGAGACTGCTTGATACACTGCTTCATTTGTACAGCTTCTTAGATAAGCATTTTTTTACTTTTTTTTTTTAAGTAAAAGGCAGGAGCTCTGTCGCTCAATTAAGAAGGGAAAAGAGGTTTCTGTACAAATGCTCCAACGGTGCCGCACAAACTGGTCCTTTGACCGAAGAAATACATGCATGTCACAACACTTTTTTTACCGCTCTACCAAACACGGTCTTAGTCTTTGGATTCTTCTAAAACCACTTCAGATCGGATTCTCTTTGCAAACATTTCTCCGGTGATTCTCCATCACGTTCTCTAAAAACGTTTGGAAGGAATTCTATAGATCCGTGGAAGAGAAGAAGGAAATGAACTGAAATACGGTGAAACATCTTTTTGGACGATTCTCGCTTATGTTGTGAGAATTGTTTTGGGTGATTCTGGACGAAATGTTTCACATTTTAGCATGTTTGATTGACAGGGATTCTAAAGATTCATGTGAGAATCCGAAATGTTTCTTCGATCTCTTAAAGAGAAAGGAGAAGGAAATGAATCAAAACAAGTGAATCATCCTTTTGGTTGATTCTTCCTTGTACAATGTTAAAAATAAGAACCGTTCTAGGCAAAATGTTTCACATCTTATTAGCATGTTTGGCAAGGATTCTAAAAATTCACGTGAGCATCCTAAATGTTTCTTACATCTAAATGCACCCTATGTCGTTCTTTGAGCTTGTCGATTCTAAGCGACATGAGTAGGATGTAAATTTGTGAGAAAATCCTACAGGTACGTATTGTCTGTAGTTAAAAAGAAATGATCATTTGGGGGTCTTTGTATTTTCGTTTTAGAGAAAGCTCTGAGCCAAGAAAAAAAAAATAGAGAAAGCTCTGAGCCAAGCCAAGCCAAAAAACAAATTAGAGAAAGCTCTGAGCCAAGCCAAAAAAATGGAGATGCGGGGTATCGATCCCCGTACCTCTCGCATGCTAAGCGAGCGCTCTACCATCTGAGCTACATCCCCTTCGACATCTATGCTTAAATGTGATTATATATTATGTTTTTATGCATTTTTTTTCCTGTGATGATAACCAACGGCCTTGTTTATCCCATGTACCAGACTTCGCCCTCGAAGTTCGACCCATCTGACCAGAACTGATGCCGGCCCATTAACGCATTATATGAGAAGACATTTTCTCCCTCCAGTCCATAAAAGAGAGTCGCAGTGGAAATTAAAGATGGCAACGGGCACAGAATGCCCGCATGCCCGCGGGCATGGAACCCGATGGGCAAGGATACGGGCACCACTTCTTGCCCGCGGGCACGGGCGCGGGCACCATCCTGAACCCAGAGGATAGTTCTTCGCGGGCAAAGAAAATTGCTATCCTCGCCCGCTTATCCGCCAGACCCGCTCCACAGGTCTAACATGTGGGACCTACAGACAAATATATGTATATATACACGATTTGTTGTGAATATGTATCTTCATATCTCTTATAATGCACTATGGTTTATGTATATGCTCAACCTGGCGGGCACACGGGCATGCCCACGGGCATTTCATGCCCGCGGATGGAGGCGCGAGGCGTGGTTTGTTGCCCGTGGCGGGTCGCGGGCGCGGGCGCAGGCAAGAGATTTAGCTGGCGGGCGCGGGCATAAGAAGGCAGTATCAGCGGGCATCACGCCCGCTACCATCTTTAGTGGAAATCATACTGATCAAACTTTTTTAATTTTAATTAGATTTATATAAAATATGTGTAATATTTATATCTCTAAATAAGTTTATTATGAAAATATATTTAACGATCTACCTAATGATACTAATTATGTACCATAAATATTAATATTTTTTAGATATATTTGGTCAAAGTTAAAAGTTGTTGAGTTTTTAGAAAGCTAGAATGACTCTTTTTTAGGGACGGAGGGAGTATTTTATTATGGGGTTACATAGGCGACTCGTGGATCAGAGATTTATTAAGTGATTATGTCACTAGGACGGTCCGCGCGCTTCGCCGTGCCCATTTTGGCTTCGCGCTAATGGTAGCAATCCGAAGTTAGCAGGCTGTTCAAATGCGCATGCAAGACCGATTAAGCATTTGACTACATATGTGATAAGACTAAATCATTTATGCTTTACAACACCATTACGAATAACTGATTATATTTAAGCACAATGCCCGGGGACTATCTTATCCACCACGGGTCGAGTTTTTTTTACATAGTCCCAGCGATACAATATGGGCGGCGTACAAAAGAGTAGAACATAAATTTTGCGGCGCAGAACACTGAATCAACCATATATAAACTACAGAGACATTAGTTCATTATGTAATTTAGATGAAGATTACAGAAAATGTGGTTACTCTTGGACTGAGTGTAGGCCGAAAAAAACATATAAGATCATGTCAATTATTCTTCATCAAGCGACATATTAGGCCATTATTTCCAGGTCCCATTTCACAATGAATTGTATCCTCATATGCAAAATCGAGTACCTTCTTAATGAGGTTAGTTTGCATAAATTTCACTCGTTATTCAAGAAAAAAAAGGTTAGCGTTGTAAGAACGGTTTCATAAAAGAGAGAACGAGTCAATGATAACTCTGAACTGGTCAGAGCACACAAACTGTAACTTCTCTCATGGATTGGCTTGCGCAAGTCGATCACTAATTAACGAAATAAAAAAAAACAGAAGCACTCTAATAGGATTATCTAATGTTGTTATATTAAATTGCATCTAAGCAATTCCTAAAATGACCATTGCACAGCTAGTCAATATCCATGCCTGGCTCATCCTAATGAGGCACAAAGCAGGAAGCATCATAATTATTAGATTAGTGAATGAGAAACCAAACCACTATTTGTTCTTAAATTTCTTTTATATTATTTGGAGAGAAAAAAAGGTCACGAAGCCTTGCTGCATGCCCCCCCCCCCCCCAAAAAAAATGCATGGTAGATAACCTGTTCTATTCCACAGCTACATCCATGAGAGAATTCACTGTAACTAATTCTAATTAAAATGTATCATAAGGTATCATGAGATAAACTAAATTTGCTGAGAACAGGAAATAAATATAAAGTGCGGGTGCAGATTGCAATTGACTAATGTTGTTTTCTCTTCATTGCCAACTTTCTTCATGTGCTCTCTAGCTCTTCCTAAAGCTGTCATCAAACAAATTGACAAATACAGAAAACATTGCTTATGGAGGAGATCAGATGTCAATGCAAGGAAACCTCCAAAAGCAGCTTGGAAATGGTGTGTGTGTCAAAAGAAGGAGGAGGGCTAGGAGTCATTGATATTGAAAAGCAAAACAAAGCCCTGCTCACTAAGAATCTTCACAAGTTTTACAGCAAGGAGGATTTGCCATGGGTAAAAACTCATTTGGGGAAAATTACAGGAATGGAAAACTCCCAAATCACATTAGAAAGGGCTCTTTTTGGTGGAGGGATACTCTGAAGCTTCTATCTGAATTCAAAGCCATATCCAGCCCTCAGGTGAAGAGTGGTGAAACCTCCTTGTTTTTGGCATGATAAATGGGCCAATTAGCCCCTGTCTGCAACAGCCCCTGAGCTCTATTCCTTTGCAAAAAAACAAGCAGATTTCAGTCCACAACCCTTCAACGAAGAGGAGGTTGCAAATCTTTTTCAGTTGCCTTTTGTCACAACTTGTATTTTTACAAATGCAGGAGATTCAATGCAGTCTTTACCCCTCAATGATGGTGATGATAAGTGGTTATACTCTTGGGGATCTAGCAACTTTGCCTCTACCAAGGTCTATAAAATCCTAGTTCATCATGAAGACATTCATATCATTTATAAATGGATTTGAAAAAGTCACTGTCAGCCTAAGCACAGAGTCTTCTTCTGGCTTTTGATCAAAGATAGGCTGAGCACCAGAAATCTACTAAGAAGAAGAAACATGCATTTTGATTCATACAATTGTGTGCTATGTAACATGCTGGTTGAGAAATCAGTTCATCATCTTTTTGTAGATTGCTCATTTGCAAGGATGTGCTGGGACATTCTGAGTACTGACATCCCCTTGGACGATGGCTTTCCTGATCTGTCTGCAGAGATGAAGGTGCAATTGAACACACAATTTTTCATGGAAGCCATGATCTTATTATGCTGAACTATTTGGACAGCAAGGAATGAACTCATTTTTAAAGGAAACAGTCTAAATCTGACGGGCTGTCAAAGGATCTTCTTCAGTGAGTTGAACCTACTCAAACATAGAGTGAAGACAAATCAGCAAGATCAGTTTTCTTCATGGATTCAGAGCCTAGCACCACTACACAAATGATTTTACGACGGAGGCGGTCGTTCTTATTTACAGAGGCAGTCAGGAAATGCCTGTCTCCAAAAATAGATTTATGGAGGCGGACATCTTAAGATATCCACCTCCAGAAATGACCTATTTTTTGAGACGGTCGTTTTACGGTGCCCGCCTCCATAAATTCATTTTCGGAGGCGGGCACATTATAAGGCCCGCCTCCTAAAATACAGGCCCAGCTCCCAGCCCAGGCATCCCATCTTGACCCGATATCACGCTCATCGTATATATACATAGAGCTAGGGTTTCATTCACTTATCATCTCTGCCTCTCATAGCTCCACCCTCAGTCGCCCCTTCTTCTCCCTCACCTCTCCCTCTCTCTCCCATGGCAGCCCCCACCCGAGGATCCTCCCTCCTCTCCCCCACGGAGCCTGAGCTTGGCCGACGCAGGGCGCGTGCACCTCCCTCTCCTCTCCATCTCCCCCACGGAGCCTCTCCCGGGAGCCCTTGCCCCCTCTCCCTCCGCCGTGATTGCAGGGCGGCCGGGACATCCCCCTCTCCCTCTCCGGGTGGCGCATCTCTCTCTGATCCGCCCCTCTTGGCCGGCGGGGCACCATGGAGGATCTGGCGCGGTGGGCTCCACTCTCCCTCAAGCTAGGGTGGCGCACGGGGAGGTCGGATCCGGCCCCTATGCGGGCGGATGTGATCGCCCAGCGGGCTTTTCCATGGTGGATCTTTGGCGGCAAAACAACCGCCTCTCCTACCTGCATTAACCGTGAGATCTGATGGGAGACGCCCAATGCCCGCCTTCATTAAGATTTCTGTAGTTGTGGCGGTCGGATCCGAAAAGCACGCCACATTAAGGAAGGTCGTCGGACACACCCCAAGGGAGAGCCTCCACCACGATGGATCTCAAGGATCCAATAATGAGAACGAGTTACAATACTTAGTCCATTTCATACATCTAGGATCCATTATTACGTTGCCCGGAACATTAAACAAATGGAATGATATCCTATTGATAATGAACAAGGATCCGCCTGCATGTGAGAATTCTTCAGGTACCCTCAAGTTAAACTCCTGCCTGGTTCTGGACTTATCCAACTAGTGCATTTTCCTTTTTTATGGAATTTTATTTTTGGGCTTTTTATAGAAAGCAATTCTAGCAAAGGAATCCTCTTTATGTTATTATTATCTGATTAATTTATTATCTAGCCATTTTATGTAAGCACCTTTTCATAAGGGTTAGGCGGTTCTAATTCCACCTTTTTATCTTTCAGTTCATTAAGATTTACAAGTTGTGGCGATTCACGAATCAATGCCCCTACCGGGTAAATACGCCCATCACCCTCACACGGAGGCACTTCGTCCCAAACTTTCACCCCGACACTTAAGCACAAGGACCTCCAAAAGCCTTGTTGGTTTTGGTAATTGCCAACCTAGGTGGACTATTGTGTTTATGGAGATCCGTCTACTGAAGTATGTGTATGAGCAACATATGCCATGGAGGTGAAAATGGCTTGGAGATGTTGCAAAGCCACAAGGAGGAGCTTATTGCACAACATTGAGTCCACATTTTGGCCCCAAGGATCAATAATGAGTGAAGCTTGAGCAAGACTTAAGCGATGGACGATTATAATAAGTCTTAGTCCATTTCATACATCCGTTAGGGCATTTCTTAGAAATTCATTATTACGTTGCCAAATTCAGTCGGGGATGATCGATAGATGGCCGTACTATCAAGAGGGCAAACTTGTTTGCATATCGGTCATCTAGTATCTAACTTTGCATTGTCGCTAGGATCGAGTGGCGTGGCAAGTTGAGTGGCTAACATCCTTTGAAAATGAATGATAATAAACATCTATCGATAATGAACAAGGATCCGGTGGTGTTTGCTGATGGGTTTTACCCTCTCTCCCTCCCGACGAATTCTTCACACAACGGATACTCCTCAAGTTAAACAAGTTCTTGTGGTTAGCACATTGGAGCAAGGGTGATGAAATAAACCAAAATGAGTGAGTACACAATGTACTCGCAAGACTTATCCAACTAGTGGGAATAATTTCTGACTCCGGAATATGGAAAGCTTTATGGTTTGTCCGTCCGCTTGAATTCCTGCGTCCGGGTTTCTTTTTATGTGGTAGAAAGCAATTCTAGCAGACCGAAGCGTGAAGGGTTATTTATGTTATTATTAAATAGAAGTGGCCCTCGACCATGATTAATTTATTATCTAGCCATTTTCCATGTAAGCACATATTCTACTTTCAAATAAGGGTTAGGCAATCCGGTGGTGCTTGTTACTCTATTTCATCACCTTTTATCTTTCGGAGTCGCGAAGAGCAACTTTAGTAAAGCGTACTACGGGGGTGCTAGAACCACAAGTGAGCGGTCGACACAACGGGACTAGCGTGTTGGACCGGGAAAAAATCATCGTGTCAACCTTGTTCTTCCCGTTGGTTTGCATCCCCATTACACAAGCTTGCAATTACTTATATATATATATATATATCTAAGCTTGTGTAGTTGCTCTTGTAATCAGATAGCCTGTGTAGCTAGCTAATTACCTTCTTGTGTAGCATAGCATAGTAGCAAAAACATGCCCCGTTTTTAGTAACCTTGTTAGTCACATTGCTTAGTTTGTGTAGCTAAGTATTTACGGGCATTGGTTGCAACCCATCACCCTCCTAGCTTTGTGCTTTTTGCTTACTAGCATGTGTAGTCCTTAAAGTACTAGTGGCATAGGAACTTGGACTTCAAGCCCCTAGCTCCCGCACCTAAGTTCTTTATTAGACTTAAGGTGCTAGTGAACATATATAGAGACCTCCATCGTCCTTGTTTTAATTCAAGCATTTATATCGGTTAGCGGGCGCATTAATTTTAAAAAGACTATTCACCCCCTCTAGTCCGCCAACCCAATCGTCCAACCTCGAATCGGTCCAGAAAAGAAAACCCAGTCTTCCTGCTGCGTGCATACCCAAGTATGTGCTCGGGATAATAAGTCTGTGACTTGCCTAGAACCCAATGCAACGACCAGTCCTGAACCAACACAGACAGAGAAAAAATGTAACTAAGCTATGCCTTATTGGCCGTAAGACACAAACTCTTACACCCACCAATACCCAAATCATATTCCTGCCCGGTCTCCATTTTCCTTTCCACCATTTTATCATGAGTGATCATAAATTTTCACCTATTGTGAATAACGGCAGGTTACTCACGCTATCTATACCCTGAGCATAGCAACTACTCGACCTATATTAGTAAGACTCATAGGTAGGTATATCTATGCATGTAGTTTCTATGAAATGTCTATAACGTAAATGCACACCATATATATATGTTCAATAATCATTCAAAAATAGGGGTTATACACCGGGGCTTGCCTTGGACAAGTGGTGTGTCAACAAAGTCAGCAACCTCCTTCTCGTACTCCTCAATAATCTCCTCATAGTCCTATTCATCCGCAGGCACGAACTCTACCAACTCGTGATCTACCTGCATGAAATGATGATGCAACACTTAGTAATACAGTAACAACAACTCTTAAAATACGAATACACCTGTCAAGCTACTAAGCTAGTTCTACCGGCTAAGGTGCTACGCTACCTATTGTTACCACTAACAAGTATGAAACATGGCATGTACTATCTTAGCAACTAAAGGCATTCTTACTCTTAATATCGATTTACTCTATATATGATAAAATAAGGAGTACTAGCTACTATATTTATCAACCTACACTGGGGCTACAAAAATTACAGTGAGTGCATAATAATCTAATGAGCCTACTATATAAATTTCATGACTAAAGCTATCATCAATTTGCCACAAAAATTCCTACAAATATTAAGCTAACTAATACTAAGCTTTCTAAATTTAATTTATGAATCTATCGTTATCATAGATAACTATAAACTAACTACACCAATAGATAGATAGTATTTTTATAAACCTAGCAATTTTTGTTTCACTATTTTTGGACATCTATAGAATTTACTATTATTTTTCAAAGTTCAGCTCAAAACTAAATTGAATAAACATTCATAACTTCACTGGAAAAGGAAAACTGAATCCACCCGCGCGGCCCATTGCGCGAGCGGCTCGGCCCACTCCACTCGGCGCACGCGCTTGCGCTCCACCGACGCGGCCCAAGCGGGGACGTGGCCCAGCCGAGCGACGACGGCCCGCGACGGGAAGGCCCACACGCGCTGGTACATTTGCTGAAACACCCTTCCTCTAATACCGAATCCAATTGTGGTCCACAATACTATTCCATCAGTCAGCTATCTTACAATTCACCCCTCCCCCTTTCCTTCTTTACCACGGCCATACCCTCGCCCCCCCACGCGTCGCATCGGCGCGGTGGCGCTGGCACTGGGTGGTTACGCCGGCCAGACCAACCCTTCCCCGCCCTATCTAAGGAGCCGATACTTGCCTAGGCGTGAACGCGAAGCACTGGGCGAAGAACGCATGAGTTGGGATGCCATAGTAAGGCCAGTCCATGACAACGGAGCTCCTGTAACAAGGCAGTGGCGTTCCGGTGAGTTACAACACCACCAGGGTAAATAGGGCAGCAAGTGAGCTCCAGGCACTCACCATGGACCTAGACGAGGTGGCAGTTCGACCGAAGGCGGCCCGAGCCAAGCTGGCCGCGTGCGCACGGTCGGTGCGGTGGTGCGCCGCGGTGGCAGGACTGCGTCAGGGGTGGCTAGGCGGTGGTAGCAACTTGGCAAGGGTGCACAGGGCGATGAGTAGGTAGAGGCGAAGTTGGCGGTGCAACGAAATGAACACGAGCAGCACTGGAGTGGGGGCCTTGTCGTCGACGCGTGCCACGACGGTCTTAACGACCTGGTGGGAGGAAAGCTCCAAATTAGGGCAAGGGTCACGGCGCGATGGGGTCGGGTGGCTGGCTGACTACACCGCGAAGCCGTGGATGAGTTAATCGGACCGAGGCGACTCCACCAAGCCGAATTGAAGGCTCGGGTCCGGCGACCATGGCGACAGAGGACCAGGGGAGGGCAGGCATGGCTTGACTCGTCGCTGCCGTGGCGGGACGTGGCTGTCAACTCAGTGCACAATCACGCGCATGCTATAGGCTGCTGGGGAAACAGCCAAACGTGCTCAGGATGGTTGGCCGCATTGCCATAACTCACAAACCGATGGTGGCTTGGCCCTGCGCGCCGCAGTGGATGGCGCCGGTCTGAGGAGGCAGCAGCGCAGCGTCGCTTCGAGCGCGGATGTGAAGGCAATGCAGGCGGGGCAAGCCCACGGCGGCAAGGCAACGTCGCGGGCGGGGCATGTGTCGCCACAACAGGGGCTGGGCAGATGTGCCCATCGCGCCGCACGGTCCCATGCAAGCGAAGCGAGGTGGCGAGCAGAGCATCTAAGCGGACGCGACAATGATGGCGAGCGACCAGCGACGCGCGACGCGAGCGATCTGCGAGGATACGACGCAACGCAGGTAGCGACACGGCGAAGCGGTGGCAGTGGACTGGCTAGGGCAGCGGGCCCACGACGATGGCGGCAGAGCGGCCAGGCCCGCTAGGCATGGCGTGCGCGCGCTTGCGTGAATCGCGTGCTTGGGCGCGGCAGCAGGTGGCATTATTAGCAACAAGCGCCGCGCAGAGAGAGGATCAAGCCATGGCGGTGGTGGCGCGTCTTGAGCGTCGCGTTGGTCGGCGGTCTTGGCGGCGACGCCGAAAAGTCGAACGCACGGTGACCGCGCCCAGACGCTACAACCATCTGGAACGCGTCATGCATGCTTTTTAAAGCGTCCCAAAAATCAAACTCGATGATTCAAATGCCAAACCAGTTTTTTTATACTCAAGAGGGTATGTTAAACTACTGAAACAAGCCCTAATACCACACCATTACTTAACCCAATTCTCCTACAAAAATTACCGAATTTAGCTTCGTCAAAGCGTTTTCCGACTTAGGAAATTCGACTAAGTCTCAAACGGTTTCGCGTCGAATTCGATTTATTCGATACGCTAGCTAGTGAATTCCGTTCTCGACCGCAAGTATTTCATCGTCACCTACGAAGCTTAAACTACAAACTTTATTAAAGTTTCGTATATGCGTTCTATAACATTTTCATTCAATAAAAATTTGTTTAAGACCCTAAGCGATATAACGCGACATGAAATATAACATTCGTTTCGCGTTTTCGATGAACGTTTCGAGTCTCAGAAATTGATTTACGCACTATATTAGATACACTATCACATAAACATGATGCACATACAGTGTTCTAGCAAAAGATAGTAATGTAGGATTAGCTGCTAGTTGGTTTTGATTTTCTTTGTTTCTTTTTTTTTTATTTCTTAAACTTGTCCTAGCTCTTTCCCCTGCCTCTTTTATTAGTAGGGGTAAGGGAAAGAGCTCATAAGTTTAAGAAATCACTGGATCTACCTTTGTACTAATCTGTTTTTATCTTCTCTTAAAAAATCACTGTAGGGGCTCAGGTGCCTCCAGATTCGTAAAAAAAATGTACCATAGGAAGGCATGAGCATGACGATGGACTGATGCAAGTAGTGTTTGGCTTTGGCAGCAATATTAGTCCTGTTTGTTTGGCTTATAAGCCATGGCTGAAAGTACTGTTGGCTGGTTTGGTGTGAGAGAAAAATATTATTCATTGGCTGATAAGCCATGGCTTATAAGTCAAATACGACCAAGCGAACAGGCTGATTGTAGATGCCATTTGAGGCCATATCCTTCCTTAGAAAAATGATATACTATTGTCCAACACACTGCATCTATGCTTGTGCTTGTGTTAAACAAAACGAAGAGGAAAAAGATGAAAAATCGAAGACAGAATCCCTTATCCATATATTAGCATATTGTACATAGGGAACTTGCAATGGAAATCATCACGAGTATACCAAATGACCATCTCCCTGTTTATTTTACACTTCCCTGACTACATGATCATGTAAACCTTAAATGGTGGATAAAAACACATTTCACACTTATAAAAAACACATTTCGTGGGTCTAATTAATTTACTTCAACATAATCATTATATCTTTTCCATGCAAGATTATTGTAATAACTTTATGAATCAAAGTTCTCTTTCATATTACCATATTACCTTTTCAAAAAATAATCACCACATTGCCTCATCTTAAGTGTAGTGAGTAGTGTGGATGCCGCCTTTTGCGGTGGCCCAGAGCATTACTTTGGTAATACACAACTACATAAGTTATCTCAGAACTACTCCAGCCCAGATACGTAGCTATCTCAGGTGCATCAAAATTGAAAAAAAATGAAAAAGTCTTCCTTTCACTAAATAATAATTCGGCTCAGATAAACCAAGAACATAACTATAAAAAATGGCAACCTATGTTAAATATTTAAGAAATGCATGATCGACAATTACAGCATATACAATACAACAGGAAAATGTTACTTACTGAACTGTTGTTCATCGAATACCAACTATCCAATAGAGAAAAGGGGAACGCACAAAATCGAAATTGCAAAAGTTTGACGCCAGATTTGAACAGCAGGTGCCTAGTACAAAAATATATTTTACAGAGATAAGAAAACAACAGGTAAAGTGAGACCATGAAGCAATGGACTGAGCAGGTAACTGATAGCTAGTAAATGGCTAGCATATATGGATGAGTTGTACATAAGCAAATAATCAATCGGCACAGCGTAGGAAAACTGAGCAAACCATTATATTTGCTATAAATATTGGAGACAACTATGTGCCATGCAGGTAGGAATTAGTGGGGAAAAGAGATGCTAGGTCACGTCAGCAATATAATGTACGTGAATATCGAAATTTGCGCTAACAAATCTTTAATATGTGGCTTTAGATTAAGCATGTAGGTAGGAGAGCCTCCAGTCTCTCTCTCTCTCTCTCTTTGAGAGAGGATCCTGACTCCTTGCTTCTAGTCCTTGTGCTGAACTGGGCCGCGTCGCATGTATTGGGCCGGAAGTCCGGAACCGGAGAGGCAACAAGTGGGTCGAAACAGCAAGCCCAAGCACCTGCACGTGGGATCGTAAACGGACGGCGATCCTTCTTCGGACTGCTCTCTGTTGTTGTCGAAGCCAACTGCGATTCTGCAACCACGTCTCTGACGGAAGTCACGGTCTCTCGCGTTCGCTTCGGTCGATTTCTATCCCTGAATCCCGACCGCGACCGGCAACCCCAAACACTAGCGTCCGGTGGCGGTGGCGGTGGCGGCAACTGGGTGAGCGGCCTACGTGCGGGCAGCCGGGCGTGAGGCGGCTTCGCGGCAGGCAACCGGAGCCGGACGTGAGGCCACGAGGGCGGGCGTCGGGCGGGAGCGCGAGGCGCCGTTGCGCTCCACGCCGCAAGAGTGGGAGCTGGCTCCACGGCGCGCGCCCGGCGACCGGTGTGCTGGCGGCTTTTGGGGCGTCCAACGGGCTTTGTTCGGGCGTCCTGCAGAGCATAGACCAATGCCCGGCGCACGCCTTAGTGTAAGTGAAATTGGCTATCTGGGTGATTCCATGTTTTAATTTTTAGATCTCAACCATGAAGACGAAGAGCTTTCAATTATGTGTTATACATTTGATATATATTTTGTAATTACATCTATGCGGTATTATACATACCGAATATTAGGCTTTACATTTCGAATACCCGACCTCAAAGTCCTAGGCCTGTCACTGACTTGTTAATTTTAACGCTTTTTTCTTCCAGCTAATGCCACCATTTAACATGTTAATTTTAACGCTTTTTCTTCCTGCTAATGCCACCATTTAACATTTTAGCTTATTCTTTTACTGTGCCATACAGGCATACAGCTGGGCGAATCATACTAGTATGGCCAGGAACATTTTTTCTTATATAATATAAAAGGGAGGGAAGAGAAGCAGCACTATAAAACAATCTCCCATAAAACATTGCCCTGCCTAACTACTGACGTGGACGAGACCTCAAGTCTGAAGACGAGGACCGAGGAGACAGAGAGAAGGCCCGGCCGCGCCACCCACCGTCGGCTCGACAGTCGCCTCCTCCCTCCTCCTCGAGTTCCCAAATCCAAACCAAGGTAATTCTTGGAGCTCGTCTTTCCCGTTGTCTGCTCTTCCCCGTGCATCCAGCTGCTCCGAAGATCTCTCAGATCTTCTCCTCCTCTGGCCCATCTCTCTCATCTCCATGCATGGATGAACAAGAGACGGAGAGAGACAGAGATGCAAGCATCGAAACTAGGTAGGTGTGGCCACGTGAGGTTCGTCCGTCCTGCTGATCTTCCTCCCACCTTACTTGACCATGGAACCTTTAGAGCTAAAAGGCACCGGGCACTGGTTAGATTAGGCTACTTGTTAATTAACAATTGGCATCGCGATTAGACTAGACCAGTTGATTACTCACAATCAAACAATCAGTATCGAGATGTCAAAGGCAGGCACCTTTAGCGGGATCGATACTTTTCTTTTAATCTATCTATTCAATTCAGTAGCAGCGTAATCAGAAGACGCCACTTGTTTCCCTCGCTTCAACGGCGCTGTCACGGTTTCAGACATGTTTATATTTTCTTCTTTTCACCCTTACTTTTTGATTAAACTAATTATCTGTTTCTGGTCTTCGTTTAAGTATCCTTTCTCGCTCCTACAATTTTTTCGCGTGTGCCATGTGTTCCCGGCAAAGTTCCCTGTCCCTTTCAGGAACTCCGGACGGTTCCCATTTTTCTTTCTTTCATAAAAGTTCCATTTTGATGTTTGGAGAATAGTGACGTACATGTACTGCGAACTATTTGATTTGACTCAAGAAGAAAAAATGTTCGGTTTGTTCGCTGGATGGTTTATGGGTTGATAAGTCCGGCTGGTGCTCGTTTGTTGTGAGAGGAAAATACTGTTGGCTGGCTGATAAGTCCTGTTAAAACCAACAAGCGAGCAGTGAACATTTTTTTCTCCAGTCTCCTCGGTCTTCAGAGCTGTGATGTGATTTGTCCAGATACCTAAAAAACGTACCAAATCCTATCTTTTTGTCCTACTCATTGTTTGGTTCCCATGCTTCCATAATTTATATGGCGTGTGAATTTTAAATGAAGAAAAGAAAGGAAAATTATGGATCATGGATTACTGACTCATGTCATAACATTGACTTTTTGTGCAGGGTTGTTATCTGTCTTTGTAGCCGAAGAAACAATCCTGAAAAAGAATGGAGAGCTCCTCAGCTAGGAGCAATGTTTCTGAGGGGAATCACCTGGGTTATGTGAGAAGCACATCTATGGATTCCACTGGTCCTCCGTTAGCTAATAGGTCTGGCTCAATGTTAAGCAGGAGAAGTAGCAGACAGGGCTCAAGGGGATCCATCAGCCTCTCAAGGGATATGGGGGACTCCATACTGAGCTCGATGAGGCATTCTCTTCAGTCAGCGGATCAATTGCTAGGAGACATCGATAGCTCAGTTCTGGCTCAGCTCATCGAAAGTGGTCGTGTTCTATCACCCGAAGGCAATGTTGATGAGGATACAGCAAGAATCTCTGAGCATCATAAGATTGGCCCTCTTCCAGATGATGCAATAAAGCAAAACAGCAACAAATTTGCATCAGCACCTGTATCTTCAGCGGAGACAAAAGATACTATTTCTAACGTCCTAGCAGATTCATCTACCAAGGTAAAGATAGTAGTTGAGTTGAGCAGCTGCTTATCCATTGATATATTGCTGAAAGGTTGTATTTTATGCTATATGTGCTAACATAACAATGCTTTGGTTTGCCTCTAGGTTGAACCATATAAGCTTTCTCTGAGGCTCGACTATGCTGCTTACATGATCCATTTAGCTGTCTTTGGCTTTTTCGGGGTAACTCTCCAACATCTTGCATGAGGTTCTTTGTGGTAGCTCTTACTTAATCTATGCTGATCTAATATAATGTGGCAACACTTGGTGTTTCATGCTTTTACTAATGGAGGTCCTGGACCATTGAAATTTAGAGAAATCTTACATTGATACTTTTTAGCACATACTGTACTAACTTAGGTGTCTGCCAGCACCAAGTACTGATGTGTGGATGTCTAGATCATTGAAGGATCCGGCAAGATTGCTATTAGAGGATGATTACCTATCTTGCATTATTCCAGTTCCCTTGGACTAATTATGCTTTTAATAACTAATCAGGTATTCACAAGGTATGGGCTCCAAAAGCTGTTTGGCCCAGACTGCTTGGCACTCACCTCAGACCAAAGCCCGCTTTACCCTGACCTTCCATCTAATATGGTATGTGCAATCCTTTTAGTGTTAAAGTTACACCTTGAGTCGTAGAGAAACTACAGGGGATTTTATATGTACTAACTCATGTTGATTGCCAAATTTCTTGGGCCAGCTTGGATCTTTCTTGATGGGCTGGTTTGGTATCATATTCAAGGCTGATATACGATACATGTCTGACCATCTTATCGTCGGAATCACAACTGGATACATGGGAAGCCTTACAACCTTCAGTGGGTGGAACCAGAAAATGGTTGGTTTGTCTTCCAAAGGCCACTGGGTATATGCTATAGCGGGCGTAGTACTAGGTATCTCATCATCATTTTTATGACAAAGTGCAATATGTCCTAAATTAGATATTATCAAACCAAAAATAGGTAGAAAATAATCCTTCTGATGCTAACAACATTGATTCAGGGATGTTCATTGTCAATGAGTCCATCACGATTGGTGCTGAGACGGGTGAGCGCCTACGGAGTTTGATCCTGAAATACATCAGGGAGAAGAGTTTGATAGGTCACAAATATGACTGGGAGCACTGGAGGGTGGATACCAGGACTAAGCAGTTTGTGCTTTTGTCAGTGATGATAATTTTGATGTCTTTCTTTTGGATTTTGAGCATAGTGTTGACTGTAGTAAAGATGCATAGTCTTGCTGACGGTGCTGTCCTTTGGATGGGCTGCTCGGTAGCACCTCCAGGAGTTTGGCTACGCTGGTACCTGGCAAGGCTCAATGGCCAGGGAATTGGCAAGCAGAGATCCTTGAAATGGCTGCCCATTGGGACCCTGGTAGCCAATGTTCTTGCTGCAGGCATCATGGCCATTCTTGCTGTAACCTCCAAAGCGGTATGGCCAAATAATTTTTCATACAAATTCACGATTTGTAGTGGGTATATTGACTCTTCCATACATTAGCCTGTATATCTGATTCGTTTGATTTTTCTTATAGGTACATACAGAGCGATCGTCAACTATTATTAGTGGAATACAGCTTGGCTTCCTTGGTTGCTTGAGCACAGTGTCTACTTTTGCTGCTGAAGTGTATACAATGAGAAGAAGCGGGCAGATTGCCAGGGCCTTTGTTTATGCCGCATCCACTTTCCTGCTTTCTTTTGTGCTGGGAACTCTAGTGTATTCTGTGCCAGTTTGGGAAAAGCATTATAAATGACCTCCTGCAACTTCCAGGTCAACATATTAGCAGATGGCTCAAATGTGCAATCAGAATTTTTCAAAAACATACTCTGTGTTTTTACATGTTGTATTAGTTTTGTCCTAAGTTAAATTGATAGTCAAAGTTAAGATTTAAGAATGTTTAACTTAAGAAAAAAACTAATACGACTTGTAAAAAAATGGAGGGAGTACAAGATCGTGTCCCTGTACTAAGCAAGAACATCAAGATCTGAAAAAGTACAAGATACAGAGCGAAGAGCTCGAAGGTTCACAAATATGGAAGAGAGCACCAAATATGCAATTTAATTGCACAAATATTTGCTGAATGGACCCAGAACCATCTATATACTTGGCTAGGAAAAACAGAGTAAACTCTGCTTAGTAGAATATGTAGTGGTATAGAACAATTTTTGTCTTGGAGAATGGAGTACATGTATGTTCAAAATGAGCGCACATATAGTATCTGTGAACTAAAATGGTATCATTAATGTATGGGATTTGAAATGTACATATATGAATTTGATTAGTGTGGGATTAGCTTCACTTGTATTCTCATGCTGTCTCATGTAAATGTAGGACATCTAGACATGCCTTTTTCTAGTTATTGACCTATTGGCTTAATTGAATAAAACCATTTGCTTTTGACAGTGTGTTGATTCTTTGTTTCAAGTGGCATGTACTCTTGTGAAAAGAAATATTATAAAATGGATGAAAGGATATATTGTTTTTGTGATGTTGAGAAATGTTTGCCAGTGGTACATGCATATACGGTAAGAATTCCAAAGTGTACGTCTTTACATCTAAGAAGGGTATATAGAATATAATTGTTATTGCTCTTAATTTGAGGTTTCCTTTTCTATGATCGTCAGGATGTGGCAGAAAAATATTCGGTGATCAACAATGTAAATACTTTTATCCAGATTCCTGAGCCAGCTGACATGCAATCTGTCGAAGAACAGAACGATCTCCTTAAGGATTAAAGAGTAGCTTTCTCTTTTTTTTGGAGGATCAGTGGCTTGTCACATCTTGTTCCCTTATTCAGAACAAAAGATTTATGCAAATGGTCCAGAAGTATATCATAATTTGCAATCAAAGTGATTATTTGTTTCAAGTACCACAAAAACATAATTATATTCTCTTGCTGTAATGAGAGAAAAGAAAATGAGAATCTGTACAGCATTCCTGAATGGATTCTTGGAATACATACAGCTATAACATGTATATAAAATTATTGCACAAAAAAATTGAAAAGCCTGCATCGTTCTTAAGAAGATTAGTTGGGAGATGATGCAAAATTCCCTGTTCCTTCTGTATGTTAGCATGTGATGTGACAGCACATTGTTCGCTTGAGAAAAGCTGCAAATCTACCTTTTATTCCCCATCAACTGGGAAGACAAACAGCAGGACATCATTCATTTGAGAATATTCCTTGAACAATCCTTACAATGATCTATTTCTTCAATTGTGCCGAACACATCATAATTCCGATGTCCACTTGACCCCCTCATTGAGGTTTCTTTTGGATCAATACAGTCATGGACTCTGCAGGGATGCAGTTGTTGTCGTCTTATCTCTGCTTATTGAAATGAATGGCTCCTGTGCATCGAATAAGCATGACCATCCTTCAACCTCATAAGCCAAACTAAGAACAACCATCCATTCATTCTGGATGGTCCAATCTAGCCAGTTGCTCCTCTACCTTATTCAACAATTCAATGTTCCCATGTATGGTGCAATTCCTAACAAGAACTTCCCAAACTCGTACATTAAAACTAAATGGTGAGCTTTTGATCCATTCAATTACTTTATCATTGGATGATGCATGGCTAACCAAATCAACCATACAAAAATAGTGCTCTTGTCCTGGAACAATCCTGTATCTCTCACTCATCAAATCAAAAAAATTCATCCCTTCTTCAACTAGGCCACAGTGGCAGCAAGCCGTCAAAACCAGAAAGAATGTATTAGCATCAGGCTTCTGTCTTTCATGAATCATCTGAACAAACAATCCAATCGCATCCTGTTCATGACCATGATGACACAGAGCAGACAACATGACATTCCACAACACTGCATTCTTCCTTTCCCTACCTGCTAGGCTGAACACCTCTATGGCACCAGACAAAAAGCTGCATTTTGAATACATGTCAATGATTGAGCTAATGATCATTGCACTTCGATCAAAACCACATCTTAGCAACATTCCATGGATCTGCTGCCCAAGTTTCAGTGAATGCATATTTGCACAAGCACTCAGGCAACAACCCAAGGTGATTTGATCTGGCTGCAAACCTTCCTTCATCAAGTGTTGAAACATATTCAGTGCATCCATTGGCTGCCCATGGCAAACATATCCCTCAATGAGGGCATTCCATGAAAATGCATTCCTCTCTGGCATCTGATCAAAGAGCTGACGAGCGGTAGCCAGTTGGCCATCTTCAGCACAGGAACAAACTACTGTCGTCCACATATGCACATCCTTGATACGCATCTCGTCAAACAGCTTCCTAGCATCATCAACACAATGGCATTTTCTATAAACATCAAGAAGAGAGCTGGCAATTTTCACATCAGACAAGAACCCGAGAACCACCAAATGGCCATGGAATTGCCTGGCAAGCTCCCTATCCATGAGCTGGGCGCCGGCCACAAGGAGCGCCAAGAAGGTGTTATGGCTGTACCCAAGGGAGGGGTACATGTTTCGGAGCTCGGAGTACAGCTCCACAGCTCCCCGCGCTTCGCCGCCACGCCCGAGAGCGAGCATAACAGCGTTGTAAGAGACGAGTTCCCGGTGTAGCATGGAGGCAAAGACCTCAGAAGCGGGTTCTGCGAGTGCCAGGCGCGCGTACCCAGCGAGCATGGCGTTGTAGGAGTGGACCCTGGGGCGGGGCATTTTGGTGAACAGCCGGCGTGCGTCGCGCGGGCGGCCCAGGAGGAAGTTAAGTGAAAGGAGGCGGTCGGCCAGCTGAGTGGAGCAGGGGACGAGGCGCTTGAGGCCCGCGAGGCGGACGTAGAGGAGGAGGCGGCCAGCCAGGGAGGGGAAGGACGGCGCGGCTGGGCGGAGCAGGAGGAGGCTCGCGAGGGAGGTGAGGAGCGGGAACGGCGCGCGCAGGCCGGCGCGAGCGAGGGTGGGCAGAAGGGAGACAGCCGCGGGGGCGTTGCCGGAAGATATACAGCTGTGGAGAGCGGCGAGGAGGCCCGAGTACCGTGGAGGCGAGGCCGGAGGAGACGGCTCGCCGGGGACGGGCATTGGGGTGCGGCGGCCGTGCGGATCGGGAAAGCCAGCAGAGCTCGGGCAGGGCCGCGGCCGCGATGGTGGTTGTTGGATCGTTGCTAGTTCAAATAAACGGACGGCCTTGATGAGTTGATGGACCAATCTAACGGCTATCAATCTGACTCCACGATTCCTAAATCCTGGTCATCTAGTGATGTTCCAACGCGAAGTATCACAAGCACATTCAAATGGGCAAATTGAATTTGGGGTAGCCGTGCCAGTGCCAGGACATTTGTGTTATAGGTTCTATAAAGCTAGGGAAACGCTCTAACCCGAACTTCCGACGCGTCCGAAAATATCAGACGGACTCCAGGCTCATCTGTCCCAAAGACAACCACTAATTTTCTAATTAGTTCTTATTCACACATTTCTCAGCCTCTGCCAGCACTGCCTCCTGCTCTACCTCTTCTTCAAACTCCTCTCATCCTCACTAGGTGAACACCACAACGAGCTCAACCATCCCCATCCTCCTCTCACATTCACCAGGCAGGCACCACGACGAGCTCCTCATCAATGCTCCCATTCCGAGCTACTCTCACCCTCACCACCTAAGCAGTCAAGCGCCTCCCCAGTGGCGGAGCATCACGACGTGTGGGTGGTGCCCGACGAGCTGCGATAACCACGGCTGAGCCCGGCGAGCCATAACACGTGAAGTCGTGCCCCTCAAGGCAAGCGGTGTGGCGAGCTGATCTTCCACCCCGATACATTAGCCTCTCCACATTCGAACTCATGCGTTGCGTTGTTGATGACCTCCACCCTCTTTCTCATCTGGACAGACTACACCCAAGCACTACTTGCTGGCTACTGTAGTTCCCTGCGCTGCGTTGCTGACGACCGCCTCTCTCTCTCATCTGGACAGACTGCACCTGAGCACCGCTTGCTGGCTACCGCAGTACCCCACCAGGTAGGGCCATGGCCACCGGCGATGCCGTGTTTCAAGTGTTTCATCTTGATGTTGGGTATGTTGCAATGGCTATATCCGCATGTTGAAAGGGTATGTTACATGTTGCAAGCTTATGTTACATGTGTTTAAGGTGTTTCAGACGTATGTTTCAAGTGTTTCATCTAGACGTTGCAGAAGTATATCGGATGTTGCATGACATGCATGTTGTAAGTGTATGTTTCAAGTGTTTTAGGTTTTTCATACGTATGTTGCAAGAGTGTTCATCTAGATGTTGCAAAAGTAGATCTGAATGTTGCATATGTTTGCAATGGCTTTCAAGTGTTTTAAGGTATTTTTGCAAGTGTTTCAGCTGTCTCGTATGTTTCAAGTGTTTTATCTGAATGTTGCAAAAATAGATCTGGTGCTGCACATGTTGCAATAGGACCCACCTGCCGCAGCCGCCTACTGCAGCTGCTGGGGTGCCACCGAGCAGGCGCAGACATCCGAGCGGTGCAGGCGATGTCTAGGGCTCTTGCACTACCGATAAAATCTAATGGCATGCTTGCCCGAGATGCGCTCGCCCCCCCCCTCCAAAAAAGAGATGCACTCGTTCCCCCCCCCCCTCATTCTTGAGTTTATATAAACTCGACCAGCGGGGGGTAAGACAGCCCCCCGGCATTATGCTTAAGAAGAAGACCTTCTCACACAGGTCTAGAAAACCCTCGAACCTCTGCCCCACCCATACACAGCGGCACCGCGGCTCCCGTGAGACTGGGCTGGCCTTAGACCTGTGCTTTGGCGTGGGACAGACGAGGAGATTTTTTTCAACGCGCAGATAAACTGCGTCTTCTCCGACCAACAAATCCACTCCCTTGGGGGTTCGAACTCTGACCGGCAGGGTGCAAAGCGCACAGCTAGACCAATTGGTCTAATGTTCGCTTGCCATGAGTTTATATAAACAACTTCATAATTAAATTTTGATATATATATATATATATATATATATATATATATATATATATATATATAGTTTTGGGTTCAAATTATTCAGGGTTTTGAAAACTCCCAATGAATCGTTAAAGGTGGGTTGCACCCCAAAGTACAACTAAGATCCTGTTTGGTGAAGCGCCAGCCACCTATGGCTCCAAACCCTGACTCATTCATGAACCGTAGTTGTATTGTAGTAACGAGTAGTTTTATCCCTTTTTCTCAAAATGGATCAGGAGTCAGTAATTTCAAATTTTTATGGCTTCACCAGCTTCACTTGCGTCTGTGCTTGCGTTAAACTAATAAAACGTCTGTGCTTGCGTATGGCTTTAAACTAATGAATCTACAGTTCTGCTTGCGTTACATCCCTTCTCCTTTTGTAAGGCATGATCAACTTCATAGAAAAATTTAGGCGAAATAGCCACCTTTGTCCCTAAACTATTGCCGGAGGCTCACTTTGGTCTCTCAACTTTCAAAACGCCCAGTTTAGTCCTTAAACAATCAATCTGCGGGTCGATCTTGTCCATCCCCATCAAGTAATCGCCACGTGCCCAGGACTACATGCCAAAAATCATTGCTGCCCCTCGCCCATCCTTTTGGAAGCCGCCTAGGCTTCACGGCGTCCCGTCCACCGTTTCCTCCCCGTTTCCCCTCTTCTCTCGATCTCGTCCATCCGACACCTCAAGTTCCGCGAGAGGAGCCGCCCAGTCTCACGGGAGGAAGAGCCGCGAGAGGAGCAAAGCAGTGTGGGACAGGCGCAGCGTTGGAAGGGGGTGAGGCGCGCCCTTCTGCTGGTGGAGGCGGACACCTGCTCATACGCGACCACGACGCGGGAAGAGGAATGGACGTGCTCCACGGTAAGATGAAAGTGGCATCTAGCTGGTTTTGCGATTTGATTTGTTTTCCTGGTAGAATGTTTCAATTTGACCATATAGTGGATCTTTAGGGCTGCAAAACAATGTCTGAATCTGAGGTACTGTAAGTTCGATTTCATTTTAATGGGGAATTTGTTCTTGATGCGTCCAAGATGTTGTATTGCAATGGGGATTCTGGGGTGTCCCACATAGAGAAGGACAAGATATCTATCCCTGAATTTGAAGGCTACCTATTGGATAACACAACTTTTACTAGATCTGATAGGATGTACCGGTTGCCATACAATGCAGATTTGAATAGTGGAATGAAGTCACTTGGACGTGGAGCAGTAGCGGGACAAAGCAGCTCTTCTCAGAAAAAAACATCAACACGTCTGGTGCATTCAAAGAAAAAGATGTAATTTGAAGGCAATAATATTAATGCCTTTGTATCACGCAATCCTTAGTTTGTGAACACTTAGAATTTGTTAGGCGTTTTTTATGTAAAAAACCTGAGCATCAGACATGAGACATGACAGACATGTTAAATTTGTTTCTGGACATGAGATATGACAGACATGTTAAATTTGTTTCTGCATCCATTCCAATGGTTACACAATGAACCATAGGCCACAAGCAATTACAATGCTAAAAACAATTAAGATTACAATGCAATCTTGTTGCTCTCTAATTGTTCGTTTCAATTTACAAATTTCTTGTTTCGCTCTCTGTCGATCAGCATACATATCATCCCATTATTCAGCTGATTGTTGGTACAGCTCTAACATACTGTGCCTCATTGAAACTAAGTCTTGAATCACCTTTTTTGCTCTACCTTCAAATTCTTCATCTATCCAATACTGGAAAGCACAGGGTTCCTCAACTTGCGCCTGCCCCACACTGCTCTGCTCCTCTCGCGGCTCTTCCTCCCATGAGACTGGGCGGCTCCTCTCGCGGAACCTAAGGCGCCGGATGGACGAGATCGAGAGAAGAGGGGAACGGGAGGAAACGGTGGACGGAGACGTCGTGAAGCCTGGGCGGCTTCCAAAAGGATGGGCAAGGGGCAGCAATGACTTTTAGCATATAGTCCTGAACATGTGGCGATTACTTGATGGGGATGGACAAGATCGACCCGCAAATCAATTATTTAAGGATTAAACTGGACGTTTTGAAAGTTGAGGGACCAAAGTGAGCCTCCGGCAATAGTTTGGGGACGAAGATGGCTATTTCGCCAAAAATTTATGTGCAATTTCAGATAATTTACAGAGGCGCATTACGATCCCAATACAACGAAGAAAAAATAGATTATCCCTGAAACCGAGGGAATGAGGAATAAGATTGATTGCGAACCAGAGAGATTCCTTTGTTAGTGCTCATATGCGAATTTCAGCAGCTGCTTCACACGATTCTGTACCTGCAACATGTCCAGATTACTGCTGTATTCGCTGAGATCATGGGGCGCGCCACCATAACAACTCATTTGCAATATGCTAAACTACATTGAAGCGACTTCCTATGCTTCAGAAGTCAGAACCAGTACATTGACAGCTGACGGAGATGAAGACTTGCCTCGTCCACAATGCTTCAATTGGGTTAACCGAACATAGGTACCACGAAAGCGTAAAAGCAAGTTTTATAGAACGACGATTAGACCCGCTATGTTGTATGGAGTACAACGTTGGCCTACAAAAAGACGACATGTCCAACAACTAAGTGTCACGGAAATGCGTATTTTACGCTGCATTTGTGGTCACACAAGGATAAACCAAGTTCGGAACGATAATATACGTGCGTATTTTGCGCTGCATTTGTGGTCACACAAGGATAGACCGAGTTCGGAACGATAATATACATGACTGTCCAGGGATAGCACCAATTGAAGAAAGCTTGTCCAACACCAGTTGAGGTGGTTTAACCATGTCCAAAGGAGACCTTCAGAGGCACCCGTGCATTGTGGAGTTATAAGTCAAGATATCAATGTGAGGAGAGGTAAAGGAAGACCAAAGCTGACAAAAGGGAGGCAATAAAAAAAGATTTGAAAGATTAGGACATACCTAGATATCTTTGTTTTGATAGGAGTGCTTAGAAAGCATATATTGATGTGCCTGAACCGTGACTATGGTTTATGTTGGGTTTCAACTCTAGCCTACTCCAGCTTGCTTGTGACTAAAAGGCTTTGTTGTTTGTTGTTATTGTTGTTAGGGAACAAGGCTTCAACAATAAAATACCAGGTGGTCAACAAATTTCATCAGCAAATATAATGTTGAATATGGACTGGACTGCAAAATAAAGAAAACAGATTGTAACACTCAATCATGTAATTAGACAGATGAAAAAAATGGAATCATTGAAAGTATAACCAGACAAGCTATTTTTTATTCTTTTTTTTCATTCTGCACCTTCATCTTTTGGAATGTTTGGCTGGTCTACAAAGAGTTGACGTAGTACAGCAGTGTCACTGGAACTGCAAATGAAAAGATCACCATGATTGCTCTTGCTAATAAAATACCAACGAAAATGTATGAATTGCATGTGGTCTAAATACTAAATTAAGAAGAAAAAAAAGCATCACTATCACCTATAAGAAACTCGACAGAGAATGAATTCCAGAAAGGACAAATCAATGAGTGTTTAAGAAAACCTGAATGGCAAAACCATTGAACTTGCCTGCTCTTCCAAGTCAGCAAGGAGATAATTGATTATTTTAGTGTAACCCTGTCCAATGGCAACCAGGATAAGTTCACAGCAAAATAAAAGGAGGACAGATTTTACTGCAGCAAAGCTAAGATTAGATGAACATGTGCTGTCACTCCTGTGAGAGTAGTGCCAGGACATATGTCTGTGACGTCTTAAAATATCAGTATAATGGAAGAAGATAAATCATGTCTGAATTGGAGGATTAGCATACAACGATTAGAAGTTGGGTGCAGCTCTATTATCAACTGAGAATATTTTAAACCAACATGAACTGAACTTCTTAGTCGCATTTATTGATATGGTTGGATTGAATCATAAGAAATCTGGTCAAGAAAAATGATCTTGTGGAAACACAACTCAAGAAGCACCAACATAACAATAGCATAGTTATATTAAGACCAAATGCAAGCTATAAATTGGAAGGGGCCTAAGCATAATTCCATTCTTACTCTGCCTGGTGCATCTCACATAACGTTTGAAATCCATCCAAGCATTCTGCAATCGTTGGCAAAATTCCCACTGTAACTGCATCTGTTTTGCCATGAGTGCTGACCCACCTCTCACCATCTGCTTGGTATCACGCAGTGCCTTATTTAAAGCTTTCACAATGCCATTGAACTTCTCCCTAAATAATTGGCAGCGTTGTTGTCAGACCAACTTGAATTAAAATTTTCCCTTTGTTTGTTCACACCAAAATTGAAGGAAACTGAAAATGTAAAAGTAAAGTAGCTTACAGTGTCTCCCTAGCATTAACGACAATGAGCTCCAGAACCTCCATATGGTTCCCCATGAGGTCCTCTCTGATGTTGGGCACACCTCCAAGGGCCTTTATCAAATGACACAAGCAATCAAACTTAGGTTCCTCTACATAGTTGAGAAGCTAAAATGACAACAGTACAACACAACCACATGCCACTGCAAGTTATAAATTTTTCACAGAATTCTCAAAGATACAAGCAAGTAGCAACTTGCCGTCTTATGCGAATAGCAAAACTGCAGACCACCAGTAGTTAACAGAATAACCAAGGATTCTATGAAGCCCCAAAATTTGCTATTGCAATCTCAGAAAAGTGCTGCACAACAATTACGGAAGAACAGTCTCAAACTGCATCATGGTTGTTAAACCTTGAGCTGGCAAACTGGCTGTCACGAGTTGGAACATGGGACTGCACGAGAGGATGATCCAAGAAGGTACCTGAAGGCGAGAGATGACCGCGCCGGCATTGGAGAAGTAGGAAAGGAGGCAAGTGTTTAGGTCATCCCACTGGTCCATCTCCTCCTATGCCTTCCTCACACGCTGCTGCACCTTCCGCACCACCGCCTCCATCTAGTTGTTTGCTTTTTGTTCGGCTTTCACTGTCCCCCAATGGATTCTTGAAGCCTATGGCATAGATGCCCAGCTCCCCTCTGGACTATGGGAGCCTCGCGGAAGTGTGTCAAAGGGGATAGAACTGGAGACAAGTTGCAACACAGGATTTCAGTGCAGAGCATGATTAGCCAATTCTCCAATATACAATTCGGTATCCAATACACAACTTGGTAACACAACTACAAAATTTGCCATGCAATTCAGTAGAAAAGTATAAAATAACTATGATAAAATTCTGAAAATAACAATGTCATAGGAGCGAACTATTCTGACAATAGTGCTAACATAGATCTCCTCCCTACAGGTATGAACCTAGACGCCAGCATGCCCCTAGACACACAGGATTATTTCCAACAGATGATCAATGAGTGAGACTGAGAGATGCATCGGTGGAACCACTGTGCTTTACCTAATAAGCAACTAAACAATAATTAAACATTTTACATGGTGGAATATTTTTTCTATCAACTAAAACCTTTTATGGAACAAAATTGTCCTACTAGGACTAGAACAACTATTTGTTTTATGAGAAGGAAAACACATTTGCGAAGAGGAAAGAATATTCTAGAGGACGAACAAAAAATGTCCTAGTGTGAACGGATGTGGCTGCTTGATGCTGCAAGCTGTATATACGATGCATAAATATAGGGCCAATGGCAAACCGAAGAATTGTTCAAAACTAGGGCCACTTCCAAGTAGCAAAAGCTACCTTATACATCACAAATAGAAAATAGATAAAATGAAGGAAAATTTTACCCCTTATCTGTCACACATAGAGAAAGAGCTAAAGGGAAGAAAAAATTTCTAATTGATATGATGCTTGAACTATATGCTTAATAGTGCACTAAAATTGTCAAGAACATTACATATAAGATGCCACGGTCTTGGTCCTCTTCATTGTAAATATAATGTGTAGATTTAGATTGATGATTGTACCTACAATTCTCAATTCAACTTAATAGATGCTACTACAAATGATTGGAATTGGAAATTGGAGTAGTCGAGTAGTAGAGAGAAATACCTCAAATTGGATCTGGAGCAGCCGAGCAGGCGTACTCTCCTAGCACTGAGGCTGGGCTGCCGGAGAACGGAGGGGTGCTGCCGTGCACCGTGCTCGCGTGCTGCGGCCTACGGGTTACGGCCTGCGGGCTGTGGCGCAACCACACAAGACATCCGGGGCAGCGCGTTTCTTCTCATGCCTGAACCCTGCCGCGGCGGCTGTGCCGCCGGCCTGCTCTCCACGTAAGGGCTAGCAGTAGCAGCCGATCGCCCCGCTGGCGAGCAGAGCTGCGGACAGCCGAGTGCTGAGTGCGTCAGGGGCTCAGGGCGGACAGATTCGTCGGATGCAGCACTCCGGTAGCCGGCGAGCAGTGGGCGGCGGCGGATCGATGCGGATGCGCCGGGGGTCGGGCGCCGGGCGCTGTCGCGTGGAACGAGAATAGACTAACAACTACTCCGTAATTAAGTTATTGTAATAAAACCAAAGTAAAAAACAAATATGAAAAGAAGATTCTAATAGTGACCAAATTAAATGGGCGAGAAAGCTCATGAAAATTTTAGCAAAAAAAATATGAATAGTATTCATCTTCGTCAGCCTCTCCCCTCTATAAAAGGAGATGGAGGATGGCCGAAAGACATCATCCTATAACATAAGTGTATACACTTCATGTATCGAAACAAATCTAGAAATAAAAGGCTTATTTCCTCTCTCAGTTCTAGTTTTTGTTCCTGCATCTGTTCAATCCAACTAGTTTATCAATAATTATAACTTTTTCTATAAATCTAGATATACATTACGTCAAGATACATAATAAGATATGTAAACATCTCTTGAGTACCATCGTGATAATACATAATACACCTCGTAAATACTATGAGAACAGCCGTGTTATATTCTCTCACAACGAAAAAGAGTAAAATGTGGACATTGGTTTCGTGCAACAAACCATCGCCTCGTCGGTCTGCCTTCCCGTGATCCCCTGCCACTCGCCGCACGACGGTGAGTCCATGAAGCGCAAGGGAGGGGAAAAAAAAAAAAAAAAGGCAACACAATAAGGGCAAGGAATTTTGCCTTCCTACAATCCTACTTCGCCCTCGTCTGATCGGCCGCACTCCTCATGCGGTGGATTTGGCCTTACTTTTCGATCCCTCTTTCCAGTGCCGTCACCACCGTACGTGAAGTCCCTGCATCGTAGCAACTGCGTCGACTAGTGCTGTCAGGCTACGCCCCCGCCACCAGTCCGCGTCCTCGCACCACCGTCACAGATACCTCGCACCGGACGTCGCGCGCCACCCACCATTGGCGCCGCCCTCGCCCTCGCCTTGCGGTACGTGGAGCCTGCAACAGATCGACGATCGTGGTGCACCCCACACCCACTGTACAATCGAGCAGCAACAGATCGACGATCCTCACCACCTTTACTTCCTCCTCACCGCGCCACCTGTCTAGGTTCTCCCTCCCTCCCTCCCTCCCTACTGTTCATAATCCTCAAGGGCCTACTATTCATGATCCGGCATGCGCACGAGAGTGTGGCCAGCGTACTTGGTCTAGTCGAATCATCGTTCTGTCGGGAATTAGTAGGGTTTCTCTAACTCTTGACCTTGGCTCTCCTTGCTCTGTGCGATCCTCTCGTGCCTTTGTTTTGCGTTGCGTGCCTGCACTTTGGCAAAAAAAAACAGAATCCAAAAAATATCTAATTACATGTGTGTTGTGCCGTAGTTAGAAATCAGTTACTGCCTAACTGCTTGTGGACTGCTGAACGCTTTCACTGAATACGTACGCTGTTGCCAAGGCCAATGAGAGATCAGTCCAAATGATAAGCTCATAGCTTTGTTGCGTGTTGTGGCCCTCAGTTAGTCAGGTTGGCTGTTGCTCAACCATGATTGTATGAACTATACAGTGGTTGCCAAGTAATCATCAAATTTAAACATGTGTTGTATTACATGAGTTCGCTAATCATCAATATTACATGAGTTCACACATAGCATGAACAGTTAGAATATAAAATTCCCAAGTTTTATTATGAACAAACAAAAACATAAGCAGGTGTGTGTGCTTTAAACTAATCATAGTATAGATAATCATTGTTTTGAATTAATTGGTTCTATTCTGTAAACATGAATTCAACATAGTTTGAAAGATACTCTTTGCTTTCTCTTCAATTCTGGTTGCTATTGAGGAATTTGTACTGCATATGCAGCTAAGTTGTGGCTCCCTCGGATCAAGGCTTTCAGGCTTTTAAATCTCCACTCCTACAGGTGTGTGTGCTATTTGTTCTCATTCCTATCTAAATATTTTTTGTTGGCACGTGCAAAGTATATGAATTATGTCATCACATGGTACAGTTAACATCCGCATACTATTTATTTGGAATATCTCATTCAAGGCCTTAAAAACATATAATATTTGCTGTGGAAGTTCTGCTCATGAATTCAAGATGTTGCAACTTTTCACAGTGCAATTTTAGGTAACTTATAAAGCTCACTGGATAAAGAATGGCATTCGAGGAGGTTTTGAAGACATTAGAATGTCATACCTATCGATTTCAACCAGAGACCTAAGTTTCCTTCCAGTAGGAGAGGTATAGTATTTGAAGGCAAATAGAAGAGGGTTACACAAACATATTAAGTTCAGAAAATGTAGTAAAAAATGTGCAACTTTGTATGTCCCACAGGTCAATAATTTTATTCACGATGCTGCAGTCGTGCATGTCTAAATTTTTTCAAGATCCATGATATTTTGGAGAACATTTTGGAAAAAATCATAATGTTCCGACCAAAATGCATAGCACACTCGTATAAGCAGTTATGTTTTATGTTATTTTCTCTGTCATTAATGACAATTTGAAAGGAAAGATGACAGCCATAAAAAGTGGAACCAAATTGTGTTGTGTAGGATCTCTGGTTAGCCTAGAGGAGGGGTGAATAGGCCTGTTAAAACAAAACTTGAACTTTTGTCAAATTCAATCCGCGGCACTGCCACTCTATGCTCACGGCACTGCCGCTATGCGGCATTGCTGAGCTAGAACAGCGGCACTGCCGCACCTGCTGACAACTTTGAGATAAAATTTAAAATCAGTGAAAGAAAACTTGAATCCAAGAATTTACTGAGGTCCCTACATGTGTGTAGAATACAGATCGACAACGAGAAATGGTAGGAACACTACACACAAGTAGATCGACCACGAACCCTAGAAATCACCTCAACAACAATATGAATCACAAGAATGTAAAGCAAGTACACGATGACACAATGATTTATCCCATGGTTCAGGTCGCCACTAAGGCTTGCCTAAGTCCACGTTGTTGAGGTTAGCCACTAAGGCTTAGGACTTTCCAACCCTTCCTTGTTCTCAAGTCAAGAGACTTAACTCTTGAGATGAGGGGTGAGTTTACTAACTGCAAGAGTTGGTTACAAACCTCCCGGAGCTACCACAAGAGTTGACAAGCTCCACAGGTGATGCCCTAGTCGGCTAGGAGCCAAGCTCCAAGAGTAACAAACACAACCGCTGGCCAAAACGTAAACCAAGTGCTCTTTAGAGTTTGAAAATCAGTGGATCTACTCTCTAATCGAGTTTGGCACCTTTTTCTCTTAAGGATTGATGGAAAAATCAATGAAAAAGCTTGGGAGCTCAAGGTCACCAATGGAGGAGAGAGAGAAGAGCACTTTTCAGCTTCTGCACGAACTGAACGGTTGAGTGAAGAAGAGAGACGTTGGAGGAGAAAGAAAAAGTACAAATATCCCCTGCTCCCAATGGTCACTTAAGTCATGGCAGTGCCGCATAGTGGCAGTGCCTCTCTTTAGGTGCGGCACTGCCGCACCAGGCAAGACAGTAAAGGTAAAGAATAAAGTGCTAGCTATCTTGGCTAAGTAACTGAGGATGTAAGTAATAGATTAAGCACTTGGTAGCACACTTTTAGTTTAAGCAATGTGTCCTCCTTTATAGTACGACTTTCCTATACTTAAATTTAAAATATAAAATGAAATTAAACCTCCTTTGAGTTTGAAGCCGTCAACATTTGTAATTGGGGGCTCCTCCATTTCGTGTAACATCCTCAAATATTGATTCCCTACTTGTCTTCTCGATAAATTTCATTAGTCCTCTAATTGCGTGGTCATTATCACCAAAACCCACAGTTAGGGCTTGATTGCACTTTCAATCTCTCCCTTTTTGGTGATTGATGACAATCCAATTAGAACTTATAAAAGATGTGAAATAAATACTGAGATTTTCGAGCTATGGGTGTAGAGCCTCCCCTAAATATGTGAATGGAGCATTGAATTCTTAAATTGGCATAAGAAGCCAAGATTCACATTTTAGTGAAAGTGATGGGGCTCCCCTACATCCATGCTGCTGTGGCATGCTACGCACTATGTCAAATATATAAACGTGATGCAAATGACAGTTCATGCACAATAAGATAGTGTGAGCAACATGTGATAAAATAGCTTAGGGTGTGGCACTACACGCCCCATAGCCATAGCAATGCCATTGAGTATGTGATCTAGGTGGAGAAGATCAAGACAAGACTTGGCTTGATGGACCGTGCAGTGATGGACCGCCACACTTGCTGTAATAGCATAGGTAAAAACATGCACCACACAATATGTAATACTCATATAAAAGAACATTCTAGCACAGTTATATGACAAGCTACAACACAGATCGATACATGTCCATATCTCACACATATAGAGTACATAGGTAGCATCACAAATAGAGTTTTGAGTGACTCTCAAACTCTCAACCTAGCGATACTCTCAACGGATAAGAACATGAAGCTCGGATAAGAACATGAAGCTCCTGCTGCAGCAACCTCTATGGCGTCGAAAAGTTGTTGACCCCTCTAATTTTCTTTCCCTTTGGCATAAAGCACCAAAAAAGAAGAAAAGAAGAAAAACCAACAAACTCACTCCTCATCTTCTTGGATACCCTTTCAATTGACATCATCTCCACCAGTAGCCCTACTACCACCTGCAGCAACACCATGATCGCCATCATCATCGTCGTCGTCATCATCATATGAGGACACCACCGCCCTCCCTTGACGATGGGTGGTCAAAGTGTAGCGCTGGTGTCTAGTGCTCCTCCTCAAGGACTACAAGGTCGAGGCCAAGGTCACATGAGGCTCAAGATCCGGTTGCACCTACTGCTCCTCCTCCTCCTCCTCCTCCTCCTCCTCTGACTCCATGTTAGAAAGGCTGGGGAGGTTGTTAAACCTCGGCGGTGACTCAGCTGGAGGAAGGGGTGGCAGCCCTACTCGCTCTCTAGCCTCTCGGTTGGCTTCACAGTTCTCCAACCGGTCCTCATATGTGGTCCTTGATGCATAGGTGCAAGTGATGAAAATGGCCTTGACCCATTTCCAAACTTCTCCATCTTCTTACCTTTGCGGGACCTAGAGCGGGAGGACTCGGGCACGTCCTCAACTGAAGGAGAGCGTCTCACTGCCTTGCTAGCACCTGAGGCTTGGGTCTTCTTAATCTTGTAGACGGTGTGGAGACCATCTTTGTCAAACTTGTAGCCCGTGACCCTCTCAATCATGAACATGAGATAGGGGGCGTAGGGCAGCCCCTTTCTCCCATTATCCATGGTAATCCTTAGCTCATGCCACATGAAGCGAGGGACATTGAACCTATCACCTCTAGGAGCAAACCTAGCAAGCACATTTCTAACATAGCCATTAAGATCTAAAGCTGCTCCATCCTTGGGATTGATGGTGTGCCTGATTAGGTTGTTCAAGATGTAATAGTAGCTTTGCAAGCCACTAACTCGACCATCTGCTCCTCTCCTGTCAATCCACATGTATGCAATGTCATGGATCTCTGGCGTAGCCTCATCATGGATATAAGTGAAGCCCCGTTCCTCCTCACCAAAACCAAGGATCCGGCTGAAAGTCACAAAATCAATATGGTAATGCCGTCCCTCAGTCATCCAGTATATCTCATCGGTATAGATGTCATAGAAGAAGGTAGCATGGAATTGGGCTAGCACTTCCTCATTTCAATTGTACTAGAAGCTCGTGATGTCAGTGAGGCCAAAGAGCTCACAAACCTTGATCACCTTGTTGAATTTAGGGTCATCCTTCTCCTTGATCTCCTCTCAGTCAACATATTGCATCTTGACAATCTTGGACTTCCTTGAGTTGAAGATCACTGAGGCATAGAAGTTGGAATAAAACTCATTCTAGAATCTATAGTCAACCTCCAAATCCTTTGCTACTCATAAGGATTGTTCTCACGTGCTTCTTCGACCATCTTCTGCTTTCTCGCATAATTGAGCATGGGATGAGCACGGGTATCATTGGGATGCCTCATAATCACCTCCTCGGAATAATCTATGATATAATCTCTGTCAAATTCCTCAAGGTGAGGAGTGTTTGGGCAAACACTAGAAGGAATGGTGCGACTAGCCCTCTCCAAGTTCTCCTCTTCCTAGATCATCTGATCCCTCCTCCCCCTATCTCTTGGGTCTCCTCTAGCTGCTGCCAGCTGTGTCCTCCCACGGCCATGGCGAGGAGTAGGCTTGTCACGTGGCTCCATCATCTTCACCCCCAGAGGCCATCTATGCAAAAACATAGACCAAAATGAGAACTGTACAAATGGAGAGTAGAAGTTACCCTATAAAGCAAGTTAAGTAATCAAGAAGAGTCAAAGTGAAAGTGAGGAAAGTAACTGATATGGTACTGCCCCTAGACATGAAGCACTGCCACGCCTAGGAGCGGCACTGCCGCACCAGCTGTTTCACTAAGACTGCATTTCGCTTCTTCTTGTCTACTTAACTTACTTCATAATTTAACTCCCAGCCCATTATACAATCTCAACAAGTATAAACACATCTATGTCATCGATTCATCTAGATATGATTGAAAGGACCCTACTAATCATGAATCTTGACTTTGGGAGCTGAGTGAAATAGATAAAGTGAGTTAACCATCGAACCAAGTGTTGAGCACTGCCAACTTTTCAACAGAGGTGTGGCACTGCCGTGCTAAGGGCGCGGCACTGCCGCAGCAGTTAATTTTGGCTCCAAGATTGAATAACGATTTCTAACTCAATCAATCCCCAAAGCACTATCCAAACTACTATCTGCCTTCCAATCAACCATCCAAGACAACTAGAATTGATACATTGCATAGATCGAGAAGGAATAGGGTTTTACCTTTGGTTCTCATGGATTGGGGAGGAAAGATATGAAACGGCTCCACCCAAGAGCTTCAGCGGCCACCGGCAATGAGAGAGAAGGCCGGTGGTCGGTGCAGCACTGCCGGAAGGCAACGACATGACTGGGCGATGGTGCAGCGACGCAAGGGAGAGAGCGAGCGTGCAACATCGACGCCTGGGTGAAAAGGGAGGGAGAGAGTTACCCTAGGACTGGAAGGGATAAGAAGAAAGATGGGCCCCCATGGTAACTGGTCGTTGTGGGCCAAATTCCAATTGGAATTCAAAATGCGGCACGGCCGCTTGCCACACGTGACACTACCACAGCGCGGCACTACCGCAGGGAAGGCGTGGCATAGCTGCACTCCCCAGAACAACAAGATTTAGCTACTAACTAAATAGCTCTATATATAGGATATGGACTATGGGGGGTACGACCCCGGATACCCATGACAGACCACATGGGCTGCGCCTCCAGGGGTGGCCTAGCCCACAATATGAAGCCTTGCGGAGCACGGCGCTGCTTGACGCGCCCCGCAAGACACTGGGAAGATATCCTAAAGATACTATGAGATCTATTAGGATACGTCCGATCCCAGGATTCTTGTAATCTGTTATTACTTTCTGGTTATCTCCTAGATCTAACCGACTTGTAACCCTGCACCTAGACTATATAAGGCAGGTAGGGACCCCCTCAAAACACACGCAATATTATACGATAGCCAATACAATCCAATAGACCATAGGAGTAGGGTATTACGTCATGTTGATGGCCTGAACATGTCTAACTCTTATGTCTCTGTTGCCTTCTTGTTCTTGATTACACGCATCTCTGCCGACAAATCTACCTTTGTGGGATACCCCTCGGAGGACTACCGATGATATTCTGTCGACAGTTGGCGTGCTAGGTAGGGGTGTGCGTGTTGTTTCCATGTCGAACAAGATGGTACATTTTGTAGGCTCTTCGTCCCTCCCACAGCCTGGCCAGATCTTCATGGTTGGATCGATCTCCTAGATCATCAATGCTGATGGAGTCGGAGAGCTCATCGAGCCGGTGCAGATCGATACTACGCGCCGATCACCTCAACACCTACGACTATAGATCCGATCTTGGAACCACCTCCAGGTCGTCTTCACCGATAATTCACCGCCCGCTCCCCCGCTACCCGAGGAGACAGATCAACAATGACGATCTGATCGCATCCATTGATTAGGTTGGCTAGAAGCTCGCTGATTGACTCTCCATCATAGAATCAGCTCTGACCACTCTGGTTCAGCGCCGCCCACCCTCCTATTCAGATCTATCGGAGGCTGATTATGAAACTCCAGGGGTTACGGCCCTACCCTTTGGGCTCACCAGCGCCATCGCCGCCTATCAAGATGCCCTAAGGGGCAAATTCATTGACTAGGTGGGAGATATCCATCCTCTTGCCAACCAGATCACCGACCAGCTCTCGCCGACTATCAACATGCTACACGTCGGTCGACGCCCCGAAGCATCCCTCCAAACATCCCTCCAAACCATCCTAGAGGAAAATCTAGACTCCGAGTCCTAGGGCTCTATGGAGACCGTTGCTGAAATGACCACCGTACAACCTCCTTTCCCGCCCTTCCGTGGAGGCAGAATTTTCAATGTCAGCGTCGATAGCCCCTCATAGGATGGGAAAACCGAGGAGGACCGCGCCACCATGTCAACAGGAATGTCAACCGTGCGTAGCGCCAAGCAATTGAGGCTGCTCGCAACGATCAGCTCGACTTATAGGGAAGGCCACACCCACTCCAATGCAACCTCGACAATGAATTTGTCCATGTTGATGGCCACGACGTCTACAAGACCCCAAGCGCCAACTTGGCTGTGGCCGTCAATGAGCTCACCCGGCTTCTGCAAACACCAGAGGTCGCTAAGGTCACTGCCATGCTTAAAGCGGCGCACTACTAGGTCAACGAGATCTGCCAGGATCAGAGACCTTCATATTCGACTAGCTCAATTCACTGATCCACTGCGCCAAGATCTAATTGCCGCCCCAGTAGAAGCCGCTTTGCCAACCAGCATCGTGATGATGCACAACCCCTCTAGGGGGGAGCTAGGGGGCACCACATCGACTACCCTCGCCAATACGACCAAGAAGTTGACCAAGACGTTCGAGCGCACCTCAACAACCTCCGGGACGCACGACATCAAATCGACGGGCGCCGTTTCTCTTGCCATGAAGAGGAAGTACGCTGGTGTCAAGAGTACGAGCAAGAGTTCGGTGACCCGAATGTAGCCCTCCAGCCACTCAACGCCAATAACGCCGCAGATCACGACAGAGATGATCCCGAAGGGCCCTGAGTGTTCACAAGGGCACTTCGAACACTCTAGTGGCCCCGTGGTTTCAAAATCACCGGGGTCGAGCCCTACGAGGGACGGATGAACCCCACACAGTGGCTATAGGCTTATGCCACTGTTGTGCGCGCCGTCAGGGGAGATACCAGCATCATGGTGAACTATCTTCCCATCATGCTCACTCTGACTACGATGAACTGGTTCACAAGCCTCTCCTCGAAATCCATCGGATCTTAGGAAGAGCTAAAGAAGGTCTTCACCGACAACTACATGGCTACGTGTACTCGACTGGGCACCAAGCATGATCTGAACCGCATCTACCAGAAGCCGCCCGAGCTCCTCCGTAGCAACATCAGACGCTTTTCCAAGACGAGGAATTCTATTCCTAACATCATGGAAGCTGAGGTCATCACCGCCTTTGTCTGAGGACTCCATCACCGCAACCTCCGCTCCAAGTTCAATCGCAAGCCGCCAAAGGGGATTGGCGAGATGATTACGACCGCCGATCAGTACGCCGATGCCAAAGAGGCCAAAGTGCACTTTAATGAGGATGCGGGCACTCACCGCCTAACTCGCCACAGCGATGAGCGTCCCAACGACCGACGTCACAGCGACCACTGCTACGACGACCGCAGTCACCATTGGGACCATGGCCGTGATCGGCCAGAAGGGTCCAAATCTGGTCAGTATCGCCGCCGCTGACCAGACCACATCGTCGCCGCTGTTGACAAACCTCGCGCCAAGCGCAAATATGATGAGCAGTACAAGAAGATTCTTGAAGGCCCGTGCCCTCTCCACAAGAACAGTAAGCACAAGATGAAGGACTGCCTCGGTTTGGCTAAGGAGTTCTAGGCTAAAAAGCTAGACGACGACAATGATAGAGCCAGAGGCCGCTGACCACCTGGGGACAACAACAATGCCTTCTAGGACCATAACAAAGTGGTCGCCACCATCTTCGGGGGCCTCACCGCTGCCAAGAGCAGAAGAGATCGGAAGCTCATCGCCCATCAGGTGCTCGCCGTCAACACAGAAGACGCCATCGCCAACCCCACCTATCGCCCCTGGTCCGAGGTCCTCGTCACCTTCAGTAGGGCCGACCAGTGGCATTCCCCCTTGTTCTTGATGCAACCGTCTAGAAAGTGCTTTTTAGGAAACTACTCATCGATGGCAGAAGCGCTCTGAACCTCCTCTTTGCCAGAGCCCTAAAGGAGCTAAGCCTTGGAATAGGAGACCTCACACCCTCCGATTCCTCCTTCTGTGGTGTGGTACCTGGTAGGACATCCAAACCGCTTGGAGAGATCACCCTCCCGGTACAATTTGGCACGGCTAGCAACTACCGCATCGAGCACATCAACTTGTACGTCACCGACTTCAACACCGCCTACCACGCCATACTTGGTCGGCCAGCTCTGGCCAAGTTCATGGCCATACCGTACTATGCCTATCTGGTGCTGAGGATGCCTTCGCCTGTAGGAGTCCTGGCCTTGCGGGCCAACCTCTCCATCGCCTACGCCTGCGAGACAGAGAGTCTCGCCCTCGCTGAAGCCACCAACCTCTCCATCCAGATGGCTAGCGTGGTCACTGATGCCAAGATGGTGCCCGCCAAAGACCTAAAGATCCCATCGCTTTAGTCTCCTCGCGCCTCCGCTAAGTCTAATGAAACAAAGGAAGTCAGCCTCGGACTCGATGACCCCTCCAAGACCGTGAAGATTGGGGCTCACCTCGACCCCAAATAGGAAAGCACGCTCATCTCCTTCCTATGTGCCAACGCCGACATGTTTGCTTGGAAACCTGCAGACATGCCAGGGGTACCATGGGAGAAGGTCGAGCACTCCTTGAATGTCTCGCTGACCGTCAAGCTGATCAAACAGAAACTCTGACGATTCGCGCTAGACAAGAAGGTGGCTATTAGGGTAGAAATAAAATGGCTCCTAGCTACCGAATTTATTAAAGAAGTGTATCATCCTGAGTGGTTAGCAAACCCTATTCTTGTTCAAAAAAAGAATAAAGAATGAAGAATGTGCGTTGATTACACTGATCTCAACAAACACTGCCCTAAAGACCCTTTTGGTCTGCCTAGGATAGGCGAGGTTGTAGACTCCACCGCCGTTGCAAACTACTCTCCTTCCTCGACTATTACTCCGGCTATCACCATATATGCCTTAAGGAGGACGACCAGATCAAGACATCGTTCATCACGCCTTTCAGTGCGTATTGCTATACCACCATATCCTTCGGACTCAAGAACGCTGGGGCGACCTACCAAAGGGCCATCCAGATGTGCCTCGATCAACAGATAGGCCACAATGTCAAAGCTTACATCGATGATGTGGTCATCAAGTCCAAGACCACCGACAATCTCATCGCCGAGCTCGAAGAAATGTTTGCCAACCTGAAAAAATATAGATGGAAGTTGAACCCTTCAAAGTGCATCTTTGGAGTTCCATCCGGCATACTCCTGGGCTACATCATCAGTGCCCGTGGCATCGAGCCCAACCCCGACAAGGTCTCCGCCATCACCAACATGAAAAACCAACTTGCGTAAAGGACATACAAAGCTTACAGGCTGCATGGCTGCTCTCAACCGCTTTATATCGCGCCTCAATGAAAAGGGACTACCGTTTTTAAACTCCTCAAGGCCTCTGAGTGCTTTTCCTGGTCGGAGGAGGCAGATACAGCTTTCGAGCAGCTCAAGTTATTTCTAACGAAGCCTCCGATCATGACGGTGCCTCGACCAGACAAAACTCTACTGATCTACATCGCCGCCACTTCTCGCATCGTTAGCATAGCTATCGTCGTCAAACGTGAGGAAGCCAAACATGCCTATAAGGTGCAACGTCCAGTCTACTTCATCAGTGAGGTCCTTAATGAGTCCAAAACTCATTATCCTCAAGTTCATAAACTGCTATACGCTATTCTGATCATGTCATGCAAGCTCCGCCATTACTTCGAGTATTACAAGATCGCCATGGTTACCGAGTTCCCTCTAGGGGACATCCTCCGCAACAAAGAGGCCAACGACCACATCATCATGTGGGTTGTCGAGCTCGGCACTTACTCTATCAAATTTAGAAATAGGCCTACCATTAAGTCACAGGCGCTCGCTGACTTCATTGTTACTTGCCCTAAGCACTGGGTGATGTACTTTGATGGCACCCTCAACATCAATGGTGCTGGTGCTGACATCCTATTTATTACGCCAACCAAAGACAAGCTTCGATACGTTCTCCAAATTCATTTTCTAGCCTCCAACAACGCCGCGGAGTATGAAGCATGTCTCCACGGACTCCGTATAGCCATCGAGCTTGGCATCAAACACCTCATGGTATATGGAGACTCCGCGCTGGTCATCAACCAACTCAACAAAGATTGGTCCTATTCTAGTGAGTAGATGGACGCATACTACGCTGAAATCAGGAAACTCGAAGGGAAGTTCTACGGTATCAAGTACCACCACGTGGTACGAGATCAAAATCTGCTCGCCAACCACCTATACAAGATAGGCTCTTCCCACACCATGATTATGCTTGGGGTCTTCATTCAAGACCTGTTTATGCCGTCCATTAAGGAAGAGAAGGAAGTTCAAGAAATCCCCCTATCGAGCAGTTGGTACTTACAATACCTTCACCGGCCATCGACTGGAGGGAACAGTTCATCAAGTACCTCACCAGCACCGACGTACCCGCTGACAAGACCAAAACTGAATGCCTAATCTGTCATAGCAAGCATTACGTGCTGGTAGATGGGAACTTGATGAGGAAAAGTGCCAAGGAAGGGATACTACAGAAATGCATCACCCAAGAAGAGGGAGTGAAACTACTTCTTGAAATTCACTCTGGTTCCCGCGGCAATCATGCGGCCTCGAGAAACCTAGTGGGCAAAGCCTTTTGAGCTGGTTTTTACTAGCCCATGGCTATCACCGACGTAGAAGACCTCATCCGATGATGTGAGGGATGCCAATTTATCGCCAAGCAAATTCACGTGCCGATGCAGGAATTATAGACCGTCCCAGCTTCTTGGCCTTTCGCATGCTGGGGACTAGACATGATCAGACCTTTCAAGCCTAGGCTAGACGGTTTTCGGTACATGTACATCACCATTGATAAGTTCTCCAAGTGGATCTAATACAAGCCGCTTGTTTTGGCCACCGCAAAGAAGGCAGTCGAGCTCTTCGAAGATATCATCCACAGATTCGGTCTCCCAAATAGCATTATCACCGACATCGAAACTACATTCACTAGCCATCATTTTTTGGACTTCTGCGAAGACCGATGCATCTCCATCAAATACGTCTCTGTTGCCCATCCTAGAGCCAATGGCCATATCGAATGGGCGAACGGCATGATCCTTGATGCCCTAAAAAAAAGGCTATATTAGAAAGAGGAAAAACATCCGGGCAGATGGCTCAAAGAGCTCCCAGCTGTGGTTTGGGGACTACGCACTCAAGCTAGTCGCAGACCGTGTGTCTCCATATTTCTTGGTCTACGGCTCAGAAGCCATACTTCCAGCGAACATTGCCTTCCGAGCTCCTAGAGTGGAACATTATAATGAAGAGCAAGCCGCAGCTGTTCGGACAGAGGACATCGATAGGGCCGAAGAAGAACGCCTGATCACTTGCATCCGCATAGCCAAATACCTAGAAGGCTTGTGAAGATACTACAATCGCAACATCAAAAGTCGTTCATTTGCTGTCGGTGACCTTGTTCTCCATAGAAAGCAGAAAACCGAAGGGATGCACAAGCTCTCCTCCCCCTGGGAAGGGCCTTACATGGTCAAAGAGGTTACCCTACCAGGGTCTTACCAACTATGTGACTTGGATGGAATTGATATCCCCAATTCATGGCGCATCGAGCACCTTATACGTTTCTATCCTTGAAACGCTCTAGATATGTATTCTCCACTCAATAATGAATGAAGTTTTTGTCGCCACAATTTGTCTCCATTATTTCTCCACTATGGTTTAATCTCCATTTGCAGTCGCCAGCTCTAAGCTACTCCTTAACAAACTCCAATACGTGATCTCCATAAACGCTCTACCATGTTTCTCCATATCTCCAAGATATTTCGCCAACCGCCGAGTAGCACAAGTTCTACTCTGTGTTCTTTGGAGAAGACCCAGTCTCCGATCTCTCCCTACACGTGCTATGGGCCCCACGCTCTACATTATGGGTGGTTGGCTGTGGTTCGTTGGTCACGCCTATTCCTCCTACACGCGCACAGGCTCCGCGCTCGACGTTATGGAATACGGGCTAGCCAAGGCCAAGAGCCCAATAAAGAACTAACTGCTCGGACGCTACTTATACTACGTATAATTGCGTTAGGGTTAACACTACATCTATTTTTTCACCAAAATGCTGGCAAACTACATAAACATGCACATGTCACTTTACAACATTTATACATATACATAAGTGTTTGTCTGTGCCCTCGCACATTTTAACTGTACTCTCTAGCTATTACAGATTACTCTCCAAGCAGGTTAGTGCGCCTGGCCCTCTCCGTCCACCTCGCTGAGCAGGTCAACGTCGTCGGCCAGCCTCTTCGCCGCATCCTCCACCTCATCTTCCAGCTACTGCTGCTTTGTCGCGCCCGTCCCTCTGGCAAATCTGGCCCCTATCGCTCGAAGATCGATGGAGGGGTAGTGGGACTGGACCACCGCTAGGGCATGGGTCAAGGCAGAGACACTGGCGTCGCGGTTGTAGCTCTTGAAGTTCTCCCATGCCGCCTTGCACCTGTCGAGGATGGTGTCTGGATGGGGCGGCCTATCGTCGGGTTGAGGAGCCACCTCAATGTCGACGCAGTCGAGCACCGGCTTGACTTTAGCAATTACGGCATCGAGCTTACTCCTCTGGGTTCTGGCCTCCTGCTCCAGCACATCGAGCTATGCCTTGGCCCTCCAGCGGTAGTCTGCAGGCATCACAAGGATCCATCAAGCAAAGAAATCACTCCAACAACTCTGACCATGAACTACTCACCTTTTAGCTCCTCGGCTAGCTTCTCCGCTCGCCCTGACACCCTCTCCTTCTCCTCTTGGAGTTGCCTGACGGTTTGGCACAGCTACCGATCTCCGCATCTTGCTCTACAAGAAGTGACGATCGTTAGCAACATTAAAGCTATTCGGTAATACATAACAAGTCCACCGATCCGTAGTACCTTTTTTCTGCTCAGAGAGGCTTCTCAACTGCTCAGACATAGTCGCCAGCTGCTCGGATAAAGCCCCCTTTTGGTATTCCAGATCCCACACGTTAGATTCGGCAAGATCCAGCTCGCGCTGGGCCCTCTGGATGTTTTTCTCCATAAGCTTCACCGCCTCCTTCAGCTTTGCATTCTCCTCGGCGAGGGGCTCTATCCTCTTGATCAGCTGCCGCCATTGTTCGATAGTTTGTGCTATGCCCTGCAAAAGCACCAAGATTATGAAGAACTCCAATCTCCAACATCAAGGACGAACATCGATGACGCAATACTAACCTTGATCTGCTTCATGGCTGTGGAAAGGGTGGACTCTAGCCTCCTCACCTCCCTAGTGGTGTCCTCCTCTTACATGGCCACCACTTCATCACCCTGCTTGTAGAGGATTTGGACGGCTTGAGGTCATGATTCCTCACGCTCAATCTCTTCCACCTCGTCCTCTTCCTCTGCAGCTGGTGGCGCCACCTGGGGGCTTGGTGGCCGCACAACGTGTCCGATCACGCCCTCCAACGTCTCTGGGAATGCCGCCTGCTCCTCTGGTACCACTAGTTTCTCCACCCCTGACTCCAGCGTGGCGTCGGCAACTCCAGCATCCACCTTGGAAGACCTGGCGGCTCCCGTCGATGCCCCGGGCATCACCACCGACTCGTCCACCGTCAGCGCCAACTATTCTCTGCCACCAAGTCCATCAGCAATGGTGGCCGACTCCTCCACAGGGCATCAAGTGCCTGGGGACTCCGGGACGGGGTCTGACCGGCATTGCCTCTGTGCCGGGACTAGCCCCCGGCTGCTCGCCAGTCTAGACAAATGGATTCAAATAATCCAAACGCTTCATTCTGCTTTAGATTAGCTCATCAATCACTGTAACTATAAGGATCCGACAGCAAAATGAATCCATGGCAAGGATACTTACACGTTGGCTTCCTGATAGACCTTTCTGAACCAGTGCTGCCTCCCCGAGGCCCTAGGCATGGCTTTGGGGTCACCCCACGTGCCCTGGGCTAAAGGTCTTGTGGCCCCTGGTGTCAACCTCTCCTCCGCCTATCGCTTGGGGATTTTCCTTCGCATGCTACTCGAGGACTCCCTTCGCCTGCTGCTCGGGGACTCCCTCCCCTCCTTTTGGCTGCACGTCTGCATGCGTGTTGCACGGTGGCGCCTCAGTGCTTGGAGGAGGAGCTACTAGAGCCCCATCATCATCCAACCACTCAGACATCGCCGCACTCTATGTCCGAGTGGTTTGACCCCCGCCATGCGAGATGTCGCCTGGTTTGCAAGGCGCCGCACCAGCCATTTTCCTCTTCTTTCGGTCTGACTCATTTGTCACTGCCCTTTTCCCCTAGACTTTCTCCGACACCAGGGGGACTCTCCATCCGACCAGTGCTTACGCCTCTAGACTATGATGAGGCGCTGATGGCACCTTCCTCCGGCTAAGTGGTTGGTCGGGCGTCCACTGCCTTCGGCCAATCGCTCCTCGGCACGCCTGAGAAGTACGCCGCTCGTTCCTATGAATGGATCTTTCCACAAGTGAATCAACTCACTTCTCGACAATGGTACAGGATAAAAAGCATCAAGAATAAACAGTTGAGACTTTTACCTGAGGCGGTGGATTTGTGCAGTTGAAGGCTCTCGTCTGCCCTAATACGCTGAACGAGGCACTTGGAGCGAATTGCTCTATGGCTCGCTCTAGCACTTCATCCTTCATCAGCCTCTCTATCCTCTCCCAGGTGTCGTTGGTGTCCCCCTTGAAGTCAAAGCCTGCATGGGCCCTCTCCTTGCAGGGCTGGATGCGGCGTACTATGAAGCTCACAGCCACCAGTCCGCCATTCATCTTTACGCCCTTTATCAAGCTGAGGAGCTCCCTCACCTTATCCATATCAGCAACGCTCGGCTTCTCCGACCAGCTCTTCTGGTTCTTTGGAATGTGGTCGACGTCGCAGCGGATGGCAGGATGGCTCTGCTTCATGTAGAACCACCTGGCGTTCCACCCCTTTAGTGAGGTGTTCAGCAGTACAGTGATGTACTCACCCGCCATTCCGTCGTGGAGTTGAAGATACACGCCGCCAACCACTTTTGAATCGCCACCGCCCTTTTTCTTCAGCCAGAACAGGTGTTCGAAGAGGTTGAAGTGGGGGAGAATTCGGAGATACGCCTCGTAGAAATGGATAAAAATCGAGATGTGCAAGATGGTGTTTGGGTGGAGATTGCATAGACTAACTCCCCAGAACTCTAGTAGATCCCTCAAGAACGATTGAATAGGAAATCCTAATCCGCGCCAGAAGTAATATTCGAAAACTACTACTTTGTCAGTATGCTGCATCGGGTAGGGCTCACCGTTGGCCGACCACCATCCGGCAATGACACGGTCAGGAAGAACGCCCACCTCCACCATCCTATTGAGCTCCGCCTCCCCCATGAGAGATGGCACCCATTCCTTGTGACGGCTTGATCTGGTGGCTGCCTTCTTCGGGTTCACAACTCCCCTCTTCGATGCCATCTCTCAGATCTGGATTGGGACTGGCGGTGGAAGCGCATGTGGATGTTAATCAGGAAGCACGAGGGCTGAGGAGGAAGATGAAGTGGCAAAGTGGCAAAGGTGGGAGCGCGGAGTACGGTGGCGTAGTTATGAAGCACTCCCCCACTTTTTGCATTCAAGGGTTTTTGGGAAACCGCTCCACGATTTGCGCCTCTCCGAATTCTTCGAAGTGGTATGATGGGCCACTACCTAGTCTTTCGCGCAACTGTAGCCATATCGCCCATTTATCAACATAATTTGTTACTGCTCACCGAATATTCGCTGACTTCTCCTCCATCTATCAAGGCTCAGTAATTACTACTGTACAACCATTACTCCATTTTTTTCTCCACGGTTTGATTTCTCCAAGATTTCCACTTGTGGCTCGGGGACTACGTCATCACTACGACTTGGTTTCTCACCACACTAGGGTTTTTCTTCTGGTTGCTGTTGTTTCTGACCCTGGCACCACGTGACTATGTCACCTACTATCAAGCTCGGGGACTAAATGGGCACACTTCACCTTGCGGTGAATGTGCATTTTTCTTTTTAAGGCTCCACCCGGGGATTGGCTGCCTGCTGGATTGGTTTTTTGCTTTTCTTCTACTTTGGACCCTAGCACCACGTGACTATGTCACCTACCATCAGGCTCGGGGACTAAGTGGGCACACTTCACCTCAAGGTGAGTGTGTTTGCTTTAATCTGGAAGATTCTGTGCCTCTTGAAGTTGAAGAAGACTATCTCTTTTTCTCGTAATTAGACTCTAAGTGGGCACACTTAGTCCACTGTGAGGAAATTTTCAATTTTGAACTTGAGCTTCTTACATCCTTATGGCAAGCCTTATCTGGGATACTCTGCTCGGCGACGATTCACAACTGTTCGACAACGGTTCACAACTGCTCGACGATGGTTCACAACTGCTCGGCAACTCATCACAGTGGTCGGACCATGAGTTTGACTGCTCGGCTTTGTTCACACCTGCTCGGACAAGCTCAAGACGGTGTTGCACAATGGATACAAGGCGCTCGAGGACTAGCTATAGGGGGTATGACCTCGGATACCCATGGAAGACCACATGGGCTGCGCCCCCAGGGGTGGTGCAGCCCACAAGATGAAGCCTTGTGGAGCACGGCACTACTCGGCTTGGCTCGCAAGACATCGGGAAGATATCCTAAAGATACTACGAGATCTATTAGGATACGTCCGATCTCAGGATTCCTGTAATCTATTATTACTTTCTGGTTATGTCCTAGATCTAACCGACTTGTAACCCTACCACCCAAACTATATAAGGCAGGCAGGGACCCCTCAAAACACACGCAATATCATACGATAGCCAATACAATCCAACAGACCATAGGAGTAGGGTATTATATCACGCTGACGGCCCGAACCTGTCTAACTCTTGTGTCTCTGTTGCCTTCTTGTTCTTGATTACACGCATCTCTGCTGACAAATCTACCTTCGTGGGATACCCCTCGAAGGACTGCTGATGATATTTTGTCAACATGGACACATATCTTAAGCACACTATGATCCGCAGCAGATAATCAATACAAACAATGATCATAATGCACTTGTTGCTTTTGATAAAACATTTTGAAGCACAATATTTAAGCTTTTTGCAATTCTTTTGTCCTAAGCATGCTAGTTGATCAATCAAAGGTGTGCTATATCTCAAACCATGTTACGAGAATCAAGTATATTTAGCTCACTATGCAAAGCACAAAACCTTGACTCATCGAGAGGCTTAGTGAAGATATCTGCTAGTTGCTTTTCGGTGCTCACATGGCGAATTTCGATATCTCCTTTGGCTTCGTGGTCTCTCAAGAAATAATGTCGGATGCCTATGTGCTTAGTTCTTGAGTGGCTTACGGGATTGTTTGCTAGCTTTATGGCACTTTCATTGTCACACAAGAGTGGGATTTTGGTAAAGCGGCATCCGAAATCTTGAAGGGTTTGCCTCATCCAAAGTAGTTGAGCATAACATGCACCGGCTGCAACATACTTAGCCTCGGCAGTGGAAAGGGCTACACAATTTTGCTTTTTAGAACTCCAAGACACTAGGGATCATCCAAGGAATTGACATGTCCCTGAAGTGCCTTTTCGATCTACCTTGCAACCAGCATAATCGGAATCCGAATACCCAAGTATATCGAACTTAGAGCCCTTAGGATACCATAAGCCAAGGTTAGGAGTGTGTACTAAATATCTCAAGATTCTCTTAACGACCACTAAGTGACACTCTTTTGGGTTAGCTTGAAATCTAGCACACATGCACACACTAAGCATAATATCGGGCCTAGATGTACACAAATAAAGTAGAGAGCTAATCATGGAGCGATATACCTTGGTATCCACTGGCTTTCTCTTCATCATTGAGATCTTGATGTCCATTGGTTGGCATAGGAGTTTTGATAGGCTTGGCATTCGCCATGTCAAACTTCTTGAGCATATCATGGGTGTACTTTGTTTGGCTAACAAAAGTCTTTTCCTTTACTTGTTTGATTTGAAATCTAAGGAAGAACTTCAATTCACCCATCATGGACATCTCAAATCTCTTGGTCATGATCCTACTAAACTTCTCACAAAAAATATGATTAGTACTACCAAATATGATGTCATCGATATATATTTGGCACACAAAGATATCTTTATCAACTTTGTGAGTAAAAAGGGTAGGATCGGCTTTGCCTATTTCAAAGCCTTGTTTAAGCAAGAATTCCTTAAGGCATTCATACCATGCTCTTGGTGCTTGCTTAAGCCCATAGAGTGCCTTTTGGAGTTTGTAGACATGGTTGGGGAACTTGGGATCTTTAAAACCCGGTGGTTGCTCAACATAGATAAGTTCTTGAATAGGGCCATTGAGGAATGCACTCTTCACGCCCATTTGATATAGCTTGAAATTGTGATGAGCGGCATAGGCTAGAAGCATTTGGATTGCTTCAAGCCTTGCCACCGATGCGTATGTTTCTTCAAAGTCAAAGCCCTCTACTTGAGTGAAACCTTGAGCAACCAATCTTACCTTGTTCCTTGTCACCATGCCATTCTCATCTTGCTTGTTGCGGAAAACCCACTTGGTGCCAATCATGTTCGTCTTGGGTCTTTCCACCAATGTCCAAACTTGATTTCTTTTGAAGTTGTTGAGCTCTTCTTGCATAGCCATTACCCAATCCAGGTCTCCAAGTGCTTGCTCTACCTTAAGAGGCTCCAAAGAGGAAACAAACGAGTAATATTGATAAAAATTTGCTAAGTAAGAACGAGTTGTTACCCCCTTTCGAAGCCTCTCAAGGATATTATCAACGGGATGATCCCGTTGTATTATTTGCCTTAGCCTTGGATGATCAATGGCCTCTTGTTCATCTTCTAGATCTACATCTTCTTCTTGCTCGAAGATCGGTTGTAGGTTCTATCCATGGGCTGGATTTGAATCAGCTGCCGTTGACTGGATATGCACGGCACTACCGCTCTCAGGCGTGGCACTACCACATGCTAGAGTTGCAGCAGGTGTCTGCTGCTATTCAGCATCAGGTACGTCAGCGGAAATTGGTGTAGCAGCAACTTGAGGAACCTCTACTTCAATGGCTTGATCTTCTTGTGATCTAATATCACTAGTAGCCAATTTCTTGATTGCTTCACATGGTGGATCCTCCTTTTCTACAACACTCGAATTAACTTGCTTCACTTGAGAGCCATTAAATTCATCAAATGTCACGTCTACTGTAATCTCAACTCTCCCGAAGGTTTTGTTGAAAACACGGTAGGTATGCTCATTTGATCCATAACCAAGAAGAAAACATTTATCAACTTTAGGAGCAAACTTAGAGGTTTTGGGTTTCTTGTTAAGTATGAAACACTTGCACCCAAACACTCTAAAGTAAGACACCTTAGGTTTGTCACCGGTTAGAATCTCATACGAAGTCTTCTTCAACTTCTTGTGTAGGTAGAGACGGTTGATGGCATGGCAAGCGGTGTTGATGGCATCACACCAAAAAAGGTCTGGTGTCTTGTACTCATCTAGCATTGTCCTTGCCATGTCAATGAGTGTTCGGTTCTTTCTCTCTACTACACCATTTTGTTGAGGTGTGTATGGAGTTGAAAACTCATGCTTGATGCCCTCTTCATAAAAAATCTTCTCAACTAGAGTATTCTTGAATTTGGTCCCATTGTCACTTCTCATCTTCTTAATTGGGAGACTGAACTCCTTATGTTCTCTTCTAACAAATGTCTTCACTTTCTCTTGATCTTTGCACTTGTCATACAAAAAGAATACCCAAGTGAAACAGGAATAATAATCAACAATAACAAGACCATATTTGTTACCCCGAGACTTAGGTAGCCGACTGGTCCAAAGAGATCCATGTGAATTAGCTCCAATGGTTGCTCGGTGGTCATGATGCTCTTCGGTGGGTGAGGTATGCCAACTTGCTTTTTTGGCTTAACAAGCGTTACAAATCCTATCTTTCTCAAAGTGAACATTTGTTAGTCCAATGATATGTTCATCTTTTAGAAGTTTGGCCAAGTTTCTCATCCCAACATGAGCTAGTCGACTATGCTAAAGTCAACCCATGCTAGATTTTACCACTAAACAAGTCTCAAGCTTAGCTTTACTTTTGTTGAAATCAACTAAGTAAAGCTTATTCTTTAATCGACCCATAAAGACAATAGAGGAATCCTCCCTTCTAAAGACTTCCACACCCTAATCCATAAATAGACAATTGTAGCCCATCTCACACAATTGAGAAACGGACAACAAATTGTAACTTAATGAATCAACATGTAATATATTTGTAATTGAATGCTCAAGGGTTATAGCAACTTTACCGAGACCAATCACATCCCCCTTTGAATTGTCTCCAAAGACAATATTTTCATTTGAATGTGTCATCGAGGAATATGATGAGAACATACTCCTTTCTCCGGTCATATGATTTATACATCCGCTATCAAGCACCCAACTTGATCCACCGGAGGAGTATGCCTTTAAAATAGGTTTAGTTGCTAGATTTAGGTCCCTAACTAGACTTGGGGCCTTGCATGTTAGTCACAAGAAACTTAGAAACCCAAATAGAAGTATTCCTATATATGTTGGTTTCTTTTCCAATATATTTGGCAACCACTTTTCCACTGTTGTTGTTCTTCAACACAAAACATGATGTCAAGCTTTGTCATGGTGTATAAGTCTTCGGTTGGTAGGCAGACTTGTTCTTGGTGCCCCATATTGATTCCTTAGGCTTCTGGAAAACCTATTTCTGCTGGAACACCTTCTTCATGGGCTTAGTCTGATCAGGAACAGAATTGGTAGCCTTCCCATTTTTGCTGGGCATGGCATTGCCGCCCTTCACCGTGACACTGCCGCTCGGGGCTGCTGCACTACCGTGAGCTGCATAGGCTAATCTATACCAATTCTATCCTTCCTCTCAAACTACACACACTCATAGCCATTCACTATCTTTCTTCCATTTATCTTGGTCCTTTTGTGTGGCCGAACCCATTCTATGCCTTCCTTGCTTGTATTGTGGTCCTTTTTTTCCTCCTTCTTCTTGTCATTGGTTTGTGCCTTGTCAATCATACACCCTTTACCAATGATCTCATTGAGCCTAGCAATCTCCTTTCTCATGGCCTTCATGTTTGCAAGGTTAGTGGAATAGGCATTCAAATTAGGATTATAATATTTTCCACAACCTTGGCTAGTGGAGAGAGTTGAGGCTTCCTTTGCCTTAGAGGGATGTGAGTTGCTATCCCAAAGAATATCATATTGCAGCTCAAGTTCTTTGTGCTTTTCATCCAAGTCACAATACTTTTTCTTAGAGTGCATTATGTGCTTTCTTTGTGATAGCATGGTCCCCTTGCTCTTTGGCCAAAGCCTTGCGCAAGGATTCCACCTCACTTCTCTCTAATGCAAGAGCTTCCTTGCTAGCAGCGTAGAGATCCTCTTGTTGGATAAGAGTCTCCTCTCTAGATTCTAGCTTGGCATGGACACTCTCTAAATCCTCCATTAGCTTAGTGATGAATAATTTGGTCTTTCCATCCAAGTTTTTAGTTATTTGATCAATTTCTTCATCACTAGATTCACCGTCACTAGAGCTATCACTAATATCACTACTAGAGATATCACTAGGAGGTGGAGGAGGTTTGGCCTTGGATTTGGATTTTACCTTCTCACCCTTTGCCATAAGACAAATGTGAGGAGAGTAGTAGTCATCATCGAACATGTTGTTGAAGAGCCTTGGTGTGGAGGATGGCTTGTGGATACCTACAGTTGCAATCTTCTCATCCTCTTCACTTGAGCTCTCTCTAGTTGAGTCCCATTCATGCCCAATGTGAGCCTCTCCCATGTACTTCTTACTCTTTCTATGGTCAGCCTTGTCCTCTTTCTTGTCCTTCTTGTACTTGTTATCTTTGATCTCATATGAACACTTGGCAATGAAGTGATCGATACTCTCACAATTATAGCATGTCCTCTTCTTATTTGGAAACTTTCTCTTCACTACCTTGTAGCCTTGCTTCTTTAGACCCTTTTAAATTCTCTTCATAAAGAGAGCAACATCATCAACCTTCTCATATTGATCATCATCATTTTCACTCTCACTTGAGGATGATGTAGTCTCTACTTGTTCTTGGACTTGCTTGCTTGCTTTGGGCTTGCTTGTTGATCTTGGACTTGCTTGTAGAGCCTTGCTTGCTTGATTTGCTGGCCTTGAGAGCTACATCCTTGATCTTTATGCCTTCTAGATTTGCTTGCAGCTCACCAAGCTTCTTCCTCTCATTTGCTTCTTCTCTTTGCATGTCAAAAGTCAAGATCCTCCAAAGTACATCATTTGATATGAAGGACTCAAACTTCTTCTTGTCTCTAACTAGACTCACTACAGTCTCATTTCTAGGTGAATAAGCTTCCAACATAATCTTGACTACCTTATGATCATCTAGCTCATCACCACCATAGCCTCTAATCTTGCTCACCATTGTCATCAACCTATCAAATATCTCTTGTGGCCGTTCTCTATCCAAGATTACAAACCGGTTGAGCTTGGCCATCAACAAATCAATTCTTCCCTTTCTTACTTTGTCAACCCCTTCATGTGTAAGGTGCAAAGTGTCCCATATTTGCTTTGTAACATCAACTCCAATCACTCTATTGTACTCATCACCGTCCAAAGCACTAAGCAACACATTTGTGGCTCGACCATTGAGGTGAATGATTCTCATCTCTTCTAGTGTTGGGTTCTTAGGATCAACCGGTGGCTCAAATCCATTGCACACAACCTCCCAAATGCCAGGGTGAAGATCTATAAGATAGGCTCTCATCAAGTGCTTTCACTTGGCAAAGTTAGTCCCATCGAAATGAGGTAACTTGCCTACGGGCACATTGATGAAAGATCTCCGATCATGGTTAGTCATAGGCATAGAAGAATAGTTAAAGGATACGGCGGCATATTTGTTGTTGTCGACTTTGCCCTTTCCCTTCTTCTCCTTCTTGCCTCCCTTTGACACTTGGTAGGACTCATCATCATCTTCATCTTCGGAACTACTTGAGATATCACTTGATGATGCATTGGTTGTCTTTGCTTCTTCTTCCTTCTTCTTTCTTGCTTCTCTTCTCTTTCTTCTTGCTTCTCTCTTGAGCTTTCTTTCTTTTTTTCTTTGCTTCTTATCTTCAAGCCTTTGCTGCTCCTTCTTCTCTCTAGCTTCTCGTTTTGCTTTTCTAGCTTCCTTCTTTTTCTTCTCTCTTCATTATTGAGAGCTCTTTCGGTATCGGTAGCCTCAAGATGTGGAAGCATGGTGTTGCTTGTTGTGGACACGCTAAGCTCGCTGCTGTCGTTGTCATGCAGCTCAACACGCTCTGGATCGACATCTACCGGCTTCACACCACTAGATCCTCCTCCGGGCTCCATACCTCACGCGATGAAGCACACACGAGGTAACCTACTCTAATACCACTTGTAGGATCTCTGGTTAGCCTAGAGGGAGGGTGAATAGGCCTGTTAAAACAAAACTTGAACTTTTGTCAAATTCAACCCGTGACACTGCTGCTCTATGCTCGCGGCACTACCATTATGCGGCACTACCGAGCTAGAATAGCGGCACTGCCCCACCTACAGACAACTTCAAGATAAAATTCAAAATTAGTGAAAGGAAACTTGAATCCAAGAATTTGCTGAGGTCCCTACAGGTGTGTAGAATACAGATCGACAGCGAGAAGTGGTAGGAACTCCACACACAAGTAGATCGGCCACAAACCCTAGAAATCACCTCAATAACAATATGAATCACACGAATGTAAAGCAAGCACATGGTCGCACAATGATTTATCCCATGGTTCAGATCGCCACTAAGGCTTGCCTAAGTCCACGTTGTTGAGGTTAGCCACTAAGGCTTAGGGCTTTCCAACCCTTTCTCGTTCTCAAGTCAAGACACTTAACTCTTGAAATGATGGGTGAGTTTACTAGCTGCAAGAGTTTGTTACAAACCTCCCGAGGCTACCACAAGAGTTGGCAAGCTCCACGGTCGACGCCCTAGCTGGCTAGGAGCCAAGCTCCAAGAGTAACAAACACAACCGTTAGCCAAAACATGAACCAAGTGCTCTTTAGAGTTTGGGAATCAGTGGATCTGCTCTCTAATCAAGTTTAGCATCTTTTTCTCTCAAGGATTGATGGGAAAATCAATGGAGAAGCTTGGGAGCTTAAGGTCACCAATGGAGGAGAGAGAAGAGCACTTTTTAGCTTCTGCACGAACTGAACGGTTGGGTGAAGAGAGACATTGGAGGGGAAAGGGAAAAGTATAAATTCCCCCTTGCCCCCAACGGTCACTTAAGTTGTGGTAGTGTCATGGCTCAAGTGCGGTAGTGCCTCCCTTTAGGTGCGGCACTGCCGCACCAGGCAAGACAACAAGGGTAAAGAATGAAGTGATGGCTGTCTTGGCTGAGTAGCTGAGGATGTAAGTGATAGATTGAGCACTTGGTAGCACACTTTTAGCTTAAGCAATGTGTCCCCCTTTATAGTATTACTTTTCTATACTCAAATTCAAAATATAAAACGAAATTAAACCTCCTTTGAGTTTGAAGCCATCAACATTTGTAACTGGAGGCTCCTCCATTTCGTGTAACATCCTCAAATATTGATTCCCTGCTTGTCATCTTGATAAATCTCATTAGTCCTCTAATTGCATGGTCATTATCACCAAAACTCACAGTTAGGGCTTGATTGCACTTTCATGTTGCAAAAGATAATAAGATCAGAGCAAATACAACACTGACAGAAAAGTATTACTTACACATCAGAAAATTTGGTACCTCTTCACCTCTTATCCTAATATGCCTTTCCCATCCAGGAGGGGGTTGTACAATATTAGGTTTGTCAATAGCCCAAAGCCTACTACCATCCTGAGATTTAGAACTTTTCATCAATTTTGTGCAAATTATTAGAGCCTGGTTACCTGTAGTTGGTAAATGTTAGAATTTCCTGCTGCAAAGAGAAGAATGGTTCCATGTGGAATATGTGCACATTTTGTATCACATCCAGTACTCATGAAGGTTCAAATATTGCATGATATATAATTGTGTGATGGATGATAACCTGAGTACCTGACCTGCATAAGTAAACCAACCTACTTGGTTAACAATCTTTTGTACAAAGTGAGAAGCTATTGTATATATGACAAAAAGCACCCCTGATTCAGACTAGTGCTTCAAGTGCAGTTGAGATGGCTTATTTTATGCTTCACTAAACAAGAGATTGATTCATAGCATAATGCACACAAGACAAGCTGCATATTCCCCATTAATCAACTGCACTAGCAATTCTCAATTATCTGAATGAAAGGCCTTGTTTTAGATTTCTCAAACTATGCAGGCTTAGCTTTATACATAGTTCTCAGTAATGTGTGGCCTTGTTTGCACCCAGGTGATGACATAAACTGTACCTGATCCTTACTAGGAGCTCACGCTGATTACTGCAAGTGGAACGGAAATCTACCTCTCAAGGTACTTCTGATTTTGGTAGTAATTTTGTGAGATTAGCCAGAGTATAGCTTGACTATTTATGATGCATTTTCTGAATTTATGATCATGTAACTACTACTGTGGCTGGCATTGGTTGATTCCATCCACCAATCACAAAAATAGTGTATGACTGCATTTGTAAGCTCTGAACAAGAAGGTAGCAGCCTCCCCCCTCATTTTCCTTCCTAAGCAAAAAACACATATAGTAAAACACTATTCCAATCCAAAATTATGGTCCTCTCTGATTTGCATAAAAGCAGAAGCTCTGAATTTTGAGCATTAGTTACTTATTGTTTTTATCCACTCATGTATTTGTGCTTTCATCAAAAAATAGTTTTTGCTTAATCTCTATGGTTCTTTTACTGAAGGAAAGGACCATGGTTGTTCTATTGGTTTATAAACACCTTTCCTTCAGGACGATTAGCAACTGGAAGCCATTATCGACCTATTTAACTTTTTTGGCAATAATGATATTTATTAGGCACATTATTTCAAAGGCACAACATTGCTAAAGGTAACAGGTAGTGTTGATGGACACGCCAAGGCCAACTGGCGATCGGGTACCTTTGGGGGACCTTATAAATACATCACATGGAGGTATATAAGCTTTTACAACATCTCTACATATTCTATGTCCATATGTTTGCAACTCCTCACCAAAATTTATTGAAGGGAATCATACCCGACTGGGGTTGGTTCCACTAGATGGGGATCTTAATGAGCAGAGGAGGCAGAGGGAGAGAGAATGGTATGCAACAATGTCTGATGAAAAGAGGAGTGAAAGAAACAAAAAACACCGTAAGAGGTATAAGACGAATAACCAAGGTCGTGTTGATCTTTATAACAATGTAGCTGCCCATTCAATAGGTATGGTGTTGTTGTTGAGTGTCACTTTAATTGCCATATGTGTTATAATTAATAACAATTTATACTATGTTCAAACTTGCAGTTGGGAATACAACAAATGAAATGGACAAAAATAGTGACTGGCTCCATATGCACTCCACCTACAGTAATGGCTGAAAGCCCTAGTTTGGTTTTGGATAATTGATGAAACCTATTTGGACTAGTCCTATGCTCTAAGTGTGGATGTGAGATAGGTTGGTCCAACCCAAGTGATGGAGCTAAGTGGCACTCATGGATGGAGATGGCCACATGAAATGAAGATCATGGTAATGGTGTGGACACATGTGATGATCAAGTTCTAGACTTTGGAAAAAGATGAAAGAGAAAAACAAAATGGACTCAAGGCAAAGGTGATTTCTATAGGGCCATTTTGTTTTGGTGATCAAGACACTATAGAGAGTGTGATCACATTTAGGATAGATGGTCGTACTATTAAGAGGGGAGCTTTTATCGGACAACTCGATCATTTAGTGCCACTAGGTGTTGGAAAACTTGCATATGCATTTTAGGCCTAGTGCACAATCGGTGAGAAGTGATTAACCTTTGAAAAATGATTGTGAAAATGCTAACACACTTGCACATGATGGTGAAACACTTGTGGTGTTGGCACATTTGCAAAGGTGGTGAAAAAGGCGAAGAAAAGGAGACAAAACCGAGCTTGAAGTGGTGCCTTGGGGCACCACCATCCCCTGTCCAGTGGCACCACCACCCCTAGGGTGGTGCCCACCTAGCAGTGTCCTAAGAAGCAGCATGGGCGCGGTCACCGCCGCGATCCGGTGTACACCGCATCGGCTGAGGGTGGTGCACCGCTGGTCACCGCTGGTCACCGCCACTGGTAGGGCGGTGCACTGCCATTTTTATCCAGAGAGCGAGGGAACCAGGGGTGGTCACTGGACAAGGCACCGCCACCCTATGTCTGCTGGCACCACCCTATTTTCTAGAGAGGGGGTATCGGTGGCTTGGTCACCGCCCTCCTAGAGCGGTGCCACCGCCTCCTGTCCGGTGCGCGCTCGGCCAGTCAAACTAGCTGTTGAGTCGACCATTGGGGCACCACCACCCTATGTCCGGTGCCACCGCCGCTGTGTCCGATGGCCTCGCAAAAACCAACTCCAAGGGGTAACGGCTCTATTTCGTGGTGGGGCTTATAAATAGCCTCCTTGGCTGCCATGGTCACTCTCTTAGAACCCCAAAGTGCTGAGATTTCATATTGTGAGCAAGCTAACACACTCCACTCACTTCTACACTTGATTTCATCATCTTGAGTGAGATTGGAGAGCCTCTAGTGCATTGCTTAGTGGTCTAGCATCTTGAGGCACTAGTTGGGCGATTTGGGCTGGTGGAGATCTTGTTACTCTTGGTGTTTGTCGACACCTAGATGGCCTGGTGATTGGTGGATCATCGAGTGAAGGAAGGTGATTGTCTCTGGCTCCGATCATTGTGATTGTGAGGGGTTCTTGTGCCTTCCCCGGTGGAGCGCCAAAGGCAACTTTAGTGGATTGCACGTGGCTTGTGGATCCTCATCTTGTGTTGGTTGTGCAGCACCCGGTTGCGAGTTAGGTGTGTGATACCTATTAGCGTGTGAACCTCCAAGTTAGTGAATCACCACAATAGGGACTAGCTTGCCGACAAGCAAGTGAACCTCAGAGGAATTGTCATCATTTGTCTCCTTGGTATTCTATGGTATTCATTGATTGATCACTTGCCACGGCGGTATATCCTCTCTACCACTCTCTTGCATTACTTTGTGTATTTACTTTATGTAGAGCTTGTGGTAGTTGTAGCTAGTTGTGTAGCTTAGCTTCTTAGTTGTAATTAGTTCCTAGCTAGCTCAACTAGTGTAGAGAGTAGCGACATAGGCGTTGAGTGCCTGGTGATCTTAATTGACTAGAATTATTGGTCGGTGGCTGGCATTTTTAGTAGGCTAGCGCAACACTTGCTTCGCCTCATTATTATCTAACCACTTGGCTTAATGTTGTTGTAGATTTTTTAATAGGCTATTCACCCCCTCTAGCCGTTAGGACTTTTTCTAGTGGTTTGAGGCTTAACAACCTTTGGTGTCAAAATGGCTTAAATCAACAACACCAAGAAGCCACCCCAATTTGATGGCCCAAATTATCCATATTGGAAGGCAAAGATGACGACCTATATCAAGTCAATCAATAGGAAGGTATGGAAGGTGGTGGAGACCAAGATTGAGGTAGCAAATCCAAAAGCTCCCTCCGTGGCCGAAGAGGTGTTGCTCCAAAACAATGATATTGCTCTTAGTGCTATTCATGATGCCGTGGATGAGAGGACATTTGAGTAAATCAAGAACATTGAGATGGCTCATGAGGCATGGAAGAAGTTGGAGGAATCCTTTGAGGGCACTCAAGCGGTGAAGGGTGCAAAGGCATACATCCTTAAGGAGAAGTTTGCAAGCTTCAAGATGAAGGAAGATGAGAGTGTGCCGGAGATGTTCCATAGGCTCCAAGTGCTTGTCAATGATCTCAAAGCACTTGGAGAAGAGGTGAAGGATAAGGACTTTTTCCATAAGTTCTTGAGATGCTTACCATCAAGATTTGGCACATTGGTCACTATTCTAGCGAGGAGTGGTTTGGACACCATGACACCAAACTAAGTGTTAGGAGATGTGATGATCGATGACACCTATAGAGATGATGATGAGTAAGAGGAGAAGAACAAGGAGAAGAAAGATGACAAGAAGGATGAGAAGAAGAAAAGTGTGGCATTCAAAGCCACATCATCATCCAAGAGCAAGGCAAAGCAAGAAACATCAAGTGAAGATGAAGACTAAAGCTTTGATGAAATTGATGATGAGAAGATAGCTCTCTTTGTGAAGAGATTTGGTAAATTCATGATGAAGAAGGGCTATTATGCTATAAGGAGGAAGTCATCATCAAGGAACAAGGATAAATCAAGGAGGTGCTTCAAGTGTGGTAGCAAGGATCATCATGTTGCTCAATGCCCCTACAATAGTGAAAATAAAGATGATGACAAGAAAAGCAAGAAGAAGGACAAGAAGGAGAAGAAGGAGAAGAAGGACAAGATGACCTTGAAGAACAAGTAGGGTGGTTCATATGTGGTCACTTGGGATAGTGATGCTTCTTCAAGTGATGATGATGATAGTGATGATGACAAGACCACCAAGAAGAAGGCTCTTGCATGCAATTGCCATAAATGAGAAGCCTTCTCTCTTCGACACTCCATCGATGTGCTTCATGGCTAAGGCCACTAAGGTACAATCTCATGATGATGGATGTGAAAGTAAAAGTGATAGTGACGATAATGATGAACCAACTAAAGATGAACTAATTGACATGCTTGAAGATGCTAAAACTCACTTTGACATCAAGAGAAGGGAATGCAAAGACTAGCATAAGGAACTAAAAGCCATTAAGTAAGCCTTTGATGAGCTCAATGCATCTCATGAGAGGCTAGAGGATGCCCATGAGAAGCTTGGCAAGGCTCACACTTAGCTTGAAAAGGCTCATTCCATTCTTGTTGAGCAAAAAGAAAAAGTAATTGAAAAATGTGACATAGAGTTAACTTGTGATATAATTGATGAATCTTTCTATAAGCCTATTGTTGTTGCTCCTACTAACCATTCTTGTAGCACTTCCACTTCTACCTCATCTAGTAGTGATGGTTTCACTTTTGATGCCTCACTAATGGTTGATAATGAAACCCTCAAGAAGGAGGTAAATGAGCTCACTCGCGCCTTAGGCAATGCCTATGGTGGTAGCCAAAGATTTTCTCTCAATAAAGAGGGATTGGACTATACCCCCAAGAAAGGCAAGGCGGCCTTTGTCACTCACAAGACTAGTTTTTTTGAAGGGCAATGGTCGGTTTTGCAATAGATGCAAGCAAGTTGGGCATGTAGAGTAACATTGCAAGATCAAGAACACTAATGTATCCTCAATCAAGTTTGATTCTTGTTATTTACTTACCAAGGGTGTGGATGGATTGAAGGCTAAGTTTGTTGGTACACCAATTATGGGCTCAAAGAAGAAAGCCATTTGGGTGCCAAAAAGCTTGGTCACTAACCTTCAAGGACCCAAGCAAGTTTGGGTACCTAAAAAGAATTGATCTTCCTTTGTAGGTCAATTACAAAACCGGAGGAAGGAATTGGGTTCTTGATAGTGGGTGCACTCAACACATGACCAGTGATGAAAGAATGTTCAACTCAATCAATACCAATGGCAATGATGGTTATGATAGTATCACATTTGGTGACAATGGCAAAGGCAAGGTCAAGGGCTTGGTAAGATTGCAATATCCAATGACTTGAGCATATCCAATGTGTTGCTAGTTGAGAGCTTAAACTTCAATTTGCTATCCTTGGCTTAATTGTGTGATCTTGGATTCAAGTGGATATTTGGAGTAGATGATGTAGAAATTATAAGTGTAGATGGCTCTAATTTGATCTTCAAAGGTTTTAGATATGAGAATCTATACTTGGTTGATTTCAACGCTTGTGAAGCTCAATTGTCAACTTGCTTGTTCACTAAGTCTACTATGGGTTGGTTAAGGCATAGAAGGCTTGGTCATGTTGGAATGAAATAATTGAATAGACTGATTAAGCATGATCTAGTTAGAGGCTTGAAAGACGTGGTATTTGAGAAGGACAAACTTTGTAGCTCTTGTCAAGCTAGCAAACAAGTTGGAAACACCCATCCTAAGAAGAGCATAATGAGTACTAGCAAGGCATTTGAGTTGTTGCACATGGACTTGTTTAGGCCAACACAATACACTAGCATTGGTGGAAACAAATATGGTTTTATGATAGTGGGTGACTACACTAGATACACTTGGGCATTCTTTCTAGTGGACAAGAGTGATATGTTTGCAACTTTCAAATCATTTGTCAAGGGCATACACAATGAATTTGAAACAACCATCAAGAGAGTTAGAAGTGACAATGGTAGTGAGTTCAAGAACACTAGAATTGATGAGTTATGTGATGATTTTGGAATTAGACATCAATTCTCGGCTAAGTACACTCCATAATCAAATGGCCTTGTTGAGAGAAAGAATATAACACTTATTGACATGGCAAGGTCTATGCCTAGTGAGTACAATGTGAGTCAATCCTTTTGGGTCAAAGAATCAACATGGCTTGCTATTATAGCAACCGACTCTATTGTCACCCATTGAAAGAGAAGACACCTTATGAGCTCTTGAATGGTAGAAAGCCCAACATTGCATATTTTTGGGTTTTTGGTTGCAAATGCTACATATTGAAGAAAGACACTAGATTGAGCAAATTTGACAAGAAATGTGATGAAGGATTCTTGCTTGGTTACTCCACTACAAGCAAAGCATATAGAGTTTGGAATTTGGCAAGTGGTACTCTTGAGGAAGTTCATGATGTTGAATTTGAGGAAACCAAGGGTTCACAAGATGAGAATGAAAATCTTGATGATGTTAGAGGCATTCAACTTTCAAATGTCATGAAGAACATGGATGTTGGTGAATTAAGGCCTAGACAAGTGATAGATGAAGAAGATGATCAAGTGCAAGTGCTCTCTAACTCAAATGTGCAAGATGATACAAATCAAGCAAGCACAAGTGGCTCTCATGACAATATGCAAGATCAAGTGGCTAGCTCATCATCTCAACCCAATGATCAAGCAAGTGCAAGCAATCAAGTTCCAATACTTCAACCAATCAACATTGCAAGAGATCATCCATTGGACACTATTATTGGTGGTATCTTAAGAGTTGTACAAATAAGATCAAGATTGGCATCATTTTGTGAGCACTTCTCATTTGTGTCATCCATTAAACCGAAGAAATAGAAGAAGCATTAAAGGATGTTGATTGGGTGAATGCTATGCATGAAGAATTGAATAACTTCATAAGAAATCAAGTATGTGAATTAGTTGAGAGACCAAAGAACCACAATGTGATTGGAACCAAATGGATCTTTAGAAACAAGCAAGATCAAGATGGGATAGTAGTAAGGAACAAAGCAAGATTGGTAGCACAAGGTTACACTCAAGTTAAAGGTCTTGACTTTGGAGAAACATATGCCCTGGTTGCTAGATTGGAAGCAATTAGAATCTTGCTAGCCTATGCTTGTGCCCATAATATCAAGCTCTATCAAATGGATGTGAAGAATGTATTTCTCAATGGCTACATTAACGAGTTGGTATATGTTGAGCAACCTCTCGGTTTTGAAGATGACAAGAAGCCCAACCATGTGTACAAGCTAAGAAAGACATTGTATGGATTGAAGCAAGCACCTAGAGCATGGTATGAGAGGTTGAGGGACTTTCTCCTCTCTAAGGGATTCAAGATGGGCAAGGTTGACACCACTCTTTTCACCAAGAAGATTGGAAATGACTTGTTTGTGTTGCAAATCTATGTTGATGACATCATATTTGGATCAACCAATCAAGATTTTTGTGAAGAGTTTGGAAAGATGATGGCAAATGAATTTGAGATGTCCATGATTGGAGAGTTAAGTTACTTCCTTGGTCTTCAAATTAAGCAAATGAAGAATGGTACATTTGTGAGTCAAGGCAAGTACATCAAAGACATGCTTAAGAAGTTTGGCATGGATCAGAGCAAAGCTATTAGTACACCAATGGGAACAAATGACAATTTGGATAGTGATGCTAGTGGCAACATGGTGGATCAAAAGTTGTATCAGTCTATGATTGGAAGCCTACTCTATGTGACCGCATCAAGGTCGGATATCATGTTTAGTGTATGCATGTGTGCAAGATTCCAAGCCTCACCAAGAGAAAGTCATTTGAAGGCTACAAGAGAATATTGAGGTACTTGAAGCATACACAAAATGTTGGTTTATGGTATCCCAAAGGAGCAAAGTTTGAGTTAGTTGGATATTCGGACTCTGATGATGCAAGATACAAGGTTGAAAGGAAGAGCACCTCGGGCACATGTCAATTGTTGGGAAGATCACTTGTTTCATGGTCATGAAATAAGCAAAATAGTGTTGCATTATCAACCGCCAAAACCAAATACATATCCGCTGGTAGTTGTGCACAAATTCTTTGGATGAAGGCCACCTTGAATGACTTTGGAATCAAGTTCAAAAAAGTGCCATTGCTATGTGACAATGAGAGTGCAATCAAGGTAACCAACAATCTGGTTCAACATGCAAGAACAAAGCACATTGATGTCCACCACCATTTCATAAGAGATCATAAAAAAGGGGACATTTCAATTGAGTGTGGGCACCGAAGATCAACTTGCCAACATATTCACCAAGCCATTAGATGAGAAGAGGTTTTGCAAGCTAAGGAATGAGTTGAACATATTGGAATTCTCAAATATGTGTTGATGCACCCCCACTTATATGACATGCCTCTCCTTCGAGCAATCCAAGGTAAAAGTTGATTGGCATGCATCCATCCCTTGCTAAGGACTTGTTTAGTGCATCTAGTCATTCCTCATATTTAATAGGCTTATTCATGAAAATCAAATGAATTTGATGCTTGTATGGTACCACTATTGCTTCTATGCTTGACTTGATCTAGTGGTAGCATATGACATGTTTGTGGGCTTGTGAATCTAGTGTTTGATCTAGAAAATGAGCTACAAGTATTTAACTCAACATGGTCAAGATAACCCTTGAAATGAGGTGTGAAGAAGCTTGTCCTTGGATCAAACCGAGTTAAATATCTTTTGCAAGTGATCTAGATTGAACCCAATTTAGGAAAATGATCCTCACCCCATTGATTGACTTTGATAATCTTAACCTATCTAAAATTTAAACCTTTGTGGTCATTGATGACAAAGGGGGAGAAATTAGTGCACAAAGATAGGGAAAAGATGACAAAGGGGGAGAACCTTGACATAGGGGGAGAAATATGAAAGTAAGGGGATCAATTAAAATTTGAGAATACAAGTAGGAGGAGCAAGCTCATAAACTTGATGATGCATTTGAATGTGCATTTCATATGTTTGTTTGCATGGCATACGTTTTTAAATTCAATATCCTTGCTTGTGTGGTGTATGCTAGTTGTAGGTTTGATTGATGAAATGAAAAACTAGCATGCACATGATGCTAATTAGATATGACTTGCTTTTGTTTTCACAAGTGGTACTAGAACCTTGCTTATAATGTTGATCTCACATGGCATCTAGTTCTTTGTCTTTGCAAGTGGTATCTAACTAACAATGGTGCTAAGGATGGTATATTTGGTGCACTTTGATTGGTATCATGCTTCAAAGGTCCATCTCTTATACCTTAGCATCATTTGGTACATATTACTCTCCCACAACTCTAATCTATACATATGTGCAAGCTTTCAATCCAAACTCTTAGCACATATGTAGGGGAGCTAATGCTACCAATTCAGGTTCATGAAACTTGTCCAAATCCTTTACACATGGTAAAATGCTTGGGCAAGCAACATGGATTCAAATTTGAATTTATTTCATATCTTTGTAGAGGTTGTCATCAATTACCAAAAAGGGCGAGATTGAAAGCCCTAGTTTGATTTTGGATAATTGATGAAACCTATTTGGACTAACCCTATGCTCTAAGTATGGATGTGAGATAGGTTGGAACAACTCAAGTGATGGAGCTAAGTAGCACTCATGGATGGAGATGGCCACATGAAATGAAGATCATGGTGATGGTGTGGACACATGTGATGATCAAGCTTTGGACTTTGGAAAAAGAAGAAAGAGAAAAAAAAAATGGACTCAAGGCAAAGGTGATTTCTATAGGGCCATTTTGTTTTGCTGATCAAGACACCATAGAGAGTGTGATCACGTTTAGGATAGATGGTTGTACTATTAAGAGGAGAGCTCTTATCGGACAACTCGATCATCTAGTGCCACTAGGTGTTGAAAAACTTGCATATGCATTTTAGGCCTAGTGCACAATCGGTGAGAAGTGATTAACCTTTGAAAAATAATTGTAAAAATGCTAACACACTTGCACGTGATGGTGAAACACTTGTGGTGTTGGCATATTAGCAAACGTGGTGAAAAAGGTGAAGAAAAGGAGACAAAACCGAGCTTGAAGTGGTGCCCTAGGGGCACCACCACCCCCTGTCCGGTGGCACCACCACCCCTAGGGTGGTGCCCACCTGGCAGTGTCTCAAGAAGCAGCGTGGGCACGATCACCGCCATCCGGTGTACACTCTCGGTGAAGGCGGTGCACCGCCATTTTTTATCCAGAGAGCGAGGGAACCAGGGGTGGTCACCAGACAGGGCACTACCACCCTGTGTCCGGTGCTACCGCCCTATTTTCCAGAGAGGGGGTCTCGGGTGGCTTGGTCACCGCCACAACCGCCTGTCCGGTGCCTGCTTGGCCAGTCAAACTAGCCGTTGAGTCAACCATTGGGGGCATCACCACCCCAAGTCCGGTGCCACCACCGCCGTGTTCGGTGGCCTCGCAAAAACCAACTCCAAGGGGTAACGGCTCTATTTCATGATGGGGCATATACATAGCCCCTTGGCCAGCCATGGCCACTCTCTTGGAACTCCACTCACTTCTATACTTGATTTCATCATCTTGAGTGAGATTGGAGAACCTCTAGTGTATTGCTTAGTGGTTTAGCATCTTGAGGCACTAGTTGGGCGATTTAGGCTGGTGGAGATCTTGTTACTCTTGGTGTTTGTTGACACCTAGATGGCCCGGTGATTGGTGGATCGTCTAGCGGAGGAAGGTAATTGTCTCCGGCTCTGATCGTTGTGATTGTGAGGGGTTCTTGTGTCTTCTCTAACGGAGTGCCAAAGGTAACTCTAGTGGATTATGCGTGATTTATGGATCCTCATCTTGTGTTAGTTGTGCGGCACCCAGTTGTGGGTTTGGCGTGTGATGCCTATTAGCGCATGAACCTCCAAGTGAGTTAATCGCCACAACGGGGACTAGCTTGCCAGCAAGCAAGTGAACATCGGAGGAAAAATCATTGTGTCATCATTTATCTCCTTGGTATTCTATGGTATTCATTGATTGATCACTTGCCACAACGGTATATCCTCTCTACCACTCTTTTGCATTACTTTGTCTATTTACTTTGTGTAGAGCATGTGGTAGTTGTAGCTAGTTGTGTAGCTGAGCTTCTTAGTTGTAATTAGTTCCTAGCTAGCTCAACTAGTGCAGAGAGTAGCGACATAGCCCTTGAGTGTCTAGTGATCTTAATTGACTAGAATTATTAGTAAGTGGCTTGCATTTTTAGTAGGCTAGCGCAACACTTGCTTCGCCTCATTATTATCTAACCACTTGGCTTAGTGTTGTTATAGATTTTTTAATAGGCTATTTACCCCTCTCAAGCCATTAGGATCTTTCAATGGCGCCGAGCAATTATCAGGTTACTTATTCTGCTAATAAAATATTTATTGGTGCGGCGATTGTAGTTAACGTGGTGACAAAATTTGCTTATTGTATGGTATAATTTGTATTGGATATATTAATAAAAATCAACTATGTTTAAACTTGCAGATGGGAATACAACAAATGAAATGGATGAAAATAATGATCGGCTCCATAGGCACTCAACCTACAGTAATAGGTTGCAAGAATTATTAGATTACTTATTCTGCTATTAAAAGTATTTATTGGTGCGGCGACCGTAAGTGACATAGTTTGTTTATGAAATGGTTCAATTTGTATTATATGGTTATATTTGTAGACGGTCCGGTACCTTTAAGCAGCATTGGTGGCACTAGTTACATGGATGACATTGACACTGATGAAGAATGAGTGCTATTCATGAAACGGGTACACTTTTGTATCCATTACCTGAGATTCTAGTGAATCGTGCCTGTGTTTGTTTATTACAATTGTGCTAAGACACCATCGTAGCGTGCGTTCATTAAAGTGTCATTCCATGATATATAGGTTCTAGATATGCACCCAGTTCCATCAACCGGCTTGTTATGTGTCCAAAAGAACGAGGATATCTTCAAATGGAAATTCATCCATGAAAAGAACATTGCAGATGACATAGATGGGTAACTAACTCAGAGTCACGGTCGCTTGCAACAATAATACCTATGATTTAACTATTTATATATATTGCTATGGTGAATCTTGCCACATACACTCAAGTGGATACCTTATTCAATAGTATATGTCTGCGTGGAATAGACCGAAAGTCACACATATTTATACGGTGAGTATAACGTACTTTGTTTTAAGGTTTTGTTAGAGATTTTTTAAGACACGCAATATTACCCATGTGACAGGCACTAGTATTTACATATATACTCGAACCTATGTATAGGATGGTATGGAGATGCGGCAGAACTTATTCGTGGATTTATTAACGCACGAAAGAAATGGATATCAGATATTTCTTCTTACCGATATAAAACATTATCTTAGCCGCATCACGGAAAGGTCTATACAGTAGAGTTTGCGAGCCTGCGTCGCCATGCTCTCTGTGACTATGTTAATTTTATGAACATTGCTTTTTGAATTAAATATCACTTTAACGTTGGTATTTAATTTCACAGTATTGTTATCTTATCATGTGATCCATATGTTTTTAGTAAAAAAGTTTAGCTGTCCCGTAGCAACGCACAAGCACGAACCTAGTAAGAAATAGATGAAGTGAACGTCATCCAAGATCATGATCATGAAAATATACTTTGAAATAAAAAATATAAAATAAAAGAAACAGAAATAATGAAAGTTAAATAGAAAACAAAAGTAACAAAAACAAAACACTATAATGGAAAGAGAAAACAAAAAATAAAAAGCCACGTAATAAAAAATACGCAATTATGATAACAACATACACCATAAAACATCTCTTGAATACTAAACAACAAAAAAACAAGGAACATACAATGAATTTACGTAAAGAATCCAACATACACCACCAAACATCTCTATCTCTATCTCTATCCCGTATAATACACCACTTCAAATTATCCTACAACCACCAAACAAATCCCACCTCTATAGTCACAACCTAAACTAGGTTCACCCCACAAAACGACATAGAAAAAGACGATATTAAAAACGTGCGCACCAAATTAACTCTCACTCATTCTCTCTCCTTACTCAACCACATCCAATGGTCCTCCTTCTTTGGATGTGCCTTGCCCCAGCGACTGCCCACGAGCGTCGCGTGACGAGACCGTGGCAGCCCCCCACCCTAGTGACTGCGAGACCATGGTCGTCCCCCAATGACCGCACGAGACCACCGTGAGACCGTGACCCTCACGCTTGTGTCCCCTCTCTCTCGACCGCGCTCACACTCGGGGCAGCTCTCACGATCGCGCGGCAGAGATCACGGCCAACAACGCCTAGGAGCGGAGCCGCCCAGTGCTCGGGAGCGGACGACGTTGACGGTGAAAGAAAGGCCACAACACCCGAAGCCTAAACCCTAGCAGGTTCCATGGCAGCGCAGGCAGGCCGTTGGCGGCGAACGGCCAGAATACGTCAGCGGTAGCGCCATATTGCGGCAAAGATCGCGGGCAGCGGCGGGAGTGGAGGACATTGCCGCCAAGTGCTCGGTAATGGACGACGACATCGGCGACATGCCTGAACCCTAAACCTCACTGAACGGGTATGACACGGCGGGGCACCTGACGTAGGAGACAAAAAACGCCGACAAGAACGGCCCCATCGCTATCCTCTCCAGCATCGGCATCATCTCCGTCTTCGGCTGGGCGTACATCCTGGCCCTCATCTTCAGCATCCAGGTACTTGCTTGCTGAGGAAACTAACACACGTGCAATGCATTGCAGTCAGCTGTCGATTCCTCTCACAAATGTCATCCCATGTCAGATTAATTGATTAAGAAAAAAAATTATTCTATAATATTTGAAACTGCATAGAGAAGGTAGCAATGCGAATGTGGTAGCTGGATAGAGATAGCAATGCAACATCCTGATATTTGCATCTTTCAGATTCCTATGGATCTACATGAATTCTACTGTGGTTAATTAAAAACAAAAAAAGGCCATGTCAAACCAGAAAGCAGATCACAGTGCTTTAGATGACATAACAAACAACAACACAGATTCGAGCGCTTCCTGGGCTATGGTGGAGTTACTTTCGATATTTTTATAACCTTCTCAGTTTTATTTCAACCACCTATGGATGAGGCTGAGTGTAAGAGGGAAGAGAGGAATAGAAAACAACGATAATACCGAGCAAGGATAAAGGCTAACAAAATTGACGAGCAGAGAGAAGAGAGGAATAAAAGGCGTCGGGAACGAGTATTGAAGAGGACAGAGTCATCGACACATACTGATCATGGTATTGCTTATTTTTTTAATAATGCTTCCTTTGTTTTTTTTCAATGTTGATCTTACTCCTTGATTGATGATAGGTCAACAAGCACCATATGGAGCGTGTTCAGGTATTCTCCAAGCATTAGATGCCGAGGACAAGGAAAATGTGTGCCCGAAAAACAACACGGATTGGCTACATAAAAATTATAATTATATCCATACAAGACAACCGACCTCTGATACTTCTTGTGCGCCCAACAGCCTGACAAGCCACAATCTGTTCAATGCAACGGCAACTCTAGGTGCCATCTTTGTATTTTTTTCATCTTTGCAATGTAACACCCCGGGTGTTTTAAATACTAAAACAGGACATGTCATCATATGCATTGCAAAGCATTTGGTCATATTGCAAACTTTGATATGCATTCACTAAAACAAGTTTACATTTATGTTATGAGTGTTGCCTTGTATGGTTTGAATTGAGTTCAAAGTTTGGTTTGGATTTGAAGTTTCAAAAACCCTGATTTCCAGCGATTTGTTTTACCTCGAAAACCCATTTCAAAATCAAAGTACATTTTGGGGTTGAGCCTTAAAGCAAAAATGTAGAGCTTGTTGAGTTGTACAAAGTTTGTTTTTGGAGTTTTCAAAGTTGTTTAGAAAAATTTGAAGTAATTTGAAAAGGCGAAATGTACTTAAAGTGTCCCCTTTTTAATTCAAATTTGCATTTCAAAATGTAGACCGAATTTGGGTATGGTTATAAAAGAAAAGTTGTAGAACTTTGAATTTTGAACAACTTTTGTTTTTGGAGATTTTTGAGTTGTTAAGTAAATTTGGGAGTAATTTGTGAAATTTGGCGAAAGGCAATTCTGTAAATACGTTGAACAGTAGTCGCGGGCAGCTGTCACCGCCAGCGTGCTTCTCCGGGCTTCCAGTCGTGCCTGTGGCCGCCCTCGGCTTTGCGCTGGCATAGAATAGGTGCCGTCATGGCTTCCTCTTGCTTCCTAGTCATCCTTTAAAGGCCGAGACACCATCGCCATCGTTCTTTTCTCCTCTGTTTTCCAGTCACCTCCGCCGCTGCTCCATTGAGCCCTCGCCGTCGATTTAGCGCTTGTGCCATCGCAGCAAAGCGCTCAATAGCTTCGCTTACTCCTTGCGCACCTAGCCAACCAACTGTGGTCACTTGACTCCGCCGGGAACCGCTGTGCGCGCCTTTCTTCCTCGCGGCCGGCAACCTCACCGTCGCAAGCGAGTCACCGTGGACAGAGCTCTCCAGTGTGTCTATGTCCTTGATCAGTGTACCTCTAGCTCCACCTTGTTCCTATGACACTCTGTGACTAGTTGATTACTCCTTTTGTCCACCGCAGCCACCGGAGCATCGCCGTCGTCGAAGATTGCTCCGCCATGATCGCTGTGACTGTCGACCCGCCTATCTGTTGTTCCTCTAGCTCGTCCATCGCCTTCAACGTGTTCGGGGTGAGCTCCTGGTTCTTCTCGTGTGGTTTGTTTCACCGCTACCGGTCTCCTATTGCCGGCGTAGTGTCGCCGAGCCGCCGTGTCCGCCATGGCCGACGTCAAGCTTGTAACTCGCTGTAATTGCTTAAGCTAGTGTCGTCAATCGATGCGGGTTGCTGTGGGGAGTGTTTTGGTACCTTGGCCGTCGCCGTTGGTCTCACCGTCGGCAAGTTTTCGCCGAACAGCGCCGTCGTCGCCGTGGTCAAACGCGGGAGGTAGAAGATGACATGTGGGGTCACCTTGTCAGTGACTCAGCGGTTTGAAAATGATTTTTCCTTTTTCAGAAATGAATGAATAGTGTCTGCTTTTGTTATTTTTGTGTAGATTTATTTAGAGCTCCAAAAATTATGAAAATTTTTGTGTGACTTGTCTGTGATGTATATTATTTAGGAAAAATATGAAATGTTGTTTTTCAGTAATTTTTGAATGTGACAAAAATTGCTCAATTAATTAATAAATGAGTTTCCATGATTTTTCTAGGCTTATTTATTTATCCAAAAATTATGAAAATTGTTTTGCCACTTAGTTATCATGTGATGAACCTTTACAAAAATTTTGAGGTCAATTGGAACAAGTTGTTTTATATCATAATTCTTAATTAAATAATTAATTCATAAAAGCAAATAGTAACCTTTAATGATTTAGGTTTTGATTGAAATTTTGATTGAGTGATGTCCTTGGGTCATTAGTTGGTAATGATCCTTGGCAATTGATGTAAGTGTTACGAAAAAGGTTTAGTTAGTTTGACTTGTAACTGTACCGCGAAGGAAAGTTGTATTCAAGTTGTTAACTTTTGCATCCATCATCGAGCATCATATTTTGTATCTCGCATCATGTTAAACATGGCATTGTTACTACGTGTAGTGAACGAAGGTGAGCACGTGGTAGTTAATCAAGTGGTTGAGGAGGTTAATCCGTCTGTTGTGGTCGGGTTGGATAATTGTGGTGCGACTCCGGAACCGGACTTTTTCGTCAACGAAGGCAAGCCCTGGATGCATTTAAACCTACCTTGTGTTTTATAAATTGATTTCACTTTTGCTTTTCTTTACTGCATTAAGTGATTAGGAGTTAAGTGAAAACCTAATTGGTGCATTACCAACCTTGTTTTTCCATATCTACCTTGTTACCAGTTTTAATTCGTATATGCCTAGTTTAGCTTAGCTATGCTTAGAACGATGAAAGTCGGGTGATTACCTGTCATCTGCAAGTTTTAAATGGAACTTTGGTTACTTATGTTATCATGTGATATGAGCATGGGGAGTAATAAATCTAGACCGGGCGGACTCGGTGTATGGGAGCCACAAGACATAGAGGTCTTGTGAGCGGGTTCTTTCCGCCTGTGTCGATTAAGGCCCGTACTGTTGTTGAATTGCATGAGGTGAGACTTTGTAGTACTAACCACATACTCCGGTAAGCCTTAACTTGGCTATTCTATTACGAGAATGGCTACTCACGCACTGGGAGTGGAGAGATGGTGGGAATAGCGTGTACCCACGTGGCAATGGGCTGGATTGGTGGAGTACTGTATTCTCGGGTGGCATAGACCCGTTCTTGTTTTAGAGGATCTGAGGGTAGGTTGATATATGTAAGTCGGGGACCAACATATGTCGTGTGGTCTGGAATTCTTAGCTGGGTTTTAATCGGTTTGAATCATCGTTGCTCCTCGGTTATGGAGACTCAACTCACTGTTCATTATCGTAATTAATAACTAGAACTTGAGGCTGGTTTGAGAAAGTGTTGGATACGAAGTTTCATGATCTCAATGCGGATCGTGTCAGCTTTGTATATGATCTTATGGAGTTTTATATGTTGAAGTAAAGAATTTTGTTAAAGCGCTTTTATGCAAAAGAACTTTGATTATTGCTAAAGCCATAGCTTGAATCCCTGAGCCTGCATTCCTGAGTTCTATCAGTGTTTATTTCGGTTAAGTCTTGTTGAGTACTTTTGTACTCAGGGTTCGTTGACCCTTGTTGCAGGTGAGGCTCATGAGCAGATATGTTTTGGATCGTGCTGCATGACTGTTGTTCAGTGCGATGACGATAAGTAAATGTGTGGCCCTTGGGCAGGGCAACTTATTTGTGTGTTCTGTAATATGTTATAATGCCACTCCACTACTATGTTTTGTAATATTAACCGAACATAGTTGTATGGTTTGAAACAAATGGTTTGTAAACTATATTATTGTAAGTCTTCCGCTAATCTTTACTCTGATGTATATATTTGAATAAACTGGTGTATACTGCAATGACTCTATAATGGGATCCTGCTCGAAAATCAAGGATGATTTGGGGTTCCCCGAGGACACCCGACAGTCTTCTTAAGTTACCGGAAATATATGCATAGATGTCAAAGGTCGTTGAACAGTGACAGGTGCATGTGGGCCCTATAATTTAGGAGGTTCTGCCACATGCAATCCATGTTGCAACTTCGACAATGACAATGTTTTCCACCCAATGGTGATCAGTTAGCAGCTCAAATAGGCAAAGGGCCCTCGTAAAATGAGAGAGGTACAATAATATGGATGAACACAACAAGGAAAACATGTTGCAGAGAAATAGGGACTACAAGAAAAAGATGAGGACATAGTTAGCCGATGACTTGGCAAAGGAAACATTGCATACAATACAAAATGATATAGAATATGATGGTGCCTTGTTCGAGCCTATAAACAATCAATCAGATGAAGGTGTGTTCATTTTCTTTTTTTCCAACAAAAAATCACATTTATTTTATTTTGATAACACACTCAGTTAATGTGTTCTATACCTAATTGTTGGACCAAACATCATGCAGAGGACCATCTGGAGGCACCTCGTGCTTTGGATATTGATGATTTTCTTGATGATGAAGAGACCAGACAGTACATTGGTGAAGGTAAATTTATTTTGTGTGGCGCTGTAGAGACACACCTCACACCCAATATGGGGGGGGTGACCTTCATATATATAGCCAATATGGCTGGGTATACAAGGAATACAATCAAGTATACATAGCAGGTGCTAATCATAGCTAATCACACATAGACTTGCCTAATACCCGCCTGCAGTCTAAGCGGGAGGATCCCGAACGCATAGATTGGACCTGAATTCAATAAATAGCTATACAGGAAGGCCCTTGGTCATGATGTCTGTGAACTGGTGAGAGGACGGCACATGAAGGACCCGAACTTGTCCCAAGGCGACCTTCTCACGGACAAAGTGAATATCAATCTCAATATGCTTCGTGCGATGATGATGAACGGGATTGGTTGTCATGTAGACAGCGCTGACATTGTCGTAGTAGACAACCATCGCCGAAGCAATGGGAACATGGAGCTCCTATAGGAGCTGGCGTAGCCAGCAACACTCGTCCACCACATGAGCAACAGCACGGTACTCTGCTTCTGCACTAGAGCGAGAGACCATGGTCTAACGCTTGGAGGACCAAGAAATCAGATTGTCGCCGAGGTAGACACAATAGCCGGAGGTGGAGCACCGAGAGTCTGGGCAGCCAGCCCAGTCGGCATCAGAGTAGGCGACCAGTGACTAAACAGGGCCAACACCAATGTGGAGGCCAGAGGAGAGAGTGTCCTTCAGGTAGCGTAGAATCTGCTTGATCATCAAGAGGTGTGGCTCGCGGGGATCATGCATGAAGAGGCACACCTGTTGGACGGCGTATTCCAAGTTAGGATGGGTCAACGTGAGGTACTGGAGTGCGCCAGCAAGGCTTCGGTACGCGGACGGATCAGCAACAGGGGCACCGGCGATGGCAGAAAGCTTGGCATGAGTGTCAATAGGTGTCGTCGTAGAGTGACACTCAGCCATGCCAGCGCATTGAAGGAGCTCAATGGTGTACTGTTGCTGTGATAAGAACAAGCCATCGGCGGAGCGAGTGTCGGAGATGCCGAGAAAGTGATGGAGTGCGCCCAGGTCAGTCATGGCAAACTCAGAGTGGAGGCGCCCAATGATCTGCTATAGAAATGCCATCGAGGACACAGTAAGTACGATGTCGTCGATGTACAGAAGTAGGTAGGCGATACTGGTCCCGTCTTTGTAGACAAAGAGGGAGGTGTCGAAAGCCGAGGCGACGAAGCCAAGCTAGCGAATGTATGTCACAAAACGCTAGTACCAGGCTCGGGGAGCCTGCTTCAGGCCGTAGAGGGAGCGCTGCAACAGACACACATGATTAGGAAAAATAGGATCGACGAAGCCTAGGGGCTGCTGACAGTAGACGGTCTCCTCCAGATGTCCATGGAGAAAAGCATTCTTGACGTCTAGCTAATGAATTGGCCAGGCGCATGAGGCAGCAATGCTGAGGATAGCCCGGATGGTTGCTGGTTTGACCACCGGGCTGAATGTCTCATCGTAGTCTATGTCGTGGCACTGGGAGAAGCCACGAACCACCTAGCGAGCCTTGTGGCGGGCGAGGGTACCATCAGAGTGGTACTTGTGCTTGAAGATCCACTTGCCTATGACCAGGTTGGCGCCGAGTGGCCGGGGCACGAGGCGCCATGTTCCATTGTCGATGAGCGCCTTGTACTCCTCAGCCAAGGCCGCACGCCAGTTTGGATCAGCCAAACCACTATGGTAGTTGGAGGGAAGTGGAGACGGAGTGGTTGTCACAGAGAGCCCCACATACCACATGATCGATATGGCCCCGGACTGGGTACACGTGATGCATTGTTCCTGCTGGACGGGAGGTGCCGAAGGAGCTACGGGCGCCATTGGCTGTTGTACAGGAGCAGTAGCCGGCTGTACAGGAGCAGTAGCCTGCTGGACAGGGGCAGGAGGCTGTTGAACAGATGTAGGAGCTGATCCTGGTGCTATAGAGGATCCGTCATGCCCCCGGGGATGCCGGCTGTAGACAAGGCAGATGTCCCGAGCTGGTGGAGTGGTGTGATCAACAGCTAGAGCCGGGACAGCCGCTGGAGGGGCAGCCATTGGAGGAGCAGCAGGTGGAGCTGCTGCTGGTGGACTAGCAGGAAGTATAGGGCCATGGAACAAGATCGTGGGGGCGTCGGTCAGCTCCTCAATGAAACTAGGATGTGATAGCCCAGCAGCAGAGGGCAAAGGTGCAGGACGCACCGGCACTATAGTACCTGCAAGCAAAAAATCCAGGTCGCTTGGCAAGGACCTGGAGGGGTAAAGCCCGAAGGGAAAACAAGTCTCGTCGAAGATCACATGGCGAGAGATGATGACATGCTTAGTGGCCATGTAGAGGCAGCGGTACCCCTTGTGGGAAGAGGGATAGCCGAGAAAAACACATGCTGTGGAGCGAGGAGAGAGTTTGTGGCGAGCTGTGGGGTCAAGTTTGGATAACAGAGACACCCAAAGACATGTAAGTGGGAGTACTCGGGGGGTTTGTTGTGGAGGAGAGTATATGGAATGCTGTGGCGAACAGCGGAGCATGGACGCCTGTTTAGAAGGTATGTGGCTATGGCAAGCGCCTCAGCCCAGTACTAAGCAGGCATGTGTGCATGGAGGAGCATCGTGCGACTGATGTTGTTCAATGTGCGAAGAAGACGTTTAGCCTTGCCATTTTGTGGGGAGGTATATGGACACGAGAGGCGTAAATGAATACCACGGGAAACAAAGAGAGTATGGAGGGTATTGTTTATGAACTCAGTGCCGTTGTCGGCTTGGACAGCTTTGATGGCAAGGCTGAATTGAGTGTGGACATAATTGCAAAAATTTGCAATATGTGTGGAGACTTCAGATTTGCGAGTGAGGGGAAAGGTCCAACAGAAATGAGTAAAATCATCAAGTAAAACAAGATAATATTGATACCCGGATACACTGGCAACTAGGGATATCCATACATCACAGTGAACAAGTTCAAAAGTCATGTAAGTATATGAACTGGAATCTAAAAAAGGGAGGCACACATGTTTGCCAAGCTAACAAGAATGACATAGCAGGTGCTCTACTTTATTACAGCTGATGGACGCATTACGACAAAGAATGTCAATGGTGGCGGAGCTGGGATGACTAAGATGGTGATGCTAGAGGTCGGTGGAGATGGCAATGCTGGCGTGTGGAGTGGAAGATGCAGCAGGGAAGGTGTAAAGATCACCAGCACTATTACAGCGAAGCATCACACGTTGGGTCGGGATATCCTCCCCGCCTTGGGCTTATGCTAATGGCTCTCCGCACATCCTTACTACCTCCAGAGTGCCGCCACTGCTCGCGTCCCCGGCCTGAGTCGAGCTACTAGGCTTCGCGGTCAGAACAACTTATCCGGCCAGCTAAGTGTTAGGCTGCGTTCAACATGACATGAGGACGTACAGCGTATCGGTCCTTAAACGACTCAGATGGAGTCACTATGTTCAAACCTACACAAGACCCCACCCGGTCTTAATTCATTATTCACATGGTTCTTTTCCACGATAGCAAATATAGCCAACCATGATCCACCTCATCCTAAAGCTCGCAGGTGACAGGAAATCACCTGACTTCTACCGCACTAAGCATGGCTAAGCATTTAACCCGTTCCTGAACTTAAATAGGATTCCAGTGCGATATCTAGACAAGGAAGGATATATAATGCAGCAATTGGTTCCAACCAATTCCTATACTTAATGCATCATCAATAATAAAAGGTACTCAAAGTATTTGTAAAAACATGGGAGGCTTAATATGCTCCGGGGCTTGCCTTTCAGGAACGAGGAAGGCTGGTGGTCAGGGCACTTGGGCAATTCCTCCGCGGTGACTGCTTCGTCGGCTTCCTGCACCTCGGGTTCCTCCTCCTGGTTGGCTCCCTCGAACTCCAGCAACGTCACTCCCTCCGGCACACCTATTGCATGAATGCGCAAGATAAATATCATGGATGCACATGAACGAATATCAGGGATGCTCGGGGAATGCGCATGGTCGCTGTAGTTTGCATATTCCAACTTAAGCCCTATTCAAATCACTTTACTTACCAAGTTTATACAACCTAATGTATAATTGCTCATCTTCAGTTAATGACCTAGCACCTGCACCTAAGCATATTCTCAAGTTAGGCTAACCCCTAAACAATCAACGAGAACATTGCAACAACATACACTCAAGCATTTGTATTTTAGCAGAATGAAGACTATGTAGCGGTACAGTAAACTAGCCATAACTGGAGATTTATAAATCCAAATGACTTGCAACAAGATAATCTGGAAAGCTTATGAAATTGTCTACAATTCATTTTTAGACCTCAAAGCATGATTCAACACTTTACCAAGTCGAATTCATAAATCAACAGAACTCTGTCCTTACAAGGTAGAGAGTAAGCAAAACTGGAACCTAACTTTAAACAGCTGTAATTTCTAAACTACTAGGCCAAATGCCCTCAAATTTTGACAGGAGCTAGATACATAAATTATCTACAACTCTTGTATTCATCACAATCATAGAAAACCAAAATATCATGGGGAACTTTCCAAAGTCCCCAGATCTGTTCAGAGGGACATAATGCAAACAAATAATTATTAACTTATGATATAAACACTTACTTGGACAAAACTAACTTTACTCACATATCACACATATCACAAGAACACCAGAAAGTAGGGTGTCCCTCACCAAAACATTTCTTTTAATACCTTTCTTAATTTATTTAATTAATTAGAGGAAATAGTAAACATATATGAAAACTACACCATTAAATCTACACAAATTACAGTAGACACTACATGCCCTAAGTAGACTACCATAAAAATTTCACACCATTTGAGTAAGTATATCAACCTACACAAAAATGGTAAGGCATAATGGCTTAAAATGGCATAATTGGGAAACCTTAGTGAAAAGTGTCAAGCAACAGATTTCCTATTTTTACTAGCATCCACAAGGTACGAAGATACTAACTACCAAGTTTCATGGCCATAGGATTCCTAGATAATTTACAAAAATTCACCCAAGTATCTACCAATGATAAAAGGAAAATCTATAACTCAAAAACTACACATGCAATGAGTCTCAAATTTTAACCAGAGCTTCTACTATAGAAGACTAGCTCACCCACAAAATTTCATAATTTTTGGATCACAGAAACTCAAGATATGATTTAAACAAGTTTGCATGCATTCGAAAACACCTTTCAAGTTCCTATTTAATTCATCCAAAATTTCTACATAATGTGCTCAAGGCATATTTTTTAAATACTAGACTTCACTGTGATTCTACCAAAATTAGCCTCACACCATTTGGATCTACCAAATTGGAGATACAAAAATCACAAACTGCATTCAAAAACTGAATAAATGAGCTATCCTTAGAAACAAGCAGTCACTGACGTGTTGGACCCGGCTGTCAGCTGGACCCACTGGTTAGCGAGACGAAACAGAGGACACGGCTGCGACGGCGTGGAAGACGGCGTAGCTCGTCGGCGGTGAGGACTCCGGCGACCAAACCGGCACAAGCATGACCTCCGAGACCTCCCGGACCTATTGAGCTACATGGTTGGGCCGATTGCCGGCGACCAAGACGACGGCGGTGGCCATGGCGGTGGGGTGGTTCGGCTCGACGGCAAGACGCCGGAGCCAGCCACGATGGCCCAAACAACCGACACGTCAAGCTCCTACATCCTACTGCGAAGCTAGCACACACTTTTACACGATGAAAGGCCGACGGAAGTGCCCCGGCCACGACGACAAGGCATGGCGGCGACACTCCGGCGAGCGGCGCGCGGCGTTAGGTTCTTACCCAGCGCACCCGGCTAGCCAGATAGAGCTTGGTGAGGCATTGGGAGTGCGAAGGAGCTGCTGTGGTGGTGCTAGAGCGAAGAGGCGCGAGCGGGGGCCAGCTTTAGCGATGGCGGAGCTCGCTTGGCCACGGCGAAGCTGCGCTGCTCTTCGGCTATGAACGGGGAAGGCGACGGAGGGTGAAGGAGAGTGAATGGAGGGGCAGAGTGCATGCGGAGGGCAGCAGGGAGTCCTCCACTTCAAGCCGGCCAGTGCGCGGCGTGGTCAGGGTGATCCGAGCGCGTGGCGGCCACGCGGCGTCCATCTTCTATTGCCGGTCGGCACTGTAGGTGACTGACTTTTTCGTTTCAGTGATCAACGAGCCGACTGACAGCGAAACTTGTCGACAATAGATCTCTTAATCGGTGGCGATCTAGGTTAAGTTGTAATTAACAAAGTTGGAGACCTATGTGCGTACTACAAGTTTGCTAATTGGAGCTCGAGCTAATTTGCCATAGATTCCAATCTACATGGCTCCAAAGTCGCCTTCATGAAACTGAATAGCAGTTCCAACACTTAGACAATTTTTTAAATGTTGAATCCACCATCAATGCTGACTTGTGGACCATTTTTGAGCATGTTTTGCATATTTTCATGTGATGGTCATAAAATAACTTTTGTTCCTTATATAATTCTCTACAACTTTGCTTTAGGTTGCTCAGATATGCAAACATCCTAAGCTACACTTTTTAAATAGTCAAACACAAGAGCTCTAGGGGTCCAAATTGGTCAATCATTACTTGAAAGCATAATTAGGCAATATGGTCAACATGAACATTATTCCTAATGACATTCTAAGTATAACTAAGTTGCTTAAGAGCATTATTAGCCACACCACACATTGGTCACACCAAAATCAAGCATCACAGGCATTGAAACAAGGAAGAACAAGTGAAGGGTTACTTTTGTTTCAAGGCCATGTTTCATATGTTTCATGATCTTGTTGCATGGTATTAACTAACCTTGTTTCACTAAGTGAGTGGCACATGTTGCACTTAAGTGTTGCACACTTTACATTTCATAAAAGAAACAACACACATGAAATATACAACATGTTGCAATGTTTCGAAATCATGTTTCATGTGATATAAGTTCACGAATGGATGCATGATGCTCATGTTTATGAAATGCAGTGCAAATGTGGAAGCCAAACACCTGGGGTGTTACAGTTGATCCAATAGATGTTGTACCGAAAATGATTTAACTTCCAATGCCTTAATAAAACGCATGGGTACATACTAATATATAAATTCAGGTTTGACATAGAGCAAGGTGAGGATGACGTGGACAATCAACAAGGTGAATACATGAGTAATATGGTGGAGGAAAGACATTCTGAAAGATTTGTGACAGCAAGAGAGTACTATTGTTATTTGATGCAAATTAGAGAGGGGCTTTTTAACATAATGCTATTTGGAGGACAACTTTTCCAACAATGGGTCGTTGACATGTACGTAAATATCGAATCTATGAGGCTTGATTGGTATTCTAACCTTGATAACCAGAAACTCATACGGGCGGAACTATAGCAGGTGAGTTATGCAATGTTTTATTATTGCAATATAATATGACACAACAATTCAAAACTAAAAATAATCATACATGCTCTATATTTTCTATTTTTACGTAGGGTTTGGTTGATGTAATTTCTGCTGGAGAGACAAGGGCTTCAGAGGTTGGCAAGAGAGTAGTGCTACCTCGCAGTTTCCCAGGTGGCGATCGTGACATGATGCAAAGATTTCTTAATGCAATGGCTATAGTGTAGTGTTTTGGAAAACCAGATTACTTCATCACCATGACTTGCAATCCGTACTGGGAGGAGATTACTCAAAATCTTGAGCCTGGCCAAGAACCACAAGATAGGCCTGAGCTGGTTTCAAGAGTATACAGGGCCAAGTTGCGGTCCTTGATGGATTTATTGATCAAGAAAAAGTATTTTGGAGATGTGGCAGCATATGTCCATGTCACTGAATTCCAAAAGAGGGGGCTTCCACATGAACACATCCTACTAATTATGAAGAAAGGCAGTAACTTAACAACCCTAGATGCTTATGACGAAGATACTACCTACCAAGTTTCATGGCCATAGGATTCCTAGATAATTTACAAAAATTCACCCAAGTATCTACCAATGATAAAAGGAAAATCTATAACTCAAAAACTACACATGCAATGACTCTCAAATTTTAACCAGAGCTTCTACTATACAAGACTAGCTCACCCACAAAATTTCATAATTTTTGGATCACAGAAACTCAAGATATGATTTAAACAAGTTTGCATGCATTCAAAAACACGTTTCAAGTTCCTATTTAATTCATCCAAAATTTCTACATAATGTGCTCAAGGCATATTTTTTTAAATACTAGACTTCACTGTGATTCTACCAAAATTAGCCTCACACCATTTGGATCTACCAAATTGGAGATACAAAAATCACAAACTGCATTCAAAAACTGAATAAATGAGCTATCCATAGAAACAAGCAGTCACTGACGTGTGGGACCCGGCTGTCAGCCGGACCCACTGGTCAGCGAGACGAAACAGAGGACACGGCTGCGACGGCGCGGAAGACGGCGTAGCTCGTCGGCGGTGAGGACTCCGGCGACCAAACCGGCACAAGCATGACCTCCGAGACCTCCCGGACCTATTGAGCAACATGGTTGGGCCGATTGCCAGCGACCAAGACGACGGCGGCGGCCATGGCGGTGGGGTGGTTCGGCTCGACGGCAAGACGTCGGGGCCAGCCACGATGGCCCAAACAACTAAGACGTCAAGCTCCTACATCCTACTGCGAAGCTAGCACACACTTTTACACGCCGAAAGGCCGACGGAAGTGCCCGGCCACGACGACAGGGCATGGCGGCGACACTCCGGCGCGCGGCGCGCGGCATTAGGACCTTACCCAGCGAACCCGGCTAGCCAGATAGAGCTCAGTGAGGCATTGGGAGTGCGAAGGAGCTGCTGTGGTGGTGCTAGAGCGAAGAGGCGCGAGCGGGGGCCAGCTTTAGCGACGGCGGAGCTCGCTTGGCCACGGTGGAGCTGCGCTGCTCTTCGGCTATGAACGGGGAAGGCGACAGAGGGTGAAGGAGAGTGAATGGAGGGGCAGAGCGCGTGCAGAGGGCAGCAGGGAGTCCTCCACTTCAAGCCGGCCAGCGTGCGGTGTGGTCAGGGCGATCCGAGCACGTGGCGGCCATGTGGCGTCCATCTTCTATTTGTCGGTCGGCACTGTAGGTGACTGACTTTTTCGTTTCAGTGATCAACGAGCCGACTGACAGCGAAACTTGTCGACAATAGATCTCTTAATCCATGGCCATGTTTCATATGTTTCATGATCTTGTTGCATGGTATTAACTAACCTTGTTTCACTAAGTGGGTGGCACATGTTGCACTTAAGTGTTGCACACTTTACATTTCATAAAAGAAACAACACACATGAATTATACAACATGTTGCAATGTTTCAAAATCATGTTTCATGTGATATAAGTTCACGAATGGATGCATGATGCTCATGTTTATGAAATGCAGTCCAAATGTGGAAGCCAAACACCTGGGGTGTTACAGCCCTCCCCCCTTATAAAAATCTCGTCCCGAGATTTGAAAAGCGTACCATTGTTGATAGAATTCCTTATAACCATCCCTCAAATAATCTTCCCTTTCCCATGTTGCATCGCGTTCACTACCCTGATTACTCCACATGACTTTGTAAAACTTGACCACCCAACTCCGAGTCACTCGCTCACGAGTGTCAATCACTCGAACCGGCTTTTATTCAAAGGTCAAATCAGATTTTAACTCGATATCCCCCAACGGAACTCTCTCTTCAGGGACGCGAAGACATTTCTTCAATTGGGATACATGAAAGACATTGAAGATAGCACTCATCTCTAGGGGTAATTGAATCTTGTATGCCACCTTACCACTTTGTCCAATGATTTCAAACGGACCAACATATCTCGGCGCAAGCTTTCGCTTCACACCAAAGCGTTGGACACTCTTCATAGGTGAGACTTTCAGATAAATGAAGTCTCCAACTTCGAACTCAATAGGTTTTCTACGTCGATCAGCATAACTTTTTTGCCTAGCTTGAGCTGCGGCCATGTGAGTTTGGATAGTACGGACTTGTTCTTCGGCTTCTTGAACAAAATCAATTCCATAATATCTCCTTTCACCGGCTTCTACCTAGTTCAACGGGGTTCTACACTTTCGGCCATACAAATCTTCAAATGGTGTCATCTTTATACTTTCTTGATAACTGTTATTGTACGAGAATTTAGCTAGGGGTAACCATTTTTCCCATGAGCCCTTAGCTGAGATGACACATGCTCTCAACATATCTTCTAAGATTTGATTCACTCGTTTAGTTTGCCCATTGGTTTGCGGATGATAAGCAGAACTTCTTACTAGCTTGGTTCCTAATAATCCATGTAAGTGCTCCCAAAAGTGAGCAGTGAACTGTGGTCCTCTATCCGAGACAATAGTACGAGGGATCCCATGAAGTCGGACTATCTGGTTGAAGTACAACTCCGCATAGTCGGTTGGACGAAAGTCTATGCGGGCAGGAATGAAGTGTGCTGACTTGGTCAGACGGTCTACAATCACCCAAATAGAGTTAAAGTTCCTCCGAGTAGGAGGGAGTCCAACAATAAAATCCATACTTATCTCCTCCCATTTCCAACCTGGAATAGAGAGTGGCTGAAGTAATCCAGCTTTCATGTGCACAGCCTTGACTCGACAACAAGTGTCACACCTAGCCACATAAGCGGCTATCTCTTTCTTCATTTTGGTCCACCAAAATTGAGGCTTCAAATCATGATACATTTTGCTACTACCAGGATGAATAGATAATTTAGAGGAATGAGCTTCGGATATGATTTGATTTCTAAGCTCTCTATCCTTCGGAACTACCAACCTATCCTTGAACCATAACACGTCATTCTCATCTACTCGAAAATGTTTGGTTTCTTGCTCTTTCATCTTGCGCTTGATGTGGAACACACCGGCATCTGTCTTATGTAGCTCGATAATTTGACTCTGTAGAGTACAACTAAGAGTGATGTTGTGAAGGACTGCAGGATGAAGGAGCTTCGACAAATGGACATCACTCTCAATCAAAGAGTGGCAGTGAGACTTCTTGCTTAAGGCATCCGCTATGACATTTGCCTTGCCAGGGTGATAGTGCACTTGGAGGTTATAATCCTTGATCAACTCGAGCCATCTTCTCTGACGCATATTCAACTCTGGCTGAGTAAAGATGTACTTGAGACTTTTATGATCAGTGTAGATGTTGCACACATTGCCAAGTAAATAATGTCTCCAGGCCTTCAAAGCATGAACAACTGCAGCGAGTTCTAAGTCATGCGTTGGATAATTCACTTCATGCTTCCGAAGTTGGCGAGAGATATAAGCAATGACTCTACCTTCCTGCATAAGAACACCTCCTAGCCCAATACCTGATGCATCGCAGAACACATCAAAAGGTTTCTTGATATCCGGTTGTGCCAAAACTGGAGCCGAAGTTAGAAGAGTTCGCAGGGTATGGAAAGCCGCATCACACTCAGGAGTCCAGACAAACTTCATGTCTTTTTGCAGCAATCGAGTCATAGGCTTGGCTATTTTAGAGAAATCCGGGATGAAGCGACGATAATAGCCAGCCAACCCCAGAAAACTCCAAACCTCATGCACCGAGATTGGAGCCTTCCAGTTCAGCACTTCTTGCACCTTGGTGGGATCAACCATAATTCCACCATCCGACAATACGTGTCCAAGAAAAGGTACCGCGCAAAGCCAAAATTCACATTTGCTGAACTTTGCATACAGCTGGTGTTCTCGCAATCTAGTGAGAACCACCCGCAAATGTTCTACATGATCATCTTCATTTTCAGAATAGACCAGGATATCATCTATAAATACCACCACAAATTTGTCCAACTTGGGCATAAACACTGAATTCATCATATACATAAAATGTGCGGGGGCATTGGTCAATCCAAAAGACATAACCAGGTACTCATACAGACCATATCTCGTAGAGAATGCGGTTTTTGGGACATCCTCAGGCCGAATTTTGATTTGATGATACCCAGATCTCAAATCAATCTTGGAAAAGACTTTTGCTTTGGACAACTGATCAAATAAGATAACTATGCGTGGCAGAGGGTACTTATTCTTGATTGTAACTGCATTCAAGGGTCTATAATCTACACACATGTGTAGGGATTGATCCTTCTTCTTCACAAAGATAGCTGGGCACCCCCACTGAGATGAACTAGGATGGATAAGGCCTTTCTTTAGAAGTTCATTCAACTGGGTCTTAAGTTCAGCTAGTTCATTGGGAGGCATTCTATAAGGCCTTCTAGAGATAGGAGCTGTGCTAGGAAGCAACTCTATCTTGAACTCCACTTCCCGATCCGGGGGCAATCTAGGCAAATCATCAGGAAAAACATCCGGAAAGTCACACACTACAGGGATATCTGCAATAGCCTTTGCTTGCACCTCATTAGCCGCACAAGAAAGATTGATGTCCCTGGGTAGTTGCACCAGAAAACCTTCCTGATTACTAGGATCTCTGAGCATGACTACTCTAGTCGATGTATCAATAAGCACCCCGTGCCTGCTCATCCAATTCATTCCCAATATCACATCGATACCCAGCCTCGGTAAAACTACCAGATCAACCTGATAACTTCGCCCCTCTATCTCAAATTGTACGTCCCCAACTACCAGCTTGGTTGGGATAATACCACTGGCAGCCCTAATACAATAACCCTCACCCTCAACAGTATATGTTTTCTGCATAAACTTGGATGCAAATGCTGGACTAATAAAGGAATGCGAAGCACCTGAATCAAATAGTACAACTACGGGGTGTTGATCAATCAGAAACTTACCAGCAGTCACTACCTCTCCTGAAGGAATCTCAGTAATATTAGTGTGGTTCACCTTCCCCTGACGACCACCTTGGTAGTTATTCTTCTTAGGGTAAGGACACTCCCTTGCCCAGTGGCCTGTCTTGTTGCAGTTCCAGCACGACATGTTGCTTGGAGGAGCCCTAGAACTGCCCTGACTGGTAGTGCCCTTGGGAAGAGCAACTGTAAATGCCTTGCGAAACCTAGTCTTGGCGGGATTCTTCTTCTATGGTGGGCGAAACTTAGCTGCTGACGCTGGAGGACGGAATGGAGCCCTCTATGTGATGGGAGCCTTGGATTGTGAGGCACCCGCCTCATAGGCCCTCTTACGACTTTTCGAAGCCACATACACAGCATTGTTGTTCTCTTGCGATAAAGCATCACTCACAAACTCATTAAAATGAGCACACTTGCAATTTCCCATGGTCTTCATAAGTTTGGGGCTAAGTCCCCACTTGAAACTTACGATCTTTTTGGCATCAGTGTCAACAAACTCAGTAGCATACCTTGCAAGGTTATTGAAAGCCTACAGGTATTCATTCAAGCTCTTGTTCCCCTGAGTCAACTTCATGAACTCTGTATGCTTGATCGCCATGAGACCAGGAGGAATATAATTTCCCCTAAAAGCAGACTTGAACTGATCCCAGGTGATTTGGGCATTAGCGGGCATAGTGGACCGATGATGACTCCACCAAATGCCAGCTGGCCCATGCAATTGGTGAGATACGTACTTAGTCTTCAGCACCTCAGTCAAGCGGTGCAGACGGAACTTTTGCTCGAGAGTATTCAACCACTCATCAGCTTGTAGAGGCTCCTCAACCTCCTTGAAGATCGGGGGTTTTGTGTCAAGGAAATCCTTGAAATCACTGTATTGATTTGGTTCCGGTCCTTAGCGTGGACCACGACCATCCCGATTCGCAATCGTATGGAGGGCCTCAGCCATAGTGCGCTGTCCTTCCGCAAGCATTGCTATCAATTCCGTTGGTGTGGGGTGGTGGTGGTGGTGGAAGATCATCATCATCACCAGCCGCACCATTGGAACGAGTGCGAGGCATCCGCAACAATGCGCAACCAGTAATTATTGATGATGTCAGCACATTGGAGAGGAATAATATAATTGTGCCAAACTGAATTTACTGATGAGAATGAAAACTTCATACAATAAATAGAGGCAATAATTCATTCTCCAATCACCACATCATCAAGTAGATTACTAGCGCCATACGCAGTGCATTCCAACATGACAAGTTTTAAACTTAACCATTACGATACGCATCCCGAAGGGAGCGAATTAAAGTACATTATATGCCGAGTTCAAATTAAAAGAGTACATCCCACATCAGTCATCGTACTTAAATCCATTACATCAATGACTGCAAAAGCTTAAACTAGCGAGACTTGCTAACGAACTACTCGTCGAAGTGATCGCTGTCCGCATCGGAGACACCTTGGACTTCTTCTAGGTCTTCCTCTTCTTCTTCTTCTGCCAGCTCAGTTGCATTGTCAACCATCTGCACGTCCTCTTCTTCCTCATCGGCCTCAATCACTTGAGGTCCACCCACAATTGGATACCTTGGTATGGGGTGAGGAATAGGAAACAGACGGTTGTGCAGTTGATGGTGCTCAACCTGAAGCTCTTCAAGCTGTTCTTGTAGTGCTTGCTCCCTTTGAAAGGCGTTGTGGTTGGCCAAAATCCAACCCCGATGTCTTTCTTCTGCTAACTCTAAAGCTGCATCCCGGTGACGTGTCACACGATCCAACTCTTGTGCAGCCTCATCTCTCTCAATAGTGAGGTTCATCAGCTGGTTATGAAGCTCGTCTCTCTCGCGTGCGGTTTGACCCCACTGTTGTAGACGATAATTTGCAATACCACGAATCTCATCAACTTCTCGCTGAGCTCTCCCACATGCATTCGCCTTACGACAATACTTACGGGCACGCAACCTGAACTTGTGCTGAGCTTCCATTGCCTTGCTGGCTTCATCAAGCACACTCGAAAGGGTGTTTTGCCTGACTCAACAGAGCTTCAGGACTGCCATCATAGAACTCATTCCAGCGTTGTCGCTCTACACCCGTTCGCCACAGCCTCGAACCAAGGCCTGACCAACATCCTGAGTCCACTCAGCCTCAGTAGGAGACACTCGGGGAATGGATGAAGCAGGTCCACCCACTAACTCATCCCCGAAGCTCTGTGCTATATCCATCAGCACATCTAGGGCAGCAATCTGAGCGGCTTCCCATGGGCTTTGCCCATCAGTCTCAATGCTCCACCCATGCCACAGCGGTCTTGTGGGGTTTTAAGGCACGATGAAGGTCATGACGTACCATGGTACATCTCCCAATGGTACCGCCTACCTCCACGTGTAGCTGGGTGCCTTCGGGTACCCAACTGAACTGAGCACCCTCCAGAGCAAGGTGGGAGTACCGAACTGGTCCAGAAAGGTGCTGCTACCAGTAGGAAACATGGGCGCGGCCATCTGTATCAAAAAGGGATGCAATTCACGTGAGAGGATTATTTTGCTGAGAGATTGCACTTTACACTTGGGATAAGCAATTATAAGGGAGGGGTAATGCAATATGAATGACATGAGTGAATATGATGCATGTGCGTTCCGTACGTCCTCACAAACCTATGAAAATTTAAGCTTTAGCGGAATATACGGTGGCATACATGCGTTCTCTCAATTAGCGGTAACTAGTCAATCTACACGGTACGTTGTTAGCGTACCTGCAGAAAACTTCATTGCAGCCCAACCTAATAAGGTATAATGCTAATTACACAAGCAGTAACTAAGATACTCTCCATATATACATCCCCCGATATATATACTTTGATATCCAAGCTACCCGACAAATGTACCCACAATTAAGTACCTTCATATATACATGTATGCAACATGTAAATATTCCAGTAACCACAACTAGCTCTCCCCTAGACCGACGGTTGGACAGTCATGCTCTCACAACTCACACTTACCTTAGCGTAGAGGCAATTGATCCATACATTACCATTCAAACAAATGGCACCCATGCAATATCACGCTGCATGGATGATGAATAGAAACAATCAATTCCCCCAAGTTAGTAATTATATATAAGTCACCTAGAAGTCCTTAAGTGGGCTATAAAGGATGTGATCACCAGTATACCATAAATTTTTTGATTTTTGAACACTTATATATAACTATAAGTTGGAAAAACCATTTTTACAACAAAAGCTTTTGTTTTCAATAGCCGTAAGACATGTTTAATGTTGAATCTAGCTCTGATGCCAGCTGTCATGGAACCGACCAATTTATAAGAGCACAAGTACAAAAACAATCGCCGAAATGATCAAATTCTCGAACTTGAGACCATATAAACCCGGTAGTCAACTGAAATCTCGAAGGATTTCAAACCAACTTGCATACAACCAAGATCACAGTAATTCAACATAACATATCATACATTACAACATTTCATAGACGTTCGCAAATAGATTACATCATCACAGAGTCATCGTTATTACAAAACAAGTCTTGTAAAACATGCGGAAGCAACTAGTTTAACTCACACACCCAAGTTCAAATACACATACCGGTTCGCTGATCACAGCCCGCAAAAGCATTCAGATAAGAGAACAGAGATCATGCCCATGATCTAGTCTTCATCACCCGCCGGGTGGAGACAATACTTACAGAATCCCTGATATAGAAGGTCATCTGCAACAAGAGGGAATAAACCCTGAGTACGGGAATGTACTCAGCTAGACTTACCCGACGGAAACCAAAATAAATGACACCTAGGATTATGCATAGCTTAATGTAATGGATCTGGCTGACACTTTCTTTTTGCAGAAAAGCATAAGTAATAATGATTTACTCTTGATGAATACAGGCCCGATCTTTCGAGAGGTAGCCGGTAAGTTCGATTTGTGGAGATCTCGACGTTGGCGATCCGGCTTCAAATCAGACACGATTCGAACCCTGCAACCATTACACCACCGCTCCATTGGTTATCAACCAAGCACAACTTGATTGACCTCGCCAAGAAGGCTTTTCCTGCAAGCGAATCGAAGAGCACAAGCAAGAAGGTAAAACACGCAATCTGAAATTGCAAATATGAATGACGCGAATATCAATAGAGGGTTCAAGAACTTCGGTTCCAAAGGACTAATCGACACGATGGAGGAGATCAAGAACGGGGCCCCGGATCACTTGTAAAAGGATTTGTCACCACAGTTACAAATGAACGATTCGGTTTCTCGATGGAAAACTAAACTCTAAACAAAACCCAATTGTGTAGCAGCGGTGGCGGCTGTGTTTATAGTCTAAGACTCGACCTAGGGTTGGGGACGGCCAGGGGTTGGGCGCCCACAACTTGGGCTTAAGGCCCGACACGATACATGGCCAAGTTGGCCCAAATAGGTGACGCAGCACCTTGTCGTGGTCACACAGAATGATCCACGGACCTTCTGGAGCTGGGACCAGATCCAAAACGACGGCGCGTCGTCGTCCCCTTTCAACGCATCCAAGAACAGCCCGTTTCGACGTCGTATGAAGAAGTTATGACCGAAACGGTGGACGACATGTCTGCTGAATCCGAGGGTGACGTGGCAGCTGAGTTGGGAAACGAATTGCAACTTGGGAAGACCATGGCGTCGGTGTGTCCAGCGTGGCGATGTCCTCATCATCCTCCCCTTCTCGAATTGGAGTCGTCCTCGACTCCATCTTGGCGATGTCCTCATCAACTCTTAACCTGAACTAGCAGTGACTTTTTAGCCATTAACCTGTCATCTATATTAGCACCTGTACTAAGCAATCATTTTATTAGGGTGCAAACATTAATAACCATATCAGGTATTCATTGTGGCAACCTTATCATCATCATCCATTTAACCATATCGTTAAATTAATTGAATCTACGTTGTCGCTGCTCAGTCAAGTTCTCACTATCCGGGAGAGACGGCGATTCGAATCGATTCCTATCCAGCTGGAGGGGTATTCCTAAACACAAACCCTGCTTCTCCCGTCGGAGTCACAAACAAGTCACCTTTGGTACGATTCAGGAGTCGCGAGTCCAATCAGATCGACATTCTCAGAGAACCGCTCTGCCAAGGTTGTTCGGGACTCTAACCCACCTTGGGCTTATGCCAATGGCTCTCCGCACATCCTTACTACCTCCAGAGTGCCGCCACTGCTCGCGTCCCCGGCCTGAGTCGAGCTACTAGGCTTTGCGGTCGGAACGACTTATCCGGCCAGCTAAGTGTTAGGCTACGTTCAACATGACATGAGGACGTACATCGTATCAGTCCTTAAACGACTCAGACGGAGTCACTATGTTCAAACCTACACAAGACCCCGCCCGGTCTTAATTCATTATTCACATGGTTCTTTTCCACGATAGCAAATATAGCCAACCATGATCCACCTCATCCTAAAGCTCGCAGGTGACAGGAAATCACCTGACTTCTACCGCACTAAGCATGGCTAAGCATTTAACCCATTCCTGAACTTAAATAGGATTCCAGTGCGATATCTGGACAAGGAAGGATATATAATGCAGCAATTGGTTCCAACCAATTCCTATACTTAATGCATCATCAACAATAAAAGCTACTCAAAGTATTTGTAAAAACATGGGAGGCTTAATATGCTCTGGGGCTTGCCTTTCAGGAACGAGGAAGGCTGGTGGTCAGGGCACTCGGGCAATTCCTCCGCGGTGACTGCTTCGTCGGCTTCCTGCACCTTGGGTTCCTCCTCCTGGTTGGCTCCCTCAAACTCCAGCAACGTCACTCCCTCCGGCACACCTATTGCATGAATGCGCAAGATAAATATCATGGATGCACATGAACGAATATCAGGGATGCTCGGGGAATGCGCATGTTCGCTGTAGTTTGCATATTCCAACTTAAGCCCTATTCAAATCACTTTACTTACCAAGTTTATACAACCTAATGTATAATTGCTCATCTTCAGTTAATGACCTAGCACCTGCACCTAAGCATATTCTCAAGTTAGGCTAACCCCTAAACAATCAACGAGAACATTGCAACAACATACACTCAAGCATTTGTATTTCAGCAGAATGAAGACTATGTAGCGGTACAATAAACTAGCCAAAATTGGAGATTTATAAATCCAAATGACTTGCAACAAGACAATCTGGAAAGCTTATGAAATTGTCTACAATTCATTTTTAGACCTCAAAGCATGATTCAACACTTTACCAAGTCGAATTCATAAATCAACAGAACTCTGTCCTTACAAGGTAGAGAGTAAGCAAAACTGGAATCTAACTTTAAACAGCTGTAGTTTCTAAACTACTGGGCCAAATGCCCTCAAATTTTGACAGGAGCTAGATATATAAATTATCTACAACTCTTGTATTCATCACAATCACAGAAAATCAAAATATCATGGGAAACTTTCCAAAGTCTCCAGATCTGTCCAGAGAGACATAATGCAAACAAATAATTATTAACTTATGATATAAACACTTACTTGGACAAAACTAACTTTACTCACATATCACACATATCACAAGAACACCAGAAAGTAGGGTGTCCCTCACCAAAACATTTCTTTTAATACCTTTCTTAATTTATTTAATTAATTAGAGGAAATAGTAAACATATATGAAAACTACACCATTAAATCTACACAAATTACAGTAGACACTACATGCCCTAAGTAGACTACCATAAAAATTTCACACCATTTGAGTAAGTATATCAACCTACACAAAAATGGTAAGGCAGAATGGCTTAAAATGGCATAATTAGGAAACCTTAGTGAAAAGTGTCAACCAACAGATTTCCTATTTTTACTAGCATCCATAAGGTACGAAGATACTACCTACCAAGTTTCATGGCCATAGGATTTCTAGATAATTTACAAAAATTCACCCAAGTATCTACCAATGATAAAAGGAAAATCTATAACTCAAAAACTACACATGCAATGACTCTCAAATTTTAACCAGAGCTTCTACTATACAAGACTAGCTCACCCACAAAATTTCATAATTTTTGGATCACAGAAACTCAAGATATGATTTAAACAAGTTTGTATGCATTCAAAAACACCTTTCAAGTTCCTATTTAATTCATCCAAAATTTCTACATAATGTGCTCAAGGCATATTTTTTTAAATACTAGACTTCACTATGATTCTACCAAAATTAGCCTCACACCATTTGGATCTACCAAATTGGAGATACAAAAATCACAAACTGCATTCAAAAACTGAATAAATGAGCTATCCTTAGAAACAAGCAGTCACTGATGTGTGGGACCCGGCTGTCAGCCGGACCCACTGGTCAGCGAGACGAAACAGAGGACACGGCTGCGACGGCGTGGAAGACGGCGTAGCTCGTCGGCGGTGAGGACTCCGGCGACCAAACCGGCACAAGCATGACCTCCGAGACCTCCCGGACCTTTTGAGCTACATGGTTGGGCCGATTGCCGGCGACCAAGACGACGGCGGTGGCCATGGCGGTGGGGTGGTTCAGCTCGACGGCAAGACGCCGGAGCCAGCCACGATGGCCCAAACAACCGACACGTCAAGCTCCTACATCCTACTGCGAAGCTAGCACACACTTTTACACGGCGAAAGGCCGACGGAAGTGCCCCGGCCACGACGACAGGGCATGGCGGCGACACTCCGACGAGCGGCGCGCGGTGTTAGGACCTTACCCAGCGCACCCGGCTAGCCAGATAGAGCTTGGTGAGGCATTGGGAGTGCGAAGGAGCTGCTGTGGTGGTGCTAGAGCAAAGAGGCGCGAGCGGGGGCTAGCTTTAGCGATGGCGGAGCTCGCTTGGCCACGGCGGAGCTGCGCTGCTCTTCGGCTATGAACGGGGAAGGCGACGGAGGGTGAAGGAGAGTGAATGGAGGGGCAGAGCGCGTGCGGAGGGCAGCAGGGAGTCCTCGACTTCAAGCCGGCCAGCGCGCGGCGTGGTCAGGGCGATCCGAGCGCGTGGCGGCCACGCGGCGTCCATCTTCTATTGCTGGTCGGCACTGTAGGTGACTGACTTTTTCGTTTCAATGATCAACGAGCCGACTGACAGCGAAACTTGTCGACAATAGATCTCTTAATCGGTGGTGATCCAGGTTAAGTTGTAATTAACAAAGTTGGAGACCTACGTGCGTACTACAAGTTTGCTAATTGGAGCTCGAGCTAATTTGCCATAGATTCCAACCTACATGGCTCCAAAGTCGCCTTCATGAAACTGGAAAGTAGTTCCAACACTTAGACAATTTTTTAAATGTTGAATCCACCATCAATGCTGACTTGTGGACCATTTTTGAGCATGTTCTGCACATTTTCATGTGATGGTCATAAAATAACTTTTGTTCCTTATATAATTCTCTACAACTTTGCTTTAGGTTGCTCAGATATGCAAACATCCTAAGCTACACTTTTTAAATAGTCAAACACAAGAGCTCTAGGGGTCCAAATTGGTCAATCATTACTTGAAAGCATAATTAGGCAATATGGTCAACATGAACATTGTTTCTAATGACATTCTAAGTATAACTAAGTTTCTTAAGAGCATTATTAGCCACACCACACATTGGTCACACCAAAATCAAGCATCACAGGCATTGAAACAAGGAAGAACAAGTGAAGGGTTACTTTTGTTTCAAGGCCATGTTTCATATGTTTCATGATCTTGTTGCATGGTATTAACTAACCTTGTTTCACTAAGTGAGTGGCACATGTTGCACTTAAGTGTTGCACACTTTACATTTCATAAAAGAAACAACACACATGAAATATACAACATGTTGCAATGTTTTGAAATCATGTTTCATGTGATATAAGTTCACGAATGGATGCATGATGCTCATGTTTATGAAATGCAGTGCAAATGTGGAAGCCAAACACCTGGGGTGTTACAGTTGATCCAATAGATGTTGTACCGAAAATGATTTAACTTCCAATGCCTTAATAAAACGCATGGGTACATACTAATATATAAATTCAGGTTTGACATAGAGCAAGGTGAGGATGACGTGGACAATCAACAAGGTGAATACATGAGTAATATGGTGGAGGAAAGACATTCCGAAAGATTTGTGACAGCAAGAGAGTACTATTGTTATTTGATGCAAATTAGAGAGGGGCTTTTTAACATAATGCTATTTGGAGGACAACTTTTCCAACAATGGGTCGTTGACATGTACGTAAATATCGAATCTATGAGGCTTGATTGGTATTCTAACCCTGATAACCAGAAACTCATACGGGCAGAACTATAGCAGGTGAGTTATGCAATGTTTTATTATTGCAATATAATATGACACAACAATTCAAAACTAAAAATAATCATACATGCTCTATATTTTCTATTTTTACGTAGGGTTTGGTTGATGTAATTTCTGCTGGAGAGACAAGGGCTTCAGAGGTTGGCAAGAGAGTAGTGCTACCTCGCAGTTTCCTAAGTGGCGATCGTGACATGATGCAAAGATTTCTTAATGCAATGGCTATAGTGTAGTGTTTTGGAAAACCAGATTACTTCATCACCATGACTTGCAATCCGTACTGGGAGGAGATTACTCAAAATCTTGAGCCTGGCCAAGAACCACAAGATAGGCCTGAGCTGGTTTCAAGAGTATACAGGGCCAAGTTGCGGTCCTTGATGGATTTATTGATCAAGAAAAAGTATTTTGGAGATGTGGCAGCATATGTCCATGTCACTGAATTCCAAAAGAGGGGGCTTCCACATGAACACATCCTACTAATTATGAAGAAAGGCAGTAACTTAACAACCCTAGATGCTTATGACAAAGTCATTTATGCAGAGCTACCAGACAAGGATAAATACCATATGTTGCATAGCCTGGTCATCAAGCATATGCTGCATGGCCCATGTGGGGTTTTGAATAGAAAGTGTGCTTGTATAGTTAATGGAGAATGCCACTTTCACTATCCTAGACAGTTTTGTGCAGCAACACAGCAAGGCAAAGATTCATATCCTTTGTATAGGAGGAGGGGGACATCGTGTGAAAGTAAGAGGTGCCGAGTTGGACAATAGGTGGGTGGTTCCATACAATCCTGGGCTGCTTATGACATATAATTGCCACATAAATGTTGAAGCTTGCTCAAGCATCAAAGCTTTTAAGTACTTGTTTAAGTATGTACACAAAGGCCACGACCGTGCATCATATTCTGTTGATCCTACTGGAGTAATCAATGAGATCCATCAGTACAGGGATGCTAGATACATATCATCCCCGTAAGTTATACATAGGATTTTTGGCTTCCACCTTTTTGGAGTTTGTCCATCTATTTTGCAGCTCCAGTGTCATCTACCTAATATGTAGTATGTTATTATTGAGGAGACAGCCAATCTCAAGGATGTTGTAAAAAAGCCATCCGCAACTATGACGACACTCACAGAATACTTCACATTGAACCATGCTGATAGTTATGCAAGGAAATTTTTGTATAGAGAGATCCCAGAACACTGCTGGTGGATTAGTGGTAAGAAGGTGTGGCAGAGAAGAAAGCAGAGGGGACAGGTGGGGCGTATTGTGTATGCACACCCGGCTAAAGGAGAAAGATATTTCTTGAGAGTACTTCTAAATCATGTACGAGGTGCAACATCATTTGAGAATTTACAGATAGTTGCTAAAATCATGTACCCTACTTTCAGAGAAACATGCGAGAAGAGAGGACTCATAGAAAGGGATCATACAATTGATGACTGCTTGAGTGAGGCAACAACTTTTCATATGCCAGTAGCTCTGCGACGGTTATTTGCGACTATCCTTGTGTTTTGTGAGGCCACCAACATGCGTGGATTGTTGGACAAGTACAAGGAATCTTTCTCTAAAGATTATAGCTGAAACAATCCTAACATAGCAGCAGTAGAACAAATGATTCTCAGAGACATTCGGGATTTACTTCAGTCAATGGGAAAGGATATCAGGAATTATGATCTACCTGAGCTAAATGATAAAGGTAATATTTTCCATAGTAATATTATTCTAAAAAATATTTTATTGTCTGGTACAATACATAATTCTAATAGTTTAATATTTGGATGTCAATACACTAACTATTTTATATTTATTTACTGATTTCATTATCATTTTCTTGTGTCAAGCTGATGAATTTAACAATGATATTATGAAAAATGTTAGGGAGGAACTAGCTGTGCCTGTCGACAAGAACATTTGGATATGTATGCATCTCTTAACAACAAACAACGTGAAGGATTTGATGAAATATTAAATTGCGTACTGAATAAGAAGAGCCAAGTGTTTTTCGTGGATGGTCCACGAGGAACAGGAAAGACATTCCTATATAAGGCACTTCTTGGTAGAGTGCGCTCAGAGGGATTAATTGTCATTGCGACTGCAACTTCGGGTATTGTGGCATCGATATTGCCTGGAGGACGCACAACACACTCAAGGTTCAAAATCCCAATTAAGCTTGCTGACAATAGCACATGTAGCTTCACAAAGCAAAGTGCCACTGCAGAGTTACTGCATACGGTATCCTTGATTATCTGGGATGAAGTGGCAATGACAAAGCGGCTAGCAGTTGAGTGTCTTGATAGGTCTCTCCAAGATATTATGAATTCTTGTTTGCCATTTGGGGGAAAGGTTATGGTATTTGGTGGAGATTTTAGACATGTGCTACCTGTGGTACCACGTGGGACAAGAGCACATGTAACAGATGCTATATTACAGCGATCTTATTTGTGGGAAAGAATAAGAAAGATACGGTTGTCACGTAACATGAGGGCTCAGTCTGACCCATGGTTTGCATATTACCTCCTTAGAATTGGGAATGGAACTGAAGAGACAATTGGAGATGATTATGTACGCCTTCTAGATGATATTTTGATTGGCTATACTGACAACGAAGAATCAGTAAACAAGCTCATTCAAGAAGTCTTCCCATCACTTGAGAAAAACGCAAGATCATCAGCTTATATGAGCACACGCGCCATCCTATCTACCACAAATGAGCATGTGGATCAGCTAAATGCAAGTATGATTGACAAGTTTCTAGGTGAGGAAAAGGTTTATCATAGCTTTGACTCTGTCGATGATGATTCAAGGAATAACTACCCTATTGACTTCTTGAACTCCATCACTCCAAATGGTCTCCCCCCATGGAACAAGACTAATGGTTAGAGCATTCCAAGACAATGCAATTGACGCAGAAATAGTTGGTGGGCAACATGCAGGGAAAAGGGTGTTCATACCTAGGATCCCTATGTCTCCAACAGATTATATTTCACTTCCTTTCAAGTTGAAAAGGAAGCAATTCCCAATTCGTTTGAGCTTTGCGATGACAATAAATAAAGCTCAGGGGTAAACCATCCCACATGTTGGGATCTATCTTCCAGAGCCAGTGTTCTCACATGGGCAGCTCTATGTTGTCTTGTCGAGGAGTATGTCCAGGCAAACAACAAGAATTTTGGCTAAACCAAACAAGGAATTAGATCCAATAGGGAAGTGCACCAAAAATATAGTGTATAAAGATGTCCTGGAATGGTGACAGGGTGGTAAGTAATGTCCTAAATGACTATTTTTTAATCTCTATAATCCTTGTCAATTTAATTAGTTGACAAAAAAAATTATTGCCATTGATTTTGTGTATTGATTTGCATCCATCAGCAAAAACTGAAATACTAAGATGGAGAGAAGGCTTCAGCAAAACCCTCAGGGAGCAGAGATCAAGGCTTTATATTACCTCCAGATTCATTCTTATGCTGATCCGGTGGCATGACTGGCGAAGAACAGTTTTGGCTCCTGATTTCTTCTTTGCTCTTCCAGGTATCGTGTTGTTTTTTCTTTCCAGGCTTCCAGCTCCGGCTCATAGATTGGTAGTGAAATTGTGTATATGGACCACCATGCTGAAACATGAATCAATCTTCAGTTTTGCCCCTCTCATTGTTTGTCTGCTTGTGTATCAATTTACACAATAATGAAAAAGTCGCTCAATGAAATTGTTTGTCTTCTTGTGTATCACCTAAAAAACACAAAATTTTGAAGGAAAAAACACACACTAACTTTACTATGCCTTCTTATGCAAAAATGTTTCCCGGATTGTATACATGATCAAATACAATTGTGTAAAAGTTGAACTATGGAAAAAAACATTGGTTGTTTTCATGTGCATCCCTAAGATAAAACCTGTGGTGTTAGTACGGGCATTATACTAGTCTTACCAGTACTACAAGAACATTGCAAATACAACATGTATAAATATGAGTACTATGAGAATACTTCATGAAACATCTCAAAATTACTATAAAAACAATATAGAACACATCATAGAATATCAAACACTCCGTATAACCAAGGAAATAAAAATAAAGAGAACAGTTAATTAGATAAATATAAAAAGGAAAAGGAAATGGAAATGGAAAGAAGAAAAAAATCCACCTAATAATAGAAAAAAATAAAAGGAAAAGATAAAGGTTGATGCAGTGGAGGCATATGAACTCAAACATAAATGATATATATGGGCAACTAGAACGCAAAATCTATTAGGTGACCTCTCGTGCTACCTCCTCAACGTGCGACCACGGCCACCACGACGTGCCCCTCTTCTTCTCCACCTCCGGTGGCTTTAGAAGGGGCTTGGGGGAGGAAGGCAGGCCCAGCAGTGGGAGCGGGAGAGACAGCGGCCAGGCGGAGGTGGCGGTGACACCACCAGAACAGGCGGCGGATAAGGCGGCCGGATCAGGTTAGGGTGACAGTAACCATGACCATGGCAGCGGCGGGGGAGGGGACAAGAAGGAGAGCCCCGGCGCAGTAGGTCTCGCCAGAGCTCCGTGGTCGGACGGTGGGCGGCGGTGGTAGCGGGGTCTCGCGCTACCCTATAGCGCCACGGGTTGCCCATTATCTCTGTCCCAACTGGAATACATGGATCGTAACAAGACTGGTGCGGTGGGAAGAAAACTTGGCCCAACAACAAGTCAACAATCCATTACAGAAAACGACCAACCCGAAACTACCGAAACAATCGAGAGCGGGGTAATGGTCGGTGGCACGGTCGGGAGAATCGCCCGTTTGGCATCAGTTTGAGCACAAACAGAGCATGACTCGCACGTCAGTGGTCATAGCACTGGGAAACGGAATGCTTGTCACTTCCACGATGGATGTACTCAAAAGCTAAAATTTTCATCTGAATTTCTGAGATTTCTCATACATGGGGTACATTACTCATCATGTTTGTTATTACAAATTAAACCGACATCATGTTACAAAAAGAATGAATCAAACTTGACGCTGAAATGAAGTATCTTTGATGAAGCAAATGGGAAGGAGAAGGGCAACGACATCAGACGATCAAACCATGTACTCTGTAGAAAAGTAAGCGAGAATGACGAACAAGCCAAGAGTGTACTACGGTGATCGATATATTGGCGGATCATCAGTTGAACCTGTTGCAGACCTTGCGGACCTCCCCCTGCGTGCCGGTGAGCACGTTGACCTCGCTGAGCTTGACGAGCGCCTTGGGGAAGAGCGAAGTGAAGAGGCCGTTGTCTTTGGCGAGCAGGTCCACGATCGAGCTCGTGAACCCGTCCTTGTACAGGTTCTGGTCGCAGGCGAGCACGCCGCGTTTTTTCTGCAGGTTCTTGTAGTAGTGGTTGTCCACCTTGAGCACGCTCCACTGGTCGTCCAGGAACACGACGTTGTTGTCCGACGAGGGTACGTTGGGGCACACGTTGTTCTTGTACAAGAACGCGTAGCTCGGGTCCATGCCGGGGTCCGTCGCGCCGGGCCTGCCGCCGTACTTGTACAGCCGGCTGCTCTTGATCGCGCTGCAGCGCGTGGCGCCCACGGTGTGCGCGCCCAGCAGCAGCGCCGAGTCGAACGCGCTCAGCCCCAGCCCGCCGAAGTACGCGACCGTCTGCGCCGCGGTGAACTCAGGCGACGGGAGCTTGACGTCGGAGGCCAGTGACCGTCGGCGGTCCCTCCGCCCCGTGCGCACCAAGTACGAAGCCCCGCCGGCCAGCGCGACGGCGTCCCTGGTGGCGAGGATCTGGATGTCGGAGCAGGACACGACGCCGGGGCACCTCCGCTCCAGCTCCGCCTTGATGGCCGCGATGACGTTGTAGCCCTTGACGCTAAGGTTCGGCGGCGCCGTCTTCTCTGTGCCGGGGCCGTCGATCAGCAGACCGCCGTCACAGCCCTGCGAATTACACAGTAACCGTGCCGTGTCATCATGTTATTATTAACAAACCAGGTAGCGCAACACACGCGTGGACAGTGGACGACTTGCTATAGCTTGTACACGCACGTACATTGACGGCGCACTCGTGGAACTGCATGCGGAGGAGGTAGGCGACGATGGGGTTCTCGCGCGCGAAGCGGGCCCTGACGATGCTCTGCACCACCGCCTCCACGTCGGTGCCTTTGCACTTGCCCCTGTAGAACCCGTACTGCAGCTGGGCGCTGCCGCCGGCGGCCAGTGCCAGGATGGAGGCGGCCACCATGAGCGCCGCCGCGCCAGCACCATTGCCCGCTGCTGAGGCCATACCGATCGATCCCTGACTGTGGTTAGCTTGGTTTGCACGTATTTGGGATCCTCGTCAGATCAGTATGGTGAGAGGGAAATGGCGAATGGCTAAGCCTACTTATAGGACACCTCTGGGTCTGGGAGATAATGCAATGCAACAAAAAAAGTGATGCGAGCTTAGTTGTTTACTAGTGCTGTTTTCATGGTCGTGGAGATCACGTACGACGCTGACAGCCCCATGTCTGTCCTTTTATGTATCCATGAAATCCATTAAACAAAAGGACCGTGCTAGCTGTGCCTGGAAGATTCAGTATATATATGCTGTCCTCTGAGTTTTATTGTATTATTGATCCGGCTGGAATTCAGGCTCAGGGTTTTTATTTGGCTGCACACCTTGATGTTAATTGACTAGTATATATATGTGCTGCCTAGATCCTGCAATAGTGGGTTTGCACTAACCCACTCACACCAACAGCGGAACAGGCCATGGATGCCGACCATCATTGTGCAGCATTACTCTTCAGAGCCGTTTTCCCAACACTTTGTTTATTGTGCATGCTTTCACCATCCTAATAATCGAAATAAGTGTTCTACATTCAAAAGTCCTGAACACAGCATTGCATTTTGCAGTTTGGCTGCTCTTTCGTGCTATTCTCTGACTAGGAGGGAGATTAATTTGACATATCCTTGCACAGGATATTGTAATCTGAGGGAGTGAGAGGTCAGGTCAAAACTCAAAATTTTGTTCTACTTTTAATGAAGGGATGAGAAGGAAAATGTCACTAGTTATTATTTATTATATATATATACACATTCAATGCAACAGAAGTCTAAACCATTCAATACGGCCGGATAACTAAGCACAAGTCGCAGCCTTTGTTTGCATCTGCTCAGCTGTTGAAAACAGCGTTTGTTTGCTTAATGAAATAAACTCCCTTTAGCTAGAAAAAATCTTTGATTGATTGATCTACTGATTTATTAGTCTGACACAAGAGTCTTTGACTCTTTTTCTCGTGGGCTCTGTTCCTGCTCCCTCAGTTAACCTGACAAAAATAAGAGCGGGCGCTTTTAACAGACTTGGGCCTCTTTCAGGCTGCCTGATTCCTGCCTAGGACGGCCCATGCACGGTCCTGTGGGCCTTTCGGGTACACACATGTCAATCTTGTCACTCTTAACATGAAGACGAATACCTGTCCGGTCCAGCCCATTTCAATTCTTCTGTTGTACTCCACGTTGATGGGTGAGATTAGTTCCTTGTTGGGTCGGTGCCTGTTTGACTTGGCGACTCCGTGGCACATGGACACTGTTGCTTGAGCTCCAATGCAGTCTCTTTGAGACTTTGTTTACCTTCAGTAGATCAAAGGCAGGCATAAATGTATCATCATGAGCAGATCCAGCACATGAGAATGTATGCGCAGCTCCGGCATGTATGGCCACAGTCCACACCAACTGAATGTCTGGTTGCTTGAAGTATAGATGGCCAACGGACCGGCCCGGCCCGGCATGGCACGGGCCCGTGCCAGCACGGCCTGGTAGCCAACGGGCCGGCATGGCACGCCGTGCCTCCTGGGCCGTGCCTCACAGGGCCGACCCGAGAAGCACAGCCATTTTCACAGGCCGTGCCAGACCGAGGCGCACTGAGCGGCCGCGTGGGGAGGCGAGGAGGAGGTGGCCGTCGGGGCTGGGAGCGGCGAGCTTCGGATCTCGGGGGCAGCCGGCAGGAGCTGCGCAGGCGGCGCCCTTCCTCAAGTGATGGAGAGGAGGAGATGAAGAGGGGGTGAGCGAGATGGAGATGAGAGAAAACAAGGAAGGGAGGGAGTCGCCGGATCTGCCCGCTCGCGCGCCGCCGAGGGAGAGTGAGGGAGGGAGGGAGACAGGGACAGGGAGGAGGCGCCGCGCCAGCGTCGAGGCAAAGGTGGGGAGTCGGATCCACGGTGGAGAAGACCCAGCGTGGCTAGATCCATGGCGGAGATCCAGCACCCCACGGAGGCGAGGGATGGTGAGGAGGATCGAGGAAGGAGGCAGCGCTCGGCCGGATCTGCATCGGGGCGGAGCTCGGGGCCGAGGAAGGAGGCAGCGCACAGCCGAATCTGCACGGGGGCGGAGCTCGGGGCCGAGGAAGGAGGCGGCGCTCGGCCGGATCTACGTCGGGACGGAGCTCGGGGCCGGCGCGCTCGCTCCCGTAGTGGCGTCGCTCGAGGAGAGGGAGGGGCAGGGGGCGTCAGCGTCCGCGCTCGGCCGTCGGCGCTGCGAGGAGAGGAGAGGTCGCGCTGAGGGAAGGGGAGGGGGCGTCCATGGCGTCGGCGCTAGGGTTGGGGGTGAGGCATGAGGCCGTGAGGGAGAGGCGGAGAGCTGCCGTGGGCGTGCCCGGTGCCCGCTTATATATGAGGGGGAGGCAGGCCGGGGACGGCGGGGAGCGCGTGGGCCGTGCTGGGCCATGGCCCATGGGGAGGGGAGGAGGAGTGAGGAGGGGGGGGCAGGCCGGGCCGCTAGCGGGCCGGCTGCTCTGTAGCAGGCCGGGCCATGCCAGCCCACGTGCCTGGAGTAAGGCCTAGGTACGGCTTGCTCCTCCGGGCTGGGCCAACCTAGGTCCGCTTGCCGCCGAGCCGGCCGTGCTTGGGCCGGGCCAAAAAACGGGTCTTGGGCTGGGCCGACGTGCTCGGTCTGCATGGCCAACTATAGCTTGAAGTCCAGATAACTTTTATAGCGGAACACATATCGCGGGTCAAATCAGATCAAGGTAGCTACCTATAGGATATATAGTACTATGCAGGAGAACAACTTGTAGTGTAGGCTATAGCTAACATATGAGGAAGCTCCAAATGGGGACGACGGTAGCTAGCTAGCTAGTAGTGTAGGAGTGGCATGCCGGTGGTATATATAATAATATATATGAATATATATCACTTCAATTCGCAACAACGACAACATGCTGCTTTCATCTTCTACCCATGCAACCTCTGACATGTGATAAATAATCCTAATGCTAAAGCACTTGTATCTTATTTTTCCTGCACTTTTTACTTTCTTTAGCTTCCAACCCTAGTGTTAGGAATATGCTCAGCATCCACTTTAGTGGTTGGAATATGCTATAGAAAGTGGGAGTCCCCTTTGCCTATAAAGGGCAAAGGAGTGTCATTGTAAAAATAAGCCATTGCATTTTCCATTCAATCCAAGCGGTCAAGGGTCAAGCTGCCCTCTGGTAGGTTCAGATCTGAATCTGAGATCCAATCAGGCCAACAATCTAATATTAGAATCGAGAGGGTTCTTGAGTGAGTGAGTACCATGTCCACCGCCAGCCAGGTCGCGAGAGCGCGCGCCACCGCTGGGGCCCGAGCCGATGATCGCGCAACGCGCCTTGCTGCCGTAGAGGCAGTGGCTATGGCGGCGGCCGAGACAGCTAGGCAGGCGGCAGCTGCGGCCCAGGCCACGGTAGACGTGGCTGCAACACTGCGCGCTGAGATAGAGCGGGAGCCGGAGCCAGCTGGAGGATCGCGTAGCATGGTCAGGCACCGCCGCCAGTCGCCGTCACCAGAGCGGCGTCGTGGTCGGCCCGGCCACTCCTCGATGCTGTAGGCGGTCTACCGCGACTCCGGAGCGAGAACGCCCTAGCCGATGCTCACCAAGTCGAACTACCACGAGTGGAGGCTGCAAATGAAGGTCAAGCTATAGGCTCGGCGGTTGTGGGAGGCGGTTCACGTCAGCGGCATCGACTATGATGCTGATCGCCAGGCGCTGGATGCGTTGTGCGTCGCCGTCCCCACCGAGCTCGGCGCCTCCCTCGCCAACAACGCTACGACAAAGCTGGCGTGGGAATCGATTGTTGCGGCACGCATCGATGGAGATCGTGTGCGCCGGGTGATGTTGCAGTGCCTCCGAGGGGAGAGGGAAGGCCTCGCCTTTCAACCTAGTGAGCAAGTCGAGGACTTTGCCCTTCGTCTTACCAATCTGATGGAGCAGATGGCGCGCAATGGCGACACCGACCTCAAGGAGGAGCGCGCGATGGAGAAATTCCTCCGCTGCATGCCAAGGACGTACGCGCAGATCATCATGTCGATCAAGACGCTCCTCGACTTCGAGCTGCTCACACCGACTTCAAGGATGTGTCTGGGAGGCTCAAGGCAGTGCAGGACCGTGAGGAGGGGCCTCACACCGAGCCGAGCGCCGCCGGAGGCAAGCTGCTATACACGATGGAGCAGTGGCGCGCCTTCGATGAGAAGAAGAAGAAGGAAGGATCTGGTTTGTCTAGCTCCAAGGAGTGTCATCGGCGTCCATGCGGTGGCAAAAAGGAGGAGAAGGGACCCCCAGCCAGGTCAGCGCTGATGGCGGCACCGCCGGTGAGCGCAAGGCGACCCGGGATGATACCTACAACAACTATGGCAGGACTAGCCACTGCGCCAAGGACTGCCTCCTTCCTCCATGCCATGGTGGGCAGGCTCACGTCGTGCAAGCAGAAGAGCAGGATGCCACCGTATTCCTAGCACACAGGTGCGTCGAGCTATAGCATGACACTGGGGAGGGGGTGAAAGGTCCAAGCTTTCCCCTTCTAGGTCGGCTGGTTTTGCTGAGCTCCACCTTGATGAACTGTGCGCCCATGCCTTGCTCGGCAAAGGTGCCGTCGATGACAAGATCGATGGCTGGTACCTCGACACCGGTGCAACGCACCACATGACTAGTCGGCGCGAGTTCTTCTTCGACCTAGACTCTGCATGAAGGGCTCCGTCGAGTTTGGTGATGCCTTCGCCGTCGAGATCAAGGGCGTCGGCTCGGTCATCTTCAAGGCCAAAACAGGAGAGCACTGTCTTCTCACCAGGGTGTACTACATCCTGGCCTTGAAGAACTCCATCATCAGCGTTAGGCAGCTAGATGAGAATGGCTCATGGTTGGAGATTGAGGACAGTGTGCTGCGCATCTAGGATAGAGGCCGCCGTCTTCTCGCCAAGGTGAACCAGGGAAGCAACCGCCTTTATGTGCTCCATGTACAGGTGGCGTACCCTTCTGCCTTGCCGCTCACCGGGATGATGAGGCATGGTGCTGGTACGAGTGCTTCGGGCACCTTCACTTTGAAGCCCTGAAGCAGCTCGATAAGAAGGAGATGGTCCGTGGCATGCCCTGCGTCGACCACGTCGAGCACCTCTGCGACACTTGTGTGGTGACCAAGCTGAAGTGCTGGCCCTTCCTGCGTCAAGCCTCCTACCGCGCCATCGAGCAGCTCGAGCTGGTGCACGACGACCTCTGCGGTCCATTGTCACCGGCCACTCTTGGTGGTCGGCGCTACTTCCTACTGCTCGTCGACGACGCCACCCGCTATATGTGGGCCGTGCTGCTCTATTTTTAAGGCAGCAGCTACGGGCTTCATCAAGCGCCAGTAGGTAGCTGCGAAGGAGTGTGGTCACAAGCTCTGGGTGCTTCGCACGGACAACGATGATGAATTCACGGCAGCTGAGTTCACGGCGTACTGCGTCGATGAGGGGATTCAATGCCACTACTCCACGCCCTACTCACCACAGTAGAACGGCGTGGTCGAGCACCACAATCAAATGATGGTGGCAGCGGCGTGTGCACTTCTCAATCAACGCGGCATGCCGACGGTCCACTAGGGAGAGGCCGTGATGACCGTGGTACACCTGCTCAACCGCTATCTGACCAGTGCGCTTGATGGCAAGATGTCGTAAGAGGTCTAACACAGGCGCAAGCTGGTGGTCAGCTATCTGCACATCTTCGGCTGCCTCGCCTTCATCAAGGAGCTAAACCACATCGGCAAACTCGATGATCATAGTTCGCCGGGGGTCTTTATCGGCTACGCAGAGGGGGCTAAGGCCTACCGCATGCTCGACCCGGCGACACGGTGCGTGCGCGTGGCGCACAACGTGTGTTCGATGAAGGACGCGTCTAGGCATGGGACAAGGCGGTGGATGATGGGTCGGCGACCGTGCTTCGCGACTTTACTGTCGAGTACGCGTGGGCTAGAGGTGCTAAGAAAGCACAAGGTGCATCTTCATTGACGTATGGGTCTTCATCACCAGCGCCGACCTCTTCATCAACTCCGCCTCGTTGGCCATCACCAAATCTGAGGGAGCTCGGTAGCCCATCGGCTGTGGTCGGCAGTCCATCAGTAGCAGCTCCGACCTCTCCAGCACCACAGCCGATCTCTATATCATCGTAGCTGATCTCTCCAGTGCGTACCAGCTGACCTCCTCGGTGTTTTCTACCTCACCCGCTGCGACACCAGCGCAAGCAGGGCAGCCGGAGGTCAAGTACGCCACACCGCTAGAGGACGACGGAGACCGCCTGGACGCCTACTACGACATTGAGCCTCTGTGATACCACACCGTAGCAAGCATCCTCGGCGACCAGTCTTCACTGGACCAGCCCGAGAGGCTCTTTGCCTAGCTTCATCTGCGCACGCCGGTGAGTCGACCACTTACGTTGAGGCACAGGGTGATCCACGCGTGGTGGCGGCAATGGAGTAGGAGCTCAAGTCCGTCAAGCAGAACCGCACCTGGGAGCTAGTGCCACTGCCTGGCGGCCACGCCCTATCACCCTGAAGTGGGTGTTCAAGCTCAAGAAGGACGAGCTGGGCTCGGTGATCAAGCATAAGGCACGACTATTGGCGTGCGGCTTCGTTCAACAGGAGGGGTGGAGAGGTCTTTGCCCCCGTGTCGTGCATGGAGTCAGTCCGTGTCCTCCTCACGCTGGCGGCTCAAGAGGGGTGGCAAGTCCACCACATGGACGTGAAGTCTGCCTTCCTCAATGATGATCTCAAGGAGGAAGTCTACATGCGCTAGCCACCTGGCTACACCGTCGCTGGAGAAGAGAGGAAGGTGTACCACTGCGCAAGGCACTCTATGGCTTATGTCAGGTACCGTGCTCTTGGAACACGAAGCTCGATGCCACACTCATGAAGATGGGCTTCAAGTAGAGCGCGCATGAGGCGGCGATGTATCGGTGGGGTAGCGGACACAACGTTCTACTAGTCGGCGTCTACGTCGATGACCTCATCATCACCGGCGCTGAAGAGCAGAAGGTGGAGCTATTCAAGGCATAGATGAAGAAGGCGTTCGACATGAGTGACCTTGGCCTCCTCTGCTTCTACCTTAGCATCGAAGTGCGTCAGGATGCCACCGGGATCGCCCTCCGCCAAACCCACTACGCCAAGTGCATCCTCGAGCTCGGTAGCATGACAGGCTGCAATCCGGCCCACACCCCGATGGAGGAGAAGCTCAAGCTGAGTCACGAGAGCACGGTGGAGGAGGTCGATCCAACCCATTACCAGCGGCTGATTGGGAGCTTGCGCTACCTGGTCCATACCCGGCCGGACATCGCGTTCGCCGTTGGGTACATGAGCCGGTTCATGGAGCGGCCGACGATGGAGCATCTACAGGCCGTCAAGCGAATGTTGCGCTACGTGGCGGGCACCCTTGACTACGGTCTTCACTATGGAAGGGCCCCCGACACGGCGTGGTTTGTCGGCTACTGCGACAATGACCTCGCCGGCGATGTGGATACCAGCAAGAGCACAACCGGGACGATGTTCTTCCTCAGTGATTGCTTGGTCAGCTGGCAGTCCATCAAGCAGAAGATGGTGGCCCTCTCAAGCTGTGAAGCGGAGTACATTGCCACCACCACTGCCGCAACACAGGCGTTGTGGCTGTCAAGGATGCTGGCAGAGCTCCTTGGCAGGAAGGTGGATGTGGTTGAACTGAAGGTGGACAGCAAGTCCGCTCTATCTCTAGCCAAGAACCCTGTCTTCCATGAAACAAGCAAGCACATCCGCATGAAATACCACTTCATCAGAGATTGCTTGGAGGACGGAAGCATCAAGGCCAACCACATTGCCACTACTGATCAGCTGGCTGAAATTCTCACCAAGTTGCTGGGGAAGTCCAAGTTCCAGGAGATGAAGGAGAGGATTGGGCTACAGCAGATCGCCTCCGGTGCTCGGCACAAAGCTTAGGAAAAAATTGATAGATAAGCCTAGTGCTAAAGTACTTGTATCTTACTTTTTCTGCACTTTTTACTTTTATTGGCTTCCAAGCCTAGTGTTAGAAATATGACCAGCATCCACTTTAGTGATTGAAATATGCTGTAGCAAGTGGGAGTCCTTTTACCTATAAAGGGCAAGAGAGTGTCATTATAAAAATAGGTCATTACATTTCCATTCAATCCAAGCGATCAAGGACCAAGATATCCTCTGGTAGTTCCAGATCTGAATCTAAGATCGAATTGGGCCAACAACATGCATGCACGCGGTCAATGCATGCATTTGAGGAGTATGAAGACACTCTGATGAATTCAGTCTCGCCGCAAGATCGAGCGCACACATACTTCAGCTCATCATATACTACTGGCACTGCCACCAGCTGCTGTGTGTCGGTTGGCCATAAAATGGAAGTTGCTGAAGGCCCTGCAGGAAGCACCGTACCAATCTCTCTGCAACTTTCTGTTTAAAGAATCATAAAGCGTTCTGAAAGATTGAGAAGTCAGAAAACTACACGCTTTACACTGGTACAGCTAGCAGCGCCATGCATGATTCAGATTCTATCCTTGGAGGAGGAAATTAGGTAAAGGTGGTGACCCTAATTAATAACCTTGAACGACTCCTGCAGGTCAAATACGGTGAGAAGACTCACAAAGTCACAAGTTACCCACAAATCAACAACAGACGTAGAGTGAGATACCTCAGACCTCTCCCTCTTTGGGAGCTGCATATATTGTATGCGCCTGCGCATCGGAAGGGCGGTCCGTGTCTCGGATCCAAAGCACATGCCCAACCACCCGAGCCACTTGATCATCACGTGTTTCATGTTTACTACGATGATCTGTGTGAGAGACACTCTCTCTCTCTCTCTCTCTCTCTCTCTCTCTCTCTCTCTCTCTCTCTACTTGATGAATGTGGTATCCACATGTAAACGATTGACTCCACTGATTTTTTAAGTGCCTCTCGCTAGCTGATTAACTCAAAAAAAAACTCAGTAATCAAAGGAGAGAATGCATACGCATTAGCAGTATAAGATCTACCTTTGCTGGAGTGCTTGATCATATATGCATTAGCACTTGCATACATATATAGTTGCATGTGTTTTTTTAATTTACTGATCTGGCTACGTTGATGTTGATGGGAATATAATGCATATGCTATGCACAGCAGGTATTAGCTAGATATATATAGCATGTACATGACCAATCAATTCATTTGTTCCTTCATTCGCGGATCTTATATTTATGAGCGTACATGGGTCAAATGATTAGGGCATTTGTGCATTATGCATACATATTCATATTGAGTTAGTCTCCAATGAGGTGAGTGGAAAGTACATCTGGGGAAAGACCACAGGTGAAATGAAGAAATTTGGTCAATGTCTCTGTGTTTTTTTTTGGGGTGGGGGTGGGGGCATCAATAAACCAGTAGAACACAATTAGATGAAAATTATTCTTTATACTATACAAAAGTGCTCCGGTAGTCCGGTACCATGTTTCCTATATATGGAATATGTTATGTACTCTTTCTTAGGATCATCCTCTCCAGAAATTTTGGATATATAATAATTCAACTTTTTGAATACACCTTAAAGTATCTCAAAGGAGGATAACATGATCATACAAGATTTAATGAGAAATGTTTTGGTCATATTTCAAGAGAACCGGTCTTTCCAAGACTCATGTTTCTTTTGGAGCCTATTTTCTACCTTCTCTCTGATCATTGTTAGAAAGGCATATAGAGTAATTGGTAACTACTCCCTCCGTTCTAAATTATAAGTGTCGTTTTGACTTTTCTAATACATAACTTTTGCTATGCACTTAGACAACATCTTATAATTTGGAATGGAGAGAGTAACATTTATTACAATTGAATGAATGTTACAGAGTATAATCGATCAGTGACATGAAACATTGATGGGCTATATATGCATTATGAGTTTATCCATGAACTTCTATACTTTATATGTCTCACAAGCACTACCGGAAACGTCAAATTTGCCGAGTGTTTTTATGTTTGCTTAGTGTATTCTCTCGGGCACTCGACAAACAAGTTCTTTGCCGAGTGCTGCGCTAAAAACACTCGGCAAAAAAAAACACTCGGTAAAGAGAAGGTTTGCCGAGTGTAAAAAAAACACTTGGTAAAGATGAGGTTTGTCGAGTGTTTTTTTGACACTCGGCAAAGAAGTAAAATCTTTTTTTCGGGAAAGAAGGAGAAGAAAAAAAATAAAAAAAACTTTGCCAAGTGTCCAGATCTAGGACACTCGGCAAAGGAAAAAAATATTTTTTCTTGAAAAGAAGGAGAAGAAAAAAATGAAAAAAAACTTTGCCGAGTGCCCAGATGACACTCGGCAAAGGGAAAAATATTTTTTTTTTGAAAAAAGAGAAGAAAAAAAATGAAAAAAAAACTTTGCCGAGTGTCCAGATCTAGGAGACTCGGCAAAGGAAAAAAAATCTTTTTTAACCAGCCCTACCCTTCTCCCCGCGCGCCCCCCTCCACTTCTCCCGCGCCACGTCCGCCCTCCCTTCTCCTTCACACGCCAAGCGCCACCCCCTCCTCCTCTCGGCGCCAGCCATGCCCTTCCCCTCCTCCCTCTCCTCTCGGCGCCCGACGCCCTGCCCGCCTCTCCTCCTCCTCACCGGAGCGGCCCGCCCCTCCTCCCTCCCTGCCGCCCTCCCCTCCTCCTCCTCGCTTGGCGCTGCCCGCCTCTCTCCTCCCCCATTCTGCGCCGTGGCCCGCCCTCTCTCTCCCGGATCCGGCGGCGCCGCCCCCCTCCCGGCCCTCCCTCTCCAGATCCGGCGGTGACGGGCGTGGTGGTGGTGGTGGAGGGAGGAGCGGCGGATCTGGTGGCGTGCTCGTCGGCGTTCGCAGCTCCACGAGGAAGGAACGGGCGACGCGCGACGCTGGCGAGGATGGGCTTGGGCAAGGCTCGTCGAGGTGGATGGCACGGCGGTGGAGGCTCGACACCGCGGCTTCCTGGTGACGGCGAGCAGAGGTGGCCACGGCAAGGGCGTCGCAGCTCAGCGGCGTGGCGGAGTAGGAGCCCGCGATGGTCACGGATGACGACGTCGCTGTGTCGAGCGGCTCGAGGAGGCAGCTTTGCTGGTGGCGCAGTGGTGGTGCGGCGTGGTGGGGCCCTCCCTTCTTCCCTGGCGTGGTGGGGCCCTCCCTTCTTCCCCAGCGTGCTTTTCTTTTTATTTTTTTTGAAAAAAAAGTTTGCCAAGTGTTTTTTTTGCACTCGTGCCCAACAGAAAACACTCGGCAAACTAGCGTTTGCCGTTAACAAGTTTGTTGAGTGTCGTTTGCCGAGTGTTTTTGGACTTCGCCGAGTGCCCCTGGCACTCGGCAAATATCCTGTATCCGGTAGTGAAGATGTGACTTAATTTGCTCAGCAAGGATTGGCCGATTAGTAGCATTAGTTGATCGAGATCCAAATAGGCCTTGTGTTAGGGCAATGTAGATGTATAGATATTCTAAGAGCCTCTTTGGCAGGGCTCCTGCAGGGGCTTCAGCTCCGGCTCCTGTAAGAGCTGTGCCAAACGCCTGTTTTGGAAAGGGCTCCGCATGGGGAGCCGGTCAAGAGCCGGAGCTATTTTTTGTCTGCGCAGGAAAAGCCTAAAAAACGAGCTTCGCGTGGCTTCTTGCTATAGGTTCACGTCGTCTAATACGAAGGAGCTGTTTTGTCAAACATTTTTCAAAACGGCTTCAACTCATCTAGAGGAGCTGCTCCTTCAAAGAAGCCAGAACCGAAACCATTTTCAGAGGAGTCGTAGCCCTCTACCAGCCTGGTGATGGTGAGCTGCCTGAGAGCACCTGCATCCGATCCACCAGCCTGCAGGCACGTGTGGTGGCACGGCTACTCAAGCGCAAGCGCACAGAGCCCTACGTGCAGTGCCAGCCGCACAGGCTCCGAACGACGCAGCACGACTCTCCGCGCAATCCCTCTGGCTGGCGACTGCGTGCTCTGCCCACTGGTCGCGCGATATCTAGGCTAGCACGCATCTTCTCTGTCAGGTCAGGTCTTCTGAACTAGAGACAGCTTCTTGTTAGGGCGTGTTTTAGTCAGGTCAGGTCTTCTTTTACTTTTAGAGAATTAGTATCTAGTTATAGATTAATTAGGTTCTTTCGGCCTTTCTCACCTAACCTAAGTTTTTTTTTTCGTCTCACATTTACTCTCTTTTGTGCCGTATTCGATGTGATATTTTTGGATGGAACTAAACGGGGCCTAAGTTTTTTCACTCTCTCTATCATATCAAATCTTTAGATATATGTATGGAGTATTAAATGTAGATAAAAAAATAACTAATTACACAGTTTAATTATAAATTACGAGACAAATTTTTTGAGCCTAGTTAAATCATGATTAGACAATAATTATCAAATACAAATAAAAATACTATAGTACGAAATACTGATTCCTAACCGCTATCTAAATAAGACCCTATGCTACATATTCCGTGTGCGGCTTCTTGAGACCACCATTATATTCCGTGTGCGGCTTCTTGAAACCCCATCAGCTTCACCTCACCTCACAGAGATGCAGAGGAGATCGGAATTCGGAAGGGGAGGAGAGAGTCGCCCACCACCACCACCACACCAGCAGCAGCAGCAGTAATCTCCCTGCTGCTCGAACAAGCGGTGTGTTATTATAGCTAGGCTGCGGCTGCACATGCACTGTGCTGTGCTGGTCAACAATAAACTTCTCTTTCCACCAGTACAGTCACGAAGTACTCCAGCAGAGTAGCAGCAGCAGCAGCAGCAGCAGTATTATAGCCACCACCACCGATCGGTCGACCGGAGACGATGCAGCCGGCTTGCTCCTCCGCGCTGCTCGCCGCCTTCCTCGTCGTGCTGGCTTATTCAGCCGTGAGCTGCCGCGGTCAGCTGGCCAACAACTACTACGCCGGCAAGTGCGGCAACTTCAGCGTGGAGGCCATCATCCACGACGCCGTCAAGGCCCGCCTCGCGTGGGATAAGAGGATGGTCGCCGGCCTCCTCCACCTGCAGTTCCACGACTGCTTCGTCGCCGTACGCAAACACCACCATGCCTGCTAGCTAGCTAGCTAGCTTTCTTCAATATCTCGTATCATCTATCGATCGATCCATCAATTTCATTATTATTGATTTATTTGTTGTTGAATATATGAAATGAAGGGGTGCGACGCGTCGATCCTGCTGGACGGGCCCAATACGGAGAAGACGGCGCCGGAGAACAGTGGCATCTTCGGCTACGACTTCATCGACGACGTCAAGACGGCGCTCGAGAGAGTATGCCCCGGCGTCGTCTCCTGTGCTGACATCATCATCGCCGCAACAAGGGACGCCGTTGGCGTGGTGAGTCACCCGGCCCCATTGTATGCTACAATCGAGCTGCGAACAAAGCAACAATGCCGATTGATTTTCTTTTTGTGGAATCGCAATGTTGAACTGAATGACGATGATTGATTTCATTTGCTCCTTTGGCATATATATGATGATTTATCTTTTGTTTTTGCTAAGAGCAGACAATGACTTCAATTTGTAATTATTCACATTGTTAATCCTTTTGTTGCTTTAATTACTACTAATTACTATTTACAAAGTGATGATTTTTATTTGCATCTGAACAAAGTATTAACGTGTATTAATCTGCGTGCACAACAATGCAATGCAAGTCCAGTGCGGAGGGCCGAGCTACCAAGTGCAACTGGGCAGAAGAGACGGCATGGTGTCACAAGCGTCAATGGCGAGCATTCTGCCGGGCCCCAATGTCGACGTCCCCACCGCTATCGATCTATTCGGACGGAAGGGCATCAACGCCCTCGAGATGGTCAGCCTAATGGGTACGTCCTCACCGCCTATATATGCTACGATATTGCATTTCTATTTTAGTGCAGAAAACGACATAAAAAGTTAGCGAAAGATCAATACGTAATTACTGGTGGCCAGTACAACTTGTGTTGAAAGTTTTACCATGACCCACGTGCATGCATGTCCTCTCTTCGGTAACATGAAGCAGACTGGTTTTACTAAATAAATTAGCTTCTTTTGATCTAGAACACAGCTAAGTGTATCGATTCAATGTGCAGATATCAAGCGCAGCTCAACACATGGAATATCACGTACACGGTACACCAGTGTTGTGTTGGCACATAAAATAAACAGTTAGGATATTTAGATATGCGTTAATTTATTGCTGAGCTATAGTTTGCAGTTGGTCTAGGGTTATACTGTACTTCCTTCGGTTCTCTAAAGCAAGTCGTTTTGGACATCGACACGGTCTTTAAGAAACGACTTTGACTGTAACTTTTTGCTATAAAATATTTATAAAATATAGTCAATATATACTTTTATGAAACTATATTTCGAGATGAATCTACTTACATCACTTTCATATTTTCAAACTCAACACAAAAGAAGTTATTTGTAGTCAAAGTTTAAAATGTTTGACTTAAGACAACCTCAAAACGACTTGCTTTAGAGAACCGGAGGGAGTACTAAGTACTACTATATTGTTAATTTGTGATCTTGGTACAGATATATCATATTTATTACGTTATTTCCCCCTTTCAATATGTACCCCCATGCATGATCATCACTACCAAGCTCCTCATCAAACCGTTAGGAATCATATGTAAATGCTGAATATAAGTTCTTCTGATCAAGGTCTCGGACTTAGAGCACACATGTAACAATTAAATGAGTTACCAAAGAGTTCGAGACCTTTGTAACTCAAACCTGTTTGAGTTTGGTGGAGCACCCCTTGAGTAGCTCCACCGTTTGGCGAATCTGGCCTTCAAATCCACTGTTTTGGTGGATCTGAATTTGGTGGAGTTAGATCATTTGGCAAACTTTTTATGGATTAGAGCTATTTTTGCTGAATCTAGAGCTAGGGGAGGTGTCCAAAACAGGCCCTAAGAATCAAAGCTCATGCCCAACACACAAACTACTAGGCATCAATACAATACTATAATGCAAGTGCGTTGTATGTGTTTCGTGTGTACATCTCATGCATTGTTTTGCCGTTCCAGGCGCGCACACTGTTGGGGTGACACACTGCTCTGTGATCCACAACCGGCTGTTCAACTACAATGGCACCGGCTTGCCGGACCCGGCCATGGACCCGATGTACGTGTGGATCCTGACGACGTTCGCGTGCCCTAAGGACCAGGCCTACGACAACATCGTCTACCTCGACGACCCATCCAGCATCCTCCTCGTCGACAAGAGCTACTACTGCCAAATCATGAAGCGCCACGGAGTGCTGTCCGTGGACCAGGCTCTCGGCGACCACAACGCCACCGCGTGGATGGTGAACTTCCTCGCCACCACCGACTCCTTCCCCTCCATGTTCAGTCAGGCGCTCAACAAGCTCGCCGCGCTCGACGTCCTGACCGGCACCGCCGGCGAGATCAGGAAAAACTGCCGGAGGACCAACTGATGATGTGGATAGATCGATGTGGCAATTAATTGATTGATACACAAAACTAGGTTAATTATTACCAGCAGCTAGCTAGCTAGCTAGACGTCGAGCAGCTGCTGCGAGAAACAGAGAAAGAAAAAAAAAAAGAGAAAACATATATACGCGGCCGGCGACCAATGGATCGATGACTGAGGGAGCATTGACATCAGTGATAGCATATGGTTTTACCGTAGTTAATTTGAGTAAAGATTCAATTTACTGGAGTAGTACAAGGATCATTTTTTTCGTGTCTGTACGCTGATTCTTTTGTACGTGGCCGGTATAAAAATAAACGTTCCATGCATATACACCCCTACTTTATACTATTATATATCAGGATTTTCAAAGGAGAAATGTTTAGTGCTTCGTTCTTCTCAGTGAAGGAGGGTAAATAATCTTTTCTAGCGCTGCAACAAAAAGAGAAATTAGCTAGTGCGGCCAAACAGTGAGGTCAAACGTCAAATGAACACCTTGGAGGGAGCGTCTGCTAGACTATATGTATGATGACAAAGCAGGGTAGAGTGCATCCCGAGAGAGCTTTGCCCCCTCTCCGGGACTGCCGGCGGGCGCCCCCTTCGTGCACCTCTGGAATCTTCGATGGGCCTCATAGTATATCAGGCTAATTTTCTTTTTATTCCAACTTCCAAAGTCGCCTTGAACCAGCCACCGACCCGTGGCATCTGATGCTACAGTAGGAGCGCCCCCTGCCTCTATATACGTATGTACGTTAATATAGGACATTTTTTTTTGTGACTACGTTAATATAGGACATATAAAAGAGGACAGTGAACGCTAGCTTGCAGTATTCGTCTTGCCCATTTTATTTTGCGTTTGTCGATCTGGTAGGCCTTAATTATTTAGCTATACTTATATCCATCTCAATTGTGATAACAGAGGGGCAGCGTAATAATCAACGTTAGCAAACTAATTTCACAAAAGCATATAAGAAATACCTTGTGTGTATGAATTGAAACAGCACCTAAACTTGAATTCATCAAGCCACAAGTTGTCCCATCTTTCAACAACAATATACTTGCATTGATTAGCTCACTAATACATCAGCCCCAACATCACATACTCAATACATCAAAGAACACACATATGTCTTCCATGCCAACTCATCCATACAAGCAACCACTTCACATACGAAACAACAACAAGCAAGTGGTGGCTTATCAACACATATGGCAAGAGAAATACCGAATCAAGAGAGGACATCAAGATTTACGTGGAAACCCCTTGCGAGGAAAAACCACGGTGACGACGAGACAAATCCATTATGAGATGAAACAATAAACTGAGGTGGGAGCCAACAAATGAGAGGCTCTAAATCCTCCGCAAAATCTCTCTTTCAGTGGTGGAATTGGTGGATTGAAGCTCTCTCTCTCTCTCAATCTTCTAACCCTAGCTCTCTCTCTCTCTCTCTCTCTCTCAAGAATAAATGAGCTCACTCACTAGGGGAAAAGGCAGGGCTACCCCTTTGGGTTGGTTTGGGTGTTTTTCTAAAGATTCCTTGAGGTTGCAAGATATTACAAATGAGCACCCTAAATATACTACAAATGGAGTTGCAACTATCACAATTCTCCACCTCAGCGACAATTGACCCATAAAACAAATTGATCAAGCTTCTTGATGCTAAATGCCCAATCTTCAAACCCTTCAATTTTGAGTGAATAAATCAACAAGTAACAAATTCATTGTAACACCTCGGGTGTTTTAAATACTAAAACCTGCCATGTCATCATATGCATTGCACATCATTTTGTGTTAGTGAAAATTTTGATATGCATACACTAAAACAAGTTTACCTTTATGCTAAATGTGTTGACTTGTATGGTTTGAATCAAGTTCAAAACTTTTGTATTGGATTGGATTTCCGAAAACCCTAATTTCAGCATTTAATTTTACCTTGGAAAACCCCATTTCAAAATCTAAGCACATTTTGGGGTTGAGCTTAAAAGCAAAAGTGTAGAGCTTGTCAAGGTGTACAAAGTTGGTTTTTGGAGTTTTCAAAGTTGTTATATAAAATTTGAAGTAATTTGAAAAGGCGTTATGTACTTAAAGTGTCCCCTTTTGATTTTAAACTTGCATTTCAAAATGTAGACCGAATTAGAGTATGGTTATTAAAGAAAAGTTGTAGAACTTTGAATTTGGAACAACTTTTGTTTTTGGAGATTTTTGAGTTGCCACATAAATTTGGGAGTAAATTGAGGTTCTAAGCGAGTGGCAATTCTGTAATTTCGGTGAACAGTACCCGCGGGCGACACCTCACCGCCGGCGACCTTCTTCTGGTTTCCAGGCGCGCTCGTGGCCATCTTGGCTTTCGCGCTGGCGAGGAGAAGGCTGCTGCGTGGCTTCTTCGTCCTTCCTGGCCACATTTTAAAGCCTCCAATGTCGCCGTTCTCCTCCGCTTTCTTCCTCTGCTTTTCCCATCGCCATCGTGCTGCTCCGTCGAGCTCGCACCGTCGCCATAGCGCATACCAGCCTCGGCAAAGCCTGTCACAGCTCTGCTTATTCTTTGCGAACCTAGCCGAACCACCCTTGTAGCTTGACTTCGCCAGGAAACGTCGCTCGTTGCTTTTCTTCCTCGCGGCCGGCAGCGTCACCGGTGATCCCGCTTCACCATGGTCGTAGCTCTACGGTTAGCCTCTGCCCTTGTGAAGTGTTGCTCCATCTTCTCCATGTTGCCGTGATGCTTTGTGCCTTGTTGCTTAATCATTTCATCCACCGCAGTCACCGGAACACCGCCGTCGACGTCTGCTTCGCCGCCGTGTTTGTTGTGACCGAAGATGAGCTTCTCCATTGCTCCTCCAGTCCATCTTTCTTCTCGAGCGTGTTTAGGGTGAGCTCCTGATGCTTCTTGGGCCTTTTATTTAACCGCTACCGGCCTCCCTTCGCCGGTGTATCGTTGCCGCACCGCCGTGTCCGCCATGGCCGGCGTCGAGCTCGGTTTGAGCTGTAATTAGTGCAATTAGTGCCATCAATAGGTGCGCCTCGTCGTGGTGATCACGTTGGTACCCTCGCCGTCGCCGTTGATCTCATCGGCAATGAGAAAATCGCCGGTCAAAGCGCGGTCGTCGCTGCTGCGCGCGGGAGTACTGTGCTGACGAGTGGGGTCACTCTGTCAGTGACCGGTTGTTTGAAAATGGAATTTTTCTTTTTCAGAAATGAATGAATAGTATAAGTTTTTGTTATTTTTGTATAGAATTAAATAGAGCTCCAAAAATTATGAAAATTTTTGTGTGACCTCTCTGAGATGTAAACTATTTAGGAAAAATATTAAATGTTGCTTTTCAGTACTTTTTGAATGTGATAAAAATTGCTCAATTAATTAATAAATGAGTTTCCCTGATTTTTCTAGGCTTAAATAATTATCAAAAAAATTATGAAAATTGTTTTGCCACTTAGTTATCATGTAATGAACCTTTACAAAATTTTGAGCTCAATTGGGGAAAGTTGATCTATTTCATAATTTTTAATTAAATAATTAATTCATAAAAGCAAATAGTAAACCTTAATGATTTAGGTTTTGTTTGAATTTTGGATTGAGTGATGACCTTGGGTCATTAGCATAAGATGATCCTTGGCACTTAAAATTAGTGTTTAAGTTTATGAAAAAGGTTTAGTTAGTTTTGGCTTGTAACTGTACCGTGAAGGAAAGTTGTATTCAAGTTATTAATTTTTGTATCCATCATCAAGCATCATGTTTTATATCTCGCATTATATTAAACATGGCATTGTTACTACGTGTAGTGAGCGAAAGCGAAAGAAAAACATGGTAGTCAATCAAGTTGTTGAGGAAGTTAATCCGTCTATTGAGGCCGGGTTTGATATTTATGGAACGTCTCCGGAACCTGACTTTTCCGTTAATCAAGGCAAGCCCCGGATGCATTTAAACCTACCTTATATTTTATAAATTTATATTGCTTTTGCTTTCGAGTACTGCATTATGTGATTAGGAGTTGAGTGAAAAACCTAATTGGTGCATTACCAACCTTGTTCTTCCATATCAACCTTGTTACCAGTTTTAAAATCGAGAATGCCTAATTATGCTTAGCCATGCTTAGACCGATAAAAGTCGGGTGATTACCTGTCACCTGCGAGATATAAATGGATTTTGGATACGGTCAGTTATTTATGTTATGATGAGATATAAGCTTGTGGAGTAATAAATCTAGACCGGGCGGACTCGGTGTGTGAGAGCCACAAGACATGGAAGTCTTGTGAGCGGGTTCTTTCCACGTGTGTCGATTAAGAACCGTCCGTTGTTGAATTGCATGAGGTGAGACCTTGTAGTACTAGCCACATACTCCGGTAAGCCTTAACTTGGCTATTCTATTATGAGAATGGCTACTCGCGCACTAGGAGTGGAGAGATGACGAGAATAGCGTGTACCCACGTGGCATTGGGCTGGATTGGTGGAGTACTGTATTCTCGGGTGGCGCGGACCCGTTCTTGTTTTAGAGGATCTGAGGGCAGGTTGATCTATGTAGGTCAGGGACCTGCATATGTCGTGTGGTTGGGAATCCCCAGCTGGATTATATCGGTTCGAATCGTCGTTGCTCCTTGATTTTGGAGACTCAACTCACTGTTCATCATCGTAGTTAACAAATGGAACTTGAGTAAGGTTTGAGAACGAGTTGGATATGAAGTTTTATGATCTCAATACGGATCATGTCAGCTTTATATATGATCTTTTTGAAGATAAAAATGTTGAAATAAAGAATCTTGTTAGAGAGCTTTTACGCAAAAGAACTTTGATTATTGCTAAAGCCATACCTTGAATCCCTGAGCCTGCATTCCTGAGTCTTCTCAGTTTTACTTCGGTTAAGTCTTGCTGAGTACTTTTGTACTCAGGGTTTGTTGACCCTTGTTGCAGGTGAGCCTCATGAGCAGGTCTGCTTTGGATCGTGCTGCATGACTGTTGTTCAAATCGATGATAATAAGTGAATGTGTGACCCTTGGGCAGGGTACTTATATTGTGTGTTTTGTATTATGTTACTAATGCGACTCCACTACTATGGTTTGTAATATTTATCAAACTTAGTTTGTAAGGTTTGAAACAACTGGTTTGTAAACTAAGTTATTGTAAGACTTCCGCTATTTTACTATGATGTAGATATTTGAATAAATGTTGTAATACTGCAATGACTCTGTAATGGGATCCTGCTCGGAAGTCGTGGATGATTTGGGGTTCCCTGTGGACACCCGACAGTCTTCTTAAGTTACCAGGAACATATGCATAGTCGTCAGAGGTCATTGGACAGTGACAGGTGCATGTGGGCCATATAATTTAGGAGGTTCTGCTACATTCATCGCCACCAAAGCTCCACATGGAGCTAGCTTGGGCAAGAATGAATATCAACCAAGTTCAAGCAATGCTCAGTTTTGGCTTGGGACCACCTTGGTTAACATATCATCTAAGTTGTCTTTTGTGCTAATGTTTTCAACATATAATTCCTTGTTCACATGAAGTCGAATAAAGAAATTGCACACATCAATGTGCTTGGTTCTCTCATGAAACTTTTCATCTTTTGCAAGTTAAATCGCACTTTGATTATCACAAAAGACATCATAGCCAACTTGCTCGATGCCCAAATCACCAAGAAAACTATACAACCAAATAGTCTCCTTCACCACCTCTGCCAAAGACATAAACTCACCTTCGGTGGTTGATGCAAGGTTGCCCTCCAGCTAACGCAAGACCCACAAAATTGAATCACATAGCCTATGAGAGAGCACCACTCATCAAGATCCCTACTAGAAAAATTAGAATATGAGTAACTAACTACTTGCCCCAGACTTGTTGCCCTTTGATCAAACATCAAACCATATTTTGCTTGTGCCTCAAAGATACCTGAGGATCCATTGTACTGCCTTCCAATGTTCTTTTCCTGGATTTGACATAAAATGGTTCACAACGCTAACTACATGTGCAATATCTAGACGTGTGCAAACCATAGCATACATCAAGCTGCCAACAGCACAAGCATAGGGAATTATGGACATGTACGTTTCCTTCTCTGCATACAATGACCCTAGTGAAGTAGACAACTTGAAATGTGCTACCAATGGGGGTAGAAACAGGCTTCTATTGTGACATGTGGAAATGATGCAGAACCTTCTCAATATACTGTCTTTGAGAGAGACAAAGTCTGCCTTTTGACTTGTTATGGTGAATATCCATACCCAACAACCTCCTAGCTGCACCCAAATCCTTGATCTCAAACTCACTTTTGAGCATGGCCTTTGTTGCATCAATAGTAGATTTATCTTTCTTGCAATAAGGATGCCATTGACATAAAGCAACCTGAACAACCTTAAGCCATCCGCAAGTACCTACTGAAGTACACAAGCATCATATGAACTTCTTTCAAAACCATGTCTACTAACACAGGAATCGAAACGATAGCGCCATTGCCTTGGATACTACTTCAAGCCATATAGTTCCTTTGTTGGTATTTGTTAATGCACACAAATAAATCTACAAGTGCACGAATACCATTATAGTTTTCACCCAAAAGTATTCCAAGGTATCGAATTCTACGGGGAATGTGAGTGTACTTAACTAAGAAACAAGACCATCCTATGTGAGTGTACTTAACTAAGAAACAAGACCATCCACTGGCTCAATGTAGATCAACAACCAACTGAGATAACGAATAGCATTATATTGCTACAAGGTCACACTGTCTGCGGTGTGACTCTATCTTCACAAACATTCTTTTAGTACCTCTCACGCATCATCTTGACTACAAAATGGAAGGTTGAAAGGTCCTAAATGGCTAAAGGGGGGTGAATAGCCTATTTTAAATTTCTACAACAGCACTAAGACAACTTGTTAGTCAATTAAATGGCGAAGCGAATTTTGCGCTAGCACTACAAGGGTTGCAAGCCACCTATCCACAAGTCTAGTATACTAAGATCTCTATGTATCAATCAATGGCTATGTCATACTTTACACTAGGTGAGCAAGCTAGCAAAGCTAAATACCACTAATTATGCTACTCTATTCAACTAGCTACCAATAGCTCTACACAAGTAAATGACAAAGTAAATACGAGAGCTAAGGATGATATATCAATCCGGGCAAGAGATCAATCACAATGAATAATAATGAATTCCTTGGAGACAAGATGACACAATGATTTTTCACTGAGGTTCACTTGCTTGCCGACAAGCTAGTCCCTGTTGTGGCGATTCACCCACTTGGAGGTTCACGCGCTAATAGGCATCACACTCCTAACCCGCAATTGGGTGCCACACAACCAACACAAGATAGGGATCCACAAGCCACAAGCAATCCACTAAAGATGCCTTTCGTGATCTCCCACGGGGAAGGCTCAAGAACCCCTCACAATGACTACGATCAGAGCCGGAGACAAGCACCATCCTCCGCTCAACGATCATTTCTGCACTAAGCTGTCTAGGTGGCGGCAACCACCAAGAGTAACAAGCGAATCCCGCAGCAAAACACAATCACTCAAAGCAATGCACTTGGATGCTCTCCAATCTAACCAATGAATCAAGCAAGCAACATGAGTTAGAGAGGAATGGCTAGGCTCACTAGGGTGTATTCTCAATATAAATGGCCAAGAGAGTGAGCCCAAGCCGACTACCACGTATTTATAAACACCCCCAAACAATAGAGCCATTGGCTCAATTATTGGGCTGTCTGCGCACCGACCGGATGCGTCCGACAGAGCGACCGAACTGTGTCCGGTCAACACCGTGGAGCCACGTGCCCCATTCAAACATATGTGGCCGTTAGCGCCCAATGGCTAGCACTAACCCGCGCTATCGAACCCTAACCGATGCATAGGTCCACGATCGGACGCACCCGCGCGGAGTCCGTTCACCTCGCACCACCTCCCTCAGCATCGAGACCAAATGCACCTCAATGCGACGTCGCTCAGCCAACTAGAGTCCGATCGACTCCAGTCACTACTACAGAAAGCTAATCACCATCGGCTCCAGAACCCCCATTACCGATGGTTTTGGCCCCCATTGGTGTATAACGGCGATGATCAGCGACATTTATCTCCGCCGGTTGCGCGCTGGTGGTGATGGTATTTTACCACTATTGGTCCGGCGTACCATACGGCGGTGACGGTGTCTTACCACCACCGGCCCGGCGTACGATCCGACAGTGATGGTGTAACCATCGACGCCGGGTCGGCGTATGATCTGGCGGTGATGATGCGTCCATCAACGCCGGACCGGCTGAAAGGTCCTAATGGCAAGAGGGGGGTGAATAGCCTAATAAAATTTCTACAACAACACTTAACAAAATGGTTAGACAATTATGAGGCAAAGCAAGTGTTGCGCTAGCCTACTTAAAATTCAAGCCGCCTACCGCAATTCTAGTTTCGATAGTATCTAATCACACAATAGCTATAACACTACCCTATGTTAGTGTGCTCTCAAAAGCTAACTAAAGAGCCACACCAACCAAACAAGCAAGCTCTCACAACTAACTACGCTAAAGAGCTTGACAACTAGTTTGCGGTAATGTAAAGAGAGTGATCAAGAAAGTTATACCGCCATGTAGATGAAGGAACCAATCAATCACAAGGATGAATAACAATGAAGACCAATCACCTCGGAATCAATGATGAACACAATGATTTTTTACCGAGGTTCACTTGCTTGCCGGCAAGCTAGTCCTCGTTGTGGCGATTCACTCACTTGGAGGTTCACGCGCTAATTGGATTCACATGCCAAACCCTCAATTGGGTGCCGCACAACCAACACAAGATGAGGATCACACAAGCCATGAGCAATCCACTAGAGTACCTTTTGGCGCTCCACCGGGGAAAGGTCAAGAACCCCTCACAATCACCACGATCGGAGCCGGAGACAATCACCACCCTCCGCTCAACGATCCTTGCTGCTCCAAGCCATCTAGGTGGCAGCAACCACCAAGACTAACATACGAAATCCGCAGCGAAACACGAACACCAAGTGCCTCTAGATGCAAACACTCAAGCAATGCACTTGGATTCTCTCCCAATCTCACAAAGATGTTTGATCTATGATGGAAATGAGTGGGAGGGCTTTGGCTAAGCTCACAAGGTTGCTATGTCAATGCAAATGGCCAAGAGAGTGAGCTTGAGCCGGCCATGGGGCTTAAATAGAAGCCCCCACGAAATAGAGCCGTTGTACCCCTTCACTGGGCACAACGCGGGGTGACCAGACGCTCCGGTCATATTGATCGGACGCTAGCCCTCAGCGTCCGGTCACGTGATTCACGCCACGTGTCCCTTGCTTCAAATACTATTCGTCAGATTTCAACGGTCGTCTATTGACCGGACGCGTCAGTTAGAAAGTGACCGGACGCTGGACCTTAGCGTCTGGTCGTTTCCAGTAAGGTTCCAAACATGATTTTTCCCAACCGGACGCGTCCGATCATGCTTGACCGAACACAGCCAGCGTCCGGTCACACAGTGTCTCCTCTGTGTGCCCCACGTTAGTGTACGTCAGCACTGACCGGACACACCCTACCAGCGTCTGGTCGCAGAGCGACCCAGCGTTTGGTCGTTTGACCGATGCCAGCGTCTTTGCTGTTACACCTGACCGGACACGCCGGTCCAACCGAGACCAGCGTTCGGTCACTTACAGTGACCTCTGTCTTTTCTGTCTAGGGCGCAGGTGGCACCGTCGGACTGTCCGCACTCTACGAGCAGACACTTCGCTGGTGGAGTTTCTTACCCTTGCACCCAAACTTCACCACCCTTGATCGAATGTGCCAACCACCAAGTGTATCACCTTGTGCACGTGTGTTAGCATATTTTCACAAACATTTTCAAGGGTGTTAGCACTCCACTAGATCCTAAATGCATATGCAATGAGTTAGAGCATCTAGTGGCACTTTGATAACCGCATTCTGATATGAGTTTTACCCCTCTTAATAGTACGGCTATCGATCCTAAACGTGATCACACTCACTAAGTGTCTTGATCACCAAAACAAAATGGCTCCTACAATTTATACCTTTGCCTTGAGCCTTTTGTTTTTCTCTTTCTTCTTTCCAAGTCCGAGCACTTTATCATCACCATGGCATCACCATCATCATGTTATGATCTTCATTTGCTTCACCACTTAGAGTGTGCTACCTATATCATGATCACTTGATAAACTAGGTTAGCACTTAGGGTTTCATCAATTCACCAAAACCAAACTAGAGCTTTCATCGGCGTACCATCCGGCGGTGATGGTGTAACCATCGACGCCAGAGCCAGCGTACGATCCTAGCGGTGATGATGTAACCATCGAGGTCGGCGCGGCATACCATCCTGCGGTGATGATATACCTATCATCGCTGGGGCAGCGTACCAACCGATGGTGATGAGGAACATATCAACGCCGGGCCATCCTACCATCCGGCGATATAACGAGAACATCAACGCCGGATGGGCGTACCATCTGGCTTTGATGACAAGAACATCAACGCCATTATGTCATACCATCCGGCTATGATGATGAGAATATCAACGCCGGTCCGGACACCATCCGATGATGATGTAGGAGCCAGCGCATGGGGTCGGTGCTCCCTCCAGCGGTAATGAGGGCTAGCGTCACCACCGCCATTATGTTTGTTCCGGCAGTAATGTTTTGTCCATTACCGCCGCTGTTACCACCGAGACAAATATCCATACAAAACAACAGCAACATACATAGTTTTAAACCACAGCGACATAACGTCCAAATCCAACCACAATGAATATATAGTTTTCAGAACACAATCAGATGTCCAAAATGAAACTGTCATTCCAAGGTCAGGAACTATAGCACCTTGATTAGATAAGGTGATGGTCTCCATAATGAAACCGCCAAGATCTTCTTGTAGCCCAGATATGATATCTCCAAAATGGTTGGCTCTACTAAAGATGACACTACTATCTGCAACACAAGAAAAAAGGTGAACCATAGTTAAGACAAGCTTTGCTGCACAGTCTAAGTTGGTTGCTAGGTTGTCAATTGACTGAAGGACTTCAGGGGCAACCTCTGAGCTGGAGGAGAGATCATAGATGAGGCTGCATATGCATCAGATTCATCCCATTCACCAAATCACACCATAATGAAACCGCCAAGATCTTCTTGTAGCCTAGATATCTCCAAAATGGTCAGCTCCACTAAAGATGACACTACTATCTGCAACATAAGAAAAAAGATGAAACACAGTTAAGACAAGCTTTGCTGCACAGTCTAAGTAGGTTGCTAGGTTGTCAATTGACTGAATGGCTTTAGGGGCCAACCTCTGAGATGGAGGAGAGATCATAGATGAGGCTGCATGCGCATTAGATTCGTCCCACACATGAAATCACTCCATAATGAAACCGCCAAGAGCTTGCAACCCATATATCTCCAAATTGGTCAGCCAAAAATAGTGAGATTGTATTCCTGTAAGATGATGTCAAAATGGACACATATAATGGTTCCTGCATTCACAATGTCCCCATAGAAAGTAGCTAGGCTGAACCACTCAACATGTATTGTGTACTACAAAATGAGTAATTTGCAACAAACTTACATGGCATGGCTACAAGTATGGAGGATATCTGACTTGTTAAACAACAAGCCCTTTGTCAATTCATCAAAAACTGCAATCCCTGGCCAGGTTTAAGAACCCCATCTCAACATGTATTTGAGTACGTTGAACCTACAAAACAATTAAATGTGTAGTTAGACACATTCACCTCGGTGTTCACATAAATGCATTTATATATACTAACAAAACTAAAAATGGTCGATCCACCACCTGATATGCCTGGCAAGGGCGAACTTTTTTGTAAAATTGATACAACTTATACTCGATCCATGACACCAATTGCCTCCATGGGTTGTCCAACATTGTGTTTCACTAACCATGGGTGCCTGCACAATACTCAGGCTATAAGATTGTTCCTAGAAATAGCTGCTATGAATATGCCTATGGATTACCATCCTTGTCGTTTGACTCCAGGTTGAGTGTGTAGATTCTAGCAAATGTACCGCGTCAGCTGTGACGCTGGTTCAAAACAAGTCGCCGTTTTACTGCGATAACCAGTGCCATTTTAATTTTGATCTAATTGCACATATGTTCACCATTTTATACGGCTATTTACCTAGACCGATCACCGTTTGATATTGATGAAACCAGTGTGATCTGATCTAATTGTGCACAAGTAAACTGTCACTCGTTCTGCCTGATTGTAACTAAAAAATGTTAGATTAAGTATGAAATAAACTAGAACTATGTCAAACATTCAACAATAAAGTCATTAAAGGAACTCTTTATTGATAAATTCAACAATACTACCAGATGTACAATAATAAAGACCTTAAGCGTATGGGGGTAACCCATACCCGATGACATAGGAGAATCAAGATGGGGAATAGCCTTGTGAAACTTCCTCTAACATCCTCCTGGGAGCAGCGGGAGGATGAGGAGAAGCAGAACCACGAGGCCATCTATTCCCTCAGCCGATTACTCCATAGAGCATAGGATAGAGGAACACCCGTGCCAATGGATGACCAAGCCGCCGAATCGATACACGGGCATAGAGTCGAGGGCAAGATTTTGTGCTGAAGCCCTTCGACTGCCGAACTCACCAACAAAGACCAACGAGGTCTTCGACGCTTTGGCTAGGCCCTCCATGGTATTGATTCCGCATGGTCTAACCATGGACTATGATTAGTAGTGGGACCATACCATGGAGGCATTCCTCCCTATCTTCGTGAAGCATCCTCTAACACCCAGGATGAGCGGACATAGCCATGCCCAGGTGATGGCGGAAGCTAATCTTGAAGGCCTTCTCCTAGCAGCGCCGGAGTCGATGGAGGACTAGGGTAGCCATGGCGATGGGAGACTAGGAGCCACTGAAGGGCTTCTCTAGTTTTTCTGATGGTAAGGGATGAAGAAGGTTGGGATCGGAGTGCGCTACAAAGGCTCACGCTAACCTTTGCTTAAATAGCCCCACCTCAAGACACGAGCGAGAAAGAAACCGTCAAGATGCGTGATTTGTGCGGTCACCCATGCGGGTCATGAGCGACGGCGTGGCTGAAGATGACAGGTCATGGAAAACGAGGTGGTTTAGATTCATTCACTTGCACATTTCATACTCATCTATAAAAGGCCAGTCTCGGTGGGACTTTCATTTTCATCAAATAGGCACGATTACCATGAAAGTATGGAATGAACATTCAACAATAAAGTCGTTTGAATTTGTTTGCTGACCCCTTAATTTGTTTCTCTATGTTGCTTTCCCTCAGACCATTTGATATGGCTGTTTAGACCGATCACTATTAGATACAGCTAAAACCAGTGTCATCTGATCTAATTGCACGCATAATTGTTTATAAATCTAAAATGTTTCGAACTGCATGTAAATTTTTTTTATAGATGAGGTGTCTTGGTGGTAAGTGTAGTGAGTTTAGAAAAGAATCATATTTGCTACCCAGCCCATTGGATTTCCGTACGATTACACCGAGCGAGAGCTAGAGTTAAGGTGAGGCCACGTCTCCCACAATCTTAGTGGAGCACGCTTATCCCGAAACGGCGTTGGAAGTTGGATGGAGAAGATTGACTGCACCATGCACCTCGTTGTGAGTTCCCCACGCTTTGCAGAAGGTATTTCAAGAACTCATGTTGTAGCCCCCGCTCGGCCACCTCCCCTGCCTCCTCCTCAATCAACGTACGTCAATTGCGCCACTCTGCCTCTATAGCCCTCTAGCTCGCCGCCATCCACATGCCATAGCTCCATCCACAACCCTCATGGCGGCAAGGCGGCACCCCACATCGTTGTTGCTGGTGCTCCCTACCAATCTGGCCATTGAGATCGCCGGACACCTTGCTGCAACCTTGGAGCGGCCCATGGATGACCTCCACAGCCTACGGGCGACCTGCTCGTTCATGCACCGCATCTGCAGTGACCCACCATCGGTCGTCGCATGGCAATGGACCGGTGTAGACATGGGGCAAGGTCATGGAATGATCTCGACAACTACTATGCCCTCCTTGCTAGCCTCACCCAACTCAGCAACCCAGAGGCTTGCTTCCTCACTTGGATACCAATGGTATTCATGGATAACCACAGCCCCCGGCCATGCCTCGATGATCTCTCCCGCGCCGCTGATGGCGGGCACAATGTGGCGGCCTATCTGGTTGCCATATTGCTCTATAGGCGCAATGACGATGCCGATGACGATGACACTGCGTGGTGATACATAAGACGGGTCAAAAGCGAGGAAGAATCGTGGGCGGCAGTGGCGGACCAATGAGTAGGTGGCTATGCAACAAGGGGTGTGTGCTATGCCGCCAAGGTGATCATCCAAACGACATGGGGAAAGATAACGCTGCCGCCGCTGGAACAAATGCACGGCAATCTTCCGTGTGCAGGTGACATCTGCGGCCGTGCAGATAGATGGGAAGGAAGGGCTATTTTTTTGTAGTGAGGACTGCAGGCTTTCCCGAGAATTTGAGTTGTTCGCATGGGAAATGGGAATAAGAAACTATATGTAGTTAGCTTTTGATTTTCTATTGCTTTTGCTTTTTTGTTCTTTTGTTTCGATATTATTTGTAGTGTCCCATAACTAAAGACAAATTAATAATAGACCATATGTACAAAGTTTTCTCTGCGTTGCTTTGCTAGCCATGTGTCTGACCTGCCACTACGCTAACGAGTGTCGTTTGATCTAATAGCACATATGTTCACCGTTTGATATGGATGTTTACCTAGACCAATCATCGTTACCTACTGTGGAAACTAGTGTCATCTTATCTATTGCGCACATGTAAACCGTTTTGATTTTATGTTGCTTTTGCTTTTCTTTTCTTTTGTTTCAATATTATTTGTAATGTCCCATAACTTAAGACGAATTAATAATAGACCATATGTACAAAGTTTTCTCTGTGTTGCTATGCCAGCCATGTGTCTGACCTACCACTGTGCTAATGAGTGCCGTTTGATCTAATAGCACATATGTTCATCGTTTGATATGGATGTTTACCTAGATCGATCACCATTACCTACTATGGAAACCAGTGTCATCTGATCTATTGCGCACATGTAAACCGCCACTCATTCTACCCGATTGTAATAACTAGAAAATGTTAGAATAATTACGAAATAAAATAGAACTGAGTCAAAATCTTTCATTAATATCCTTTACCCTACATACAATCTATAGGTCCAACAAAAGTGGCAGCCACATGGGCACATCCACACCGTATGACACGGCCAGGCCACAAACTAAAATGTGCACCGTATGATACGCATCAGAACACTCAGCACATGTACACCATATGATATGCAGATTGACTAAACCATGCGAGAACTAGTGACATGTGATCAAATTGCACGCATAATTGTTTAAAACTGAAATATTTCAAACTGCAGGTACAATTTTTTGTCCAACTCAAATGTTACACTGACATTTAGGTACATTTACTTGAAGTAGGCGACTTTGTTATGATCACTTCTCACGTAAGTTGGTTCATCACCCTCCACAAACAGGGGGAGATCCACATCTAGACCAAGAGCAGGCATGTCTCGATTGCCATTCCCTTCTTCCTCATTTGTATCTTCAACACCGATGATCTTCCTTTTACCTTTAAGCACCACATGCCCACCACCTCCATCACCTAGTTTTTTTTTCATAGAATACTTGGACTACATCTTTCACGAAAACAAAAGGCTCATCTAGGTAGGCAAGATGCTTGAAATCTACGGTATGCATACCATACTTGTCCGTCATGATGCCCTTTGGTACGCTTACCTACTTGCACCAGAAAAGAGGGACCTTCAGTTCTTCTAATCTATAGTCTAGCTCCTAGATCTCTTCTATGAATCCATAGTATGTTTGCGCATGATTTTTGTGGTCATAAGCTTCGATCTGGACACCGCTGTTTTGGTTGGCGCACTTGGCATCTTGTTTCCTCGTGTAGAATGTGTACGCATTTATGTCATATCCTTGGTACATCAACACTGTCGAGGATGGTCCCATTGACATGTGATAAAGCTCCTTTGAATTAGTTTGCTGACCCAAAAATTTCTCCTTTAACCATTGACCAAAGTTTTCTCTATGTTGCTTTGCCAGCCATGTGTCTGACCTACCACTATTTGTAGCTCATAGTTCTGCCTTGTGCTCCTTGATATAGGGAGAAACTACGCTTGCTTGGCCAAGGACAGCAAAATAAGCTTGCTAGAAAGCACCAACCTCAACATGTACTAACCTTTCCCCTATTGCCCCCCCTTGTAGTAGCCTTACCTCATGCCGAGACACACGAACACCAATTCGATTTAGACCCAAATAGTATGTGCTGAACTCGATTGCCTCCTCTGTCGACCATCCTTCCACCATGCACCCTTTGGGCCTGTACCTGTTCTAGACATACTTCCTCAGGACGCTCATTAACCTCTCAAAAGGAAACATCTGATGCAAGAACAGCAGACCAAGTGCTCTTATTTGCTGAACAAGATGTGATATGAGATGTATAGACATATCAAAAAATGTCGGTGGCAAATGCATCTCCAACCTATTCATAGTATGGTGCATGTCTTTCTCTAGCTTGTCAAGTGTAGCCGGATCTATAACCTTGTGTGAGATTGTGTTGAAGAATGAGCACATCTTTATGATCGGGTCACGTAGCTTCTCCAGTAGGACGCCTCTAATTGCAACTAGCAACACCTGTGTCATGATAACATGGCAATCGTATGCCTTCATTAAGTGGATGTTGAATTTCAAATCTTTCATGTTCGCTAGCCTCCTGATGTTTGAGCAGTAGCCATTAGGCACTTTGAGTTCATGGAAGAAACTTAAGAGCTTCTTTTTCTCCTCTATTTTTAGGGTCCATGAGGCTACTAGAAGTTTTTGTGTCCCATCAGGTTGAAGTTTAGGATGTAGCTCCAGCCTGACTTTTAATTCTTGTGGGTCTAAATGAGTGTTAAGTGAATCTTTCCCCTTGACCTTTGCCTCCATTAAGGTGTCGAGCAGGCTTTCGGTCATGTTTTTAGTGATGTGCATCCCATCAAGTGCGTAGCGAACATCCAAGAATCACCAATAAGGTAGATCCCAGAATATCGATTTCTTTTTGCACATAGAGGAACTCGGTGCCTATTTACTTCCTTTGCCCTTTCTAAGGACAAGTTTTAGTTTATTCACTTCTGTTAAGATATCCTTTGCAGTTAGAGTCTAAGAAGCCAGGTGATCCTCAGTTTTGCCATAAAAGGATTTCTTGTTCTTGCGGTATGGATGCTCCATGTTTAGGAACCGATAATGACCCATGTACACCATCTTCTTACTGTTCTTCATCCATTTAGCATCCTTGTCCTCCATGCAAACCACACATCCTTTGTATCCTTTCGTAACTTGTCCAAACAAGCAACCAAGGTCCGGTAGATCACTGATTGTTAGGAATAGCAATGCTTTCAGATAAAAGTGTTCTTTCTTGTACTCGTCCCACACCTTGACCTTTGATGTCCACATTTCCATTAGCTTGTCCACCACTGGTTGTAGGTAGACATCAATATTATTGCCAGGTTGGTGTGGCCCTTGGATCACTAACAACATCATAATGTAGGTGCACTTCATACACAACCAAGGCGGAAGGTTGTATATGCACAGAGTCATGGGCTAGGTGCTGTGATTAGTGCTGACCATGTTGAAACGATTCATCCTGTCAGTACTCAACCCGAACCTTATGTTCCTTATTTTCCTTTTAAATGTTTTGTATCTAGAATCAATAGCCCTCCACTATGATCCATTGGCTGGTTGTCTAAGCTTTCCATCATTCACGCGCTTTTTGGCATGCCACCTCATCAGCTCTGCTATTTTTTTCATTCACAAATAATCTCTTCAGGCGTGGAATTATAGGGAAATACCACACAACCTTCTTGGGTGGTCTTTTGTTTCGGTCAACGATTGTCATCGCCTCAGGACAGTCAGACTTATACGTGAGAGTTCGCACACCGAACACTGTTCCAACTTTGCATATTTGTCATGGTACAATATGCAATCATTGTAGCATGCATAAATCTTTTGTACTTGTAGCCCCAATGGATAGATCATTTGCTTCTCCTGATATGTGTTCTCCGACAACTCATTTGGTCGTGGAAGCATCTTGCTCTTCAAATGAGTTAGCAATTCATCAAATCCGTTCTCCGACAGACCATTCCTTGATCTCATCTCAAGTAGCAAAAGGTTAGCTTCTAAGTTGGTCATAGAAGAACCATTGTGTAAGTGTCCGTGATGCCTAAGAGGGGGGGGGGGTGAATTAGGCAACTTAAAAATCTACTCTAAACTAAGTCCTCTAATTTCACCTTGTCAAAACCTATACAGGAAAGTAATCTATCTAAATATGCAACTACGGTTTTGCTAGGTGTGTTGCTATCTCTACCGAAATGAGTGATGCAACCTTGGTTCCAATCCTACCAACTAGCCTATCAACTAAGCTAGGGAAGTAAAGCACACAACCAAGGTAGCAATGTAAATGCGGAAGGTAAAGATGAGGTAGAGGTGCAAACTCCCGCTGTTGACTCTGGTATTTTTATCGAGGTATCGAGAAGCGCTCAAGCTTCCCCCTAGTCCTCGTTGGAGCCCCTCACAAGGGCCAAGCTCCCGGTCGGGTAACTCCATGGATAGCCCTAGGCCTTCCCCACGCGTAAGTGGGTCCCCGGTGTGCCTTTTGGCAAGCCTCTCCTGGACCGCTCCCCACCGTCTTCACTATCAAGCTTCCAGTCGAACCACCGCGGGCCTTGTTCCCTTCAGTACATGGTGGAGGCTACACCACAAATGTAGTTGGTGTGATCTCGCAAGACTACAAGCCCCTCCGATGTACAACAATGGTGCGTGCAAGCACCGAGTGATAAGAGGTGTGCAAACATCACTAAACACTAGGCCTAAACCTAGAGCAAACACATAAGCGGTGGTTTAATCAACCTAAGCACTTTGCAAAGCACCTACACTAATCACCTAAGGAATCACTAAGCACTATGCAAGTAGAGATCACTAAAATGGTGTATAAACACCCTTGGTATGTTTCCTCAGCTCTCTCACACTCGAATGGACGGTTGGAGGCATATTTATAGCCCCACAAGTGAGAACTAGCTGTTGGACCTGAGACCCAACTTTCTGCTAGTGACCGGACGCTGATCATGTGAAGATCGAACGTGTCCAGTCCTGCCGACCATTGGAGCATGCGCGTTTGATCGGACTCTAGGCCGAGTCCGGTCTCACTCGATCGGACGCGTCCGGTCGCGTTGGCGCCGCTCTAGAACCTTTCTAGACATGATCGGACGCTACTTCTTGGTGCGTCCGGTCGTCCTACCATCGCGTCCAGTTACGCTGAGAACGTTGCCGTGATGATGAACAGTGTCACATGTGAGTCCGATCATCGCGTATGTCACTGTGGTTGCACGAGCAATGATCGGATGCGTCCGATGCCTTTGTGGCAGCGTTCGGTCGTCTCAGCCAAGCCCCTTCTTCATTCGTTTCTTCGCGATCTTACGTCCGGCTTGGTTCCTATCTTCGTGCTTGGACTTTGCTTGGTTTCTTGGGTCTTCTCTTGTGCTTCTAGGGTCTTGCTTATGGTGTTGATCGTTGGATCATCATATCACCTCTGTCCAAGTCACGTCTTGCACCCTATTGAACTACAAAACAATTACTTACAAATTTATTGGTCCAATTTGGTTGTGTTGGTCATCAAACACCAAAATCTAAAGTAAATGGCCCTAGGGTCCATTTTCCTTACAATCTCCCCCTTTTTGGTGATTGATGACAACACGACCAAAGCAAGCAAATAATAAAAATTTTAGAATTTAAAAACTAACTACTTGCTAGGATGCAATGCAAAAGGCAAGGTCATATGATGCTAAAAGATACCACATGTAAACATTTTTGGAAACTTATCTTGCCCTTTCAAATGTCCCCATGTGGTATTATGGATTTAAGCCTCCCCTAACTCCATAATCCACTATCCTCCCTTTCTCGGACTATTTCCACTTGTAAATTATTATGATCGGGCTTGCTTTTGGTCCTACAAATTCTCCCCCTTTGGAATCAAACACCAAAAAGGAAGACATTAGTAGCACAAGGGAGGGTCAAATTTTGTGATCCTTTGAATGTGGAGTGGAATAGATCACAAAACTTGACTCTCACATTACATAGACTAAGCTCCCCCTAAAAAATTGCATACGTATGGTGGAAGGAAAAACATATGCATAATTGGCAAATTATTGCTCAAGGGAGTTTAATCTATATAATGCATGGAGAAAGCATATAAATATCAAATTGAAATCAACATGATGATATCAGTTTAAAAATACACATGTAGAAATCAATTTGATTGTCATCACTTGCAATAGGTGGTGGATTTATGAAACATGATGCTTAACTCCGGGAACTCCATTTTCCTTGCAATGAGACTACTACACATATGATAAGCTTGCAATAGTGTTAATCTCAAAGTATCCAACTTGTAGAGTAACCCCCCTAAATTTGTGCATACAAGCATGGAATGCTTGTAGGAGACATGCACATTGATTTTAGAATAAAAGATAGCACTTGAAAGATGATATCACATGAATATGAGAATCATTTTCAAAAGTGATAATCGGGGAAATTATCTACAATTTGGACTTTGCACATATTAGATAAACAATTGTAAAACTAGCTATGTGCTGTGCTCCTAAACAATTTAAACCATGTGGGTTTGCTCCAAGGGTTAAGAGTGAAACCGAGCAAGCCTACCATAAGATATACCTAGTGTATGCAAGACAAAAGATTAAACATGCAAATGCAAACCTAGGCATGAAAAGGAATTAGATGCTAATTGAAATTGCAAGAAATTAAATCTAGTTACATAATATGGGAAGGGGAATTTGGGTCCATAGTATTCACTAACCCACTTGGCAATTACCTTGTCCATAATTATGCACCCCATGAAATGCACCCATACTTTGCCAAGTCTCCAAATTCTCCAAGTCCACTCACTTTTCTTTCGGGATCCAAACCTTCTTGGTGCTCTTCATGTTGGAAATGATCTCTTTTGGCACCCAAATGCGTTTGGCCCCATTGTTGGCTTGCTTGTTCACCTTGATGGCCATCACCTTGTCATTTTTCTTCTTCTTCAAGAGATAAGGTGTGGAGGCCTTGTTGTCCACCTTGTTGGTGTAGGTGTTGGAGAGCTTGCTTGTTTCCTTTTTGTTTTTCTCTTTCTTCTTAGCTCCTCCCCCATTCTTCACCTTGCACTCATAGGACTTGTGGCCTTCCTTGTGGCACACGTAGCAAACCATGATTTGTCCTTCATCAAGCTTCTTCACTCCCTTAACGGTGTTATCTTGATGATGTTGGGCTTGCTCCATTTTGCCTTTTACTTGAGTCAAGTCCTTGGTAAGGCGAGCCACTTCTTGCTTGAGTTGCTCATTCTCCATTGCAACCTCTTGTGTGCATGTATCTACAACAACTTTCTCAACACAAACTTGGTTGCACAAGGGTGAGTCTAAACATAAATCATTGCAAGAAGTAGAAGCATCCTTTTTAGGCATGTCAAAGATAGAACTTTTCTTTTTAGGTGCCTTGGTGAGGGTTGTACTAACGGCCTCAAGATTAGCAACTTTATTAGTTAGCTCATCACAATGTTTGCACATGGTTTCCATTTTAGCAAGTAGACTTTTATAAGTATCTTGTGAGCTAGCTAACTTTTCTTTTAATTTTTCATTTTTCTTTACAAGTTGCTCATCATTGATTGTGCATGCATTTGTTGTTGCACTAGCCTCAAGTTGCTCAATTTTAGTAGATAGTTCAATATTGAGATTAGCAAATGTCTCATATTGTTCAAGCAAGGTTTTATACGCTTCTTGTGAACTATCTAGCTTTTCTTGCAACATTTTTAGCTTCTTTTGTTGGCTAGTGCAAGCCTTAGCATATTTAAGATTTTCTTGCACAAGTTCATTAAGAGAAGGCATTTCATCATCACTATCACTCTCACTCTCACTAGAGGATGAGTTTTCATTACCTCGTGCCATAAGGAACACACAAGAAGAGCTTGATGATGAGTGCTTGTGGCCTCGCCTCTTGTGATGGTCTTCTTCTTCACTTGAAGAATCATCCCATGACCTTATTGATGTGAGGGCTTTGTCCTTGCATGCCTTCCTTTTTTGTCTTGGGTGTGGGCTTGTTTGGACAAACTTTCACAAAGTGCCCCAACTCACTACATCCATAGCATCCTTTCTTTCTTTGCTCATTTCTTTGATTGGTGAAGATGAAATCTTGAATTTGGATGGGCACACCCTTGACATTGAGCCTTTAGATCATCTTCTCCATCTTGTTGATAAGTTTGATTGATTCTTCATCAAGGTCGGAGATGGATGAGGAAGATTGATCATCATCACTTGAATCTTCATCATCATCATCATCATCATCATCATCATCTTCTTCTTCTTCTTCTTCTTCTTCTTCTTCTTCTTCTTCTTCATCTTCACTTGAGGAGCTTGAGCTTGAGCTTGTCTCAACTTGCTTGCCCTTCATCTTCTTTTTCTCACTACATGTGAGAGCTTTGCCTTTGCTTGATGACGAGGCTTCTTCTTGACCCATCTTCCATGATATTTCAAATGCCACTATCTTGCCAATGACTATGGCCGGGGTCATGGTGCTCAAGTCCTCCATGTTGTGAAGGATGGCGATGATGCTTGCATATTTCTTTTGTGGTAGCACAGAGATGATCTTCCTCACGATGTCTGCGTCATCTAGCTTTGTTAATCCTATTGAATGGAGCTCATTGATAATTAGATTCAAATGAGAATACATATCACGAACAAGCTCATCATCATTCATTTTAAAGGAATCATAATTTTATTTAGCTAGACAATGTTTTTGCTCATGGACATTAGTTGTGCCATCATGGAGCTCTTGGAGTTTTAACCAAATTTCATGTGCCGTATTTAAAGTGAACATTTGGTTAAACACATCCATGCTAAAAGATTCAAACAAGCAATTTTTAGCTCTAGCATTGAAATGAATTTCTTTTTCTTCACTCTTTGTGGGTTTATCGGGATTCTTAATGGGTTTCATTCCATCACGAGTGACTCTCCAAACACCCAAATCTATCGCCTTAAGGTGACAAGCCATTCTAGCTTTATAGTAGGGGAAGTTAGTGCCGTCAAAGTGCGGAGGCCTAGAGGTATCCATCCCAACCACTCTAAATAGCGTCGGCTCAACGGCGGTGAAGCCAAAGGTCCAAATTGAGCCAATCGGCTCTGATACCACTTGTAAGTGACCGTGGCGCCTAAGAGGGGGGGTGAATTAGGCAACTTAAAAATCTACTCTAAGCTAAGGCCTCTAATTTAAGCTAGTCAAAACCTATGTAGGAAAGTAATCTATCTAAATGTGCAACTACGGTTTTGCTAGGTCTGTTGCTATCTCTACCGCAAAAGAGTGATGTGACCTAGGTTCCAATCCTATCAACTAGCCTATCAACTAAGATAGGGAAGTAAAGCACACAACCAAGGTAGCAATGTAAATGCGGAAGGTAAAGATGACGTAGAGGTGCAAACTCCCGTCGATGACTCCGGTATTTTTACTGAGGTATCGAGAAGCGCTCAAGCTTCCCCCTAGTCCTCGTTGGATCCCCTCGCAAGGAATCCCTCGCAAGGGCTAAGCTCCCGGTCGGATAACTCCGTGGATAGCCTTGGGCCTTCCCCACGCACAAGTGGGTCTCGGTGTGCCTTCCGGTAAGCCTCTCCCAGAACCGCTCCCCCGTCTTCACTATCAAGCTTCCAGCCAAACCACCGTGGGCCTTGTTCCCTTCGGTACATGGTGGTGGCCACACCACAAACACGATTGGTGTGATCTCACAAGACTACAAGCCCCTCCGATGTACAATAATGGTGCGTGCAAGCACCGAGTGATAAGAGGTGTGCAAACCTCACTAAACACTAGGCCTAAACCTAGAGCAAGTGCATAAGCGGTGGTCTAATCAACCTCAGCACTTCGCAAAGCACCTACGCTAATCACCTAATGAATCACTAAGCACTATGCAAGTGGAGATCACTAAAATGGTGTATCAATAGCCTTGGTATGTTTCCTCAGCTCTCTCACACTCAAATGGCCGGTTGGAGGCATATTTATAGCCCCACAAGTGAGAACAAGCCATTGGACCCGAGACCCAACTTTCTGCTAGTGATCGAAGCTGATCATGTCCTAGTCGGACGTGTCTAGTCCTGACCGACCATTGGAGCACGCACGCGTTTGATTGGACTCTAGGCTGAGTCCGGTCTCACTCAATCGGACGTGTCCGATCGCGTTGGCGCCACTCTAGAACCTTTCTGGACATGATCAGACGCTACTTCTTAGTGCGTCCGGTCGTCTTGTCGTTGTGTCCGGTTACGTTGAGAGCATTGCCGTGAAGATGAAAGTGTCACAGGTGTGTTCGGTCATCGTGTATGTCACTGTGGTTGCACGGGCAATGATCAAACACACATCCGATGCCTTCATGGCAGCGTTCGGTCATCTTTGTGAGCCCCTTCTTCATTCGTTTCTTCGCAATCTTGTGTCCAGCTTGGTTCCTATCTTCGTGCTTGGACTTTGCTTGGTTTCTTGGGTCTTCTCTTGTGCTTCTAGGGTCTTGCTTATGGTGTTGATCATCGGATCATCATATCACCTCTGTCTAAGTCATGTCTTGCACCCTATTGAACTACAAAACAATTACTTACAAATTTATTGGTCCAATTTGGTTGTGTTGGTCATCAAACATCAAAATCCAAAGTAAGTGGGCCTAGGGTCTATTTTCCTTACACATTGAATAGTGTGTTTTTGCATCCTTTCTCATTTGCTCCAAGTTCTTCAAATTTCTTGCATCAAGGAACTCTGGCTCCCCATCACGTATCATCTTGTCTAGAGCATCAAGCACTTCAGTATCCAGCAAAGTGTCATGGCCTATTTCATTGATGGTTTCCTGCATGGTTTCACTCACTGGTTCATGGATGGTTTCCTGCTTGGTTTCACTGACTGTTTCATGGATGGTTTGCTACAAGGTTTCATTCGCTGCAGTCTTCGGCAAGGGTCCTTGGACGGTTTCCTTAGGTAAGTTGTCACCCTCCTCGCCATGCATGTTACAAACCTTATAGTTTTCATGAAACCCCTACTTAGCAGATGGTATCGTATCTGCTCAATGTCGTGGATCCTAAATGCCTTCTCATTCTTGCAATCAACACATGGGCAGTGTATGTATCCTTTACTACTTAGAACATTACTTCCTGCATATGCCTTGGTGGCTTTCACGAAAGAGTCAATGCCTTGCACGAACGTGGCAGTCATAGTTTCCAAGTACATCCATCCATGATCCATCTGTGAATAACACAACTTTAGTGACATAGGTCAACTATAGTCATTCAATTTAATACAAGCAAACTAGAGGATACAAACTGACCGTACCATAGGGTAATCTGGTGTGCATGCAACAATCAACAATCAAAAGAAATCAATAAGCACTCCCTTAGGAAGAAGGATGATTTTTTGTCACAATTTAACCACAAGGGCCGCATTCACAAAAGAGTCAAGGCCTTCCACGAACGGGGCAGCTAGTACATCCATCCACACGATCCATCTGTGATTAACACAATGCAACTTTACTGATCGACATAGGTTGAACTAACTAATGTGTCATTCAATTTAATACAATCTAAACTATAGGATACATACTAACTGTAGGATAATTTGGTCCATGCGAAATAATGAAGAATCAGAGAAGCCACCTCCAAAATCAAGAAGCACTCTAAAACGAAGAAGGATGATTTTCGGTCACAATTTAACCACATGATCGAACTAAGGTAGCTACACAAAAAGGGTTGTTAATTACATGCCACCCAATATAGAACATCCTTTGAAAATTAACAGCCTTCACTAGCTTGGCGGTCACCAAAAATGGTGGGGGGGAGCCGTGGCTGAAGAAAAGTTATCCGAGTGAAGAAGAAGAGGAGGAAATAGGGTTTTCATTGCTCTTGCAACCCTTTATCACTGCGGGGTTAATTGGATAGCCGGTGGTAATTCTAAGTATTTTTGCCAGATCTTAGATTATGGTATTTAGTGTTTGAACAAAATGGTGGTAAAACTTTCTTATCACTGCTAGCAGGAAAGGGCAGGAAGACGTCTTCAATTATTGCGATTTCCATCGCCGGACCATACGAGAAACCGACGGTGCTACATAAGCTTCACCGTCGAATCTTACGGCGTAGGGCCCATCAATCTTGGCACCAGTGGTGAAAACTTGTTATCTCTGATGCCTTCTTCGTGCATCGCACATCGGATCAATGGCCGGCGGTGGTAAGCGTTGCACAACCAGTTTGGCGTACGATTTGGTGGCGAAGCCCGGCATCTTGTTCACCGCCGGATCATACGCCGAGCCAGCGACGAAAGCGTTCATCACTGTGGGTTATTTGGCTAGGAGGGGCCCCATTGGTCATAAGCCAGTGGTGATACGTATCACTGCCGGTTATCTCAAAACCATTGGTGAAGGTCCCGACAGTGAATTGACTTTCTGTGGTAGTAAGGGTCCAAAGACGAAAAAAGACGACCAGACATGTCCTCTCGTGGGTGACCGGATGGACCTAGAGTCCGGTCCTCACCCTCTTAGTTCCTACACACCATGTCTCCATGACCTGACACATGAATAGTGTTCCTCCTGAGTCCGGTGACTTTGTCGAGCCAGAGTTCGGTCATCTCGGTGTTGACGGTCACTAAATGCCTATTTTGACCATCAACATTGCACCAACAATTGGAGGAAACAATACCACAAGTAGTGATTTATATTTATAATTCACATATTTCCACTTGTACTTGGAGGTCTTTGCTCATGCAGGAAAACTATACAAAAATACCAAAAATCAAGCAACTAGAAGCAATTGGAGCAAGGTGGCCCACCATGGGCCACTTGGTGGCACCGCCCGGCCCCACCATGGCACTGACCGGTGTGGTCCCACCAGTGCCACCTCACCAATTCGTGGTAGATGGCCAAGAAACGCACCTCCAAGCCTTCTCCACCATTGATTCCAAGTCGGTGCGTGATCAAGGGCCAAAAAGAAGCATCACATGGATTGGTGACTCACCATCTAGTATGTCGGGTTCTCAAATGGACAAATGGTGTTCATACCTACAATCTACTACATCCTTAGGGGCCCCACACTGAAGGAGGAGGGCCCACTCAATAGTGGGGGCCGGCCGACACCCTACCTACACCGCCCGACACCCCTCAGTCACTCCACCGTCTCTCCTTCGGACACATGCAAGGAAACACACTTGGGAGCAATCCTATGCATTGATTTATGGTGATTCAAGGTCGGTTTGATCCAAGGGCAAGGAGAAGGTGTCACCTAGATTGATGACATGGCATTGGAGTAGCCTCTACTCCACCTTAGGCTATAAATAGGACCCTCACCCCTCACTTGTAACACACACCGCAAGAGAAGCTCTCTCTACTTTCTCAAGATGTAGAAGTAGAATAGTGAGTTGGGAGCTAGGGATAGTTGAGCTATGCTCTAGTTCCAGAGGAGTCTTCGGAGGTCTAGTATGCTCTTGTATCTTTCCTTTGTAAGATTCTTGCTTTAATATATTTATCTTCTCTATTTATTTGTATGCCTTTCATGTTTATCTAGTTCATGCCTTAGTTGTTTAGCTAAGTGTGGTTAGTATAGTTGTATCTCACCTTAGCATAGGATCTCCGCTCGCATCGAGTGCTCTAGTTATAGATCATGACTAGACTAGTAATCGTTAGCATAGACATGGTGTCTAGGCTAGTGTTTACCTGAGTTTGTGCCCAATTCCATGGACAATTGTGGTAGCCCCAGAAGTGACAGCTCTGTAAGGCCTTTTTGATCCACCACGTTTGGATTGGTGTTTTCATAGAGCTTTTTGGTAGCCTTCCCCCAACCACTCTTTCTCATCTCATTCGATGGTTAGAAAGGTACTGTTGCTCCAAAATATTATTGTGTGATCACTATGTTTTACCCATTCCTTAGTTATTCCCTCTGATGTGTACTAGAATAGAACCATAGTCATAGAGAAGTGCATAGGAACCTTGTACTCCCCCTTGGTCCTCTCACCATTGAATTCTCCTATGTGTGTCATTATCCATAACTCTTATCATATATCACTCACTCCCGCTTTAGTCTAGTCGGTATACTAGCCAGTAGATACATGATGGTTAACTATCACCATCTTTACCATTGCTTCCTTGTGGATAAATACGATACCCTGGAATACTCCTGGGTGAAAGCTACATCGGTATCCATGCGCTTACAGATTTGTCTATGTGCATTAATAAATACCAACTCCCGACACCTCTGCTCATGCCTGGACTAAACACCGGACGCGTCCTGTCCATAGAAAAGTAGTGGGCTATAGCGGCGCTATAGTGGTCAGAGAGGCTTGACGCTACGCTATTGCTCTATGTGCTGCTATGCCAACTTTGACCATTGTTGCGAGCTATAGCGCCGCTAAGTTGTGTAGCTTTAGCATTAAAATAGTGGCACTATTTCATATTTGCCTACTTGTCATTTGCTTACTAATTTAATTAGTTATTTCCTACTCATAATTTGCTACTAATTTGGTATTTTAAACAATTAAACACTAGAGTTTCATAAACCATGTTGTAATATCATATTGGTAATGTTACCTAGACTTGTGGAATCTTAGAAACATAGTTGTGCTCATCGGATTTCATATTTGACATGTTTTTTTGCATCATTTACTAGTGTTTTCATGCTTATTTTATAAAAAATGCTATCTGTTGTAGCGCCCTACAACTTCATAGATGCTAAAAAAGTTGCCGCTATTTTCATTAGCCCGCTATTTTAAACTATGGTCCGGTCCCAATGATGGACGCGTCCGGTCACCCCGTGACCATCGTTTCCAACTCCTTTCACTTCACCCTTGCTTCTATATTGCCAACCACAAAGTGTCTCACCATAGTGCACGTGTGTTAGCATTTTTCACAAGCATTTTCAAAGGTGTTAGCACTCACTAGAATCTAAATGCATATGCAATGAGTTAGAACATCAGTGGCACTTTGATAACCGTATTTCATGATGATTTTCACCCCTCTTAATAGTACGACTATCTATCCTAAACACACTCACACCCACTAGGTGTCTTGAGTGCCAAAACAAAAAGCTCCTATCAATTATACCTTTGCCTTAAGCCTTTTTGTTTTTCTCTTTCATCTTTTCCAAGTAGAGAGCACATGATCATCATCACATGTCTAACACTATCACCATGGACTTCATCTTTGATCCATACTTGGCTTGGACCAACCTATTTCAATTTTACACTTAGAGCATAGGGTTAGTCCAAATGGGTTTCATCAATTTACCAAAACCAAACTAGAGCTTTCAATCTCCCCCTTTTTGGTAATTGATGGCAACCCTTTCACAAAGATATGAATTAAAATCATTTTGAATCCATGTTGCTTGCCCAAGCATTTTTACCATGTGTAAAGGATTTGGACAAGTTTCATGAACCCGCATTGGTAGCATTATCTCCCCCTACATATGTGCTAAGAGTTTGGATAGAAACTTGCAAATATGCATAGATAGAAAATGTGGGAGAGTAATGTCTACCAAATGATGCTAAGGTGTAAGAGATGGACCTTTGAAGCATGATACCAATTGGAGTACACTAATAATACCATCCTTAGCACCTATTTTTAGTTAGATAGCACTTGCAAAACATAAACATTAGATACCTCATGAGATCAACATTATAAGCATGGCTCTAGTATCACTTGTGAAACCAAATGCAAGGCACATCTAACTATCATCCTATGCATGCTAGTATTTCATTTCATCAATCAATCCTACAACTAGCATACAACACACAAGCATGGATATTGAATTAAAAACTTGTGCCATGCAAGCAAACATATATAAATGCACACATTACTAGGAATATTCACTTCTATGACGAATAGCTTTCATCATTGAAGGAGCCAAATTCGTCGTAATTTTAGTTTTATGATGAATTTATGACAAAAAAATGGTCCATCATAGAAGTCACGTCATTCTTGTAATTCTATGACGATTCTAGAAATTCATCATAGAATTAGATAGATCTATGATGAAAACTAATCATCATAGAACTGCTTTGGCATGCATGGCAGGGGGGCATCCACACTGGTGGTTTCTTCCGTTGGACATGCTTTCCATGTGTACCTACTATAGCCGGTTGCATTGGAGATGGTTTGGGTACATGTCACCTTGTTATTGGACAATGTGGTCATCTCTGGTTCTTGCACGTTTTAGGTTCTTAATGGACCACGCGTTGGGCCCCTATTGTTCCATATGTCTGTTTTCTATTGGCACACGTGTCGTGTTGTGGTTGGGTCACGTGTCATTTCTTTATTGGACCATGTGTTGTATTTTATTGGTCCACGTGGCCGTTTCGTATTTGACCATGTGTCACGATGCTATCCATCCATGTTTCATTTTTTTATTCATCCACGTGGCTTGACAGATTCCTTCCATGTGTTGGATTTTTATTAGCCCACGTGTCGTGTCATGGCTATTTCACATGTCATGCACTAGTTCATCCACATGTCGTATTTTTATTTAGATCACGTGGCCTGACTAGGTTCTACCATGTGCCCAACAATCAATTCATCATAAAAGTAATTGAAGATCATCACTGCTACACAGATTGACTACATAATTATTCGACGATGTCTACATAATTATTCAGCATGATAATCAAATACAACAAATTACAATTTACATATCAGTACCAACCCACTGATAGTTTCACCATATCAAACCAGCACACGAGTACACACATCAATCCACAAATGTTCACTACATCAAGCCAACAGATTTGACAACTGAGAGTTACCAGAAGAAGAGCTAAAGCGCATGATATCCTCACATAGCTTATTGTACTCCTCCTGTTGCTGTATCTTGAACTCCTCAAACTCCCTTTTCAGTCTTTTCCATCTTCCTTTTTAGTTCATCCACTTGTTCAATGAGGTTAGCGGAGCTTTCCTGTTTAGAAACAAGCTATTGCCAAAGCATTCTCTCCGCCGATGTCTCTATTCTGGCGGAGATTGTCGGGATACCAGCATTATTCAAAAAAGGGTGTTGTCGCTGACCTAGAAGTGGACCTAGCCATGGGAGAGGCAAAGGACCATGGGAACAACATTAGTATTTGTCATTGGTTCATGCCCATCAGCAACAGGTTCTGCGCACATAGTTTCTATAGCTTCCTCTAAAATTCAAGCAGCAAACATTATTTTACAGATAGTGGAAGAGGACTTTAATTGAAAACCCAAGAGATTAGTTCATAACAAGTAACGCAGGTTTCATATTGATATGGATTACATAAGCACAATGCATAGGTACTGATATGGATTACATACTGTGAAATTCAAGCAGTAAACAATATGTTACATATATGGATTACATAACCACAATGCACATGTATTGCAACTTCAAAAATTAAATGATGATGCCAAATTTAGGGCCCCTTTGGTTCATAGGATTTCCAAAGAAAAAATGTAGGAACCAGTAATCCTATGGAATCAGCAGCGTAGAGGCCTTGGGTTCCTAGGAAGAAATGGGGAAAGGAAAACCATAGGAAAGTTTCCTATCCTTCAACTTTCATAGGAAAAACAAAGGAAAAAACATCTAGTGAAACCTCATTGAATTGATTTCCTATACAAAACAAAACATCCCTTCTAACAAAATTCCTCTGTTTTTCATTCCTCTATTTTTCACATGCATTCCAATCATATTCCTGTATTTTTTCTATTCCTACATTTTTCTGATCCTGCGTTCCAAAGGGGGCCTTAGGCTCTTGCCACTATTGCTTCTATTAATAGTACACATGAGTTTCTATTTATACAAAGGCTAGAGTAAAAATAAAACACAACCATCACTTACAAATGATTGCAGCTGTACAACATAGGAGCGAGATCTTGTAGCCTGGTGGCACTTCGCTTTTGCACGGTTTTGCATGTTCTTCTCAGATCGATTAGTCAACTCTCTTGGACTGCCTTCCTCTAGGACTGATATCAGCACTGCCTTTTGTCCTACTAGCGGAGCCTCCTCTGTGGCTTCTTCGAACCAAACACTAAAATTGGAGAAACAAATTTAAGCAGGAAGCATGTACAAATTGCATTGCTATCCAGACAGCAAAGCATTGCATTGCTATCTGCACTCCCCCAGGGCCCCTCCCGCCTGAACTCAATACAAGGTAGAAGAAGCACCTCAACTGCAAGGGCCACTGGCTCATCTTGTAAATCTGAATATGTTTCATCTATATCACCAAATCCCTCAACAACCACCCCTAGTTCTTCCATCTTTTTATGATTCTTTGTGACTTGTGCGTCCCGCTCTCTTTCAAGCATTTAGTGGCTATTCATCTAGATTACAAAGGTATTTATTAAAGTAACCTTCTAGCGAATGTCAACACAACATAGCAAGAGTATGTAAATAAGTGCCTAACTAGTAACTATAGCTTATACGAAAGTCATTAATCCAATAAAGCACATGTCAGCTACACTCAACTATACGAAATATGCAACCCCATCGCTATCTACATATCCCAGGTTGAACCACTACAATACAACACACATCATAAAAGGAATTTGGGTACCTTTTCCTCCGTGTACCCTAGCTACGCTTTGTCATCGGCACAGCCGTATTGTCATCGTTGTCGAGGAACTGGTGCGGCTGGCGTTGATGAAGGGGTACGAGATCTGGCTCCGGCTAGGGTTCGGATCTGGCTAGTCATGATAGGTGCCAAAGTAGGGGATCCAAATCTAGCCTATACCATCATCGAGGTGGTCCTTCCGCTGTTAGTTGACCTGCTATTGATGAATCAAAGGGGATCTGGCTTCGGCTAGGGTTCGGAAAGCTATGAGAGAGGGTGTGGCTAGAGAGTGTAGATTGATGAGTCGAGTTGTTGTGCCAATGATGCCTAGGGTCCAGAGAGGGGTGGTAGAGGGGGTAGCTAGAGAGTGGAGAGGAAAGCCATGGGGCTAGGATTTGGAGCAGGAGGAGAGACGATGGTGGCTGGAGGATGGAGATGGAGGCGGAGGCAAAAATGATGGCTCCATGTGCTTTTATGTGGCCATCAAAGTACCACAAATGCCCTTGTCTGAAATCAATGGCATGGTAAACCTACTTTCCACGTGGATGGCAAAAGGGAGACTTCTAATTTTTGATGCGTGTTGGTGGCACTGCTCGGCGTGGTGCAAAATTTTTGCCAAAAATCAAATTTTTGTGCGGGCAGATCTCTCCGTCTGTATGGGGCCCACCAACACTACAAAATGGAATCCTAAGAAATGGACAAAAGAAACTCAGAAACTTATGGCTCCTTTAGAATGGAGGAGAAACACAAATTTTGAAGGATCCAAATCCTATGAAGCCCTTTGGACCGGCAACTCCAGCGGGAACCCTGGCTCCACCGCACGCAAGTCCACGTCTAAATGGAGGTGGGCAGTGGCCGGGGCTAATGCAGCCCTATGGTGAAGGCCATGCATCACTACCTCTTGAATCCGCACCGGCAGAGCATAGACGTGCTCAAGGAAGTTTGGCCCCACCAGTAGCACGAACGCAGCGTTCAGCTGCTCCACGATGGCTGAAAGAGCAAGAGGAAGAAAACCGTACAAATGAATAAGGTGTGGTGCCACACAAAACAAGAAGATACGTTAATGACAATGCCTTACTAGCGAGCTATGCCTGCACTTAACCCACTATGGCTTCAGCCATGGTCGTCTCCCTATCGGTTGTGGCAAGTGCTATCTCAACAATGGAGAAGCACGATTGTAGCCACTCTGCCTCCTGGTTCTTCGCGCGGAGAGCCTACCTGGTCACATCTAGGTCCCGCACCATCATCTATTCCCTTGGATGCTTCTCCGCCGCCAAGGTTCAAGCTTGAAGAATGAGGTGCTAGGGAGGAGGCGGCGAGTAGGAAAGGTGAGCTCGCAAGGTTACAAGGCAACTGTACTGACTACCCTGTTTTTCCTTTGTTTTTATAACAAGGGACGTGCATGGCTAATGGACCCAAATTCCAGCAGATGTCGGGCAATAGCGGGAGGTAAGGCAAGGCCACATCTCCACGACCTCTGAGAAGCATGCCTTTCGAGAAATACACGTCAAGAAACGAGCCACCGAAAAGGAGCAGCTAGATAGCTGATCATATTTTACTGCACTCGCAAGAAAGTTCAAATGCGGCACATTTCATCTCATCGGACAATATACAGTATAGAGCTATGAGTAAAACTATTGCCTCCGAGTATACTCGATCACAACATTTATATCAGTAGTAGTAGTAGTAGTCATGAGTGGCTTTGATCTTTGTTGAAACTAACTTGTCTTATTTTTGTGTATTTGATAAGATTTGTTGAACTTGCAAGAACCATGCATCAAAGATAATTTTAATCAGAATTCGGATTTTATAATCTGATGCGTGCCTCTACAAACCAAGAGAAATCAAAGCAAGTCCTCAGTCTACCCCTCGACTGCCATGACTGCTTGGATTAGACTGCACTGTCTACTTCATAGGATCACACAAGGTCTGGCCGTCTAAAATCTTGACTACCTAGATGATGTGCTCCTGCATTCTGTGCAGGTGCATGTGGGTGGGTGGCATCAGCAGCTTGTTACAGCAGGAGACATCACCTCTCAGCCAGTCGCATTGATGGGAAAGGGCGAAGCCCCGCCGCCCACCCACACAAATGTCTCAGTCATGGGGTGGTCGACGGCCCCCAAACTATAGCAGCAGAGACAAGGGCATGAGAGCAAAGGTTATACCTGATGCCTTCTCTCTCCAGAGCTCCTGATTCCATCCCAAAGCTTTTACCTTCCACCCTACTGCACCGCCGATGCCTCCTTCCAGGACCATGGTGGAGTGGACGAGGTTGTCTATCGACCGAGCTGAGTTTGACTAGTTGTAAGAGAGGGAGGTGATCGCGGAGGCTGCCAAGGAGCTCAGGTGGAGAGTCCTGATGAGAAGTGAAGTGGAGCCAAGGCCGAAGGAAAATGAGGTCATCTCTTTCATCCCTTTCCACCTTCTTGGGTTCGGACTACCGGCGCACCCCTTACTGAGGTGGTTGCTCTACTACTACGGGCTCTGCCTCCATGACTTAACCCCAGAGGGGATCCTCCACCTCTTGGTCTTCATCATGCTATGCGAGGGCTTCTTGGGAATTCCTACCCATTATGATCTATGGTGGTTCTTTTCTAGGTGGTCCCATCAGTGTCCTCTTGGCATCATCGTTGTTCGATGGGGGGCACCTCGATCGAAGTTTGTTCTAGACTGAGGAGCGCTACCTGAGCCTTGACCACCACTATGCCACAGACTTGGATTGGGAGCATAGGTGGCTCTACATACCCAACAATGAGTGGCTACCGCTGTTGACTTTTGCTCATGACCGGTTGTGTCCTAACATGCCAGAATCATGGTCGAGGCCGCCAACCCTATTGGGACCGCAACATTTGCGCTTATTGCTGGATGCGATCGAGGATCTAAAGGACCAAGGACTGATGGCACCGAGGGTGATCCATAACTTCTTCAGCCGTTGGGTCCTCCCCTTGAAGATGAGGGCCACCCCTAGTGGGAGTTCTAGGGCATGATGGATCCTACAATCGAGTCGAGCATCCCCATCCGCTTGGATGAGGTAGACGATCTGATGATGGCAGCTATTGGAGTGTCCACGCAGGATCATGGTGATGGGGAGGCCCCAGATGCCTTTCACACCGATAATCCTCCTCCGACAAATGGACCTCTCGTCGGCGTGGTCTTTGACCGACCACAAGTTCCCCCTTCGAAGGTGGATCATCACCGTACAGCTATTCTTGTTGTTTATCTTCATTTAACTAGAATATGCGAGCAATGCTCACACTAGCTAGTATGTGTTCATGCTGTTTAGTTTAACTAGTATTTGGAATGTGCCTACTTTCTCAATAGGTGAACATGGGCAGGATGGCATCTCGAGCCTCATTGGCCTTGGAGCCTAGTTCTTCATCCATGGTCGCGCTCGGAAAGCGTCCCCATGAGGCATCCACCAATGGGGGCAGCCACCCATGATTCTGTGCATGCTGCACCGGTCAGTTCGGTATAAGTGATTTGCATTCTCAATCCGAACGGTCTGCCCCTTATCCTATATGGGCTTGAACTTGGCTTGCATTATGCAATGCTTTCTCCATGACGGTGTCATCCCCGGTCATGGGGCTTCCCCTAGTGTTGCCGGAGAGTCATCCCATTGTCGCTCGCCGCTGCCGAGCCCGTGTCTCCCCGCACAGCCCTCTGGTTCTGAAGTGGGCAAATCGTTAAAAGAGCACGAGTACTCAGGCAACGTAGACTATCATCAATTATTGAAGGATTACCACAAGGTCCAAGCATTGTTGTCATCGTCTAGGCTGAACGCCGAGATGCTACGCGGTGAGCTGGACACCGCGCGTGATGCACTTCAAGTTTTTGAAAATGAGGCCTCCTAGGCATGAGCCCACTGGGCGATGGTCAAGGAGCAAGCCCATAACATGATGAACCTTCTTATGGAACTGAGGACATGGGTCTAGACCCTATAGCTGTGTGCGTAAGCTGCCTATGACATGGCCTTCCCCATCGAAACAGCGGACAATCCAGTCGCCATAGAGGAGCGCCTCCGAGCTCTACTGGTCCACCTTTGAGCCATGGTGACCGAAGTCATTCGTCAGGGTGTTGCCATGGCGCTGGCGGCTGTCCAGCTTCAGATTAGCGCAGCGGTGAACGTTCGGATGGTGGAGCAGGGTTTTCCGCCGGGATCAAAGGACGATCACATCACTGATCTGGTTGAGAGTTCGAGCCAGCCGCCAATGTTGTCTTAGCAAAAGTGGATGTGGATCTGATCCTACATGCCAGCCTCGACCCTATCTGTGGGACATATCAGTAGTATTAGTAGTCATGAATAGGTTTGATCTGTGGGACGCCCTTGCAAATATGTGAACTCTTATTTGCGTGTTGGTGTTAACTTTTTTTGAACTTTGTATTAGGTGGGTTAAACTCTATTGAACGTGGTGTAGCTCAGGTCCTTTGGTCATTTTGTAGCTGGTTTGTAGCCCCTGTTGATTGCTTTTCGCTACATATTTCTTTCTAGTTGTCTTTGATCTGATCTATAATATGCTAAACATTCATGAGTGCCTTTGATCTCTGTTGAGGCCAACTAGTGTCTTTGATAAAATCATTTGAACAAGTCTCACCTCGATCTAATGCAGAATGGAGGAGCCATAGCTGTTGACTTTTACTGCAAACGGAAGAAAGTCCGCCTGCTGAGTATTTGATCTCATAGGATAGAATAAAGCGTCGTATGGAGTAGCAATCAGTCTACCCCTCGACTATTGTGATTGCTTGGATTGGAGTGAAATAAATATAGAAAAGACCTATCACAACTGCACCAGGCATTCAGATGTCAAGCATGTCATGGTGGTTAAAAGCTCTTTCTCTCGATTCACTTCTTGTGTTTAGCTTTCTTGCCGCATTCGCTTCACTCTTGTCCCCTTCCCTCATCCGATACCATTGCATCAATCACCTACCTTCTGGTTTCCCCTTCCCTCACCCGTTTGCATTTTTTCAACCTTGTCGCTCACAACTTTCCCCCCGACCACGTCTCTCTATGATATTAGATGAAATGACGTTTACCTGTTCCTTGTAAACCGTATGTTCGCCTGATAGTTTGAGAAGCGTAAATTTGAATGGGCCAGACATATAACTCTTGTACTCATCTATGAGTAGAACTTTTACCTGATAGGCTATGCTACAAATAGGAGTTGCATCGTCTGTGGCTGCATGCATGAAGTAGTATGGTATTGGATTCCTGAAGTGGTAGCTTCAAACACAACTGAGGGTGTGCAGATGATCAGAACCTATGAAACTATGTAGCCATCTCTAGCTAGCTGCTACCCCTCGGCTATCATGAGCCTACGACTACTTGTAATGGATTGCACAGTATACATCACCGGATGATAAAAGGTCCGACCATCTAAAATATTCACTACTCGGATAGTAGTAGTAATGATGAACATCATGCGGTCACATCAAAAGCCTATTCTAGCCCTGGCGTCCCTATGTGTACAAAGCCTGGCCTCACTCCCCCTTGCATTGCACAAAAGCCCTAGGCTCGCACTACCTCGCAAAGTCCCAACCTTTGCCTCTTCATCGGTTCCGATGAAGGCCATCCCCATGAAGCACTCTAGGTCCTCCTTGAGGAACTATGGTCAGGCTTCATTCCATGCTTCCTCCAATGCGCTGGCGCACCCTACTTCGATGACTATTCATACCCTTCTTGACTTCTAGAACCTGTCGTGCTCCCGCACGCCATCTCCTAGGCTACCATTTGTCTCCCAGTCACCCACGACAACGATGTTGACGCCACCGGCTCTGGTGGTTCACTCACCACCGCTACTCCCAGTGTGGTCCACCTTGTCATCATCGTAGGCACCAATGTTGTCCCACACACCATCCCCTATTTTGGCATTGGTCTCTTGATCGCCCACAATGACGACATTGATGCCACTGGCTATGGTGGTTCGCTCGCCACCGCTGCTCCTGGTGCGGTCCACCTCGCCAACATTGGTGGCACCATCGTGGTCGAGCTCATCATCACCGGATCTGCTCCTAGTGCCCCCACGGTGGGAGTGGGTCTCCTACAACATCGTGGTCCTGCTCACCATCTACCGAGGACATGTCCGAGGGCTCTATAGAGGTGGCCCCATCATGGTCCAGCTTGCCTTCTCTAGATCGGCTATCGATGCCTCACGACAGGAGCGGGTGAAGTGATCCTCTGGTTCGACATGGTAGAGAGGTTTGCTGGTTTCAACCCAGGTAGGTTTACCTTGAAAGCATTGGATTTTGATCGTGCTTGTTGGTTCCCTTATTGCATGACTTGCTTAGAGCTGGGGGATGTCACCGCTCATTGAATTAATTAGTAGTATCAAGTCATGTAAACATTTGTAGTTTGGCGAGTATGCTGCATGGTGCTCATTACTACTATGAAGTCATGTTAATAATCTATAATTAGAACTAGTATGTTCATGTAGTAGTTGTATGACTTTGAGTAGTGTGGCACATTTCTCCTCTTATTATGGTCGATGAAGGCATGGTTATGTAGTTTGAACTCGTATCATTTCTGTACTCCACATATATATATGAAGTCTGGTTTGATGTTATGTTATCTTTCTAGTAGCACTGCTCTCCTCTTATTATGCATGTATCCATGCCTAGCTGAACAAAACCAACCCAGGAATAGGTGCCAAATCTTTTATGCCACCAAAGCATAGTCTGTCCATGTTGTATTAGACAAGGCCAAACCATATATTAGGTGTCCAACCAGCTCTTTTATCTTAAACATGCAAAATCAACAACCAAAGGACAGTCCGCCCCCTCATTTTGCCATAGGCTAGACATGGAAAAATGGTGCAAAAGCAGAAGGGCAACAAGATGAGTTAGGTGATGGTTTGAACTTAGTTAATTGTGGCATGTATCTAGATGTCAATAATGCTGATGTATCTCAATCTGTAATTGGCAGTGCGCTTGTTTATTAAGTGTTTATTAAGTGTTTATATCAATTTGTTCATTTCATCACAATGTTGTTCACTGTTCAAACAAAGCCATTACCTGTGCGCCCTCATCAAAAGCACATTCCAAAATACATGAAAAGCACTCAAAAATATTTAAAACCGCCATTATATTGATTCCTAATTCCTAATATTTATCTGGGTACATGAGGCCATTCGAAATAGACCAAAAGTGCACTACAACGCACCCCCATTGTACTACTACTAGTTAGTACTAGACCTATCACTACTGTACTAATTAACTACACCTACTGATCGACGCCGCTGCCCCCGCCGTCGCCGTTGTCCCCGCCATCGCCGTTGTCGCCGCCCACCTCGTCGTCCTACTCTGATGAGGAGTCATCCTCATCCTCCATGATCATGTTGGGGGATAGAGGGTTGAGCCTGCACTTCTTGTTGCGCGGCATGGGGCCAAACCCTAGCAGAATTGTCTCAGTGATGTTGTCCACCTCCTCCACCGGCACCTCCTCCTCCTCCTCCTCTACCACCTATAGTGCCTCCTCCTCCTCGTCATCGGTGGGCTCCCCGTCATCTTTGGTGGGCTCCTCCTCATGCTCGAAGCTTGGCTTCGATTGATTCACCGCCATCCTCATCTTCGTTGTTGGTGGAATACTTGCTGGATGACTAGTGCTCCGTTGCTCACTCTATGCACTGCCGGTGTGTAGGGACCGGCTGGTGAGTAGGGATCGAGAGGAGGTGATGTGATGTGTACTGGTATGTATGTTTGTATGAGAGAATACCCTAGTCGGTGGTGCTCTCTACAACCTACTGGTCATTTTAAAGAGGAGAGCCAAATGGTTGCTCTCCCACAGGACACGATGATGGTTAAAGACGGGAGCCAAACGGTTGCTCCCCCATAGGACACGACGATGGAGGCTTCACGGTTGGTTGGCATCCCCCATTTCACGTTTTGACTCCTAGGATTGGAAACAGTCTACACTCAATGCACCCGGTCGCCTGCCCACCCGGTAATATGAACCGTGTTGTTGTTGTGAGTTCCCACGCCAGTTCACAGAGGGTACTTAGAGAACTCCTACTGTAACCGCCGCTTGGCCACCTCCCCTGCCTCCCCCTCAATCAACACATATCGTGCCACTCTGCCCCTCCAGCCCTCCAACTCGCCGTGTCCACACGCCATAGCTCCATCGACGCCGGCAATCATGTCGCTGACGGCGCTCCCTACCAACATGCAAATTGAGATCGCCGGCCACCTCGCTGCAACCTCGGATCAGCCCATGGACGACCTTCACAGCCTATGGGTGACTTGCTCGTCCATGCACTGCATCTGTGGCGACCCCAACATCGATTGGCGTATGGCACTAGATCAGGTCAAACGCGGGAGAACGAGGGCCGAGCCCATCAACTACTATGCCCTCCTTGCTAGCCTGATCCAAGTTGGCAACCCGGCTTGCTTCATCACCAAGATACAAACCGTATTCATGGAAAAGCGTAGCCCCCAGCCATGCCTCAACGATCTCACCCGCGCCGTCAATGGCGGGCACAATCTAGCGGCCTATCTAGTCACCATATTGCTCTATAGGCACAATGGCGGTGCCAGCGATGATGACACTGCAAGGCGGTGCATGAGAAGGGTTGAGGGCAAGGAAGAATCATGGGCGATGGTGGTGGACCAACAAGTAGGTGGCTAAGCAACAAGGTGTGTGTGTTGTGCCGCCGCCCAGCCATCAAGGTGATCTACAATACAACGTGGGGATGGTTGTCGTTGCCATCGCCGGTGCAGGTGCGCTTGCGATCTTCCCTGCGCAGGCGGCGCATGCGATGATGCAGACGAATGGGAAGGAAGGGCTGTGTATTGTAGCAAGGACTGTAGGCTTCATCAAGAAATCTATTTTTTGAATGGGAATTTGGAATAAGAGACTAGTAATTCACTCTTTATGTGCGAGAGTGAATTACTTCCTCTGTCCTAAAATGTAGTGTATTCTAGCATTTGAAATTTGACCTGAAATATAGTGTATTCTGTAGCTTTTGATTTCCTGTTGCTTTTGCTTTTTTGTTGTTTTGTTTCAGTTTTATTTGTTTCCTTTAGGGATTCAACGAAAGTACTAGTATGAAATAGGTTTCCCTATATAACATGAGATGTGTCCAGCCCAATCAGATTTACAATGCTCGGACTTTCTTGCGTGTGCCGTAAAATTTGAATAGCTATGTGGCTCCTTCGTTAGGCATTAGATCGATGCGAGACTGGATCGGATGAATCATTATGCATGTTTTTATGCAAATCGTTATGCATGTTTACTATACTACAGAAAAAGAGAACCAGAAAGAAACCAGAGGCAAAACCAACCAACAGGGGCTAGAAACTGGCTACCAAATGACTCCTAGTTCAATAGTAGTAGTCATGAGTGGCTTTGATCTGTGTTGAACCCAATGCGTCTTATTTTCATGGCTGCTTCAGTCTTCAGTCTAAAACTCATTAGTCTTCACCTTGATCGCCCCTTGATCGTCTTGATCGCTTCTATGCGTGCATGGGTGGCGTCGGTGACTGTTTTGCGATAGGGGGACACTTAGATTGACATGACGCGGCCAAGTTGCACCGCCAAACCATGCAAACATCTCATTGCTCGTTGGTCGTGGGGTGGTACTTTGTATTAGGTGGGTTGAACTCTGTTGAGCATGGTGTAGCTCAGGTCATTTGGTTTCTATTTGTTTTATTGTTGCCTTGGGTGTTTTTATCAATCTTTGTTGAACATGAAAGAACCTTGCAGCGAGGAGCAAGTCTCGCCTCAGTCTATTGCAGAGCTGAGTAGCCACTAGTGTTGAAATGTTATTGCACATGTAAGAAAGTCTGACCTCCATACATTTGGTTGCATCTGACAGTATCCTCCATAGTTTTTTCCTCATTTGGACGCGTCTGACAAGTAAGAAACACCCAACTCCCAACATAAGGAAGATACATCAAATGCAACGTGACATAACATCAAATGGAACTTTATTTATTCCTCTACTAATGACTCTGAGAACAAGGGGACATAGGACTAAAGTTTAATAGCAAAGATCCTAGGGTGTTTAGTTTAGGTGACTAAAAGAGACTAAAGCAGTTAAAAAAGACCAAAATGCCCACATTAATTGCCTATGATCTTTGTTGTTGCCGCAGTATTGAGGGGCAGGGGTGCCTTTTTTGGCCCTCTGCATGTCTATGTTTACTTTTGTTCAACTTTGTATTAGGTGGGTTAAACTCTGTTGAGCATGGTGTAGATCAAGTCCTTTGGTCATTTAGTAGCTGGTTTCTAGCCCCTGTTGGTAGGTTTCTTTCTGGTTCCCTTTCTGATCTGTAGTATGGTAAATATGCATAATGGAATTCATCTGATCAAGTCTCGCATCGATCTAATGTCTAAAGGAGGAGCCACATAGCTATTCAAATTTTACTGCACTCACAAGAAAGCCCGAGCATAATAAATCTGATCGGGTCGGACATATCTCATGTTATACAGGGAAACCTATTTCGTACAAGTACTTTCATTGAATCCCTAAAGGAAACAAATAAAATTGAAACAAAACAACAGAAAATCAAAAGCTATAGAATACACTATATTTGAGGAGCTCGAACTACTTTAGCAGTACTTTTTAGTGAACGCACAGTGTTTTCCTCTCACAACAAATCAGCATAAGCCAAATTTCAGCAAAACGAGGCCCTATTCGTTTCGCTGAAATTTGGCTTATGCTGATGCTTATGCAGATTTGTTATGAGAGGAAAACATTATGCGTTCACTGAAAAGTACTGCTGAAGCTAGAATACAATATATTTCAGAACAAAGGGAGTAATTCACTCTCACCTGTAAACAGTGAACTACTAGTTTCTTATTCCAAGTTCCCATGCGAACAACGCAAATTTGTGGCGAAGCCAATAGTCCTGGCTACAATACACAGCTCTTCCTTCCCATCTGTCTGCATTGCCGCAAGCGCCGGCTACGCATGGAAGATCGCCATGCATCTATGCTAGCGATGGCAGCGACATTGTAACACCTTGGGTGTTTAAAATACTAAAACCTGACATGTCATCATATGCATTGCAAAGCATTTGGCATTTGGTGAAAACTTTGAGATGCATACACTAAAACAAGTTTATATTCATGTGGTATGTGTTGAATTGTATTGTTTGACTTAAATTCAAAGTTTGTTTGGATTTTGAATTTTTCGAGAAAACCCCCTTTTAAAGATTTAAATCCTACCCCAAAATCCATTTCAAAATTTAGATGAAATTAGGAGATGGTTATAGAAGCAAAGTTGTAGAACTTTCAATTTTGAACAACTTTTGTTTTTGGAGATTTTGAGTTGTTATGAAAAAATTTGAGAGTAAATGTTGAATTTTTGGCGTATGGCAATTTTGTAATTTTTGTGAACAGTGTTCACCGCTTAAGCTTACATTGCCGTCGGTCCTTCTTCGGCGTTCCAGCGTGTCGTGGCCGTCTTTGATGTCGCTACCATAGGAATAGCTCCGTCGTGGCTTCCTTGAGCTTCGCGCGCGCTATAAGTACCAAGACGTCGTCATCGCTGCGTTTTTTCTTCCTTTGTTTTCACCACCGTCGTTGTCATCGCTCCAACAAGCTCGCATCGCCTCCCTAGCGCTGTTGCCATCTCGGTAAAGGCCGTCCTAGTTCCGTCTTTTCCTTGCGAATCCAAATTACTAGTCTTGATCGCTTTGAAATTGCCGAGAACTCGCTGTCCACGTTTTTCTTCCTCGAGGTCAAGAACTTCACCGCTCTGCAGGCGTGTCATCGTGGCGAGCTTTTCGGTGAGCCGTTGTCTCCAATCGCGTACTTACGGTTTCGTTTTGATGTTTGTAGTCTTTAGTCGGTTGTTGTTTACTCATTTTGATCGCTGCGATGCGCGGTTCTCCCTCACCGACGATCTTTGCTTCGCATAGTTCACCGTAGTGGTCGGATAGCTCAAAGATAGTGGTCGGATAGCTCAAAGATAGTGGTCGATAGCTCAAAGCATAGTGGTCGGATAGCTCAAAGATAGTGGTCGGATAGCTCAAAGCATAGTGGTCGGATAGTTCACCATAGTGGTCGGATAGTTCACCATAGTGGTCGGATAGTTCACCAAAGTGATCGGTGCTAGCGTGGTCACATCAGTTACGGATATGGTTTGGTTAGTTTGGTTTGTAACTGTAATGCGAAGAAAAATTGTATCCAATTTATTAATTTTTGCATCCATCATCGAGCATCATGTTTCATATTCCACATCATGTAAACATGGCAATGTTACTACGTGTAAAAGAAGGTGAACGCGTGGTAGTTAATCCGATTCTGAGGAGGAGGTTGATCTGTCTGTTGAAGTCGGATCGAAGACGTGAAACGTCGCGAGAGCCAGACTTTTCCACAACGAAGGCAAGCCCCTTGATGCATATAACCCTACCTTGTATTTTACAAATTGATTTCGCTTTTGCTTTTCAATATTGCATTAAGTGATTAGAAGTCAAGTGGAAACCTAATTGTTGCATTATCAACCTTGTTGTTCCATATCTACCTTGTTACCTGCTTTAAAATCGTATATGCCTAGTTATGCTTAGCTCTGCTTAGACCGATCGAGTTGGGTGATACCTGTCACCGCAAGTTTTAAATGGAACATTGGTTAATTATGTTAGCATGTGATATGGGAATGTGGAGTAATAAATCTAGACCGGCGGACTCGGTGTGTGTGAGCCACAAGACATGGAGGTCTTGTGAGGGTTCTTCCCTTTGTGTCGATTAAGGTCCGTCTGTTGTTGACCTGTGTGAGTTGAGAATTTGTAGTACTAACCACATACTCCGGTAAGCCTAAACTTGGCGATTCTATTACGAGAATGGCTACTCAAGACCGGGAGTGGAGAGATGGCGGAGTAGCGTGTACCCTCGTGGGTTGGAATGTGGCGGATTTGAGGTGTGCTGTTCTCGGGTGGCGCGGACCCGTTCTTGTTTCAGAGGATCCAAGGGTAGGTTGGTATATGTAGGTCGTGGACCTACATATGTCGTGGTGGTCTGAATTTCCCAATTTGGTTTATAATCGATTCAATCGCCGTTGCTCCTCGGTTATGGAGACTCAATTCTCTGATCATCATCGTAGATTAATAATCGGAACTCGAGAATGGTTTGAGAAAGTGTTGGATATGAAGTTTCATGATCTTAATACGGATCGTGTCAGCTTTGTATATGATCTGATGAGATTTTAAATATTGATACAAAGAATTTTGTTAAAGTGCTTTTAAGCAAAAGAACTTTGATTATTGCTAAAGCCATACCTTGAATCCCTGAGCCTGCATTCCTGAGTCTTATCAGTTTTCATTTCGGTTAAGTCTTGTTGAGTACTTTTGTACTCGTGGTTCGCTTGACCCTTGTTGCGGTGTGAGGCTCATGAGCGAGATCTGTTTTGGATCGTCTTTGCATGACCGTTGTTCAAAGCTTGATGATGATAAGTAATGTGTGGCCCTTGGGCAGGGCAGTGATATTTGTGTGTTTTGTATATATTATAATGCCACTCCACTACTACGTTTTGTAATAATAATCGAACTTAGTTTGTAAGGTTTGAAATAAATGTTTTGTAAACTAAGTTATTGTAAGACTTCCGCTGATTTACTCTGTGTTGATATTTGGATAAATGTTGTAATACTGCAATAACTCTGTAATGTGATCCTGCTTTCGAAATCGTGGATGATTCGGGGTTCTCCGAGGACACCCGACAGCCTTCTTAAGTTATCGGTAACATATGCATAAATGTCAAAGGTCGTTGGACAATGATGATGTGCATGTGGGCCCTATAATTTAGGAGGTTACGCCACGTAATGGTATCGAGCGATCGTTACAAGGTTTTTGTGGTATTGTTTTACTGAAAACTTCAAAATGATTTGGATGACTAAATTTAACTTGATAGTTTGGTCCAAATTGCTTCGACTTATCTTATTTCTTTCTCACCATTCCTTATTTGATTAAAAGGGTCTTGTGTGGTGGAGTAGTAATCTTACTATGCCCTATATATAAAAAAAAATAAATGTTGTTTATGTGCATTATAAACTTTGATGTTTTTGTTCGTAAGAACGATTCATGCATCATGCATAATTCACTCGTTACTTCCTTCACCTCTTAGTCTGGAGTTGAGTAGTGAGTCTGATTTGAGGAATGTAATCCATCATAGCTGCCCTTTAGACTTTGATCAAGTGGTCTTACTTGGATTAAATTGGTTTCCCTCAGATGTGGCTCGTGCCAAGATGACGCCTGTAAGTCCTCCTCGACCCAAAGGAGTTCCTCGTCACCAACTTGCCCCTAGGAATGATGGTGCTAGCGAGAGAAGGCGCTTAGGCTTCGATCCTCAAAGCGGAGATACAGAGGATTTCTCTGCAGAGTTAGCCCAAGCTACTAGAGATAGGGCTATGGACGCCATTCGGTGGGCGATTACAGAACAATTAAGGCGTCTTACCACAACTCACGAGAACTGCGAACGTATGTTAGTTAAATGCAGTGGAAGGAAGGAATGAAGCTTGGCATAGGGAAAATGTAGCTAGAGTTAGAACTCATGAGTTAGAATTTTATGTAGAAGACTTAGAAGAGCATAATACATATCTCAAGATGAGGAAGTTCATAGGCTAAGCAATCTCCTAGATCCAAATCATGAACCCCAAGTTGATGCATTGGATCCCGGTGTCATCCTTGCCGATGAAAGTGAATCAGAAGAAGAAGAAGATCCCGAAGAATTAGTAATGATTGATGAAAGTGATAGTGAAGGCGGTAATAATTCCGGAATGGATACCGAGCCTGAAGTTTGATGTAATCGCGAAAAGAAGTAGAGTTGTGAAATAATTACTTCTAGTTAAGTTAAGTAGTCTTGTTTAGATGTGGTCTTGTGTTAAATAAGTGGCACCGATGTAATGCGTTGTAGTAAGCTTTAGGATCTTTCAATAAAGACTTGTGAATAAAGTTTGGTTTGTTATGAACAGATGCGTCGTACGCGAGGTTCGCAGATTCCGGGTACCTCACAAGATGATGATGATATCCCCAACCCGCCACCAATGCCGACCAATTTGGCTGATGCTATCGCTGCATTAGTCAATGTAATCATGGAAAATTTCGCGTTTGCTTCATGAGATGGCTCAAAGTAATCAAAATCGATGCATAGAAATCATGGACGCAATCCTAACGGGCATGAGGCTACATATGTTGACTTCACGGATACAAAACCCCCAAAGTGTTCACTAAGGTCGATGAACCATTGGAGGTCGATGACCGGCTTAGGACCATGGAATGTAAATTTGATCTTATTCATTGCATGTAATTTCGAAGCCGTTGTTTGCCGCCCAAAGAACTTAGAGGTGCAAATTGGTGCTTGGTATGCAAACCTTATGGCCATGCAACCCGCAGTGTGTTCCATTAACTTGGATAGAGTTTCGTCTCGCTTTTAGAGCCTATTATATCCTCAAGGAGTGATGGCTATGAAGTTAGAAGAGTTCCTTGCCTTGAAGCAAGGAGATCAAACTGTGATGCGAAGATGTAGGAAGATTCAATCACCGTCACAATATGCACCGTAACATGTCAATACGGATGCCAAGAAAAAGAAATGGTTCATGAGAGGTCTAAATACCAAATCAGACAATGATGACAAACTGTACCAATATCACTTATCATGAGGCGAGAATATTGCACTTGCTTCAGAGGCAAAGTATCGGCAAGATAAGGAGCTCAAGAAGAAAAAGAATGTGTTGTCTCGGACCTTTTGGTGGAAACCAAAAGAGGCGGAGAGTGATTTATCATCCAAGAAACCATTATCGTCCTCCTTATCGTCCCGCCGCAGCCCAAGCCGGCAATAGTCAAATGTCCGTCCCGCTATAACCTATCCGGACTCACAACAACCAATGTTCCTAGTGGTAATACTCCAACATCACAGGGTCACAACTTTCCATGTTACAATTGTGGAAGGATCTGGTCATTTCTCTAAGGAATGTCCATATCCTAGGCGAAGCTAATCAACATTATCGAAGGCCCCTTGCCAATCAACAACAGGTCAAGCACCAAACAAGAACCACAATCAGAATGCTCAGAAGGGCAAAGATGAGCGGAAGACAGGAAGGGTTTTCTATATTCAAGCCGGGGAAATTCCAGAAGGAGAGCCAGTGATGATGGGTATGTTTCCTGTTGCCAATCATCCTGCAGTTATACTTTTTGATTCTGGCGCGCCGCATTCCTTCATCAATAGAGCATTTGTTGTGAAGTATGAAATTTCAATTGGGACAACAAAGGAAAATTTCTTTATACAGTCGCCCGGGGGACGTCTGTGTACTAAGGAAATGGTATACCAGGTACCCATAAACCTGGGTGGGCATATTTTTCCCACTACCATGATGATCCTAAAGGACCAGGATATAGATGTAATTTTGGGAATGAATTGGATGTATCAGCATAAGGCTATTATAAATGCTTTGAATAGAACTATAAGGGTAAGTTTGCGAGATAGTAATTCTCAACTTCTTGTCCAACTTCCAACCTTAAGAAGACCAGTGGGCAGAGTTTGTGCAACTGTCGTCAAAGAGATTAGAGATATCCCGGTAGTATGTGAATTTCCTGATGTGTTTCCTAAAGAATTACCCGGTCTACCACCTGATAGAGATGTACAGTTTAACATAGAGTTAAAACCCAGGAACAGCTCCTATTTCTCGAGAGCTTATAGGATGCCACCTAAGGAATTGGCGAGTTGAAAACTTCGCTTGCAAGAACTGATTGATAAGGGATTTATCCAACCTAGTTCATCACCTTGGGGATGTCCGGCAATTTTTGTGAAAAAGAAAGATGAGACCTTGAGGTTATGTGTCGACTACCGTCCGTTGAATGAAGTGACCATCAAGAATAAGTATCCATTACCTCGGATAGATTTGCTTTTTGATCAACAATGGCGGAGCCAAAGTTTTCTCAAGATAGATTTGAGGTCGGGATATCACCAAATCAAGATAAAGCCCCAAGATATTCCCAAAACGGCATTTACCACAAGATATGGATTATATGAATATTTGGTCATGTCTTTTGGTTTGACCAATGCTCCACTCATTTCATGTATTTGATGAATTCAGATTCATGCCCGAGCTAGACAAATTCGTAGTGGTGTTTATTGATGACATTCTAGTATATTCCAAGAGTAAGGAAGAACATGCGGAACATCTCAGAATTGTTCTGACTCGTTTGAGAGAACATCAACTATATGCAAAGTTCAGCAAGTGTGAGTTTTGGCTTAAGGAAGTACAATTTCTTGGACATGTCTTGTCGGTGGAAGGAGTTTCATTGATCCAAGCAAAGTGAAGGATGTTCTGATTGGAAACCACCAACCACAGTTCATGAAGTTAGGAGTTTTCTGGGATTGGCGGGGTATTACCGTCGGTTTATTCCAGATTTTTCTAAAGTGTCAAAGTCCATTACTGAGTTGTTGAAGAACCAAGTCAAGTTTGTTTGGTCGTCTGACTGTGAAAAGGCTTTTCAGACTTTGAAGAGATTGTTGACCATCGCATCAAAGATAGCCCAACCTCGACATCGAGAAGTCATTTGACGTCTATTGTGATGCGTCGGGTATTGGTATTGGGTGTGTGTTAATGCAAGAAGGCCGAGTCATTGCTTATGCATCCAGACAACTTAAGCAACATGAAGAGCACTATCCGACTCATGATTTGGAGTTAGCAGCTGTGGTCCATTCTTTGAAGATTTGGCGGCATTACCTACTTGGTAATACATGCCATATATATACAGACCATAAGAGCTTAAAGTATATCTTTACTCAATGTAATTGAATATGCGACAAAAGAAGATGGTTAGAGCTGATTAAAGATTATAACTTAGAAGTGCATTATCATCCCGAAAAGCAAATGTGGTTGCAGATGCTCTAAGTCGCAAAAGTTATTGCAATTGCCCGAAAGTAAGAACAATGGGTTTGACCTTATGTCAAGAGATGGAGAAGTTAAAGGTGGAGGTAATTCCACAAGGAAGTTTGACCAACATAATTGTTGAAGCCGCTATTCGAGATCAAGTTATTGCTGCTCAAAAGGAAAATAAGGGTATAGCCCATATCAAGGAAAAAGTCAAGAATGGAAAAGCGGAATGCTTTAACATAGATGATGAAGATGTGTTATGGTTCAAGGATCGCTTTGGTGGTACCAAAAGTTCCCGAGAAAGTTACGCGATCAATTCTAGATGAGGCACATGCTACTAGGTTATCTATCCATCCGGGAAGCAACAAGATGTACCATGATTTGAAACAAAGGTTTTGGTGGACCAAAATGAAGATAGAAATTGCAAGGTATATAGCAAAGTGTGATACTTGTCAGAAAGTAAAAGCTATACATTTGAGGTCTGCTGGAGAATTACAACCATTACCTATTCCAGCTTGGAAATGGGAGGACATTAGTATGGACTTTATTGTTGGTCTACCCAAGACATCAAAGGGATATGACTCAATATGGGTTATTGTAGATCGACTAACCAAGTCAAGACATTTTCTTCCAGCTTCGAATGCATGTCCTCTCTTATATTTATATGCCAAGTCTGTACTTAGAGCGGATTGTGAGTCCATGGAGTACCAAGGACCATAGTGTCGAGATAAAATACACAGTTTGTCTCCACTTTTTGGAAACAATTGCATTCTTCGTTGGGGAACCAAGCTTCATTTAGTGAAATTTATCACCCACGGTGATCGATGGATGACCGAAAGAGTCAATCAAGTACTTGAAGATATGTTAAGGTGTTGTGTCCTTAACTATTCCAAGAAGTGGGATGAGTGTTTGCCTTTGGCTGAGTTCTCATACAACAATAGTTATCGAGAAAGCATTAGAATGGCTCCATTTGAAGCACTCTATGGTCGTGATGCAACAACATCGTTGAGTTGGTCTCGAGCCCTGAGAAAGAAGATTCTTTGGAGTTGATCTTGTGAAAGAAACAGAAGACAAGGTTAGGCAAATACAAAGTAATTTGAAGATAGCTCAGTCCCGACAAAAAGAGTTATGCGATAAACGCGGCGTCGACCATTGACGTTTAACAAAGGGGACTTTGTGTATCTTAAAGTATCACCAATGAAGGGAGTTACTCGTTTTGGTGTTAAAGGCAAGTTAGCACCTCGATATATTGGACCATTTCAAATTTTGGAGAGGTATGGAAAAGTGGCATATCGTTTGAAATTACGTAACATCTATCGCCATTGCATGATGTATTTCATGTTTCTCAATTGAAGAAGTGTCTCCGAGTGCCCGAAGCGGAATGTTGAGATTGAAGGGTAGGACTTGAATCGATTTGACATATTCGTAATATCCTATCCGAAAGTGTTAGATCGTAAAGATCGTGTTACTCGAAGACGGACAATCAAGTTCTATAAAATACAATGGAATCAACATTCCGAAGAGGAAGCTACCTGGGAATCAGAAGATTACTTGTTAGAAAAATTTCCAGAGTTTCTAGCGTCAATATAGAATAGATAATGTTAGTTGAGCTCGGTTACTACAAATAGTGTTTTGTAAAGAAACCTCGCTTGTTTTATGGAAGAGTTCGGGATGTTTTTGGATTAACACATTTCCTTTTCCATTACTTACTCTATGGCTTTGAATCTCGGTTGAGATTTCTTTTAGGGGAAGGATTGTAACACCTTGGGTGTTTAAAATACTAAAACCCGACATGTCATCATATGCATTGCAAGCATTTGGCATTTGGTGAAAACTTTGAGATGCATACACTAAAACAAGTTTATATTCATGTGGTATGTGTTGAATTGTATTGTTTGACTTAAATTCAAAGTTTGTTTGGATTTTGAATTTTTCGAGAAAACCCCGCTTTTCAAAGATTTAAATCCTACCACGAAATCCATTTCAAAATTTAGATGCAATTAGGAGATGGTTATAGAAGCAAAGTTGTAGAACTTTCAATTTTGAACAACTTTTGTTTTTGGAGATTTTTGAGTTGTTATGAAAAATTTGAGAGTAAATGTTGAATTTTTTGGCGTATGGCAATTTTGTAATTTTTGTGAATGTGTTCACCGCCTAAGCTACATTGCCGTCGGTCCTTCTTCGGCGTTCCAGCGTGTCGTGGCCGTCTTTGATGTCGCTACCGGCACGGAATAGCTCCGTCGTGGGCTTCCTTGAGCTTCTGCGCGCGCTATAAGTACCAAGACGTCGTCATCGCGCTTTTTCTTCCTTTGTTTTCACCACCGTCGTTGTCATCGCTCCAACAAGCTCGCGCATCGTCTCCCTAGCGCTTGTTGCCATCTCGGTAAAAGGCCGTCCTAGTTCCGTCTTTTCCTTGCGAATCCAAATGACTAGTCTTGATCGCTTTGAAATTGCCGAGAACTTCGCTCCACGTTTTTCTTCCTCGAGGTCAAGAACTTCACCGCCTAGGGCGTGTCATCGTGGCGAGCTTTTCGGTGAGCCGTTGTCATCGAGTGTACTTACGGTTTCGTTTTGATGCTGTAGTCTTTAGTCAGTTGTTGTTTACTCATTTTGATCGCTGCAGTCGCCGGTTCTCCCTCACCGACGATCTTTGCTTCGCATAGTTCACCGTAGTGGTCGGATAGCTCAAAGATAGTGGTGGGATAGCTCAAAGATAGTGGTCGGATAGCTCAAAGCATAGTGGTCGGATAGCTCAAAGCATAGTGGTCGGATAGCTCAAAGATAGTGGTCGGATAGTTCACCATAGTGGTGGGATAGTTCACCATAGTGGTCTGGATAGTTCACCAAAGTGATCGGTGCTAAGCGTGGTCACATCAGTTACGGATATGGTTTGGTTAGTTTGGTTTGTAACTGTAATGCGAAGAAAAATTGTATCCAATTTATTAATTTTTGCATCCATCATCGAGCATCATGTTTCATATTCCACATCATGTAAACATGGCAATGTTACTACGTGTAGTAAACGAAGGTGAACGCGTGGTAGTTAATCCAGTTCTGGGAGGAGGTTGATCTGTCATGTTGAAGTCGGATCGAAGACGTGTGAAACGTCGCAGAGCCGACTTTTCCGTCAACGAAGGCAAGCCCCGGATGCATATAACCCTACCTTGTATTTTACAAATTGATTTCGCTTTTGCTTTTCAATATTGCATTAAGTGATTAGAAGTCAAGTGGAAACCTAATTGTTGCATTATCAACCTTGTTGTTCCATATCTACCTTGTTACCTGCTTAAAAATCGTATATGCCTAGTTATGCTTAGCTCTCTGCTTAGACCGATCGTGAGTTGGGTGATACCTGCCACACGCAAGTTTTAAATGGAACATTGGTTAATTATGTTAGCATGTGATATGGGAATGTGGAGTAATAAATCTAGACCGGGCGGACTTTGGTGTGTGTGAGCCACAAGACATGGAGGTCTTGTGAGCGGTTCTTTCCGCTTTGTGTTATTAAGGTCCGTCACATTGTTGACCTGTGTGAGTTGAGAATTTGTAGTACTAACCACATACTCCGGTAAGCCTAAACTTGGCGATTCTATTACGAGAATGGCTACTCACAAGACCGGGAGTGGAGAGATGGCGGAGAAGCGTGTACCCTCGTGGGCTGGAATGTGGCCGGATTTGAGGTGTCTTGTGCTTCGGGTGGCGCGGACCCGTTCTTGTTTCAGAGGATCCAAGGGTAGGTTGGTATATGTAGGTCAGGGACCTACATATGTCGTGTGGTCTGGAATTCCCCAGCTGGGTTTATAATCGATTCGAATCGTCGTTGCTCCTCGGTTATGGAGACTCAATTCTCTGATCATCATCGTAGATTAATAACTGGAACTCGAGAATGGTTTGAGAAAGTGTTGGATATGAAGTTTCATGATCTTAATACGGATCGTGTCAGCTTTGTATATGATCTGATGAGATTTTAAATATTGATACAAAGAATTTTGTTAAAGTGCTTTTAAGCAAAAGAACTTTGATTATTGCTAAAGCCATACCTTGAATCCCTGAGCCTGCATTCCTGAGTCTTATCAGTTTTCATTTCGGTTAAGTCTTGTTGAGTACTTTTGTACTCAGGGTTCGTTGACCCTTGTTGCAGGTGAGGCTCATGAGCAGATCTGTTTTGGATCGTGCTGCATGACTGTTGTTCAGTGCGATGATGATAAGTAATGTGTGGCCCTTGGGCAGGGCAGTGATATTTGTGTGTTTTGTATATATTATAATGCCACTCCACTACTACGTTTTGTAATAATAATCGAACTTAGTTTGTAAGGTTTGAAATAAATGTTTTGTAAACTAAGTTATTGTAAGACTTCCGCTGATTTACTCTGTGTTGATATTTGGATAAATGTTGTAATACTGCAATAACTCTGTAATGTGATCCTGCTCGGAAATCGTGGATGATTCGGGGTTCTCCGAGGACACCCGACAGTCTTCTTAAGTTATCGGTAACATATGCATAAATGTCAAAGGTCGTTGGACAGTGACAGGTGCATGTGGGCCCTATAATTTAGGAGGTTCTGCCACAGACATCTTGCCCTAGGCCCACCTTGTTTCGTGGATCACCTCGATGGCCGCCTCGCGATGGCATAGCACACACCCCTTGTTACATAGCCACCAACTTGTTAGTCGGTCGCCGCACCACCACCGCCCACAATTCTTCCTCTCCCTCAACCCATCTCATGTACTGCCTCATAGTGTCGTCGTCGCGGGCATCGCCATTGTGCGTATAGAGCAATATGGCAACCAGATAGGCCACCAGATTGTGCCCACCATCGGCAGCGTGGGTGAGATCGTCAAGGCAAGGTTGGGGCCTATGGGTTTCCTCGAATACCATTGGTATCCCGATGAGGAAGCAAGCCTCTGGGTTGCCAAGTTGGGTTAGGCTAGAGAGGAGGTCATAGTAGTTGCCGACATCATCCCACCCTAGCCCGCGTCTACACTGGTCTAGTGCCATGCGCCGACCAATGGCGGGGTTGCCGTAGATGCGGTGCATGGACGAGTAGGTCGCCCATAGGCTATGGAGGTAATCCATGGGCTGCTATGAGGTCACAACGAGGTGGCTGGTGATCTCAATGGCTGCCATGATTACCGGCGTCGATGTCGCGTGATGCGAAGCACGAGGAAGCCAACCAAGGTCTCACGTGATGGCGTGGATGGAGCTACGGCATGTGGACGGTGGCGAGACAGAGCGCTGGAGAGGTGGAGTAGCGCGATCGACTTACGTTGATTGAGGAGGAGTCAAGGGAGGTGGCCGAGCGGGGATTCCAATAGGAGCTTTAAATACCCTCTGTGAACTAGCATGGGAATTCCAACGATGACACAGTTCAGATTACTAGGTGGGCGGGCGACCGGGCGGACGAGACAGTCAGATTACCGAGAAATGTGGAGTTTTCTGGTTCTCTTTCTGATCTACACGTTTCTTTCTATTCATATTTTTTACTGCACACGTAAGAAAGTGCACCCGCTATACATTTCATCTCGTAGGACAGTATATAGTATCGTCTGTACATTTGAAAGTCATAGCAAATTAAGTGCATTTGTTCATACTGCCTCCGGGCCGGTTTGTTAGGCGCACGGGATGAAATTTCAAATACCAAGGAACGGAGGAAGACTATGAAATTGCATTAATTAAAAATATCATGTCCAAGCCTTTATTGGAGCCGTGTCCCTGGCTTCCATGCATTATACATGCAACCTTTAATTGGAACGAACCAGAGACGAGCTTGGCTTCCATCAGGAGTTAATTGCAGCCTTGTTTCTAGGATACGCCCAATGATACGCGCTTTTTCTAAAACCCGCGGACGCCTAATAAAGCGGTAGCATCAAACATAGCCCAGGGAGTGCAGTCGATCAAAACCTATGAAACCATGTAGCCATCTCTAACTAACTACTACCCCTTGGCTGCTACGAGCTTGTGACTGCTTGGATTGGAGTGCACTGTATACTTTGCTGGATGACAGAAGGTCCGACCATCTAAAATATTCACTACTCGGATATTAGTAATGATGAACCTTGTGCGGTCACGTCAGAAGCCTGTTCCAGCCCTAGGGTCCCTGTGTGCACAAAGCCTAGCCTCACTCCCATTATATAGCCATCTCTAGCTAGCTGACTACCTGACTGCCCCTCGACTCCTATGAGTCCTCTTCTTCTAAGATGCACTTCAAGTCTCAAGCATGTCATGGTGGTGAAAAGCTCTTCTTCTAAGATGCACTTCTTATGTCCAGCTTTCCTACGCGTTCACTTCACTTTCGGCAACCGCGCAAGGTCTATATGGGAGGAGCGTCCCCCTTCCCTTAAAGATTCTAAATTTTATTTGTTTCTTTAGGAGTTCAATGAATGTATTCATACAAAATAGGTTTCCTTGTATAACGTGAGATGTGTCTGGCCCAGTTAGATTTATGATGCTCAGACTTTCTTGCGTGTGCTATAAAATTTGAATAGCTATATGGCTCCTTCGTTAGGCATTACGTCGACGCGAGACTTGATCAGATGAATTCCGTTATGCATGTTTACCATAACTACATATCAGAAAGAGAACCAGAAAGAAACCTACAGGCAAAACCAACCAATAGCGGCTAGAAACCAGTTACAAAATGACCAAAGGACCTGATCTACACCATGCTCAATAGAGTTTAACCCACCTAATTAATACAAAGTTCAACAATATAGTAAACACATACATGCAAATAAGACTTCACAAATCAAAACCTCTGTACATTTGAATGTGACCAACAAAAAATGCAAGGGAAGATACATAAGGAAGAGTAACAACATAAGGAAAGAGTAACATCATGAACTCCCTCTGTACTCCCAACATAAGGAAGATACATCAAATGCAACATGAGATACATCAAATGCAACGTGAGATACATCAAATGAAGCTTTATTTACTCCTCTACTCGTTGTCGGTATCACTATCCTCGTCCTCGTCCTCCTTGTTGGTATCAATGTCATCATCGTCCTCGTCAGCGGTGATGCGGTTGGCCACCCGCTCAGCATCGGCACGAACCAGGTTGGGCTAGTGCTTCTCAGTGTTGTGGGCGGTGCTGATTCCCTATGTCTCTACGCTAGTGTCGAAGCCATCTATCTAGCTCTGGTAGCAGGCGAGGATATACTCCGCATCGTCCATGCGATTCTTGTTCAGGTAGGCTGGTAGTTCTTCCAGGACATCGGCGAGTTGGTGAAAAATGAAGGTGTAATAGCTCACCTTTTCCTCCCGAGGTGGGTTGAGGGTGCCCAGACCAGTGTTCTGTAGCACATGCCTGATCTTAAAGAAAGCCTTACTCATGATGCCAATGTCCCAATCATCTCTATGTCCAACGGGATCCATCGGAGCTTCATCTTGATTCACCATGGGCACGACATCATCCTCCTTCACCACGGGCACAGCGTCATTCCCCTCCCATGCATGCTTTGCAGAAGGCTCGCCCTTCACCAAGGCAGTGGCTAAGAGTGAAGTGGGTTTAGAGAAGGCAACTGCACATTCCTGATGATTTTAGATCTAAAGTGGGAATGGGAAGGCTTGGGGAAGGAAGGAAAACAAGCAGAGTTGTGGAAGAGATCATGGCGGTTAATATATCACTACTACAGAGGAGCCATTAGTGTTTTTTATTTTTTGGGAACAAAGAGGAGCCATTGGTGTTGAAATGTTACTGCATACGCAAGAAAGTCTGACCTCTGTAGGTTTGAACGCATCTGACACACTACACATACCTTAGCTTACATTACAAACAAGTTAAAGTTGCTGCAAAATAATGACAAACTCCATCCAAGACAATCAAACAACATTGATCCATTTAAACATGTCATGACAGAGAGATACATCATGGAACTTTATTTACTCCTCTGCTAATGACTCCAACTATGAGAACAAGGGAACATAGGGAAGATAGTAAGGTCTGTAGATGTTTTGTGGCAGGACATCCCGTATGAAAAATGCACTGTAACATGTAGGGATGACATGAACTTTTCTGCTGTCCATGTTATATGCGACGATGTCATTTTCATCCCCAACCCCAACAAAGAGAAGCAAATTCCATTCCGGGTGAACCATTGTGTAGTACTGATCAACATCAAAGTAACCAAATTCAACGTTAGTCTCCAAAAGAACATCTAGAGTGTTGATAGTATGCTTCAATGTCCATTTATTAGTACCATAGTCTTTAAGGATCCAGATGTTAAGCTTGGGCATATCACAACCATGAACAGTACATACACAAAAGTGACCCTGAGCTTAATGGATGGAACCTTCAGAACCACGCTGGCAAGGAATTTTCCTCCATATCCACAACAAATATCTGATAGCCCCACGAGTACCCCATAATGTGTAGAAAACCATTAAGATATATAGTTTCTGATGATCTCCTATCTGATCTCTCAATTGTCACACAAGCATTCCTACCCCATTTAGATTTCTTATAGATCCCTGCTATAGTTTAGATGAGTAGATGTCCACACCCCTATGCCGATCAAACCGCTCCTCTTCTATATATTCAATCACATGGAAGTGTGAGGAGGCTTTTGGATCGAACCCCAATTGAGCCTCACCAACCGAATGGATGCTAGGCGGCACTTCCTTGAACTCCTTGGTTGACGAATTGTAGATGACATAGCAGTATGATTCATCAGCCCCTCGGCACCAACATAGGATGAGGCCATTGCAGATATCTGAGGTAGCTACATTGGCCAAGGTGAAGGGCAAGAAGGATAAGGAGGGGTATTCATTGGTGACTCTAGTGTAGCATCGATGGCCTTAGACGATGTCATAGAAGAACCCAGCCAGAGTCTAGGGCAGCACCTTATGGTTGTTGTAGTCCAAGATGCGGCGGTTCTAGGATCGATTGACACATTTGCAGCAGAACTAGGAGCGGGCAGGGAGGCGTTGGAAGGTCTCGACAACAACATCATCTGTGAGGCTGGCTAGTGCGTTCCTCTTGTTGAGGGCCTCCTCCATTTTATCTATGTGTAGTAGGATGAGAGCTTGGTCAGTAATGAGATCACTAAAGAGGAAAATAATCCAACAAAGATCCATCAGTGATGTCCACAACTCATACCAAAGTGCAACTTTAACAATCATTAACAATTTTTATGGTATGACCTCAAACAAATTTAGAGTAGCACCACATAGATATATATAACTCAAACTAGAGTAGTAGTTAATGGAGTTATAACCATTAAAATTCTACCTAAATCAAGTCTATCCATCACACTTACAATCAGTACACGAGCTCAGAGCTTAGGAGGCAAACAAAGATTAAGAGGATGACAATTACAATAGTTTTGAAGGCAGAAGCAATGGGCCTGTTTGTTTGCCTAGATAGATAGGTATAATCAAGCAAGCACTTGACAATTAATAGGCCTAGTTGCACATATGCATTTACAGTAACAAAACTGAACATATGCAGAAAACCAAGACATCAGTAGAAAACCAATCAGTGCCACCTCCTAGTTCTTTTCATCATCATATCATTGGCCTAACTAGATCTCCAATGCTAGAATGTTTCTTGTATACCTCATGTTCAAGCAAGGACCAAAATAGTGAAGCGAATAGGAAAAGGTGAGAAAGGAGACCTGCGGATTAGATCTATCGCCTTTGCTGCGGCAGACAACAGACATGGACGCCAATGCCACCACGCTCCACCGGCAAGCCCCATCGCCTAGCCTCCAAAAGGAAGCCAAAGCCACCACAGCACACTAGGGATCCTCCGCCACCGCCCCCACTAGTCAAACTGGGCACATATTTGTTTCCATTTGAAGGGGAAATATCCAATATAGGTCAACCTATAGGGCATCCTCATAGAGAATATAAAACTATAACGACTCCAAAGACATGTCAATACAACCAGGGATCTAGTGCAATGGTAAAGACCGTGCATTCCTTCCTTTGGGTCTCGGGTTCGACTCCTAGGCATTGAGGTTTTTTCTAAATTTATTAGGCCCAGCGACATAAAAGGTACAAGTGACACGCAAGCCATCGGGTCCCACAGGTCGGATGGAGATGGATAATGGTCCCACAGGTACACGTGACATGTGAGCCGTCGGGTCCCATAGGTCGGATGGTCCCATAGGTACACGTGACACGCAATCCATCGGGTCCCACATGTCAGATGGAGATGGAGAATGGTCCCACAAGTACGCATGACATGTAAGCCATTGGGTCCCATAGGTCGATGTTGAAGGGTCCCGTAGGTACATGTCGGACGGAGAAAGGACCGAGCAGAGACTTTTATGACTAATTACAAGCGTCACGGATGAGTAACTATAGGTCCCATAGGTACACATCGGATGGAGAAGGGTCTCACAGGTACACGTCGCTTGGAGATATGATCGAGCGGAGACTTTTATGATGAATTGCAAGCATCATGGATAAGTAACTGTAGGTCCCATAGACACACGTTGGATGGATAAAATACCATATGGAGATCTATGATGAAGCCATTCATTACAGATCGAATATTGTTCATCATAGATGTGTAATTAGTTTAATGATGAAGCCATGTTCGTCACAATTTTAAAGGAGATAGTCACAGATGAGACGCGCGAGTGATCTATGACGAAACCCTACGCTCTTCTATGATGGTTTTTGTGATGATGTCTGATTTCATCATAGAAAGGGAGGGTTGCAGGATCGTCCCCACTGATCTATGATGAAACGGAAATATTCATCATAAAAAGCGCTCTTCTATGATGGTTTCGGATTCGCCATTAAGATTTTCATCATAGAAGTGGATATTTCTAGTAGTGACATTCAAATGCATCAATCAAGTTTATGTGCTTTCTCCCTCTACTTGTGTGCTCAAATTTAAATTTATCCCTTTCCTTTGTCAAATCTCCCCCTATCTCTTATATCTCCCCCTTTGTCATCCTACCTTATCTTTGTGAACTATTTCCCCCCTTTGGCATCAATGACCACAAAAGCTGAGCTTCCAATTTTAGATGGGTTAGGGTGAAAGTGAGGATCATTTCCCAAATTTGGTTCAATCTAGATCATTTGGTAAAGAAATTTAACTCGGTTTGGTCCAATGGCAATCTTCTTGTTGACAGTAGTTACCATCCATCATAAACCATCAATAAAACATGTATAAGGGCATAAATATGATCACTAACATAGACTTAGGGGTTTAAACTAATAATTTCCATGAGTTTTGGTGAATCTATATATTTTCTGATGGGTTTATTCAGAAAACCATCAAGGAAGACCTACATGTTAGAATTAATTACGCTTACCCGCAGCAAAAACTACTCCAGAAGGTTCTAGAGGACACCATAAGCCAAGTCACCAAATTAGACCTACAGAGGATGAGAGGTGGGGCCGGCTGGCCGGCCCCTTGGTCCCACCTGTCAGCCCCCCATTGTTATTTCGGTTCTCCACCACCTTAAGGATTGCATCTACGCCGTTTATTCAAGTTGGTTTGATCCAAGGGCTTAGGATTGACGCTCTAGCCAATATAACCAGCCCCCCCCCCTCTAGAGCACGCTGCCATAAGTCAAGATTAGACAAGAAATTAGGGTTTCCAGAGAGAAGAGAACAGAGCTCCAATTCTTTAAGTTTCTAGTATAGGCTAGCTAGCAAGGTTCAAGTAGAGTGTGGGCTATTGCTTAGGATCTTGGATCTACCATCTGGAGACTGGTATAGCCATTGTATCTCTTTATTTATGACTTTGTGCTACTTCAATATTATATTGTTATTTATTATGTTCCAAGTTAGCTCTAGTTATATACTTGATATAGTTGTGATAGATAACGAGTTTATGCATATGTTCAAAAAGAGCTTAGCCCAAGACGCGCGTGTGGTTAAGTGGTCAACATTATGTAAGCATGGTGCTTAGATATTGTTTACCTATGAATGCATTCTGCACTCTGGGTCATATGGTAGATCGTGGATGTGACACTCTCCTTGAGTCCTTTGTAGTCCACTCCCTGTTTGTAGAGCAAGTAGAACACGGTTGTGAAGAGAGACAAGCTCTGTTCTTGATCTTCCTTAGTAATGTTCCTTATGCATAGATCCAAAGTTAATTATACTATAGATGAGAGTGTATATATTTGGGTGTACAAAAGACTTACTAAATAAGGAATGACTGAGGAATCTTTTGCTCTTACTAAATCTCCTGCCTAGCCATACTACATTTTATGAGTCTCTATTTCTACCTTTGGAATTATTATCAATGCTTCATACTTATCATTAATTTATCATTTGACTTACCCCTGCCATAGCATGAGAGTGGTTTTATCATAAGTATATATATTTGCCAGTATCTCTTTACTAACAATCCCATAGCTCCTCCCTATGGATAACATATAAATAATGATACTCGGTATACTCCCGGGTGAAATGCTACAATGGTATATTATATGTGCGCTTGAGGATACTTTACTTTAACATATATAATTTTCTCTGAGTTTACAAGTGCCATTAATAATTACCAACCACGCATTTCTGGCATCATGCTAGGAATGACAACTTAGTAAAGAGTGATGCTAAGAAATGTCAACAAGCATTTCTGGCACCATTGCCGGGGAGGGGCACATGGCTATAGAGAATTGATCAAAAATACTTATTGATAAAACCATAACAACTCTGATTTAGTAGGCTTACCCTTGTTTGTCACTGTTCATATTCTATTTAGGTTATTGTAGAATTGGTTGTGATTCACCAACAACTTCCAATCAGAATCAACCTAATCAAGAGGAAGCTCAACACCAGTTTTGAGCTATGGCTGACAAAACTCTGCATGAGTTCTCTGCTCCGAGCACCAGGAACATTTGCACTGGACCAACACTCAAAACCAACAACCTTTAGTCCGAGCTTAAGCTAAGCCTCATCAACATGGTGCAAACTGCCCCATTCAGTGGAAAGGCACATGAAGATGCTAGTGTTCATCATTAGAATTTTCTAAAAATTAGTAGCACAATCATCATCAAGGACGTTGCTCAAGACATCATACTACTTCATTTGTTCACATTCTCACTATTGGGAAGAGCGAAGCAATGGTTCTACACCAACAAAGATAACATCAATACATGGGCAAAGTGTTCAAAGGCCTTCATAGAAAAGTTCTTTCTAGTGGGCAAGACCAATGCCTTAAGAGACAAGATTTTTAACTTCCAACAACAGAAGGGAGAGACCATTCGAGAAGCATGGGAACATTTCTAGGAATATGTTTTAGATTGTCCGAATCATGGAATGGAAGATTGGTTGCTCATACAAAGTTTCTACCATGGATTAACTCAAAAGCTCATGAACAACTCGATGCCACTGCTGGAGGATCATTTATGTCACTCACCCTTGGAAAAGCGAAACTCATATGGAGAAGATAGCCTCTAATCAAGGCTAGTCATCATACAACATCCAATCATGCAATAAGAGTGAAGAAGTACCAGAAGTGGTGTGTGCATTGTCAAACAAAATGGACATACTGTTGAATTAGCTCGAACAGCGAGCCAATTACAAGAGAGATCATCAGGCCATTCAAGATGCTTTCAATGCTCAAAACACATGTGGAGAAATTTTGGGGGTTGAATTCCCTGACTATGAAGAGTATGTAAACATCATTGGCAATAATTTAGGTCCACAACAACAGAGACAAGGATGGAATCAACAACAACAACGGTCAACTTACCAAGGTAAGTACCTAGGTAATAATTATAATTCTTTTAATTCCAAGCAACCATCCTTAAGAGACTTAATCTTAGAACAAGCTAGGATTAATGAGAATATTTCTAAAAAGCTTGCTTTTAATCATAAGGTCCTAGAAAACATAAATACTAAAATGGATAGTTTTTCTTCTACCATAAAAGACCAACTTAGCTATAATAAAAAGATAGAATCTCAATTAGCCCAAATGGCCATTACTCTACCTTTTGCTACTAATCTTGAAAAGGTCAACGCTATAACCATAAGAGGTGGCAAGTCTACTCGTGATTCGCCATATCCAACAAGGGCACGTAAGACACAAGTGGTAATGCAGGAAGAGCTGAAGAGAAACGATGAAGTTGAAGAAGTTGTACCTCAAGAGCCAGAATTACAACAAGATTTTTATGACACTATGTTCCTATCATTTCCACACAGAAATCAAAAAGCCAAAATGGATGAGCAGTTTGGTAAGTTTGTAGAGGAAATTCAAAAATTATATATCAATATTCCTCTACTAGATCTCATACGGGTTCCCACCTATGCGAAGTACCTCAGAGACATCCTCAACAACAAAATACCACTGCCCACCACTAAAGTAATCAAGTTGATAGAGTATAGTGCAGCCATCCTAAATACATCACCTATCAAGAAGAAGGATCCAGGGTGTCCCACTATCGATTGTTCAATCAGAAGCCAGAACTTTGAGAATGTGTTATGCGATCTTGGAGCAAGCGTTAGTGTCATGCCCAAGAAGATCTTCGATAAGCTCAACTACTCAATACTTACACCAACATCGATGTGTTTACAACTAGCCGACCTATTGGTCCGCTACCCTGCAGGAATCGCTGAGAATATCCCAGTAAAAATAAGAAACTTCTTTGTTCCTATGGATTTTGTAGTACTTGATATGTAGGAGGACATGAAGACACCTCTCATACTTGGGAGACCCTTCCTAAGTACTACAAATGCACACATTGATGTCGGAGCCAGAGAAATCAAATTCTATATCAATGGCAAGGAAGAGCGATTTGCATTCAAGCCAAGACCAGAACAATGCTCCAATTTAGAATGATGTGAGAAGCAAGTATAAGGGTCTCCATCTCCGGGACCTATCGACGCACCTGAAGAATAAACCCAAATGGAGAAGTCTAGTTCGGTGGACTTAAAATACCGGACCCTCGTTGGAAGGTAACTCGGTAGTTATCTATAATTATTTTTCACATTATATTTTACTTTGGCATATTTACTTTTCAACACCTGCATTATAAAAATAAAAATACTCATCATGGCATTATAAAAATTCAAGCCCCATGTGAATAATTTTTACGGGGCGTAAAAACTCTGTGAGAAATATTTACCATGGAGGCATAAAATGTTAAAAAAATACCATCATTCACCTTCTTATATTTCATAGTATCATAAAATATTTTTATTTTTCATTTATACGTGTGTATACGGTAGAAATATGGGAGACACATGGGACCCACTCAACCACCACCCATCACCTCCATAACCACTACCTATCACTTATATCTCCACTCAACTTCCATCACCTCCATTTTCACCTCCATCTCCACTCTGCACCGTCCAACTCTACTCTCCACCGAAAGAAGCAGATATTTTGCTTAAGCACTAAGCAAAGAAGAGTCTGGAGGAGGATGAGGCCATTTGGCCACAATGTGGGGCTGACCAGCCCCACCACTTGGCCGGACGCCCTGCTACTCTCCCGGTTATAAATAGCCACCCTCTTGGCTGCTTCACTCATCAATCTCCACTGCAAAACCAGCTCCCAAGTTCAAAATTCTAGAATCCAATTTCGTAGTTTGTAATTTCACTTAATAGAAGTAGTTTTGGAGTGAGAGAAAAGGGTGAGAAAGTTGAGAGTCAAAGTGTTGCTAAAATCTTGAGTAAAAGAGAGAGAGGTGCTGCTAAAATTTGAGCAAGAAAGAGAGGGTTTAAGAGTGGTAGAGCTATCCAAATCAAGAGAGAAAATTAAAAAAATTACGGTGGAAGTAATGCCAAAATATTGATTAGAAAATTCTTTAGACAATCTCGGACGACTAACCCTCTGGACGACTTACTTTTGGATGACTAACCCCTAACATTTTTTATTCTCCTAATCCCGTCCCACGAGTTGTGTTGTCTTTTCTCTATTTTGCAGGAAAATGAGCAAGATCGTTGGAAAGCTCAAGCGTGCGTGTGTCGTTCTACTCAACAAGAAGTTCGTTGTCTTGGGCAAGACCGACATGGAGGTCGATCCTCCATCTCCCACTACCGGAGCATCATCCCGTTCAGCCCCCGTGGATAGAAATGTTCTCTTGCAAGAGAAGCAACTCAAGTTCCGGTGCGGTACGGAGAAGATCTACAAAAAGCTGAAGACTCAGAGGTTTGTCCTCACCCCCGCTTATGATCCAGCCCTACTGCAAGCCACAGGTATGAACACCAAATTTGAACTCATTTTTAAGGCTATAGGATGGGAGGATGTTTGGGAAATTAATGAGCCTGTGTCTAAGCTTTTGATTGCTGAATTTTTATGCACCTTGAAACCCACTAATTCGAAGTATCATTTAGAATTTTCGGAAAAGATTTTTCTATCCTATGGAAATAGTTTAGTGAACTTCTATGATTTCATGCACAATGTGTGATTGATGTGGACACTGCTATACAAGACTTTGATAGAATGAAATTTTGGAGGGAAATATCTAGAGAACTTACTTGCTACTATCCCCGTATCAATAAAATTCATCACCCTACTTTGCAATTCATGCATAAATGGCTAGGTTTTTCTCTTTTTTCTAGGAATGACTTCCGTACTATTAGGAATGATGAACTTAAACTGCTCTATGCCATGGTTAAAAGAAGAAATTACTGATCTTAAGGGTGATGTTGGGTGTACTTCTTTCGTCACCCACATAACAAAAAATTTAGGTTTGTTGGAAAATACTTCTATTGCTTACATCGATGACATTCCCCATTGCCTTATCGATTATGAATATTTTAACCAAGCACACATGTTAAAAAAAAGGGGTAAAACGGGAAGCTTATCATGATGTATATGGATTATATAAACAAAATGTCGTTACCAGACCAAACCCTTGGTCTGTATGCGGTGCAGTCTTTTGTCTTTGATTTGTAGAAAAAGGAAAGCAGCACCTCCCCGGAGCGCTTCTACGAGACTCATGAGCAGCCCGCTCCTCAGCACGCTAAGAGCTCCTGGCATCAGGGCTCAAGTGCACAATAGCAGGATGGCAACTTTGACTACTACCAGCAGCAGCCATATGAGGAGGTCTCGAGTGGCCATTAGGGAAGACGTATGTCCTTCTCTACCTATGGCTACCATGACCAGCCCATGAGCTATCATGAGCAGCAGATGGAGCGCCCCCACCTCGACAGCAGGCTCACCACCATCGAAGAGAACCAACATAGCATCCAGAACCAACTTCACCAACACACTCAGTGGCAAGCAGAGGCGGGAGAACGCCTCACCGCCATCCAGCAACACCAAGAGTAGGAAAACGAGAATTGGCGATACTTGCTCCAAGGTCTCCATATCGACCCGCCTTTCTGAGAGACCGTAGCAATACCCAGCTTGGGGAGAAGCCCTCATCCACCAAAGGTAAGTTTTCTATTTCTAGCATTTTATTATTTTCTTTAGTTTATTTTCAAGTTTGTTAAAAAATGCATAATCAAAAACAAAATAAAAATTTAGTTATATATATATATATCATTATTATAGTGTGATCTAAAAATATAAAAACCAAATAAAAAGAGTGTGTATATAGTTTAAGTTTAAGCTTGCTTAAGATATGTTTTAGTTTCCTTTCTTGTTTTTAAGAGCTCTAGCTAAAAAAAACTTAAAGATGATCTCACATGATGGAAATGATGAATAGTTGCTCTGTTATAATTCCTTTCAAGTACCTAGTTTTTAGCCTTAAATTCTCCCGAGTTTTAGATGAAATTGATTTGACATGAGAATTTGCTCTGAACTTGAAACTCGTGGGTAGCATATGCTTGATCTAAGTCTAGGTAATTAACGGATATGATATGAAAAGGTCTGAGATGATATTTATCTTATTCTAAGTGACACCTAAATTCCGAAGATTTATCTTTTGAAAAACATAAAAATGTAACATGATGAGATCCTATATGACAAAGCTTGAATTCCTACCATAGCCAAATATGATACCTAGACTAGGAAAACTCCCACTCATTCATGTTGCTTGCATTGCATTGAGTTTGGTCAAGCTTTGTTGATGCCTTATGAGAGTTTTGTCATGCTCTTAAAATCAAGATCACGTACACACCACCTACATAAGCACTACTCCTACACTGGGGGTAGGCGCAAAAACATGCATTTCATCTAGATCCACCCAAAAATGTTTTACTCCTACATTGGGAGAAAACACCAAAAACATGTTTGATAGGTTCTCCATCAAATAAATGCTCCAAGTTCTTGTTGTTATCTCTCAAAAGATTTGTTGCAGAAAAGAGACATGGGGCTATGCAAAAGTTATTCATAAAAAAAAAAAAGAAGAATTAAGAAAAATGGACAAGTGTCCGAGATATTAAAACAATAGGTACTTAGATGCCCGCCTAAAAAATGAATGAATAAGATAGCCCCTGCTCTCTAGCAAATTTTTTCAAGTTCCAAATGAGAGATATGTTTTCAAGGAGCATAGTAGAATTAGGCTAGCCACCATATTTGTATCCACCATATATCCACACACATACACATCTTGATTTGATTGTATGACTCAACTCTCTTTGGATTCATTGTTTGCCTTTATAATATATGTATCACAAGTATGCTCTAGCTTTCTCCCTACCTATGAACTCCACATAAGACTTAGTTGTAGAAGAAATGGCATAACATCATTATTGCCTTGGTAAGGATCCACAAATACCACATATATTGAGAGACTTGAGAGTGTCATACAATGGAATCTCTGAGTTTTATTTTGAAAACCTACAAAAACTCTAGAATAATGGTTGAACAAAGAATTTGAGACATAGTGCTTGACTTGATCGTTCAGTCTTTCAATTGCTCAAGACCCAAATGAAAGCTCAAAAGCCCCAAGGTTGAAGATAACATGGGTAAGTTTGAAAGTCAGATCAGTGGATTTTAATCCGGAGGAGAACTCTTTGTTGAACGCATGTATACTTTTGAGGAGTAACAACATTGATGCAACTCCTGATCCATTGCTAAGTCTAGCTTGCTCAGGGATGAGCAAAGGTTATGCTTGGGGGAGTTTATTGACGGTAGTTACCATCCATCATAAACCATCAATAAAACATGTATAAGGGCATAAATATGATCACCAACATAGACTTAGGATTTTAAACTAATAATTTCCACAAGTTTTGGTGAATCTATATTTTTTTGTAGGGTTTATTCTGAAAACCATCAAGGTGAACCTACATGTCAGAATTAATTGCGCTTATCCATAGCAAAAACTACTCCAGAAGGTTCCAGAGGACACCATAAGCTACGTCACCGAAGCAGACCTACAGAGGATGATAGGTGGGGTCAGCCTGCCGGCCCCCTGGTCCCACCTGTTAGCCCCCGTATTGTTATGTCATTTCTCCACCTCCTTAAGGATTGCATCTACACCGTTTATTCAAGTTGGTTTGATCAGAGGGCTCAAGATTGATGCTTCGGCCTATATAACTAGCCCCCCGCCGCCCCCTTGAGCACTGCCATAAGTCAAGATCAGACCAGAAATTAGGGTTTCTAGAGAGAAGATAATAGAGCTCCAATTCTTCAAGTTTCTAGTATAGGCTAGCTAGCAAGGTTCAAGTAGAGTGTGGGCTATTGCTCAGGATTTTAGATATGCCATCTGGAGACTGGTATAGCCATTGTATCTCTTTATTTATGACTTTGTGCTACTTCAATATTATGTTGCTATTTATTATGTTCCAAATTTGCTCTAGTTATATACTTGATATAGTTGTGATTGATAATGAGTTTATGCATATGTTCACAAAGAGCTTAGCCCAAGATGCGCGTGGGTTAAGTGGTCGACATTATGTTAGCATGGTGCTTAGATGTTGTTTACCTGTGGATGCATTCTGCACTCTCGGTCATGTGGTAGATCGTGGATGTGACACTCATGTTGAGTCCTTTGTAGTCCACTCTCCGTTTGTAGAGCAAGTAGAACACGGTTGCGAAGGGAGACAAGCTATGTTCTTGATCTTCCTTTGTAATGTTCCTTATGCATAGATCCAAAGTTAATTATGCTATAGATGAGAGTGTATATATTTGGGTGTACAAAAAACTTAGTAAATAAGGAATGACTTATGAATCTTTTGCTCTTATCGAATCTCCTGCTTAGCCATACTACATTTTATGAGTCTCTATTTCTACCTCTGGAATTATTATCAATGCTTCATACTTATCATTTATTTATCATATGACTTACCCCTGCCATAGCATGAGAGTGGTTTTATCATAAGTATATATATTTGCCAATATCTCTTTACCAACAATCCCATAGCTCCTCCCGTGAAATGCTACACTGCTATATTATCTGTGCGCTTGCGGATACTTTACTTTAACATATATAACTTTCTCTGAGTTTACAAGTGTCATTAATAATTACCAACCACGCATTTCTAGCATCATGCTAGGGATGACAATATAGTAAAGAGTGATGCTAAGAAATGTCAACACTTGTTCACACCTCCTTGCAAGTGTTATCTTGACAATGTTGAGTTAAATACTTATACCTCATTTTCTAGATTAAACACAAGGTTCACAAGCCCACAAACATGTCATATGCTACCACTAGATCAAGTCAATCACATAAGCAATAGTGGTACCATACAAGCATTCAATTCATTTGATTTTCATGAATGAGCCTAAGACATGATAGGAATGACTAGATGCACTAAACAAGTCCTTAGCAAAGAATGTATGTCATGCCAAACAATTTTACCTTTCTTTGCTCGAAGGAGAGGCATGCCATATAAGTGGGGGTGCATCAACACATATTTGAGAAATCTAATATGTTAAACTCATTCCTAAGCTTGCAAAACCTCTTCTCATCAAGTGGCTTGGTGAATATGTCGGCAAGTTGATCTTCAGTGCCCACACTCTCAATTGAAATGTCCCCCTTTTGTTGATGATCTCTTATGAAATGGTGGTGGACATCAATGTGCTTTGTTCTTGCATGTTGAACCAGATTGTTGGTTCACTGGATTGCACTCTCATTGTCACATAGCAATGGCACTTTCTTGAACTTGATTCCATAGTCATTCAAGGTGGCCTTCATCCAAAGAATTTGTGCACAACAACTACCAGCGGATATGTATTCGGCTTTGGCGGTTGATAATGCAACACTATTTTGCTTCTATGATGACCAAGAAACAAGTGATCTTTCCAACAATTGACATGTGGCCAATGTGTTCTTTCTTTCCACTTTACATCTCGCATAATCAAAGTTCGAATATCCAACTAATTCAAAATTTACTCCTTTGGGATGCCACAAACTAACATTTTGTGTATGCTTCAAGTACCTCAATATTCTCTTTGTAGCCTTCAAATGACTTTCTCTTGGTGAGGCTTGGAATCTTGCACATATACATACGCTAAACATGACATCCGGCCTTGGTGCGGTCACATAGAGTAGGCTTCCAATCATAAAGCGATACAACTTTTGATCCACCATGTTGTCACCTACATTACTATCCAAATTGCCATTTGTTCCCATGGGTGTACTAATTTGCTTAGCTTCATCCATTTCAAACTTTTTGAGCATGTCTTTGATGTACTTGCCTTGACTCACAAATGTACCATTTTTCATTTTCTTGATTTGAAGACCAAGAAAGTAACTAAGTTCTCTAATCATGGACATCTCAAATTCATTAGCCATCATCTTTCCAAAATCTTCACAAAAGTCTTGATTGGTTGATCCAAATATGATATCATCTACATAGATTTGTAACACAAACAAGTCCTTTCCAATCTTCTTGGTGAAAAGAGTGGTGTCAACCTTTCCCATCATGAATCCCTTAGAGAGGAGAAAGTCCCTCAACCTCTCATACCATGCTCTAGGTGCTTGCTTCAATCCATACAATGTCTTTCTTAGCTTGTACACATGGTTGGGCTTCTTGTCATCTTCAAAACTGGGTGGTTGCTCAACAAAAACTAACTCATTGATGTAGCCATTCAAGAATACACTCTTCACATCCATTTGATAGAGTTTGATGTTATGGGCATAAGCATAGGCTAGCAAGATTCTAATTGCTTCCAATCTAGCAACCGGGGCATATGTTTCTCCAAAGTCAAGACCCTCAACTTGAGAGTAACCTTGAGCTACCAATCTTGCTTTGTTCCTTACTACTATCCCATCTTGATCTTACTTGTTTCTAAAGACCCATTTGGTTCCAATCACATTATGGTTCTTTGGTCTTTCAACTAACTCCCATACTTGATTTCTAATGAAGTTATTCAACTCTTCATGCATGGCATTAACCCAATCAACATCCTTCAATGCTTCTTCAATCCTTTTTGGTTTAATGGATGACACAAATGAGAAGTGCTCACAAAATGATACCAATCTTGATCTTGTTTGTACACCTCTTGAGATATCACCAATAATAGTGTCCAATGGATGATCTCTTGCAATACTGATTGGTTGGAGTATTGGAACTTGATTGCTTGCACTTGCTTGATCATTGGGTTGAGATGATGAGCTAGCCACTTGATCTTGCATATTGTCATGAGAGCCACTTGTGCTTGCTTGATTTGTATCATCTTGCACATTTGAGTTAGATACCACTTGCACTTGATCATCTTCTTCATCTATCACTTGTCTAAGTCTTAATTCACTAACATCCATGTTCTTCATGACATTTGAAAGTTGAATGCCTCTAACATCATTAAGATTTTCATTCTCATCTTAGAAACCCTTGGTTTCATCAAATTCGACATCATGAACTTCCTCAAGGGTACCACTTGCCAAATTCCAAACTCTATATGCTTTGCTTGTAGTGGAGTAACCAAGCAAGAATCCTTCATCACATTTCTTGTCAAATTTGCTCAATCTAGTGTCTTTCTTCAATATGTAGCATTTGCAACCAAAAACCCAAAAATATGCAATGTTGGGCTTTCTACCATTCAAGAGCTCATAAGGTGTCTTCTCTTTCAATGGGTGACAATAGAGTCGGTTGCTACAATAGCAAGTCGTGTTGATTGCTTTGACCCAAAAGGATTGACTCACATTGTACTCACTCGGCATAGACCTTGCCATGTCAATAAGTGTTATATTCTTTCTCTCAACAAGGCCATTTGATTGTGGAGAGTACTTGGCCGAGAATTGATGTCTAATTCCAAAATCATCACATAACTCATCAATTCTAGTGTTCTTTAACTCACTACCATTGTCACTTCAAACTCTCTTGATGGTTGTTTCAAATTCATTGTGTATGCCCTTGACAAATGATTTGAAAGTTGCAAACACATCACTCTTGTCCACTAGAAAGAATGCCTAAGTGTATCTAGTGTTGTCATCCACTATCACAAAACCATATTTATTTCCACCAATGCTAGTGTATTGTGTTGGCCTAAACAAGTCCATGTGCAACAACTCAAATGCCTTGCTAGTACTCATTATGCTCTTCTTACGATGGATGTTTCTAACTTGTTTGTCGGTTTGACAAGAGCTACAAAGTTTGTCCTTCTCAAATACCACATCTTTTAAGCCTCTAACTAGATCATGCTTAATCAATCTATTCAATTGTTTTATTCCAACTAACCAAGCCTTATATGCCATAACCAACCCATACTAGACTTAGTAAACAAGCAAGTTGACAATTGAGCTTCACAAGCATTGAAATCAACCAAGATAGAGCTATCTACACTTATGATTTCTAGATCATCTACTCCAAATATGCACTTGAATCCAAGATCACACAATTGAGCCATGGATAGCAAATTGAAGTTTAAGCTTTCAACTAGCAACACATTGGATATGCTCAAGTCATTAGATATTGCAATCTTACCAAGCCCTTGACCTTGCCTTTGTCATTATCACCAAATGTGGTACTATCAAATCCAATGCTATTATTGGTGTTGATTGAATTGAACATTCTTGCATCACCGGTCATGTGTTGAGTGCACCCACTATCAAGTACCCAATGCCTTTCTTCTGGCTTTGTAATTGACCTACAAAAGAAAATCAATTTCTTTTAGGTACCCAGACTTGCTTGGGTCCTTAAATGTTAGTCACTAAGCTCTTTAGTACCCAAATGGCCTTCTCCTTTGGGCCCAACATGGATGTACCAACAAACTTAGCCTTCACACCATTGGTACCCTTGGTATGAAAATAACAAGAATCAAACTTAATTGAGGATACATTAGTGTGTGATTTCTCGTTCTTGCAATCATGCTCTTTGTGACCAACTTGCTTGCAACTAGTGCAAAGCCGACCATTGTTCTTCACAAAACTTGTCTTGTGAAGAGCAAAGGCCGACTTGCCTTTCTTGGGGGTATAGCCCAATCCCTCTTTGTAGAGAGATGCCCTTTGGCTACCCAAGCACATAAGCAAGCGGTCCTCACCACCATAGGCATTGCCCAAGGCACGAGTGAGCTCATTTACCTCTTTCTTGAGGGTCTCATTCTCAACCATTAGTGAGGCATCACAAGTAAAACCATCACTACTAGATGAGGTAGAAGTAGAAGTGCTACAAGAAGGGTTAGTGGGAGCAACAACAATAGGCTTGTAGAAAGATTCATCAATAATATCACATGTTAAGCCTACGTCACAAGTTACAAGAACTCTCTCATTTTGCTCAACAAGAGTGGAATGAACTTTCTCAAGCTTAGTGTGAGCCTTGCTAAGCTTCTCATGGGCTTCCTCTAGCCTCTCATGGGATGCATTGAGCTCATTAAAGGCTTGCTTAAGGGCTTTTAGTTCCTTATGCAAGTCTTTACATTCCCTTCTCTTGATGTCAAAGTGAGTACGAGCATTTTTAACATGTCAAAAAGCTCATCCTTGGATGGTTCATCCTCATCATCGCTCTCACTATCGCTCTCATCACACTCATCATCAGATTTTACCTTAGTGGCCTTATCCATGAAGCATGTCAATGGAGTGTCAAAGATAGAAGGCTTGTCATTGATAGCAATGCTTGCAAGAGCCTTCTTCTTGATGGTCTTGTCATCATCACTATCATCATCATCACTTGAGGAAGCATCACTATCCTAAGTGACCACATATGGACCACACTTCTTCTTATTGAAGGTCATCTTATCCTTCTTTTCTTTCTTCTCCTTCTTGTCCTTCTTGCTCTTCTCATTGTCATCATCATTGTCACTATTATAGGGACAATTGGCAATGAGGTGATCCTTGCTATTGCACTTGAAGCATCTTCTTGGTTCATCCTTGTTCTTGGATGATGACTTCTTCCTTCTAGCATGATAGCCCTTCTTCATCATTAATTTTCCAAATCTCTTCACAAAGAGAGCCATCTTCTCATCATCTTCCTCATCAAAGCTTGAGCCTTCATCTTCACTTGATGTGTCTTGCTTTGCTTTGCCCTTGATGATGATGTGGCCTTGAATGCCACACTCTTCTTGTCATCCTTCTTCTCATATTTCTTCTCATTCTTCTTCTCTTCTCATCATCATCTCTATATGTATCATCGGTCATCACATCTCCCAACACTTGGTTTGGTGTCATGGTGTCCAAACCGCTTCTCACTAGAATGGTGACCAATGTGCCAAATCTTGAGGGTAAGCATCTCAAGAACTTTGTAGAAAAGTCCTTGTCCTTCACTTCTTCACCTTGTTCTTTGAGATCATTGACAAGTACTTGTAGCCTATGAAACATCTTTGGCACACTCTCATCATCCTTCATCCTAAAGATTGCAAACTTTATCTTGAGAATGTATGCTTTGGCGCCCTTCACCGCTTGAGTGTTGTTGGCATTTTTAGCGCAAATCACCAAGTATGGAGGTTTCAAGTCCATCTCTAGTAACGGCGCTAAGAATGTCTGTTGGTGTTTCTTAGCGCCATCACTAAGATTGAGTTAACCTTAGTGATGTCACCAAGAAACACCTACTACGATAGTTCTTAACGATTACAGAAAATATCCGCAAGCGCACGGATCTATTGTTGTAGCATTTCACCTAGAAATATTTAGGGTATCATTATTTATATTTTCCCAAAGGAGGGCAAGTTATAAGAGTCTAGCATGAGCATGAACAAGATTACATACTAGCATTAGTAAACCAATAGTCTATAGCAGGGGTAAAAATGGTAGTTTTAGGATAGTGGACACACATCTAGGCCGACCTCAAGGATAAAAGGAAAACAAAGAATAAAAGAATATTCCTAAATGGAGCAGGCATGGTAAAATATAGCCATGCAAAGAATAATTGATGATCATACAAGATACATGATTAGAGCTAGAACTAAGTTTAAGATAGGTCGGGAGGCCACTGAGTACTGGTCTGCCAGCAACATCATGTGACAATTTAGACTCCTACACCCTACCCGAACGTGGGGGATTACAAGGGACAGACAGTGCTGTCACCACCTACCACCTACCCCTCAACCGGAGAGTAGGAAATGTATTCACCTGTCTCTTCATACCCAAGCACCATGCTTGCATACACAGAAACTACCCAAATCCCCCGAGACTCCGACCTTACGGATTGACAAGCATAGGACATGGGCACACCCGAAGGTACGATGAACCACCAGGTCAACTTTGCTCTAATTCTACTCGTACAAGATGTATGAATGGTTAAGCAAAAAATTGAACATGTTAAGATCATAACATACAAACTATATGCTAGTTCATATGTCAAGATTATAACATGAAAACTATAGTCTTGTTCATATGCACTACTATATTGAAGATATGAGAACAAGGCTATGGAAGAACTCTTCATAGTTGTAACACCCCAGGTGTTTGGCTTCCACATTTGCACTTGCATTTCATAAACATGAGCATCATTCATCCATTCATGAGCTTAGATTGTTTGGAACATGTTTTTGAAACATTGCAACATATTTTTATATTCCATGTGTGTTTGTTTTATGAAATGGATAGTGTGCAACACTCAAGTGCAACATGTGCAACTCACTCTTGAAACATGTCACATACTTTAGTGAAACATGGTTAGTTAGTACTATACAATAAACTCATGAAACATATGAAACATGGCTTTGAAACAAAAGTAGCAATTCACTTGTTTTTCCTTGTTCCAATGCATGTGATGCTTGATTTTGGTGTGATCAATGTGTGGTGTGGTTAATTATCCCCTAAAACACCTTAACTACACTTAGGATACATAGTGGAGCACTGTTCATGTTAACTAAATTGACTAATTTTGCCCCTAAGTGAGGTTTGACCAAATTGGAAACCCTAGAACCAATTTGTTGACCTTTTAAAAAGTGTTACTTAGAAGCTTTCCATCACAATGCACCTTTTGGCAAAGTTGTAGATAATTTTATAAGGAACAAAAGTTGTAAAGGTGCCGAGCTACGAAAATGTGTAGAACATGCTCCAAATTGGATCACAACACGAAATTTACCCCTGATTTCAGAGACAAAATTTTTCTAAGTGTTAACTCTGAGAAACAGTTTCATGTACTCGACTTGTCAGCCCTGTAGCTCCCAAACCAAGCTGAACCAGCTCAAGCTCCAATTGGTAAAGTTGAAGATCTCACTTGGTACTACAACTTTGTCAACTACACCTTAACCTAGATCATCACGGATTAGGAGGTAATGAACGAGGAACTCGCCCTGTCAGTCCCCCAGATGGAGTTCAAATCTAAAAAATTTAGATTCACCTAAGCCGATCGGTGTTAGGGTGTGCTCGACGCGTGGACACCTCGTGCCGGCCTCCATCTGACCTGGACGCTCACTATCAGGCCTCAGGTATACACCGCGCTCACCCCGGCTACGCCCCTGCTCCATTTGCTCCACCCACGCGTCCTAAGCCACTGAGAAAGCCATCGTCATCGCCATTTGCTCCGCCGAGCTCGCGCGAGCTCACCGCTGCACCACAGCCAACACCATCCCACCCACAGCTTAGATAGCACCTCACGGACCTCGTCGACATTTTTGCTGAGCTAGTCGAGCCCTAGGTGAGCGACATTGCCGACTCCGCCCCGGCCAAATCTCACCGGAGCAGCCGCTGCGCTCGTGGTCTACCATGGCCAGCACATCATTGCACCTTTCCTCCTTCCCTAGCTCTCGTCTCATCTTCTCCATCACATGTAGATGCTCAGGTGAAGACGCCACCAACAATGCCGGTCTAGCCGAGCCGGAACACGGCCACGCACCGCCGCGCCATGGCCGCCGCTAGTGACCTCACGCAGCCACACTCGACCACTTCACCGCAACCATAGCGGTAGCGTAGGGAGGTCCGCCATGATCCTAGGAAGCCAATACACACCTTAGCCAGGCATCTAGAGCCGGGGTTCATCGGAGCGCCACCGTGCGCCATGGCCGACGCACCTAGAGGCCGGTAGAGTTTAGGTTTAGGAGGTCACTCGATGTGGGAGGTCGAGGCGGACACGGTGGTACTCTCCTCGTCGTCGGCGACCTCACCGTCGTCGACATTCCTCGCAGTCAACGGCGTCCCCTTCTCTGCTGTCTCTGTCCTGTGGGGTCTGTTGACTCCCAAGGTCCCGCCTGTCAGTGGCTTGAAGTAGGGTTTAGGTGATTTAAATCCAGATTTTGAGTGCTGTTTTGTAAAATTCATATCTCCAGTTTGGTGAATCCAAATTGGGTGGTTCCAATTTTTTAGGATCTTGGTGAAGTGTAGTATTTAGGAAAAATATAACATGAACACTTGTAGTAAATTTTATGGAAGAATTAAATTGCAACTTAAAATGTGTTTTTAAATGAATGGACACTTGTTTAACTCATATCTAGAGTTCCAGTGCTCCAAAAATTATGAAATTTCTATGGGGAGCTGTTCTTGATGAGTAAAAGCTCTGGTAAAAATTTGAGAGTCAGTTCATGAATAGTTTTTGAGTTATGAATTTCCTTTTTATAATTAGGTGATCCTTGTGTGAATTTTAATAATTAATCTATGAATCCAATGCTCATGAAATTTATTGGAGGTTGTCCTGGTACCTTAAGGAGGATAATAAAAATATTGCTTCTATTGTTTGACACTTTTCAATAGGGTTTCTAATTTAGGACAAAATCAGCCTTGCTGCCTTGTTATTTTTGTGTAGGATGTTTCTATTGGTAACTTTGGGTGAAATGTTTACAGTAGCCTACTTGGAGCATCTAGTATGAACTATACTTTTTGTAGATTAAACTCTATAGTTTTCATATATGTTCACTATTCCACTTAAATAACTAAATAAATTAAGAAAGGCATTAAAAGAAATGAATTGGTGGTTAACACCTTAAATTCTGGTGATCTTATATTATGTGTGAACTTGTGATGCGCTTGGTTTGGTCAGAAATCATGTTTGGCACATAAGTAAATATTTAATTTTAGCATTTTTTATAATTCTAGATAATTTCTAGCACTTGGTGAATTAGGCTTTGATAATGGTGTTTGCTGGGAATCATGTGAATACCAAAGTTGTAGTTAACTTACTAAACTAGCTTGTGTTAAAATTTTGTGGCATTTGGCCAAGTAGTTTAGGAGATATGGCTGTTCTCAGTTTGAGTCCAGTTTTGGCTGCTCTCTGTCTTGTGAAGACAGATTTCTGTTGTTAAGTGATTTCAACCTGGTGAAAGTTGGAATCATGCCTTGAGGTCTGAAAATGAATTTTAGGCAATTTCATAACCTTTCGTCTTGTTGCATGTCATTTGGATTTGTAAATCTCTAGTTATGGTTAGTTTACTATGCTGTTGTATAGTCCCAGTTTTGTTGAAATATGAATGCTTGTGTGAATGCTTTGTAGCATTGTTCTTGTTGATTGTTTAGGTGCTAGGCTAACTTGAGAAAATGCTTAGGTGCAGGTGCTAGGTCCTTAACTAAAGATGAGCAATTGTATATTAGGTTGTCCAAACTTGGTAAGTTAAAGTGATTTGAATAGAGCTTAAGTTGGAATATGTGTACTGCTAGGGTGAGAGGATGTACAGAACGTGCATGCATCATATTCACTCATATCATTCATATTGCATTACTCCCTCCCTTATAAATTGCTTATCCTGTTATTTATGCTTACCTTGAAAGATAATCTCTCTTGTCAATCATCAAATTGTGATGCAGATGGCCGAACCTATGTTCCCTGCTGGTAGCAGCAACTTTCTGAACCACTTTGGCACTCCCACTATCCTATGGAGGGTGTTGAATTCAGTGGGGTACACGGAGCCACCTCGCTACTACTAGTGGGGAAGTTGAGCCTACGGGTACCGTGCCGTGGTACTATGTGGACATGGAGATACCTAGGCACAAAGGAAGGACAATATGGTGTGGTTGGGTGATTGAGTCCGATGGGCAAAGCCCATGGGAAGGTGCACAGTGTGCTGCTCTGACCGCATTGATTGACATCTATCAGAAGCATGGGGATGAGTTGGGAGGTGGACCTACTGTTGTATTCCCTCATGTTCACCCTGAGGGAGCTCAATGGAGTTAGGCTCAGGGAAGTGCTTTGATTAGGGGCCGTGGGGAGCGTGCAGAAAGCTCTAGTGCAGCCATGAGTGCAATGATGGTTGTTCTAAAGATCTATCAGTCGAGAGATGGGAGCAATTCTACTATCATGGCAGCACTTTGAGAGGCTTCAGATGCTCAACACAAGGCCAAGAAGCATGCTCGCAAGAATGGCAAGAAGTTGCAAGAAACTCAGCATGAAGTGGGTCAATTCATGGATGCTTTGAACACTCGTAGGCAGCAGTTCATGTGGGCTATTCGTGAGAGGGACCACAAGCATGATCAGATGATGCAGCTGGCCCACGAGAAGGAGGCGCTTTAGGCACAGATAGTATAGTTGACTCAGGAGCGGGATGATGCTCGTGAGGCAGCTGAGATTAGGCGTTAGGGATGGATCATGGCTAACCACAATGCTTTTCATAGGGAGAATGCGCTCCAAGAGCAGCTAGAGGAGCTTTAGGTTGAGTACCATCGCCTGAACAATCGCCTGTTTCCTATTCCTCAGCCCATTCCAAGGTATCCTAATGTGGGTGGACCTCAAGTGATTGAGGCCAACCGGACATGTCCGATAGAGCGACCGGACATGTCCGATCAACACCATGGAGCCACGTGTCCCATTCAAATGTATGTGGCCATTGGCGCCCAATGGCTAGCACTAACACGTGCTGGCAGACCCTAACTAGACGCACATGTCCACGATTGAACGCACCCATGTAGGGTCCTTTCACCTACGTGCCACCTCCCTTAGCACCAATACTGGACGCACCTTAATGCGACCAGATGCTCCACCAGCTGGAGTTCGATCAACTCTAGTAAGGATCTAGAGACAAAAAAAACAACCGGATGTGTCCAGTCATGGGCGACCGGACGCACCTAGAGTCCAGTCCTCACCCTCTCAGTTCTTGTGCACCATGTCTCCATGACCTGATGCATGAACAATGTTCCTCCTGAGTCTGATCACTTCATTGAGCCAAAGTCCGGTCATCCTAGCACCTCTACACACCTAGACTAAACACCGAACGTGTTCGGTCCCAATGGCGGAGGGGTCTGGTCACCCCGTGGCCAGCATTTCCCTTCACCCATGCTTCTATATTGCCAACCACAAAGTGTCTCACCATAGTGCACGTATGTTAGCATTTTTCACAAGCATTTTTAAGGATGTTAGCACTCACTAGAATCTAAATGCATATGCAATGAGGAGGAGCTAATGGTCATCAACATTGATTCATCCGAGCAGTCAAGAGCGTGACTATGGCTCTAACCGGCCCCTAGGTGCGCGGGCTCCACCTCGCCTCGACCTCTAGGGGCGGGCTCCACCTCGTCCGACATCGAGGCCGCGATCTCTATCTTGCCCGACCCCTTGGGTGTGGGCTCTGCCTCGCCTGACCTCGAGGCCACGATCTCCGTCTCGCCCGACCCCTTGGGTGCGGGCTCCGCCTTGCCCAACCTCGAGGCCACGATCTCCGTCTCGCCCAACCCCTAGGAGCAGGCTCCGCCTCACCCGACCCTGAGGCCGCGGGCTCCGTCTCGCCCGGCCCCTTGGGTCCGTGCTCTGTCTCGCCCGATGGAGACCCATACCACCGCCAACCACTCTAGGTCCAAGCGTATGGGCCAGGGTCAAAGCTCGACACCAGGGAAGAGACTGGCATGACTTGATGTAACCCATGGCCATGACAGGCCATACCTAAGGATTCACATCAAGAACAGCGTCGGGCGTGCCAGTGCTGTTCTGCCTAACCCTCGTATGAATGATGATAGGCGCGTCAGTTCACCATGACATCCACTAGGATGGAAATGGAGCACCATGACTGGCAAATGATGCTTGTGCATGGTGCTAGTGATGAACAGGGCCATGACGTGGAGACATCCCTGTTGACATCTACAGGATCGGTGGGACTCGCATGAAGGAGAAGGACCCAGCGATCCTAGAAGCCTTCATCTCTATCATTCTTTTCCTTTTCCTCTACTATAACCCACACTTTCCCTTGGCATATAAAAGTGAAAGTAGGGCGCCCCATGAAGGGGATCGACCCATCAAGACCCGATCGGATCCAGATCCACAGAAGAGCATGACATGAACACACGGCTGAGCAGCGATCGAGCTCTCAGCACCCATTCACTCCTTCCACCAGAGACTTGGGATCATTTCCTTCTCTCGGCCATTTGTAACCCCTACTACAAACTTTCAATGCTAGTAACACGAGCAGCAGCTGACAAACTAGACATAGGGATTTTCTACCTGAACCAGTATAATCCTCGTGTCCTCTAAGCACACCATCCGAGCCAGACGCGTAATACTAGAAATTTACTCATCGGTGGTAACTCGAAACACCGATAGTTGTCGCGCCAGGTAGGGGCCTTTTGCGCGTCTCATCATCCACACCAGGCCTCAGATGTCTAGTCATGGTGTCAGCTAGGTCCTGGGTGCGCACGTGCGCATCAGGAACCTAGACTTCATCTTCACAATGGAGGGAGAGTTGGCATAGGCTCCCACCACCATCCAACCTCTCCACTCCACCGGCGTCGACACGATCGCCGAGGCACTTGAGGAGCTACAGCTGCATGCACCGGAGGCCCACACCCTCGGGATCGACCAGCTCCTTGGCTTTGATTACAAGAGGCTAGAGCGCTAGCTCGGCGCCTTCCTAGGACCCCGACCATCCTAGGAGGACCTACACCACCTCACCTTCTCGTTCACCAATGTCATGATGTAGCTTGCTGGAGGAGAACCGCTCTCCCCAGAATACCTCATCAAGAGCACCCCACAGCTCTCCCATCTGGTCTCCGCAATGTCGTAGAGACCGTTGGCCACCCTATGGCGCAACGCATGCCTCCATCCCCCGCGAATGATGAGTTCATGGGGATGACCGAATATGTCATAGAATCTTTCCGCAACCTCCTTGCAAGAGAATTAGAGTCGCCCTCCAGCTCTGACTCCAGCAGGGGGAGCCATCACTCCTCTCATGAATTTTTCATGGTAGGTACCCCTAAGGGACATGTCGAAAGCATCCACAAAGGGAGGCTACCCCAATGAATGACTTTGACGACGAGGTCGAGAGGGATGTAGGGGCCCCGCCTCACTTGTGGGTAGAGCAGCTGAAGGCCCGACACCAAGAGCTCGAGGAAGCATGACTCTAGCTCGAGCAGAACGCGTGAAGCTCGAGCGAGAGATTGAGCGCCATGGAGACGGTGGGCGTGCACGCACCGTGGCTCATGAAGTGAACCGAGGATCATCGAGGATGATGAAGCCCTCCCACACTTCACCCGGGCAAGCCAGAACATCACCGCCGCATCGGCCTTGCTTTGGGGGCTTCGGGGCCAACGATGCCTGAGGATCATCGGGCCCATCGTGAGATTCACATGCTACTCGAGCATGCGGCGGTGCAACAGGCCGAGAGCTCGCTGTCCCGACAACGCGAGCTCGACGCCAGCCAGCACACGCCCTTAGAGCAACCCAACATGGATGTGTCAGTCCACCAAGCATAGCGAGGTAGTAGGCCACGCACCACGGTCTCAATGCATGAGCGTCTCGGCTTTCATCATGACGCGCACGACACCCTTGACGCCCGTAGACGTACCCGTGGCGATGCGAGGGAGGGGGCAAGCCATGGCTACCACCCTTGTCATGGCAGACGCTACGACAGTTGCGAGGACTGAAGCCCGAGCCCTGACTTGCCTGGACCTCAGGCCTTTGGCTAACACATCCTCAACGTCATCTTTCCACCACGGTACCGACCACCAACAAACATCCTAAAATACTCTAGGGAAACAAACTCTGAACTGTGGCTTAAGGATTATTGGCTTGCTTCCCAAGCTGGTGGAGCGAATAATAAAAATTTCATTATCCGCAACCTTCCATTGTTCCTGGCCGATTCGGTGTCGAATGTGGTTGGAACACCTTCCGCCCAAAAAATCCAAAGTTGGGCAGACCTGAAAGAGATCTTCATGGGAAACTTCCAGGGCACATACGCGTGTCTTGGGAACCCATGGGATCTCAAAAACTACCAACAAAAGGCCAAGGAAACCCTTCGTGGGTACATCCGGTGCTTCTCCCGACAGTGCAACAAGCTACCCAACATCGCCGACGCTGACGTCTTTGGAGCTTTCCTGTCTAGGACCACCACGAGTCCCTTGTCCATAAGCTAGGACGTAAGGGCCTACGAACCACCAAGGAGCTCCTCGACATCGCCATCAGCCACACCTCGGGCGAGGAGGCGGTCAGAGCAATCTTCGATCGCCTCAAGGGCAAGGCAAAGTGGGATGAGGACGCCGGTGAAGGCGCCTCCAACCATCCCAACAAGAAGAAGAAGAACAAGCAGCGGCGTGAGGGCTCTCTCATGCCCACCGCCGGCTGCAAGGGGGGTCAGAAGCCCATCGAGGGTACCCTAGACCACTTTGAGAAGCTACTCGAAGGGCCATGCCCGAACCATGCTTTCCCCATCAAGCATCTATACAAGGACTGTGGCCTTATGAAGCGGTTCTTGTCCGGAGGCTCCAACAAGGGGGAGCATAGGAAGGACCCCAAGCCGGCCATGGACGATGCCGAGGGGAAGGATGGTGGCTTTTCGACATTGGATGGCTGCCTCAAGATCTACAGAGGGTCGGCGGCCTACGACTCCAAGCGCTACCAGAAGCTTGCACGCCACGAGGTCTATACGGCCGAGCCGGCCATGCCTACCTTCCTCCGATGGTTGGAGTTCGCCATAACCTTTGATTAGACCGACCACCCAAAAAGCGTCCCACAACCAAGGAGATGTCTGCTCGTGGTCGACTCGATCATCTGCACGAAGTGGCTCACCAAGGTGCTGATGGATGGAGGCAGCGGTCTCAACATCATGTATGCTAAAACGCTTCACGCCATGGGCATTGACCGAGTGCGCATCTGATCGACCAGGGTGCCTTTCCATAGCATCATGCCTGGAAAGCAGGCCATGCCACTTGGGCAGATCGATCTACCCATCACCTTCGGGGATCTGACTAATTACAGGACGGAGACCCTTACCTTAGAGGTGGTCGGGTTCCATGAGACCTGCCACGCCATCCTAGGATGTCCATGCTACGCGAAGTTCATGGCCGTCCCCAACTACACCTATCTAAAGTTGAAGATGCTGGGTACATGCAGGGTCATCACCATTGGCACCTCCTTCCAGCATGCCTACGAGTGTGAGATCGAGTGCTGCGAACATGCCACGGCAATTATCGAGTCCAAATAACTTGCGGCCTTCAGGAAGGAGGTCGTCGAAGAAACACCCGACCCCAAGCGGTCGGCCAGGTCTTTTGAGCCTGTAGAGGGCACCAAGGGGGTCCTCATAGACCCCAGCGGCTCCAAGGGTAGAGTGGTGTGCATTGGCGCCACGCTTTCCTCTAAATAGGAAATTGCGCTCATCGACTTCATCTGCCCAAACAGAGACATCTTTGCATGGAGACCCTCAGACATGCTAGGCATTCCAAGAGAAGTCATCGAGCACGCCTTGAAGATTAGGTTAGGCTCCACGTCGGTGAAGCAGTGCCTGCATCGCTTCAACAAGGAGAAACACAGGGCCATCGGCAAGGAGATTACGAAGCTTTTGGCGGCCGGGTTCATCAAGGAGGCATACCACCGTGAGTGGTTAGCCAATCCCATTCTTGTATGAAAGAAGAGTGGGAAATAGAGAACGTGTCGACTACATAGGTCTCAACAAAAGCGTGTCCAAATGATCTGTTTCCTTTGCCACGCATAGACCAAGTAGTCGACTCGACCTCAGGGTGTGAAACCCTTTGCTTCCTTGACATGTACTCCGGTACCATTAAATCGCGATGAAAGAGTCTGACCAGCTCATGACATCTTTCATCACCCCATTCGGGTCATTGTGCTATGTCACAATGTTGTTCGATCTGAAGAACACGGGAGCTACGTATGAACATTGCATGCTCAAGTGTTTTGGGGGTCTCATCGGGTGGACCGTTGAGGCCTATGTGGATGACATCGTGGTCAAATCCAAATGGGCTGACCAGGTCATAGCCAACTTGGAGCAGACCTTCGTCAAACTTCGAGTAAACGGCATTAAGCTCAACTCTGAGAAGTGCGTTTTTGGGGTCCCAAGGGGTATGCTACTAGGTTTTATCGTCTCTCGAGCACGGCATCGAAGCCAACCCAGAGAAGATCTCAGCCATCATGAGGATGGCCCCGATTGAGAACATAAAGGGGGTACAATGAGTTACAGGGTGCCTCACCATCTTCAGCCGCTTTATCTTGCGACTCGCGAAGGAGGTCTCCCCTCTATCGGCTTCTAAAGAAGGCCGACCATTTCAAATGGACGCTCAAGGCCCAAGAGGCACTTGACACGGTCAAGCAGCTTCTGACAAAGGCCCCGATCCTAGTCCCTCCAACTGACAGAGAACCGCTTCTGCTCTACAATACGGCCACCACACAAGTGGTCAGCGTCGCCCTAGTGGTAGAGTGAGAAGAAGAGGGACATGCCCTCAAAGTGCAGCATCTCGCGTACTTCATTAGCGAGGTCTTGTCTGATTCTAAGACCCGCTACCCCCAAATCCAGAAGCTCATGTATGCCATCCTTATCACCAAGAGGAAGTTGCGTCACTACTTCAAGTCACATCCGGTGATGGTCATGACGTCCTTTCCCCTTGGTGAGGTTGTCCAAAACCAGGATGCCACAGGAAGAATCACGAAGTGGGCACTCGAGCTGATGGGTCAAAGCATTTCGTATGCCCCCCAGACGGCTATGAAGTCCCAAGTGCTGGCTGATTTCATTGCAGAGTGGACCGAGATCCAAATGCCACCAGTGATCATCGACCAAGAGTACTAGACGATGTACTTCAATGGATCACTGATGAAGAAGGTCATCGACACGGGGCTGGTCTTCATTTTGCCCTCGGGGTATGCATGAGGTACATGGTTTGCCTCCATTTCCCCTCCTCCAACAATGTGGCTGAGTAAGAGGCACTCATCAATGGCCTACGCATCGCCATCGAGTTTGGTATCCGACGGCTTGACATCCAGGGTGATTCCCAGCTGGTCATCGACCAAGTCATGAAGGAATCAAGCGACCACAATGCCAAGATGGCTGCGTATTGCCGAGAAGTCTGCCAGCTGGAGGACAAGTTTGATGGTTTTGAGCTCAATCACATTTCGAGGTGTCTCAACAAGGTGGCCGATGGTGCCGACAGGCATCTTCGCCAGCGATCAGTACAAGCCCTTGGTCCACTACCAAGAGCCAGAATAAGCCGGTGATGGGCTGCCTGCCCTAGGCTCAGGGGCTAACCAGCTGTCGGCTCCATCTGACCTCGAAGTCATGGAGCTTGATGAGGATCCAACGATAGAGCCTGACCCTCTGGTTGATTAGAGGATGCCTTACCTCAACTACCTCCTCCGTGAGGTACTGCCGATGGACAAAACAGAGGCTCGGCGGCTCACGCATCGCGCCAACTCCTTTGCCCTTATTGAGGGCAAGCTCTACAGGTGAAGCCACACTGGGATCCTGCAGCGCTGCATCCCTATCGAATAAGGGAAGCGGTTGCTGAGCGATATCCATGGTGGGTTCTATGGTCACCATGCCACATCTAGAACCCTGGTTGGAAACATGTTCCGACAATGCTTCTACTGGCTGACCGCGATAGCCAACGCTGAACATATCGTGCGCTCCTGCGAAGGGTGTCAATACTATGCTCGGTAGACCCTCTATCGGGGACCAATACTAGGGTACCCGAAGAGGAGGAGCTAATAACCATCAACGATTGATTCATTCGAGCGGTCAAGAGCACGACTACACCTCTTGCTGGGCCCCACCTTGTCTGACCCCTGAGGCTAGGGGCTCCGCCTTGTCTACCCTCAAGGGTTGGCTCCACCTCAGTGGACACTAAGGTTATGGGCTCTACCTTGCCCGACCCCCTAGGGTTGGCTCCACCTCAGCGACTCCCAAGGGTGGACTCCGTCTTGTCCGACCCCCAAAGGTTGGTGCTGCCTCGCCCAACATCTAAGGGATAGCTCAGGGCTGGCTCCACCTCGCTCGATCCCTCGAACATGGTTCCTAACAGAAGCTCACAACGCCCAACCACTATGGGCCAGAAAGTACCACTCAAGGTCAAACTTCTGGCATCGTGCGGCAGTGGTCACATCTTAGCACGACCCATACCCACGACATGTCATTTTGGGGAACTCACATTGCCCACAGTGACGGATGCGTGGTCACTGTGCTACCAACTCCCTGCCTAACCACCGTCCAACATCAGTCAACCGGCATTAGTTGACTGGCACTATACCGCTAGCCCCCCGCATGGCTTTCTGTCAAGGGACCCTCTAACCATTCTTCGCTCGGATGGGATAGAAGACAAGAATGGTGCATGACGCTTGCACGTAAGCTACAGCGGCCAACAGGACCCCGGAATGATGTTGCTGCCACCACGATCTATAGGGTCTGTGGGACCCACACGAAGGGGAGGACGACACACCTCCGGGAGCCTTATTTCTCTTTCCTTTTTCATCCTCCCTTTGGTTGTAAACCCCTGCTTCCCTTTGACCTATAAAAGGGAAAGCGGGGCGTCCCACTAGGTGGGTGATTTCATCGAACAAACACACTACATCTCACCAGAGACTTGGGAGCTACCTCCCACTCTTGCCAGTTTATAACCCCCTACAATAAACTCAGTGCTAGTAACACGAGCAGCTTGAAACTGGATGTAGGGACATTTGGCCCAAACCAGTATAATCCTTGTGTCCTTTTAGCACACCATCTTGGTCACACACGCAAATATATAAATTTACTAGCCGGTGCTTATTTGAAACACCGATAGTTGGCACACCATGTAGGGGCTTTTTGCGCGTCTCGACATCAACACCAGGCCTCGGATGGCTAATCACAATGTCAGCTGGGTCCCGGCGCATGCTTGTGTTTCAGGAACCTGACTTCATCATTACGATGGAGGGAGAGTTGGTGCGGTCTTCCACTGCCACACAACCCCTCCTCTTTACCGGCCTCAACGCAATCACTAAGGCACCTGAGGAGCTGTAGTTGCCTACAACAGAGGTCTGCACCCCCGGAAGCAACCAGCCCCTCAGCCTCAACTACGGAAATCTGCACACCATGATTTTGGTGCACGAGCATCTCGAGCTCCACTGCGACACGCGTGACACCCCCAACGCTCATAGACGCAAAGCACCCTTAGAACAACCCGACGAGGATGTACTGGTCCATCAGGCCCAACAGGCGGCGGCAGCCACGCACCACGGTCCCAGTGCATCAGCGTCTCAGCCTCCACCACGACGCCCACGACACCCTCGATGCCCGTAGGCATGCCTGCAGTGATGCGAAGGAGGGGGCTAGCCACGGTTACCAACAACGTCGTGGCGGATGCTACGACAGCGGTGAGGACCGAATCCCGAGCCCTGACTTGATGGGACCTCAGGCCTTTGGCCAACATGCCCTCAAGGGAAAGGCAAAGCGGGACGAGGACACCAATGAAGGCGCCTCCAAGCCTCCCAACAAATAGAAGAACAAGCGGTGGTGCGGGAGCTCGCTAGCGGCCAACGCCGACCACATGGGGGGTCGGAAGCCTGCGGAGGGCACCCCGAGCCACTTCGAGAAGCTACTTGAAGGGCCATGCCCGAACCATGCTTTCCCCATCAAGCACCTGTACAAGGACTGTGTTCTCTTGAAGCGGTTCTGGTTTGGAAGCTCTAACAAGGGGGAGCATAGGACAGAGCCTAGATAGACAAAGCGTACGACGTTGTCCCCCTTCCCTTGGCCAAGTATGCAAGGACCATCACAAGCTCTCCCCACCGTAGGAGGGACTGCGCGTCATCACGGAGATGCTCTGCCAAGCGCCTACAAACTCGATGGCGAGATCTTCGCCAACACCTGGAACATTGAGCAGCTATGTCACTTTTACCCCTAATAAATGCACACTTCCTCTTATTATTAGTTTCACTGTCGAACTCCCTAATCTTTTGTGACACCCAACCCCAGCAAATGGCGGGGGGTCAGGCCTTACTCGGGGGCTAATAACGACATATCTATCCAATACATAATCTCTACGTCCGCCCCTTTTTCATGATTAATACCCAAAAGCGAAGTTTGTGGAAATAAACCCTGAGTAAAACTTGTCGGACCACGAGAAACCTACGCCCAGTGGCTATGGCGTCTTTGCTCACCAGCGTAATCAGAGTTTCTTTTCCGCACCCCGGGCTTTTTTGGCCTTAGGCATGGAAAGGGCCAGTACGCTTTAAAAATCCATCCGCCTAGCAAACATTCTCAGTGCTCGACCCCCTTTCATGATAAAACCTAGGAGCTAGGTTTATGGGAACAGGCTCTGAGTATAACTGGTTGAGCTTCAGGAAACATATGCCCGAGCAGCTATGGCGTCTCTGCTCACCAGCGTGATCAGAACAGGCTCACCCGCATCCCAAGCTTTTATGGCCTTAACGACAAAAAGGGTCAGAATGCACTAACCTTTTTATACAAAAAGGGGAGAAGAACTAAAAAGTTGTTTGCTATAACAAAATTTAAGAGCTTGTCCATTCATTACAAGTTCCCCACCTAGTTTATCTGCCTAAACTAAATTCTCGCATGGGATGTTCTCATCCTCTATCTCCGCAGGGAAACCTTGTCCTAGTAGGTAACACAAGTCAACTGGATGGCTTGACCAATGCCATGAAACAGGTGGGGAGCAGCAAGATGCCCCATGTGGGTCGTGTCGACCCCGTCATGAACAACGGACCTGGATCCCGCTCAATCATATCCGGTAAGAGCTTCCCGAACCCATCACTCTTATCATCAAGGTAAAACATGTGCCCAGGTCAATCAAATAGCTCTAGGAAGCTACCGGAAGACGAGCGTATGCCTATCCAAATCTTCCCCATGAAGGATCCACCGAGCGATGGTTCGCCCTCAAAGACTATGGGCCGCCGCAAGTAAGTGGGATATAGAGCTGAAAACGCTCCTACGGCCCATTAACGCCTAGGAGTTGGAAGGCTAGTCCACCAGTGGGTTCACGACCGCTCCAGGGCAGCCTAGAGTGAGGGGAGGTTAAGGACGGGCCCGCTAGCAGCCAATACCCGAAGCGCGCAGAGATCCTCGGGTGTCCCAACCCTCGTTTTGAGTCTCGGATGATGCAGGGTCCATGGTTTTTCCCCAAAGAAAGGCATCGAGCCCTCGGACCAGTTGAACGGATCTGGGAACTATATGGACCAGCCACCAAGAATCTAGAGTCAGTCACTAGCTGACCTCGAACTAGGCCCCCATGAAAGGGATGCCGCGGCTCCACTCGAACAAGCCCGTTAACAACTCACCGAGCACCGTGCTTTGTCCAGCGAGGAAAGCACAGCACGGCTCAGCCCCTTCGTTCTAGCGAACGGACGCATGAGGGACGACGATCGCAAGATGAACCGACCCCCCAGCCGGACCCCTGCTATGCACGGAGGCTCGGTGGCTCGGCATCGCAAAGAGACCAAATACGCGATCATAGACAGACGATGAGTCACCTCTAGCTGCAGAAACTGAGGGCAGGGTAATGCATAAAACACGGCCGACCCCTATCGAGCCTCACAAGGCTCGGGGGCTCAACCTGCCCGACCCTAAATTGGGAGATCGGGGTTCGAAAGCTGACCCATGGAGGGTCCGAGGCCACCTCACGTCAAACAAGAGCTAGGGAAGAAAACACAGATGAGCCCCAATGGCCTTCGCCTAACCCACCTAGAAGCGGACAGGGTCATCTCAACCTTCTCGTTCGATCCTAGCTCCCAGCTAAGCCCATTGAATCCCTATTGAGGGGGCATATGTTGGAAATCGGGTTAAGGAGAAGTGGAACATCACATGAAGGCTCTACTAAGCACATCACGAACAACAGACCTGGATTCCACTCGAACATACCCGTTAGCGAGCTCACTGAACGCATCACTCGAGCCATCGAGGCAAGTAACGTTAGCTCAACCCCCATGGTTGCAGAAACCACAAATGGGGCAACAATCACAAAGTCAAGCCGACCCTTGATTGAACCCCCGCTACGTGAGGGGGCTCGACAAAAGTTGGACTCGCAAGCAGACCAAACGCGCGGTCTTAGAACGATAGCTCGAATCCTATGGAGGGGGTACATACGAAAACAAGAGACGTTTTCTCCTACTAATCTTGTTATCTCTCCATGATCTTTAGTGACACCTGACCCTAGCAATAGCAAGGGGTCAGATCTCACTAGGGGATAATAAGGGTATAAATACACCCTTTCTAAAACAGTCGCCGTGCCCGACCTCTTCCTTATGATAAATCTAGTGGCAAGGTCTACGGAAACAAGCGATTGAGCATCGCTGGTTGGACATCGAGAAACCTACGCCCTTACGGCTACAACACTCTTACTCACTAGCACGATCAAAGTTTCCCCCTACACCTTGGGCCCCGCGGTTTTAACAAACGAAAGGGTCGGAACACATGAACCCCTTTCCACACATAAAAAGGGAGGAACAACAAACTTAGTCAAACAAAACAAAATGATAAGTTTGTGCGATAGTGCAAAAGGGTCGGTGTTTGTCTGCTTGTTACATGAATGATTACTCGACCTATCTGACTAACTAACCCCTTTGGGGTAGAACTATGTCTTCCATTTTGTCCACTAGATCCCACGAAAGAGGAGCCACCGTTGCCTCTATCTCATCTAGCTCGGCGTTAGTGTAGCCAAGCGCGAAGCAAAGGCCCATCATCTCCAGGTCGATGTTGTCCCTATAATGAGAATGAGCGATCACGAAGGATTGATGGACCCTGGCGCAAAGGACGTCCCTCTCAAGCTGGTGCACCCATGCTGTGATCTCGATGGCATGGGCCACGAGCGAACTGGTCCCCTCCGACCACACCACCTCCAGGTCGTAACAGACCACTCCGAGGGAGGCACTTAGGATACCAAGCTTGTTGCTCTCTGCTTGAAGGTTCCTCCTCGCCTTGGTGAGGTCTATGGCCAGCCTGATAGAGACACCATCAGCCTCTAGCCTCTAGGTCATTGCAGTTCCAAGCTCAGCCTAGAGGGAGCCAATCTTCTGCTGCGCGTCATCGTGCTCTCGAAGGGCCTGGTCATGCTCCTCACTAGCCGCGCCACGCTCCGAGCGGAGCCTCTCTATGGTTTGGAGCAGCTCATCCCACTCCTTGCCTAGCCGAACGACCACCACAGTGTCTAGACTCGCCTTCTCCTCCATGGCCACGAGCTTCTCCTCGACCCCTAGCTTCAGCTCCCGCTCCTTCTCAACCTCGGCCAAAAGGTCAAGGATCCACCGGTGGGTCTCGACGTCCTTCTAAAGCAGCTCGTCCCTTTGCCTCCTAACCTTGGCGACCTCCTTGTCGTCCTCCCGCAACCTCGCTGATAGAGCCTCGAATGCCCTCTTGGCCTCATCCACATGTCGACGGGCCTCAGCCACCCGCAATCGGAGACCGTTCGCCTCCTCGACAATGGGAGTCAGCTTAGCCACCCTCTGCTGGGTGACAGCAAGCTGGGCCATCACCTCCCTACGTAGCCGCGCCTCCTCGATGAGGCGGTCCTAGGTTCCCTTCTGCTCACGAAGGAACCAGGATTTCTCTCGGCTGCGAGAGATAAGGGACTAACAAAAGATGATGGTCAGAACACAAAAATACATGAAGAAAGAAGAGGGCGAGTGGAGAGCAAGATCAAGTCAATACTCAGCCAGTGGGAACGACGACTTCGCGCAGGGTGCCCCTGGCATAGTTCAAGGCTTCCAGCATGGTCGCAATCCTCTCATCGAGACTCTCCCGCTCCATGCTCTCAGCGGCATCATCGAGGGTGAAGAGTGTCGACGTCGGGTCCTGTGGATTCGTCCACCAGAGCAGGGGCTCATCCCACATGGGCGAGTGGCTGCCCCTAGACGTTGGGGCCAAGGATGATTCCATGCCGGCCCTCTTTACCACCACCATGATGTCCGAGGACCCCTCGGCCATGTCCCCCTCCGTCCGGCCCATGTCGGGCGCCATCACTTGGGCCGCTAGAGGCGCGGGTCGCGCCGCTGCCTCGGGCACCACCACGGCTACATCCAGCTGTGTCCCGCCTATCATAGCCACTGCTAGCTCCGTCTGCCCTATCATCGGTAGCGGTATCACCTCCGTCGCTAGCTGCTTAGCGACCTCCGAGGGCGTCCCTCGAGCCCCAGTGCCCGCTTGTCCCGCTGAGGGCACGGGCGCCGCCATGGGCGGCGCGTGACCGGCTGGCGAGGCAATTGCACCAGCGTCGCTCCCAGCTGAAATAGGTGCAACACCAATCGATGGTTGCCGCCCTGATCGGAGGGCGACGCTCTTGTTTGATGCCAGCGCCAAAAGGATTATGCCATTCCACGACGCTACAAAGAAAGGAAAGCATAAGTCATGATGAAAATCAGAGAAAAATAAAGGAGCTAGTGACCTACATTGGCGCTGTTGGGCGGTGGATATGTTTGGGGGCCGAACCCCCAGACCCCTGTGTAGCACCCGGTTTTAAAGACAAAACCAGATACACACTATATGTGAGCCTAGGAAGTCAAATCTCACATATAGTCACAAATAAGGGTAATATCAAGAGATAATACTTATTACACAATATATTAGTAAAAGGAATATAACCTCAGAGTATAGATAGTGGAAAGTCAACTCCGATCTTTAGGCGAAGACTCCAAATCCATAGGGATGACTGACTGGTTGACCACAAGCCTAACTCCTCCAAACCAGCAATCTAGTACCCATCCGGGATTTTTATCCAAAGTATAGAAAAGTAAAGCAAGCGTAAGTACATGTCGTACTCAGCAACATAACATGGGGTTCATGAGGCTCAAAAGGCTGACACTGATTTAACTATGATTAGCCTTTGTTTAGCACAATTTTAGCAATTAGTTGGCAACAAGTTTATCCATAAGCCAATAAACACATGATCAGGTAAACATGAATAATGAATAGCATAAACAATTGATTATTAGCATCATCATTAGCCATTAATGATCATCTATTATGTAAGGGTCCAAGGCCACTCGTGACCATGAGCATGGCTATGATAACAGTTTTACACTCTGCAGAGGTTGTACACTTTCACTGTGAGTCGTGATTTACCCTTTCACCCGAGGTAGCTAATCTCTTGACCCACTTCCAAGGAAGGTCGGCAGGGTTCACTATGAAGCCTTTCAAAGGTTCATCTAACAAGTTAGGACCGCTAAGGTTTCCCCATCAATAAGCATAAACTCCCCTCTAAGGAGTGACTAACAAGTACACCCACTTGGCAGGTCGAGATCAAACCCGTCGGAGCCCACGTGCACCTATCGATGTCTCAACAGACCTCAAATAGCATACACAAGTTCCCAACAACTTAACAGGCCTATCGGGTGTCCTTGGGAAACCCGAATCATCCACGGATCTTTTTCCAAACAGGATCCCAATCACAGTCATTGCAGATTACAACAGTTTTCAATATACATACCAGAGATTATAAAGCGGAAGACTTAAGTTTTAATATTACAAACCAGTTGTTTCAAACTTACAAAACCATAAGTGTCATACAACCATAGTAGCGGGATAACATTACATTAACATTATTTATTTCACACAAACTAGTGCCTTGTCCAAAGCCCATTCATCATTCCTCATCGTCATCGACTTCAAACACTGACATGCAGCAGGGACCAAAACAAGCATGCGCATGCGACTCACCTGCAACAAGGGTTAACAAACCCTGAGTACAAAAGTACTCAACAAGACTGACCCGACAAAAAAGGGGTGAAGGACTTTAGAGATGTAGGTGTTGGGTCAAGGTAAGGATGTAGCAAGATTCAAAAGTTCTTTGCCAAAAGCTTACTATTCTTGATCCTATTTTCAAGTTTTACCCCTAAGTACTTTAGTTCATTATCTCAAACTAAGTGTTCATATCCCATATTCCAATCATTCTCATTCCATTATTTTTCTCATGTTTTAGTAATTCACCAGTCCTGCATTGCTTCTGTAATGAATCGAGTCTCCATATCTGCGGAGCACCGGCAATTCGAATTGATTCAAGTCCCAGCTGAGGATTCCTTATCACACGACATATGTAGAACTTAATCTTACATATAACAACCTCACTACCGGATCCTCCCATACTAAGCCGTCTCCACGCCACCCGAGAGCACAGCACGCCTCAAATCCGGCCACATTCAAGCCACGAGGGTACACGCTACTCCTGCCATCTCACCACTCCCAGTGCGTGGGCATTCGTCTTAGTATCGGATTAGACGAAGTAGGCCTACCGGAGTATGTGACCAGTACTACAAAGTGTCTCATTCAGAAGATCCACAATGAGTGGCCTTTAAGTGACATAGTCGGCAACATTACCCAACATTCAAGATAAGCCACCCAACTAGTCTCTAGTTCATTCTATCTTCTTTCTTTCTTTCTTTGGCCAGTATGCCATCTTTGATTGTATCGAAACTTTTACTTTGAAAACCTACCATAAAGCATACTAAGCAATTCTACGCCTTTGTAAATGAAATCATCTTCAAGGATGGTAAACAATTAACAAGGTAGGCAATGCATCAAGTAGGTAACATTTGAATAAATCAACTTAATGCAATAAGTAACATAGGTGATAAACTTTTCAAAGTAAACAAGGTAATGGTTTAATGCATAAACCAGGGCTTGCCTTCGTTGACGATCTTGGGTTCCGGATCAGTACCACAATTATCGAATCCCGTGACAACCGGGGATTTTTCCACAACTTGCTCAACTAGAATCATTTCACTCTCGGATTCTACATGAAATAATAACATATGCTTCAATATGATGATAATGTAAACATGATGCTTTCATGGTACATGAAATGTAATAACACCTTGAATACAACTTTCCTTCACGATACAGTTGTAAGTCAACAAAACTAATTGACACTAACATCTAGGGTTTATGACCTAAGCAACTTGACCAAATTGATCTTGAAACCCTACTGGTCACAAAACATGACCCAAACAAGATCAAACCCTAACCCTAACACTTAGGGCTTGCTTTTATTCATTTTTGAATTAATTTGGAAATAAGCCCAAAAATAAACTTGTTCCAAATGACCTCAAAATTTTATGTAAGCTTCCTCATAACAAATTAGTGTACCAAAATAAATTTCATAATTTTTGGAGCTATATAGTGACCTACAAAAATTATGGAAATTGCATTTATCAATGAATTGACTGAATTTTTGAACATAAAAAAATTTATTCAAATTTCAAGTTTTAAATTTTTAAACCATAATAGAACATGTACAGAAGCTACACACAAATTTTCAGAATTTTTGGAGCTGTAATTAATTTCCTATAAATTTTCAAAGTTACTGCACTATTCAAAATCCAAAAATAACAAAATTCCACTATTCTCTCTCTCTTTCACTGACAGCCGGGTCCCGCTCGTCAGTGACACAGACACAGAACACGGCGGCGCTGCCATCACTGGTCGGCCAAAACGCGCCGATGGCGACGCTCCGGCGAGGCAGACCGCACCTACATGATCTACAACGTCCCACGAATCTTTCTCAGCCCTCAAAACGGCAGCAGGCGCACCGGAGGGAGCTCCACATCGGCCATGGCGGCGTGGGCACGACGGCGCCAGGCACAATCCCGACCATGGTGCGGTAGAGGCTAAAGTAGAGCGAGCATCACGCTCAGGAGCTCACCACGATCACGCCGATGTGCTTGGTGAAGACGGAGACGGGCTGGACCGTCCTGGCCACGGCGACATCGATGGTGGCGGAGCTCCGGCCAGTCTCGGGGAAGAACGCGTTGCGCCGGGCGATTCCGGCCAACACCAGCGACGCGAGCAAGACGAAGAGGAGCGCAAGGTCGAGGCGATCGCGTTGGTGTAGCTAGGCACGACGGACGCGGTTTGACGGTGGCTACAGCGAGCGGCAGAGCTGTTCTATGGTGGAGCAGAGCAGAGGGGAAAACAGAGAGCGACGGCGGCGATGTTCCTATTTATAGCCGGGAAGAACGCGCCCGGCGTCGACAGCTCACGCACGAGCTCGCCACGGAGCTTGTTACGTGTCACCGTGCAAGAAAGCGGTGCAAAATGATCGGCGGCGGCAGCTGCGTGGCGCCGGCGACAAGCAGGGAGGTGGCGCTCGGCTGGCTTTGATTTTTGAAGTATTTACAGAATTGCCATTGCGTTAATTTTGCAAATTACTCACAAATTTTCTAAAGAAGTTGTAAATCTCCAAAAATAAAAGTTGCTTAAATTTTCAAACTCTACAACTTTGTTTCAAAGAATATTTTCAAATTATGCCTTCATTTTAAAATTTGAATTTGGGGTGCATTTGAGTATTTGAATCATTTCAAAATTACTCCAAATTTTATATGTAAACTTTCAAAACTTTGAATACCAAAGTTGATCCTTATAAAATAAGCTTCAACTTTGCTTTTTGTCACAACCCCAAATTCCAAATGGATTTTGAAATAGACAAAAGGGGGCAAAAAGGACTTTTATAATTGGAATTTGAATTCAAATTTGATTTGTTTACCTTTTGACTTAACTTTGATTTTTGACCAGTAACATGGCCCATTAGGGTTTTGAATTAACACATGATCACATAAATGTTGACCCTTGTGGTCATGATTTTCATTCAGAGTTTTGAATCACATTGTATCACATAAAATAACAACTTATGAAATAAAGCTTATTTAGTGAATGCATTCAAATTTTTCTACTTTATGAATGATTTGCAATGCATATGATGACATGTCAAATTTGAATGATAGGTCAAAACACCAGAGGTGTTACACAAGCTAGAAAAGGTCCTCATACTGAGCTAAAGCCAGAGCCATATAGCCCTCATAGTTGTACTATAAGTCCCGAATGATCACTTATAGATAAGTCCTTAGGAGAGAGGAATCTGAAGCATTTAGAAAGTAGCTAAACACTCTAGCCCCCTATTTCCATGTTACTAAAAAGTCATGTTTTAATGTTTATTGCATATACCATTAATCAAGTTACAAGATCATGGTTTTGGTAAAGCACTAGCAAAAACTACCCAATGCAATATCCCAAAGGTGTCAAGGTACAAGATATCAAATATCTAGGATATCCTTATTGACAACAAGGTAGACACATGCAATATGAATTAAGTGATTAAAGGTTAATAGGTAACAAGGATGGTCCCATGCTATACTTGCTTTAAACATCGATCCTTCGGTAAGCTTTAATCTTCAACGTCCTTCTTCTTCTGGATCACCACGTGTATCTCACCGACTGGACGTAATCGTAGAACACCACACAAACATCCATACACATACATGCATAGCATACAATTGCATCTATATCAGAACAGTACACCAATTATATAAAAATAAGTAAAAGAGTTTGAAACACGATTCTACGCATCGCTACGAACACACAGTCGTGAGAGGCACACTAATCGAAGCTACGGTTGAAAAGCTACAACTACCGAGAGATTTGCTTTATACGTGGAAAAAAAAACCATAGGCTTCATTTATTTTAACTATATAAATTCATATAAGATATTTTATAAATAATATAGATTGAATTAAGTCAATTTTGGATTTGAATTATAAACTTAAAGTAAAACAAATCATATTTTATTTATGAAATCTAGTTGCATAATCATTAATCAAGATATGATTTAAACCATGATTTTTCTGAAATAGTAATATAGTAAACACTATTACTAATGTGTAGATCTCGTCGTTATGAATCTAACGCAACTTGTACGGATTATTTCGAGTTAAAATGAATAAGTTATAACTTAAACAAGTTTTACTATAGTTAAATAATAGATTAAATCTACCCATGAATTTCAAGTGTTGAAAACATGTCTAACAGTTGTATAAACACGTACAAAATGTAAATACGATCCTAACACAATTCGAACGGGTCAAATCGGACTTCAAACGCAAAAGTTACGCATGAAATAAGGTGCAATAGCATTTCTGTAAATAAACTAAACTTATTTTTGAATTAAAACAGTTAAAATCTGAATTTTCAAGGATTTTGGACTACGTGCACTATTTCTGGAAACTATAGGGTCCTAAATGAATAAAAGCAGGGCTAATTTGTATTTATTTTGAACTGCTACGGACTGTGGGTTGATTCACCAAAAACTGAATGGCTTTTGTGCAAAATTGGCATGGCTTGACTGGATGTTGACCCCGGGTGCTGATTGGATGACACGTGGCACACGCGGACTGGTGCGGTGCACCACGCGTGCGCGGTGGACACGCTGACGCAGCAATGCAGGCCGGTCCATAGGTCTATGGTGGACCCGTTATGTATCGAACCGGTATATCTAATCGCAGTCGTCCGTGCAAGATCCGGCGGTGAGGGATGCTCGGGAGATCCTCCATGGCTGCACAGTCCCACCGGCGAGCCCTCCATTGCCGGCGGTGAGGAAGACACGGCAGCGGACATCGGGTTGGCGTTCTAGACTGTCCCGAGATCAAGCGAAAGCACAAACATGAACTACAGGACCATGCGAAGACACGGGACTGCAAACCAAGGCGGGGAAATGAGCCGAAGCGGCGCCCCATGGCAGCGCCATGGCCGGCGGCGACTGATGTTCTATGCTACGGCGTTCTAGTGTGCTTTTTGATGAACATAAGGCATGGGAAGACGGAGGAGCTCACCATGAAGTCGAGGGAATGGAGCGCGGTGTCGCAGAAGGGCTCCAAAGGCGCGGTCGACAACGGCGGCGGCTGGAGAGAGAAAGTGGCATGGGTGAGGAAAAATCCAAGCAATTGAAGGCCAAATTGAGGAATTGAGGGTACCTACGGTACCGATGGGTCGCTGTGGAGCTCCGAGACACATAGACCATGGGAATTGGGGCGCTGGTACGGTGAATCGTCTGCGGTGGTGGCGAGCTCAAGCGTGGAGGGGAAAAAGGAAGAAGAAGACGCTCGGTTCCATGCTTTATAGGCGGCAGACGCTACGTAGAAGGAAGGGGAGCGGGAGGCGACGGATTCGGTCGCCTTCCTTTCATGCGCGGAGGACCGGCGGCTTGCCATAGGTGGTGCGCCATCGGCGGGGCGACGGAAGGAAAGGAGTGGGGAAGAAGAAAGGAAGGAAGGGGACAATGGCTGATGGATGGGGCCGGCGACGTAGTGAGAGGGAGGAGTGGCTTGCGGCAGGCGCATGTGGGAAAGGCCGAAGCGGAGCGGGCCACCTAGCTGGGCCGCGCACGCATGCGGAGAGGCGGAAGGAGGAAGGGAGGACGGCTGGGCCATCCAGCAGGCCAGGCCGGTTGCCGGGCCGTTTCCGGGGCTAGGCTAAAAAAGGAAGAAAGAGAGTTTTTCAAATTCAAATTCTTTTCCAATTCTAGTTTTCAAATCCCAAGCCAAATTCCAATCAATTTCAAGTATAGTTTCAAATATACTTCCCTACTCAATTAAAAATGGAAAATTTTGTTAGGCTTTCCAAGATAAACTTTACAACTTTAAAAATACTTTTATTTTTCTAATTTTCTTTTCTTTCTTTTCTTTTATTTCAAAGTCATTTTCAAACCCTTTTCAAAAACATTCCAAATTACTTTGGAGTTTGGATCAGCACCATTCATCATAATAAATAAAATGCAACAGCATATATGCACAAACATGTTGCTAAACCTTATGATGAATTTTAATTTAATAAAAATTTTTATTTTCCTATATTTTATGAGCACAAAAATTCCAACTTAAATCATTTTAACTCTATTTCAAAAGAGGCAAATTTTAGGGTGTTACACCCTACTCCACCTCATTAAGGTGGGGCCATTTCGAGCCCGCCCCCTGCTCCCAGGTAGAGGGGCTCGCTCCCCTTGCATCTTGGGGCATGACGGCGGAGCCACCCGCCTCCGCTGGCACCTCGGGCGCGGCGGTAGATCCACCCGCCCCTGTTGGCTCCTGGGGCAGGCCAACGGTCTGGCCCATCTCTGCCGGCGCCCCGCGGACGTGCCCTCCCCTCCATGGAACGGGAAGGGCCCCGACTCCTACAAAGACAAATGGATACCCGTCAGCACATCCTCGCTCTCTAGGTCATCCCACTCAATATCGTCGGCTACCTCGTCGGCATCTTCCTCATCATTATCATTGTCACTGTCAGTGTCCTCCCTCGCTCATGCACTAGCAGCTTCCACTGCCTCTTCTTTCTCTTGTCCTCCTTAGCCTTCCTAAGCTACTCGCCCTCGGCATGATTCACCATCCTCATGGATGAATCCCTCGGCAGCGGAGCCGAGTGATCCATGAGGACGAGGTCCCTCGGCTGGTCCCCCCATCTCAATATTAGTGTCAAGGGGTCAGAAGATCAATTGAAGAAGAGGCATGAGGAGAGGAAACTTACGAAGACAGTGTAGCTCAGTTCTAGCCATGTCGGAGGATGCCTTAGCACTGGGTACAAGAAATTAAGAGGGACGCCTGCGTCGTCCTATGAAGGCTCCTCTCCTCCTTGATGCGTTGCGTGACTTCGGAAGGGGAGAGCGCTCCCTCGGCCAGCACCGTCCCGATGAATGATGCCTTGAGCGCCATCGCATACAGCGGAAGCACGTGCCCCATCAATGGTGCCACCGTCCTCGCATGGTAGGCCCCGATGATGCCAAACCCCTTCAGGCCCCTCTCCTTCAGGATGCGGATGGTAACAAGGTGGTCCCGGATCTTCTTCTTGTCCTTCTCTCAGGACACCCCACTTCCACGAATCTAGGGCCTCTTTGATTAGGCGCCCGGTGAACACTGGTAGGGGGATGGCAGTGTCATTCTTGAGATAGAACCAATGCGAATGCCACCCCTTGTTGGAGGTCGATAGCCGCATCGATGGGTACTCGTCGACCCGATTGTTCTGGAGGTGGATGCCTGCTTCTTCTCCCTCTTCTTCTGGAGGGTAATGGTGAAGAAGTGCCACCACATATCAAAGTGGGGACTAATCCCCAGGAACCCCTCACACAGGGCGACGAATGCCACCATGTGCTGGATTTCATTGGGTTTGAGGTGTTGTAGCTCAATCTTGTAGTAGTGCAGCAACCCCCAAAGAAATCCATGAGTAGGGGTAGGGAACCCATGCTCATGGAAGTGCACAAACAACATCACGTAGCCATCGGGCGGCGACGGCACGTCCCCTTGTTGCCGGGCAGCAGCCACTCCTCGGCCGTGGTCCGCGCGCAAAGAAGACCACAATAGATGAGGCCCTCCATGCACTGGAACATGATGTCAGAGTGGCACCATGGATCCATTGGAAGATGGGGCCGGTGAAAGAGAGCTCGACGGTGGCTAGGACGCGGATGTAGGAAGCCTAGGTGATTGGCGGCAGAGGTTGCAGATACAAAGGCAAGAAGGCAAGGTATGAAACACTAGGGATGAACCCTTTGGTTTTATAGGGGCGACAGATGCAAGGAAACCAACCGTCCACCTAGATATCCACGCCTGCCACGATCTACTATAACATCACGTCATGGGATATGCGCACGCAATCCCTATCGCCGGACGTTTTGCCTCCCCAGGCGGGCTACGACTCGTTATGAGTGAGAGGAATACGGACCAAAAAATGCCTCTACGGCCTGTCTAGGCCCAGGGAGTTTTACGGTTGGCCCATCAATGGGTTTGTCAGCCGCTCTAGGCACCCTTATGATAAGGGATGGAAAGGGATGAGCCCCACAAGCAGCCAGTACCCAGGCACATGAGCGCCATAGACATCTTGGCCCATGATCGGGTCTCAACCAGGCTGACCCTAGCTAGATTCCCACAAACAGGATGCATGGACCCCAATCGAACTATCCAGCTAATGAACCACCAAAACTCATGGCCATACCCGCAAAGGGTCCGACCTCAGCAAGAAGGAATCACTATTCCCAAAACACACCATGGGTGACAAAAGAAGACCAGGGCCCTTAGAGTCCTCCCTACGACCCTAGCCGGTAGAAGGGCGGCATCATTCTTGAGGTAGAACCACTATGAGTGCCACCCCTTGTTAGATGTCGAGAGCCACATGGACGGGTACTCACCGACCTGATTGTTCCAAAGTTGGATGTTGGCACACCCCATCGACATGTGTAGCTTTCGCCTGTCGCCCTTCTCCCTATTCTTCTGGAGGTTAATGGCGAAGAAATACCTCCACAAGTCAAAGTGGGGGCTGATCACCAGGAATCCTTCACACAGCGATGACAAATGCCACCATGTGCTAGATCCCATTGGGATTGAGATGCTATAGCTTGATCTTGTAGAAGTCCAGCAGCCCCCGGAGGAATTTGTGGGTGGGGATCGTGAGCCCACGCTCATGGAAGTGGGCGAATGACACCATGTAGCCATCGGGCAGCGACCATGAATCCTCATTGCTAGGTAGCAACCACTCCTCGGCCGAGGTCCACGCGCAGAGAAGATCATGATGGACGAGGCCCTCCATGCGCTGGAAGGTGATGTCAAAATGGCACCACGGATCCATTGGAGGTGGGGACGGATGGATGCGAGCTGAACAGCGGCGAAAATGTGGAGGTAGGAAACCTAAGCATTGGCGGCGGTGATGTGGCTACGGGAGGTTAGGATGCAGGCGTGCGTATGAAACACGAAGGGCTAACCCTTTGGTTTTATAGGGGCGACGGGTGCGAGGAAACCCACCACCCGCCTAGATCTCCGCGCCTGCCATGACCTATCACCACATCTCGTCATGGGGCATGCACACACAACCTATGGCTCCCCTTCAAAAACATGTCGGATGTTTTGCCTCCCTGAACAGGCCATGACCCATCATAGGTAACAGGAATACAGAGCTGAAAACACTCCTACATCCCATCTAGGCCCAAGAGTTCGAAGGTTGGCCCATCGACAGGTTCGACAACCGATCTAGGCACCTTTAGAGTGATGGGTGGAAAGGGATGGGCCCGCTAGCAGCTAGTACCTAGGTGCATGAGTGTCGCGGGCATCCTAGCCCATGTTCGAGTCTCGGTCGGACATGATCCATGGTTTTTCATCAAAAAAAGACAGAGAGCCCTCAAGACCGGTCGAATGGACCCGAGAACTATATGGATTGACCGTTGAGAATCTAGAATCGGCCACCAGCTGACCCAAGCTAGACCCCCACGAATGGGATGCCAGGGCCCCACTCGGACTAGCCCATTAGCGAGCTCACCGAGTGCCATGATTCATCCATAGAGGAAAATCGTGGCATGGCTCAGCCCCTGTTTTATCATAAAAAATGCTTGAGGGAGGATGATCACAAAGACTAGCTGACCCACGACTAGACCCCTACTACGTGTAGGGGCTCGAGGAAAGTTGGACTCGCAAGGAAACCAAATATGCAGTCACAGAACGACAGACCCCTAAAGGGGTTGGAATCAGAAAAGACCTTTTCCTACCCACCAAATCTCATGGCTATACCCCCAAGGGGTCCAATCACGATGAAAGGGAATCACCATCCCCAGGTCACACCATGGGCGACAAAAGAAGGCCAAGGCCCTCAGAGTCCTCCCATTCGAAAAAGCCTCCGAAGGAGTATTCTACTGCTCCACAGGCTTGGGGGCTACTGTCGGGGACCAATACTAGGGTACCCAAAGAGGAGGAGCTAATGGTCATCAACATTGATTCATCCGAGTAGTCAAGAGCATGACTACGGCTCCAACCGGCCCCTAGGTGCGTGGGCTCCACCTCGCTCGACCTCGACGCCACGATCTTCGTCTTGCTCACCCCTAGGGGCGGGCTCCACCTCACCCAACCTCGAGGCAATGATCTCTGTCTCGCCCAACCCCTTGGGTGCGAGCTCTGCCTTGCCTGACCTCGAGGCCGTGATCTCCGTCTCACCCAACCCCTTGGGTGCGGGCTCTGCCTCGCTCGACCTCAAGGCCGCAATCTCTATCTCGCCTGACCCTTGGGGGTGGGCTCTGCCTCACCTAACCCCGAGGTTGTGGGCTCCGTCTCGCCTGGCCCCTTGGGTTCGTGCTATGTCTCGCCCGACGGAGACCCATACCGCCGTCAACCACTCTAGCTCCAAGTGTATGGGCCTAGGTCAAAGCTCTGACACCGAGGAAGAGACTGGCAGACTCGATGTAACCCATGGCCATGACGGGCCATACCTAAGGATTCACATCTAGAATAGCGTCAGGCGTGCCAGTGCTGTTCTGCCTAACCCTCGTACGAACAATGACAGGCACGTCAGTTCACCACGACGTCCACCGGGATGGAATGGAACGCCATGACCGACAGATGACGCCTGTGCATGGCGCTAGTGATGAACAGGGCCACGACATGAAGCTACCCCTGTTGACATCTACAGGATCGGCGGGACCCACATGGAGGACCCGGCGATCCTAGAAGCCTTCCTCTCTCTTGTTCTTTTACTTTTCCTCCACTATAACCCACACTTTCTCCTGTCCTATAAAAGGGAAAGCAGGGTGCCCCATGAAGGGGATTGACCCATCAAGACCCGATCGCATCTGGATCCACACAAGAGCGCGACACGAACACACAGTTGAGCAGCAATCGAGCTCTCAACACCCGTTCACTCCTTCCACCAGAGACTTGGGATCATTTCCCTCTCTCGCCCATTTGTAACCCCTACTATAAACTTTTAGTGCTATTAACATGAGCAGCAGCGATGAACTAGATGTAGGGACTTTCTTCCCGAACCAGTATAAATCTCGTGTCCTCTAACCACACCATCCGAGCCAGACACACAATACTAGAAATTTACTCATCGGTGGTAACTCAAAACACCAACATTTTGATAACCGTATTTCATGATGAGTTTCACCCCTCTTAATAGTACGGCTATCTATCCTAAACATACTCACACCCACTAGGTGTCTTGAGTGCCAAAACAAAAAGCTACTATCAATTATACCTTTGCCTTGAGCCTTTTTGTTTTTCTCTTTCTTCTTTTCCAAGTAGAGAGCACTTGATCATCATCACATGTCCAACACCATCACCATGGACTTCATCTTTGCTCCATACTTGGCTTGGACCAACATATCTCAATTTCACACTTAGAGCATAGGGTTAGTCCAAATAGCTTTCATCAATTTACCAAACACAAACTAGAGCTTTCAAACGTGTATGTGGAGACATTTCTCCCATAGAGAACACATAGTTGAGACTATACCCAAATGGCCAGCACACATGTAAGCATGGACAGATCTAGGGGTATTCCTGGGTATTCCCATGAACACTCAACTTTTTTGAAGCACTCTTAAGTATATATGTATGTATAGTTACATATATATATATATATAAATGTATAATGAAGTATTCTCTAGTGTTTTTTCACTGGGCGGATCCAGGGGTATTCCTGGGTACTCCCAAGAATACCCAACTTTTTTTGAAGCACTCTTAAATATATATGTATGTATACTTATATATATAAGTGTATAATGAAGTATTCTCTAGTATTTTTGCTAATTTTAGCCCACAACGGCAAAAAATGGTCTATCGGCCTAGCTCCCAACCTTCCCACTTCACAAGTCAAGCCACTAGGCCCATGAGGCCTCTCCACCCCTTCCACCCTGGCCCTTGGCACCCTCACGTCCTGCCCTCATCCACCAGACCATGACTCCATCAACTCCACGACCATGCGAGTTAGCGAGTCACGAGTGCGAGGCAATTCCTCAATCTCCATTCCAAAATCTCTAACCCTAGTCGAACAGTGGCACGGGCATCTCGTGTGCAGAGCGAGCGTGGCTTCCATGCCTAGGCTATGCCTGCATGATAGATGGTGGCGCGACGGCCAAGACGCTAGAGGCAATGACTGAGTAGCGACCCACCAGGCACAGAGGCAAGCAAAGCAAGGTGGGTTTTTTGAATACGCAAAGTTGAAATCCTGGCTCCGCCACTGCATGCAAGGGACCTAAGCTAGCTCCTCTATCCGTAGAGGCATCTGAATGCATGTTTTATAACTGAAAGCATTGGTGGTAAATAGGATCACCAGTGAAGAATCAATGAATTGATAGTGAGGTGGATCCAATGTCTAGAAAGAATATTGTGTGCCAGTGTGAAAACCGACAGTGATATGAAATATCACTATCAGGTGGTGGCTTGACCTGGCATGAATATATCACTGTCAGGTTGTAGCATGAGCCGGCGGTGGTATCATAGCTATCACTGTTGGTTTGTAGCTCGAACTGGCAGTGAAATATCGCTGCCAGATGGTGGTTTGAGCCGATAGTAATAGGTGTCATCACTGTCGGGTGATTGGTTTCCCATCAAATTTCTGGCTCCTTAGGCTTACGACCTGACAGTGATAAGTAATCATTGTCGACTCCAGCACAATAGGAAGTGATGCTCCGATAGTGATTATATGTTCTGGCATAGTGACTCTAGGATGCTTACGGGAACCTCACATCATCCTTTGCATCACTCTTCCATCAGTTCTCCCAAGGAGATATGATCATCACATTGCCATAGTTCACTACATCAAAAATCAAACCTCCATGACATTTATCGAAGAGGACTCAAGAAAAAAACTTCAATCAAAATTAGCTCCTCTATTTTAAAGATCTTCCATTGACACAATAAATTCCTTCCTGCAAATACAATATTTGTATGTATTATACATCTTAAAATTTTTCTTCCTCTCAACCTACATGTAATTTGCACCGCTAACGTAATATTGGGTAATACTTCAAAGTTAATTTCATTCATCCTAAAATTTTCTAAATATTGGTTTCCTCAAATTTCTGTAGCAACAGACCATCACTGCTAGGTTTCAACCCATCATCACTGCCGAAAAAAATGAAAAAATGAACTGGCAGTGGGCAAGTGACAGTGATGTGGTTTTTTCTATCACTGCCCACTACTACATAATGGGTAATCACCGTCGCCACTTTCACTGCCGGTTTGCTAAAACCAGCGGTGATATTCATCACCGCCGGTTCGTGTTATGAACCGTTGGTGAAAATTTGGGTGGTTATCACCGCCGGCTAGTAACACAAACCGGCGGTGATAAACTTATCATTACAGCCAGTTTGTGTTACCAACCGATAGTGATGGTCGGCCCATTTGTACCGCCGGTTTGTGGTACCAACCGGTGATGAAAATCTTTTTACTAACGGTTCGTAATACGAACCAGTGGTGATGATTTATGCTTCAACACAATAAAATTCATAACTTTTTCAAACAAAGTCAGATGAAAACAAACTTTATATCAAAGTTGTAGTTGATGACTTTTTTATTAGAAATTGTTTATAGTCTCGGAATTCTGTTTGAAGCTCTTATATTTTAAAATTTATTTTTTTGAATTACATAAACAACCCAAGATGAAAAAATGATCAAAAGCAAAGTTATAGATCTCGCTATGATCTACAACTTTTGTAGTTGATAACTTTTTCATTAAAAATCATTTAGGGTCTTAAATTTGTATCTAAAGTTCAAAAATTTTGAAATCCAAATTTTCTAAATGACCTCGGATGAAAAATCAACTAAAACCAAAGTTGGAGATCTCGATGAGAACTACAACTTTGTAGTTGATGACTTTTTCATTTGAAATCATGTAATGTCCCAACAGTATGACTGAAGTTTTGATGATTTAAAATTAGAATTTGTCAAACCTCCTCGGATGCAAAACCACCAACATTAAAGTTGTAGATCTCAATCAGAACATTAAGTTTGTAGTTGATGACTTTTTTTATTTGAAGTCGTTTAGAGTTCTAATTATTAATTTTAAAATCATGAGAAGTTAGTGCTAAAAGAATATACATGATGTATGGACACAATTGACTTAGGGGTGGAGTGGTTAGAGCAGCTACGCGTGAGGGCACAGGTCACAGGTTTGAATCCCAACATCGCGCAGCGCGTGGATTTTCGCGCAAAATCACCTGGTGGGGCCTTCCTGGGATTTAAAAAAAAATTGTTATTTTTGACTCGATTTTAAATTTCTGAAAATCCTTATCACCACTTACTGGTAACACGAACCGGTGGTGATAAGTTTTCATCACCGCCGGTTTCATAACCGACAATGATGATAATGGGCATCACCGCCGACTTACACTGTCCAGGGCCAAAACCGATGGTGATGGGGTTCTAGAGCCAGCGATGAATACTTGTTCTATAGTAGTGGCCGGTTGCCCCAACCCAACCATCATCGTTGCAGAAAGCGAACCGGCAGTGGGCAAGTGGCAATGATATTTTTAGATCAAACTCGAGACTACAAGCCCCTCAAACGCACATACATGTGACTATATAACTAACGCTGTTCTTTTAACTATATATTTTCGAATCTTATATTGTACATTTGACACTTAAAACAATTTCAAATGAAAAGGTTGTTAACTGCAAAATTGTAGATCTCATCTAGTACAACTTTCATGTTGACTTTGTCTCCATTCGACATTGTTTATCATGTCAAATCTGATCCAAGAACTTATATTGAATTTTTGGACTTCTAAACCATCTCAAATTTAAAAAAATTGTCAACTAGTTTTAGATCTCTTTAAAATGTACAATTTTGATATAAAGTTTTCCTTAGTCCGATCTCATATGAAAAAGTTATAAATTTTTTTATGCAAAACAGCTATCTCTGTCAGTTAAGTCACGAACCGACAGTCATAGTCCACCTATCACTACTAGTTCGTGGTTTTAACCGACATTGATAGTACCATGCCTATCACTACCGGTTGAAGCCACAAACAGCAGTGATAGTGTCAATTGTCTTATAACTGCGGTTGAAGCCACGAACCGGTAGTGATACTCTATCACTACCGGTTCCAAAACAACTAGTTTAATGATTGTCAGTTTTGTAGCAGTGAAAGCGCTAGGTATTCACTTAGTATATTTGACATTTAATAACATCGAGGAACTTGCCTATATATATGATAAATCATGAAATCTTTCAAAAGTCAATTCGGCTAAAACCCCAAAACTGTCTTTTATCATACTATTGCTTTCAGCACATCCAGGAACTTGCCTATATATATTACAAATCATGAAATCTTTCAAAAGTCAATTCAGCTAAAACCCCAAAACTGTCTTTCAAAAGTTTGATTATCCCTAAAAAAATGATTATTTTAATTTTGTCCTAAATCAAATTATTTAAAGTTTGAGCAAATTTATACAAAACTATAACGATATTTATATTACCAAATAATTTTGATTAGATTAGTCATATCATAGGAATATTTACATAGTATACTTATTTGGTGTTATAAGTGTTGATGTTCTTCTCTATAAATTTAAATAAACTTTAGAAAGTTTGACATAGAATAAAACTGAAATATCAACTTTTTTAGGACAGATCGATCGAGGAAATATTTTCCTATACTGCTAATAGGCAGATAAGTAAGAAAATTGTATCGACAAAATAAAACCGCGAATGCATGAAGTATGCATTCTGCTTTTGCGTGCGAATTACTTCCCTGCTAATGTGAAGCAAACAAATCAAAGTGCAAACGTAATGTGAAATAATGCCAAGTACTCCCTCCATTTCCAAATTGTTAATCGTTTTATTATTAGTAGTGTGCAATGTGCATAGGAATTTGTATATTACATATGCAAAAACGTTAACTTTTTTATTGACAAGCAGATTAAAAGGTGAAGGAACTGTTTAGCATGAAATAGAAAAGAAGGAATTCGCAACGAGAAGTGGATAAAAATGTAGACAATTTGCAGCTAGCACCGCTGGAATTACATGGGAGACGTTTCACCTGGTGTAATGATCAACAGATCCCAACGATGACGAAGATTGATCACTTCCTGGCGTCCGCTGAGTGGCTGGAAAGTTTTCCAAGAACCGATCTACAGGCTTTAGCATCCTTAGGATCAGATCACTGTCCACTTTTCCTACAAGGGGATACGGAATTTGACTTCTACCGAGGCTTCCGGTTTGAAGCCTTTTGGGTTAACATGCCATGGTTCACTGAACCGGTACAGGCAGCATGGCAGCAACCGGTCAACACCCAGAACGCGATGCTAAGGATGCATGTCAAACTGTTACAGACTTCAAGGGCACTTAAGGTTTGGAGAAGAACAATATTTAGTGAATGGAAACTTCCATCAGCTATTCTTTTTTTTTTTGGAAACGGAAGCTTTTATTAAACCAAAGAGCAGTACATCGAGTTGATACACAGACTTTGGAACACTCCCAGGCTCTGCTTGACTAAGAGGCACACAGCATAAAGGGAAAAGAAAAAGCAACAACTAATGGCAGTCAATCCATAGACTAGACCGCCATCCTAACGCCCGGGAAAAGAAGACCTTCACCACCTGCTCCAATTGCTGCGAGACCACTACAGCTATACCCTGCATATCCGACCGTTGGAGGATATCCCAAGAACAGAGTCGATGGGTAGCTGCATAAATAACCTGCGAAGGAGAGTGATTTTTTTTTTTCAAAAACAATGTCATTCCTGTGCAACCATATAGACCAGGCAATAACCCCTACTCCCAAAAGAACTAAAGATCTCAACTCTTTCTTGACACCATACAACCAACTGTCAAACATATGCGATATACTTTGGGGTTTTGCTAAATTCAGCGCTATGTGAGCAACGCTCCAGACTGATCGCAAAACGACAATCAATAAACAAGTGCTGAATTGTCTCATCCTCGTGACAAAAGCAACAAGTTTTGTTTCCTTGCCATTTGCGCTTAATTAAATTATCCTTAGTTAGCACAACACCTCTCCTGAGATACCATAAGGAAATTTTAAACTTAAGGGGAGCTTTCAATTTCCACAATCTCTTGTTAGAATTTGGTATTGGAGTTTGTATCATAGCTCTATAAAATGATTTCATTTGGTGCAAGGACCAATGAAATTCATCATGACCTTGTGATAATTGAAATCTACCCAAACGTGTCCGCACTTGATTCCATGAAACTAGTTTTGGACCTATCAGATCTCCTCCAAGAGATATTTGGAGGCGTTGAAGCGAGGACTTCTGAAATGGATACAAATTTTGGTCTAGCAATGTTATACAGACCCGGATACTGGATCATCAATGGATCATTGCCTAACCATTTGTCCTCCCAGAACCTGACTTGCGATCCATCGTTTACTACAAAAGATCCATACCTGAGAAACTCATTCTTAATCTTTAAAAGACTTGCCCAGAAATGAGAGTCTCCTTGTTTCCTTTCAACTTGTACCAGGGGTTTTGATCCTAAATATTTATTTCATAACAGTTGCTGCCACGTACCATCCGTCATTAACAACTTGAAAAGCCATTTACCTAATAGAGCAATATTCTTAAGATGTAGATCATGAATACCCAGACCACCCTATTCTTTTGGCTCGCATAGAACAGTCCATTTGGCGAGACAATATTTTTTTCTTGTGTTCATCTCCTTGCTAGTAGAATCTGGATCTAAAATAATCTAATTTCTTAAGAACCCCTTTAGGTAAGGCAAAGAAGGACATCATATACATTGGAAGGCTACTTAAAACAGAATTAATCAATGTCAATCTTCCCCCTATCGAGAGGTGTTTGCTCTTCCAACTACTGAGTCTTTTTTCAAAATGCTCTACCACCGCTCTCCAATCCACATTTTTGAGCTTTCTATAATGTATCCGGATCCCCAGATACTTAAGAGGTAGGTCTTCAGATTTATATCCAAACAAGTCAACATATTCCTGTCGTGCAACATCAGCTTCCCCAAAACAAAATAGCTCACTCTTGTGGAAATTAATTTTTAATCCAGACACTTGTTCAAAAGCACATAACAAGAGTTTCAAGTTCTTAGCCTTTTCCAAGTCATGATCCAAGAATAAGATGGTGTCATCCGCATATTGTAGAATTGATAAGCCATCATCAACTAGATGTGGCACAACTCCACTAATTTGGCCATCCTCCTTATCTCTTCTAACCAGAACAGCTAACATGTCTGCTACAATATTAAAAAGAATAGGTGACAAAGGATCACCCTGTCGAAGACCTTTCTTTGTTTGAAAGAAATGTCTGACCTCATCATTAACATTAATAGCAACACTTCCCCCCAATATGAAAGATTTAACCCAAGCTATCCACTTAGGCGAAAACCCCTTCATTCGTAAGGTTTGAAATAAGAATGGCCATTTGACTTTGTCATAGGCTTTTTCAAAATCAACCTTTAGGATCACCCCATTCAAATTCTTCCTATGTAATTCATGTATGGTTTCATGCAGTACGACGACTCCCTCCAGGATATTCCGTCCACGCATGAAAGTTGTCTGGGTCGGGCTAATGACTTTGTTTGCTACAAGATTCACTCTCATCGATGCCACCTTAGTGAATATTTTGAAACTTACATTTAGAAGACAGATCGGTCTATATTGCGTAATAACATTTGCATCTTGAATTTTTGGCAGTAATGTTATGACCCCAAAGTTTAAACTGAATATTGGCAACTCTCCTGAATGGAGTTCGTGAAACATTTGCATAAGATCCCCTTTGATGAGATCCTAAAATTTCTGATAAAACTCAGCTGGGAATCCATGTGGGCCAGGAGCTTTATTATGTTCCATGCTAAAAATCGCTTTTTTAACCTCATCCTCAGCAAAAGGGGCGGTCAGTAGGTTATTTTCGCTATCATCAACCTGAGGGATATCCGCAGTCCGATCCTCAAACAGACTGAACGCATTCACCTCAGGTTCACCAAAAAGCTCTTTGTAGAACTTTGTGATGTATGATTTCAGATTCTCTTGTCCTTCTATTTTCCCATTTTCATCATCAAGAGAGAAAATTCTTTTCTTCCTATGTTTGCCATTAGCAACCATTTGGAAGTATCTAGTGTTATTATCTCCCAGCAGAATATTCTTGACCTTGGCACGCTGGTATAATTTTATTTCTTCTTCCCTAAGAAGTTTGGATAACTGATCCCGAGCTTGAGCTAACTAGTTACGCTCACCTTCAGACAATTCCCTAACCTCTGCCGCTGTGTCCAAGTCAATGATTGTGGCCTGGAATTCAGCCTTCTGCTGCTTATAGATTCCATTCTTGTTGGAAGCCCAGCCACGCAGATGCCTCCGCAAGGCACTCAACTTATCGTTCCATTTCTGCACTGAGTTATTTCCCCTTACTTGTTTGTTCCATATGTGTGACACCCTCTCATTAAAATCGTCATGTGTTAACCAGCTAAGCTCGAATCGGAATTGTTTCGCATGTCCGGAGTATGCTGGTTCACCCGTGTCTAAAAGTAGAGGAGTACGATCAGAAGTTCCTCTATCTAGAGCACATACAGTACCTAAAGGGTACTTGAACTCCCATTCAATCGATCAGCTATTCTGGAAGTCATCCTTCTGGAATTGGAGAAAGCTCAAGAGAGACGCAATCTATCGGAAGACGAGCTAGAATTCAAAAAATATCTCAAAAACAAATCCCTGGGAATGGCGGCAATCCAAAAGGCTAAGGCCAGACAGCACTCCAGGCTCACATGGATCCGAAAAGGGGACTCCAATACCCGCCTATTCCAAATTTATGCAAACGCCAGGAAAAAGAAAACTTATATCAAGGCTTTACTCAGTAACAGGGGATTGGCAATCTCTCAGGAAGACAAGATGAAAGTGGCGGTTGAATATTTCAACACAGCAGTCGGATCAAGGGTCTAAAGAACAAAGAGAATAGACTGGCAGTCACTCGGTTATTCAGAGCACAATCTAGAGGATTTAGATGTACCATTCACGGAGAATGAAGTGCTTCACATAATCAAGGAGCTGCCATCAGGGCGTGCCCAACGCACCAGCGGGGATGGTGGCTCTGCACATCCACGTAGGCTCGGATGCTAGTTGGAGGAGAAAAGGAATCGGTGGTTTCGCAGACGGTCAGTGTGGCTTGCAGAAGAACCATTCGCTTGGTCTGACAAAGAACTGAAGCAGCTAGCAGAGCATAGCGATGGAGCAAAAAGATGTTGGCTTGAAACAAAAAAAAAAAGCAAAGGCAAAGGCCTCGGGAGAGGAATCAGCAGGTAAAAGTAAGGACGAAAGCGATGTGAATGACATGGAAAAGACAGAAAGCGATGCATAAATATAATAAAGCGGCTGTTAAAATAAGTTGATTTAGCTTCTATTTTTTAGTATAAATGAAAGCTGTAAGAATAAATGCGTGGTTAGAATAAGTTGCTGAAAAATATAATGTTTATCTATTAATTTCAGCTTATTTTGGCCATAAACAGTTTATAAGATGTACCAAACAGGTGCATGGAGAATCTTTTCACTGAGACCACTACACTGAACAGCCTGCGTTTTTTTTTAATTTATCCGAACAGCCTGCGTTGGTCTTGCTCTCAGAAGAAAAAGCTCCTGGACCGGACGGATATATTGGCCTTTTCTACAAGAAACGCTGGGACATAATAATCAAGGGTTATCTAATTGAGGCATTGATGGGATTCTACAATCATAAGACATCAAAGATGCACCTGTTCAATGAAGCAAACATAGTCCTGATTCCTAAAAAACAAGACCCGACGACCATATCGGATTATAGGCTAATTAGCCTAATTAACAGCCTCACCAAAGTGATCACAAAAATTTTGGCGAGCCGTTTGGCACCACACATGAATGAACTAGTCTCCCATGCGCAGAATGCGTTCATCAAAGGAAATGTATACGTGACAACTTCCTATATGTATAGATGGTAATCCATCTACTTCATAAGAAAAAACAACCGGCCCTATTCATCAAGTTGGTATCCAAGGCTTTCGATTCGGTGGGTGGGATGGCAGTATCTATTGGAGGTGTTCGCTGCGCTGGGTTTTAGTATCAAATGGCGCGATTGGATATCGGACCTACTTAGATCATCCTCCAAAATTCTGGTAAATGGTGCACCAAGTCGCAATATAGCACACGTGAGGGGCCTCAGGCGGAGATCCATTATCACCGTTACTATTTATCCTCGCCGTTGATCCACTACAAAGAATAATAGACCGCGCAGCACAAAAATGGTCTGCTTTAACTCGTTCTTCCTAAGGCCGCGAACCTGAGATGCTCCTTTTTACGCGGATAACGCTGCACTGTTTGCATATCCTTCACCAGCCGAGTTGTCCAACTTACGAGAAATCCTACAGTTCTTTGGGGAGTGCTCCGGCATGCAAGTTAATATGAGCAAAACAGGCATGCAACATATCAGGTGCAAAACAAACAACTTGTGCAAACTTAGAATCTACCGATCAAGACCACTAGATGCTGATCCAATGGATGGGATAAAAGGGCTTAAGCGCAAAAAAAAAAGGCCAACGAATGGAGGGCTTAAACGCAAAAAAATCACACCTCTCGCATCATCCATTGGATCAGCATCTAGTGGTCCTGATCGATAGTTTTTAAGTTTATATAGATCGGTTGGTTTGCACCTGATTAATTGCCAAACAGAAATTTACCCTGTAAGACTAGAGCCTAACATGATTGACCACATCATTCGAAATTTCCCCGGAAAAATAAATACCTTTCCAGGCAAATATCTGGGGTTGCCACTGCACACAAGGAAGCTAAAAAAAATTGAAGTCCAACCGTGAACTGTTGATCGACAAAATCGGCGCCAGATTGCAAGGATAGAAAGGCAAATTTCTGTCTTCTTCAGGAAGAGAGGGCTTCGGTGAAAACAGTGCTATCGTCTCTACCAATCTATCACCTGACAAGGGGCTGCTAAAAAAGATTGATCAGATTCTTCGAAGTTTTGTATGGCGAGGAGAGACACCGGACAAAGTCTGTGGGGGACACTCGCTGATTAACTGGCCCACCACTTGCTTACCCAAGAACAAAGGAGGATTAGGTATACTTGACTTGGAGAGATTCACGAGAGCGCTCAGATTGCGCTGGTTATGGTACAAATGGAAACAACCGGAAAGAGCGTGGGCAAATTTGGATGTGCCCTGTGACAGAAGCGGACCGGGACCTGTTCAATGCTTCGACCGTGGTGACTATAGGAAATGGGGAAAAAGCCCTATTCTGGTCTTCGAGCTGGATAAATGGAACAACGGCAAAGTCGATTGCGCCAAAGCTATACACGAAGGCAAAAAGAAAGAAGATCACGGTCCAGCAAGGGATGACGAACCGGAAATGGATAGACCACATCTTCCCGCCAACATCAGCTGATGAGGTATAGGAGTTCATCAACCTCTGGGAGGCTACTAATTCGGTGCAGCTCAATGAGATAGTAGAGGACGAACTAAGATATGGAGATGGACACAGGATGGGGAGTACTCCGCCAAGAGTGCATATCAAATTTAGTTTGTCGGAGTTTTTTCTAGAATTAAAATCTCAGCCGTCTGGAGGGCCAAAGCAGAGCACAAATATCATTTATTCGCAATGGACATCGCTGCATAAGAGGATCCTAACAACAAATAATTTGATGAAGCGGGGGTGGACAGATGATACAGACTGCAGGTTGTGTGGAAATGAATTGGAAACGCGGGTGCATCTGTGCAAGCAGCCTATTTGCTGGGTGTAAATGATAGTGGATTATAAGCCAGAATAATATTTTTTCTCACACCAAACCAGCCAGCAGTAATAATCCACGATTTTATCAGCACCAGCCGAACAGGCTGAAGGATTGCCCTTCATGAAGGAAGTATGGGAGATCTTGAAGCAGTGGTTTCAATTATCAGCAATATAAACGATAAACTTTTCAGGCTCGTTGCATGCGTATTGGTGGAGATGTAGACGCAAGTTTGATAAAAACCAGAGGCGAATGGTGGACGGGATCTTCATCTATTTTTGATGGAATATATAGAAGGAGATAAATAGAAGATAATTTCAGCAAAAAGTGCTTAGTCCTCATCAAGTTGCCGTCCTCTGCAAACAGGACATTATGCAATTTGCAATATGGACATGGCACCAGCGACGGCTGCAGCCTCTGAGTAGTATACCTCCTGTGGCCGAGTCACGGTGTGCCGTGTATGTTTTTTCTTTTTCCAAGGCCGGAAGCCCTGGCGCTCAGTGTTTCTTTCTTGGCTTCTTTTTTCGGCACTGCTAGTAGTTTCCAGTTTGGTTGAAGTAGAGTTCCCAATAGTGGTCGGGTTGTAAATATTTTGTAAATCTCTTTTTTTCTTTTTCTACCGTCTGATAAACTTTTGCCGTCCTTTCTAAAAAAAATCTGAGTGCTGTGCTAGCTGTGTTACTGAACAACGATGTAGTGGGTGAGTTTAGCAGTGCAAATCAACATGGAACCAATCTAGCTGGTCCATTCATACTGTTCAATCAACATATTGCGTATACGTGATCTCCATGACGGATGACTAGTAAACAACAACAACTGACCTCGATTACGTACTCCGGTATCATCTCCCGATCACCTATAAATTAAATGGGCCTGGGCATTCGCCATTTGCATCTCACCTCACCGCCCTGATCTGAGTGAGCATCTAAGAGAGGCCAAAAGCAGTACGTACCTTGTGCCAGTATAGTGGCGAAGAGACAATAATGGCCTCTCCAGCAGCGCGCTTCAGTGCGGCGGCTCTAACGGCGATGCTGGCGCTCGCCGCTGGTGGCAGCGCACAGCTGCAGTACGGGTTCTACAAAGGCAAGTGCAACGCAGCGACATGGAGGCGGTGGTGCAGGGCATCGTGAAGGCCCGCTTCGCGCGCGACGCCCCCATCGTTGCCTACCTCCTCCGCATGCAGTTCCACGAGTGCGCCGACAATGTACGTATATAGATTAGCTGATCGGACCATGCACGTGCCGTGCGTCTGTGCGTGATCACAAGTACCTAAAAAAAAGTACGTGTACTTACGGTGGTTAACGTATGCCCCAACTGGTTGAGATTGCAGGGATGCGATGGTGGTCTGCTGATCGACGGCCCCGGCACGGAGAAGACGGCGGCACCCAACCTGAGCGTCAAAGGCTACGATCTCATCGCAGCCATCAAAACGGCGCTGGAGGGGAGGTGCCCCGGCGTGGTGTCCTGCTCCGACATCCAGATCCTCGCCACCAGGGACGCGGTCGCGCAGGCCGGGGGACCGGCGTACGCGGTGCGCACGGGGCGCAGGGACCGCCGGCAGTCTCGAGCCTCCGACGTCAGGCTCCCGGCGCCGGACTACACGGCGGTGCAGGCGGTCGCCTACTACGCCAGGCTGGGGATGAACGCGATCGAAACAGTGGCGCTGCATCGCCATCAAGAGCAGCAGGCTGTACGGGTACGGCGGCAAACCCGGCGCGACCGACCCAGGCATGGACCCGGCCACCGCGTCCGTGTACAAGAAGTGGGTGTGTCCCAACGTGTCCTCGTCGGACGGCAACGCCGTGTTCCTGGACGATCAGTGGAGCGCGCTCAAGGTGGAGAACCACTACTACAAGAACCTGCAGCAGGTTCAACTGACCAGAACACCCGTACCTCCACTGTCGGCTCTTCTTCTCTATTTATTAATCCGTTTACTTAATTTCCTCTTGCTTTGATGAACCGAAATGCCTGCTACTGCTTCTTGGTATTTCCTCCTTTTGGTTTGATCAACTTTGTAAGATTTTCAATCCATTCCTTTTTTTTTAATTTCACCATTTTTTTGTAATAACATACGTATACGATGGATGAATGTACCATTTGTATGACCAAGCTCCTTTGAGTAGTAATGAACAAACTGTTTGTTTTTGTTTTCCTCATCATAACTGATCACATGTCCGAGGTTCCGAACTGTGGCCCTCTTTTTCCTGATATACTCCGTAATCGGTATATACATGAGAGTCCATGGTGTTGGACAGGCACTGAATAAACTCTGGCTGAGCAATGGGGACGACGAACACAACACAATAAATTTCAAACCAATCGAATGAGACTAGTCAGCACAATAAAACCTGCAGTTCCTAGTTGAAGTATTTATTTACGATATTGCTTAAAGAATGTTCAGAAGCACAAACACCAGATGAACAATGTAACCATTTCAACTTTCAAGTTCGGTTCACGCAACTTCATATCCATATCTGAGCACTTTATGAGAGCGTGCTATAAAGAAAAGGGGCATTAACATAATTCCAGTTTATAGCGGCCAAAATTTAATGGTAACTAAAACTCATCTAGAAGCTGAATTCACGAACATCCAAATGGCATACAACAAAGTAGGGGCAAGATAAGTCCAAGCAGTTGGAGCATTGGAAGGTAAGTCCGAAATTTTCATGGTAAAATTCATTCAACTACAGCTAACAAATCTGACTCACGGCAGAAGCAGTGCTTCTCATCGGTACCAAGGTCCACCTACAACACAGTGAGCTAAGTCAGCTAAGTTGATTGAATAAAAAAATGTAAGGCACAGGACAAGGCCAAAAAAGAAAGAAAGAAAATCATTAATAAGAAATCAGTCAGTTACCTCATAAGCATTGATGTCTGAGAAGAGAACCTGCAAGTGCAAACTGGTTAGAGTATTCTAAATTATGAGCATTGTACTTCGGTAAAAGTACATTCGACGGGCTATGCAAACTGTAAGAATTGAGACAATAACAATATCCATTGCAGGGCAAAATAGACAAGGATAGAAAACAAAAATAAAGCATGTCTATTTTCAGCATGACAGGCAGATTTCATAGCAGACAATGTCATAATGGTAGCAGCTTACAAATTAGCACAATGTATTTGTTTCAGAAACATAACCACTCTTCAATCTACTCAAGTAACCATAGTCCATTCATTTAAATAATTACAGTACAGCTAGATTGTTCAGTCAATCTACTCAAGTAAATATGATAGATTGTTCTCTAAAGTATAAACAAACTTCACATGCAAAGCACAAAATGCTTCTTGTTGGCACCAGTGAGCATTTGGGCATGCGTCAATAAGAGTAAGTCACAAAATGTTGCTTACCTTTTTTCCAGCCTCAACTTCACTAACATCAGCACCGACCGATAGAATCTAGCATGAACAATACATTGTGGTGAGACTATATCCTGAAAAATTAACAATTCCAGAAACAGATAGTAGTGCCTTTAAGATCTCACCTCACCCATCAAATATCTCTCAAACTTAACAGCAGATTTCGGTAGCAATATACCACCAGCAGATTTCTGCACGAAGAAAACAGTTTTGTCAGAATAAACAACTATACAGAAGTATCAACTTCTAAAACTTCAGCAGATACATGTGCACTCCTGTAATACAGTTTCACAGGATTGTACAGTAATTCAGGTATAGAAAAGGATGCGTGCAGCAGTTGCTTCTAAAATTTTTAAATGACAGGGCCCTGCTAACTAACCACACCTATTGATAAGGAGTACTGCAATATCTCTATGTGGTGCAGTAAACAGAATACTGTAATTATAGTTGGGGAAATGCATGTGTGTTAGCTTGAGTGAATCAATTATACCGCTTTTTAAATAAACTCGGACTTCCCTAAGACATTTCAAAACCCAAGTGATGGGAGTTGCTCTCAAAGTCAGAGTAACTACCGCACTTAGGGCTTGTTTGGCTACACTCGTATCCATCTCAATCCATGTGTATTGGAGTGGATTGGGGTAGAAATTAGTTAATCTTTCACTCCAATCCACACTAATACATGTGGATTGAGGTCGATATGAGCACAGCCAAACAAGGCTTTAGGGTATACATTTACCGTGGTTAGGCTTGTTTGAACATACCCATTCCCTCCCAATACAGATTGGAGAGGGAAATGAACTAATTTTCCCTTCAACACCTCCCAATCCAGTCCAACCCACATCGGGAATAGGTTTATCCAACAAGCCCTGACCCTTTTACTCTGCAATAAGCCACCTTAGTACTGAACTTCATGTGTCTCGTCAAGTTCAACAATAGTTGAGAAGGGGCAAAAGATTTAACGTCTCTGTCATCGCAACTTATAATGGAAATTCCTGAAGTTTAAATTAGCAAGCCCTGCATTTTCTGATATACAATGGTTCCTACACTGAGTGCTTACTTTGCAAACTGAAACAAGAACACCTAAGGATTTATTCCACTTGAAGTGTTGAAGTGAGAGCAGCAAACCAACAATTAGCAATCTAAATAAAACAAAATAGGAGCGGTAAAGAGACACGATTGATAGCGGAGATACCTCAGGGATCTGCTGGAGACGGACGAGCAACCGGTCGTTCTGCGGCGCCACCTGCCCCCCAAAAAACAAGCACCACACCGTTAGACTTATACCACGAATTCCACCCGAAAGACCTTGAAGACTCGAAACCAGAGCGCATGATCACAGCAGCGAGCCCACCCACCTTGGCAGGGTCGTACTTAAGCGCGGCCACGCGCAGTCCGGCCCGGCGGGTGGGGGCAGGGCCTAGCGGCCTGCGGCTGCTGCCGCTGCCGGCTAGGAGGAAGGGCGAGGCAGACACGGCGGCGAGGAGGGAGGGCGCCATTGGAGTGAAGACAATGGGAGGGGGCGTGAAGGACGAAGGTTTCTTCCCTTGGGGATAGTTGCGTTGCGTTGCGTCGCTCCCTTATCTGCTTTTGCACGAGGATGGATTCCTTCTCGATACTTCCATAGTTTCTTTTTGGGCCCTTATCTCGAAATGGGCTGTAATCTTAAGGATTTGCAGGGGCTTATCTTCCCATAGATTTCGTTTGGTTCGGCCCGACATTAAGGTTGGTGCTGGCCTGCTGGAATAATGGGCCTGATGTGATGTCTGATGGTGCTCCGTAGAACAATGGGCCTGGAACGATGCAAGTTTTCTTTTATACTACCCTCTCCATGTCACAAAAAGTGTCACGAGGTCAAATATTTTTTACTTTTATGAAATATATACAATAAATTATTAACATGTATGGTACATAATAGATATTATTAGATTAATCATTAAATATTTTTTTATAATAAACTTATTTGGAGATACAAATGTTGTTGTTTCTATAAATCTGGTCAAATTTAAGAAAGTTTGACCTACACGAAATCTAAAGCTATACTCTTTTGGGGATGAAGGGACCACCCCATATTCTCCATATGGAGTGTTACTGCTGCGTGCCTATGCAGGATATGCTATTCTGCCTCCATGTCTAGATTAGGATATGTGTTTACCAAAAAATGTTGGTGTTGTATTTGACGAAGTTAGTCCAAATGTTGCATGGAATTTTTTATAAAAAGACCTAAACAGTGGTTCAAAATACTGCCAATAATTTTGAAGAAATAATTAAACAACTGTGGAGAGTGTTGTCCGACAATTTTCAAAAAAAACAGTGGTTGAAATGTTGCCCAACAATTTTGAAAAAAAAAACTTATAGTTGAAAATGTTACCTAGTAGTTTGAATGAGATGTTGCCTAACTTTTTCTAACGAAGGATTTAACAACTGTCAGAACTTTCTAAAAAAATCTACTCTATTTGCATATGTAGGTTACAAGATGGATCTAATTGACTATTACCAAAACCTCACAACTTTGTATGGAAACTCCAACAGTTTTCTATCTATTCTCTCCATCTTTATGTTTGAGGGCTCTCTAAAACAAACAGGGGAGCAAAAATAAAAAGATCGAGACATGGGCTCATGGCATCCTTTTGTATACCGAATTTCTCCAGGCAAGAAGGCATTAAAATCCTCTAATCTTTAGAAAAATCAAGGTACAATGGCATTGCGAGGCAAGAAATCAAGTTTGAGTGACCCCAAGATTGCACCCTTCATCACCTTCGTCTGTAAGGGTGTCGACTGTCGTTGAATCCTACCTTGATCGCCAATTTCTTGGAAATGATAGTGCATATAGTGAATCATATGCTCAAATTGTTTTATTAAAACAATAAAGTTCCATAATTTGTGTTAAATATTTGGTTGCAGGTATGCTCGGGGGAAGCTTCAATCCATCAGAAAAGTGGATCCTTTTGTGGTGGATCCAATTGCCAAGGAGCTAAATCCTAGCTAGGAGGCCTCACCAAGATCGGACAACCCACCTTCCCCGGGCATTTCAACATTCAACAGACAAGTTATTAGGCAACCTCAAGGACTAGCTAGGAGCAAATCCCAAATATCGGTTGACGGCCTGATGGTTCTAAAACAATCCTTAGGTCCTCGATTTAACCTTCCGTGCGAGCGAATTTTAGACTAAAAAGTTGAATGTACCGGCGAGCTCTTCTCTATAGTCTTTCTTTCAACAGATGAAGGTAATAGAGATCTAAAGGGCCATATATATATATATATATATATAATCGTGCCTAAAGCAAGTAAGCGACCGGCCCTACCTTACGCCCACATGAATACCCCCTTACCATTCCATGGGGCTGACAAATAAGGAGCTAGCCCTCTCGATTGAAACCTTAGATCTCCGTCACTGATCCTTCCTTATCTAAAGATGCTAGTTTCCATCGGCCGGTGGTACGGTGGTGTAGGCAGCCGCAGCTATGCGTCTGCAGCAGGGGCCAGTAGGGGGCGGGGCGGACGGGGCGCTGCGTGCATTGATGCACGTAGATCCACGGTGTCTGCCTGCACGGATCACGTAGACGCTCGCTAGCTGTAAACAACACATATGCTGCCGCTCTTGCGCACGCACCGTACTGGCCGGTCCTAGCTTTCTGCCACGCATTGATGCACCGCTTGGCTTGCTCTACTGTATGCGCTACGTACAGCACTTCGCAGCTGGGAGAGGACCGAAAGACTTGCTTGGCCAGGCCCTACTCTACTTCGTTCGTACGCTAACATTCATGCCAGATCTGGTACGTGTACTGAGCCGGTATCTATATACACGGGGCGCACAGTATACAGTCGTCATTCAGCAGTGCAATGTAGTTACTGCTACGCTGTATTAACCTGTAAGTGCATAGTACAATTCAAGTATACTATTGTACGTCTTGCAACTAGACGAAGACGCATAGTTACCTATAGAGATAGATTTGTACGGACAGTTCGTTTGGATACTCAATATAGAGCCGCTCCTTAAAAAAAAGACGTTGCTACGAATCCTTTTCGTAGTGGTGAAAGAAAAAAAAAAGTCTCGATCTCTGTTTGGAGGTTGTCACTGCCATATTGCCATGGCCTGTTGTAGTTATGGACATAAGATGTCCTACATTGCAGGCCCGTCCTAGGGGGCGGGGGCAGCCTGTGCGATGCCAATGGGCCCATGAGGGTACCTATGTGTATACTGTATAGTAGATGCTATCAGCCCATACGCCGGCAAGGCAACAATGCGTATCAACAGGCCTGCGTACCAATTGGCGGCGGCCGCTCGTATTCTCATTCTTGAACGTGAGTGCGTGTTTGCGGACTGCGTGACGGTGTCGGAGTGCTAGGGCCAGGCGCGAGCGCGAGCACGGACATCCCTTAGTGTCTTACTGGCCCAAGGGCCCGTGAAATTTGTGGGACGGCCCTATGTCGCTGTCACGAATTAGCACGTGCAGTGTCCTGTACGCTGGTGCGTGCATGACTTGGCATGGGCCAATGGCCCATGGAGTCATCAGTACGTAGTTCCTCAGCTTCTACTGAGAAAATAATTAATAATCAAGCGAAATCCGTGATCGTCATGAACTGGCGGCGTTAGGTTCGTGATGAGTCGCCGTCGCCGCGATACATAGCTTGCGTACGTACCAAACATACCGGCCGCCTGAGATTGTTTAATTGCCTTACCTTACCCATGGGGGTACTATATATACTGTATTCATTCATGCGGCGTCACTGGATTCTGGATAGACGACGACTCGTGGACTCCAAGTCCTGGTCGTCTAACTGCACACGCAACACGATAATGGAAGCTACGACGAAGATCACCTGCACAGGCAAGTCAATTTCAAGATAGCTACACGACGGACATATATACCAAGCCAAACCATCAACGACGGCGAATCGATGGCACGTTACAAGTGTATTAGCTCCAAGATTTTATTTGATTGCGAAGGTTAGTCTAGCTTATTAGTGCTGACGACAAGGATGTATCTTCTTTCCTTTTCTTTTCTTTTGCGTTAATTAGGAGGATCGATCTAATCATCTGGTCAACAGAGCCCAGTTGTCAACAATGGGCTAGATAGCTAGCTAGCAGAGGGGGACAAGGTGGCACCTACTGGCTTGCTTATTATGCTGTCTCGTGGTTTCGAGTAGCTAGGTGCATGCAATGACGGTGCATGCGTGCGTACGTGATGATGCAATGCAAAGAGCGGAGGGCAGTGTATGCGGCATGCATGACGAAGCGCAGCGTCGAGGCGAGGAAGGCGTGGGCGACTCAGGGTAGAAAAGAGAGCATCACCGATCCATGGACCGGGACTGGAGTAGTAGTGGAGTGGCGGGAACGAAACGGGCCGGGGGCCTTGATTTATGACGACGGATAGCTAGCGGTGGTAAGAATGATGTTCTTTCTTTGTTTTGTTTTTTTTGTCTCAACACTCAACTGCCAACGTATAGTGTTCTCAAAAAAAAAAAAAACTGCCAACGTATACTCTCATGCGCGCGCATAAGGTTCAACAAAGTGCACTCCCCTTGCCTTCGCACTTCGCAGCATATGTACAGTAGCTGTGCAAATTAAAATGATCGAAAAGATGCAGCATATGTACGCCTCTAGATCTTTTCAGTTGTTTTTCATTGCCAAGTAAAAAAGATGCAGTATGATTAGTATAGGTGTTCAAGATTTAAACCGGATGATGATCGTCCTCAAATTATATTAGGTTTTGACAAGATATCCGATTGAGGAAACATCCTAAAAAAGCACAATATCAAAAACTTTATAATATTGTTCGACGAAAACAAGCTACAATAACAACTTCAACTCTTAGTATTATTTCTCTTAATGTTTTCTTCAGGCCCAACGTTAATAAGAAATAAGGTGTTAGAGTGGAATAATTTGGTAGCACGAATTGCAAACATTGGTTTACAAGTTGAAAGGGACACTTTTTTTGCTTTTCAAAAATATGGTTCCTTCACATTAAATTCCATATGTACACACCTTATCAGTATGGTCATCATCGTCTCACAACAAATCTGGCATTTAACGATGTCATTAAAACTTAAAAATTTGTGGTTGCTAAAGAGAGGAGTGATTTTAACCAAACATAACTTAGCAAGAAAGAATTGGAGCAGGAACAAATCATATGTGTTTTGTTGCAGAGATGAAACAATTAGACACCTCTTTTTTTACTGTACTTATGCTAAATTCCTTTGGCAAACCATTTACTTGGTCCGGGTCTACAACCTCCCTTAAATATTCTTGATCTTTTTTTTCATGGATGGTACAAACAGGGGACAAATCAAACAATACCTTGCCATTATTAGGAGGTGCTACCATTTGTTGGACAATATATGGCTTACAAGAAATAAAAAAAAGTTTTTGAGAATTATCGACCCAAAACTTTTTTGCAGTTCCATGTTCAGGGGAACACACTGGTTGCGTCAAATGGGCACTGTTACAACGGTTGAAAGCGAATCTTCCATGTTTGTCTTGTGTTAGAAACAACTACTATGTAGTTCTTTGATTCTTTTGGGTGGCCAAATAATGCTAAAATTGAGTTTTGAGTTGGATATATTTGGTTTTGTTCTAAATTGATGTAATAAGTGGCCTGATTCTCTTGGTCACATGGGGTAAAGCCGGATTTTTTTATTCCTTGATCAAAAAGGGCGTGCAAGATTTGTTTCTATTATGGGATATTTGATGGACTAAAAACCTTGTTTAGTTGAACTTATTTAGTTTGCAAAGAAAAAGATAGTCAGATACAAATGAACTAAGGACGTGTTTAGTGTCCGTCTAATTTGACATGCATTCTTGCTAGGTGTGGCAAGGAAAATAACCTTGTAAAAATAGGCAATATTGGAAAAAAGAAAAAGAGTTGATGTCATATGGGCTAAGAGAAACAGCTAGACTAAACTTTAACAACCAAACACTAACTAGTAGTAAATTGTGATCAACAGAAATTACGTGTGGCTAATTTTAGTTCCCAAGAACCAGGAGGTGTGGATCTAGCGCTGGGATATGGGGTTGGGGGATCGAGTAGGGTGACAGGGGTGTCTGTTGACATTCAAATTGGGTCCAAGCCAATTTAAAAAGGTCTATGACATTTTTAGCCCAATCTAAGAAGAGCTCAAAGCGACATAATAATAATACCACATTGTCTTTTTAACGGGATAAGACCACCCCTACTCCCTATAAATAGGAGGTACATGGCCGATTTATATATCCAACATCAATCGATATTTTGCATTTAAATTTATAATTTATAATTTATAAATAAAATATTTATAAAATATAAATATAAATATAAATTAAATCCACTTTTTTCCACTTTTTTCCAACCTCACGTTGATGTTCATCTCTTGATCCGGTGCACTTGGATGACACTCTAGGCTTGCCAGCCGACAAAGGGCAACTCGCTGATGTTCTTGCTCGGACGGGACTCCTCTTGGGCGAGAGCTTTGATGGTTTCTTTGCTAGTTTGCTCGTAAATTGTCTAGATATGAAAGAGGGTAACGACGGGTTCTACTAGAGGTTAAAGCTGACCCAAAACCCTCCATTCTAAAAATCTATAGATCCGCCCCTGCGGAGAACTACCTATTTTTAGCTAATTAAGTGTTAATCGAGAAAGAGTAGCGTAGATCAATAGCCAAATCTAGCTGGAGCTAAGGAAAGACAGAATCGTGTGGTAGCCGGTAGGGTATTGTAAAACTGAGCACGATCACTAGCTAGTGAGAAGTCGCTGTGTTCATCGGCTTTCAACCACGGCCCACGGGGTTTGGTTGGCGACAGGTGTCCCGCTACCACTCTAGTAATGCCTAAAACTGAGGTGATCTCTGATTTGCCCCGTTGAATTTTTGCTGTCGGACAGAAGAAGATAGGAGCAGTCTTCCATGACCACTGAGGTGCGCTGCTGGTGTTCCCCGGCACCAGGCATCTCGCGCGCATGCGATGCTGTGGTAAAGTTCTCGCAAGAGCAAAAATCTCTCGAGCTCCTTTCCTTTTGATTTTACCGTCGCACAAGCATCAGTTCTGGTCCACTCCACTGTCTCCACATGTACAGACTTGAGCCGCAAACAGCTCGTCAGGCAGGCCATGCATGCATGGGAGAAGAAAAAGGGACCCTGTGTGCAGCAGAGTTGCATCCAGTGTTTGTGAGCGGTCAATGGTCACAACAGTTGGTGTAGTACGTTCATCATGCATCGACGTCGTCAAATATTTTTGACTCGACTGAATCACTGAGCGCCAGCAGCATGGCTGCGTGGGTCACGAAAATTTAGCTCAAACTTATAAAGCCCGGGGGGAGACCGTATATATGGATGGAATGGATCAGCTGAAACGAAAGGAAAGTTAAAATTGAAAATAAAAGGGAAAGGAAAAGGAGAGAAAGGAGGAAATTGCAGAGTCCAGAAGCAGGCCTTTTGCTTTTTTGGCCTTGTCTCTTGCCCCTGTCCCCCTTGGGCTTGAGAAAAACAAATTCAAGACATCAGTCACTCGGTCACGGTCAGTGCTCGTAGCTAGCCATAGGAAGGAGCACTGATGAGTACAGTAGCTCGCTCGCTAGCCTAGCCTGCGGTACGGTACTTTGGTGCTCTCCCTGTCTCACCCTTGCCATGCATCCACTGTTCACTTCAGTGCTGGGGAAAAAGCAGTAGCTGAGCATGGACTGCAACAAGCTCACACAAGTACGTATTATCATATTCGTTCCGGCTAAAAGTACGGTTGACTGATGTATTATGAGAGAAAAATATTGTTCGTTGGCCGAAAAAATACGGTTTATAAGCAAGACGACTGTAAAGAAAGAAGAAAGCATTGGCATGGCAGGCAGGGAGGGCCAATGCATGCGAAACAACACTTGCTTTCACAAGGTAGCCAGGCAATGCCGTACCACATGCATGGCAAAACCCCCTTGGCTGAAGCATGCAGTAGGTACAGTTGAGAGGTTCAGAGCAAGGCAAAGCCTTCCACCACCAAAAGCGACACGAGCTCTCCTCCCCCTCGTCCACTCCAACCTTCGCTCCGTCCGATCCTCCTCACACATTCAACACTAGCGAAGGACGCGGGAGGGACAAGGCAGGTCAAGCCAGAGCGCGAGTACAGTCAAAACGATGCCCTTTTTAATTATGTTAGAGCAATCACCCTTTTGGTTATTTGCGCTAATAACTGGGATAGCGAAGCGCACGGAGCATGTGGGATAGCCGGCCAGGAGCCCAGGACGGGCCAGTACGATGCAATGGGACAGTGGAGTCCTTTTCCAGTGGTCGGGGACTGGGGAGGAGGCAGGACTAAGACTGAGAGGGAGTTCTTGTAGGATTGAGCGTAATCTCATGGACCACCAATCTTGGTCCATATCCTAACCTCCTCTACCCTATCCCATGTGCATTGCGTTCTCTGCTGGTGCACTCTTTTCTTTGCACAGTGCTGCTGTATGTAGTACACTCTTTGCACAGTGCTCTAGTAAAATTGCACACCCTTCAATTCCCTACTAGTATGACAAGCACAGGATGTGATTGAGATGCACCCGTTCATTGTGCATCATGCAGTACAAAACAATCTCAAAGTATAGTGCATGATGAGTCCAGTTAGTACCAAGTTTTCGCTTCAATCAACCTTTGTAGATGTGCGCCACCATAGCATGAGAATTGAGATAAACATAGGTGCTGGAGTAGGAGATTGATGAATACTATCTCCTAGGAGTAGGAGATTGATGAATACTACTACTCAGCATCTCCTATGACCTTTGCTAATTTATTTGCTACTATGCAAAATGGCCAATCCACGCTACATGCATACATACTGTACGTACACAAATGAGTACCACAAAATTAAAGCAAATCAAAATGCAGCAAAAGCCCCTCAAATTTCTGCCATTTTCTTTCGATTGGCCGAGACTGCTGTGCATCTTCTGCCTGAAAGTCCACAAATTCATTCCTCATTCTTCCCGCCGACATTCTCCAATCCGGAAGCAGTTTTGAAACCCGCGAACGGGGCATCTCCTCCGTCCTCGAAATCCACCCGCCCGCCCCAGAACCAAAACAAAAAATAAGCAAAATAAAAATTCGACCTTCGCATGCCGAAAAGAAGAGCCAGACAGAGACCCCCAGTTCATTTCGATTCGTTTCACGAAGACGACGAGGAGGGCCTTTCGGGACCGTCGCCGGCCGCCGCCGCCGCCGCAGGGGCGAAGCAAGTTTCCACCGCTTTCCATGGATGCTGGAGTACTATGCTAGCACCGTACGACCGTATTTACTAGTATGCCCCGGTGAGCCACCTCACGAACCCGTAGAACGACGTGCTGCCGTCGTCCGCGTCCCTCCGCCGCGTCGCGGGGGCCACGCCGCCGTCCATGTCCCACCACCACTCCGCCGTGGCCGCGGCCGTCACGGTCCCGGCGTCGTACCGGCTGCTCCAGCGCCCGCTGCTCCACCGGCTGCTCCACCGGTTGCTCCACCTGCTGCTCCACCGCTCCGCCGTCGACCTGAACGATGCCGTAGGGGTCAGCCCCACGGACGACGACGACGGCTGCCCGCGCTCCACCGCGGCGAGCTGGTGATGCTGCTGCTGCTGGTTTGGCGGGTCGCTGGACCCGGCGGCGGCGCGCGGGCTCGGTTTGAGCACGACCTGGAGCTCCTCCTCGACGAGGTACTCCGACGAAGCCGAGTTGGGGAGGCCACCGGGAAGCGGGTACGCGCGGACGGCGGCGGCCGCAGCGTCCGGGTTAGAGCGGCGGCTGCTGACGCTGCCGAGCTCCACACGGAGGAGGTCCGTGAGCGGCGGGTGGGGCAGCTCGATGGAGGCGCGGCACAGCGGGCAGGATGGGTTGGCGCGCAGCCACGGGTCCACGCAGCGGGAGTGGAAGGCGTGCCGGCAGGCGGGCAGGAGGCGGAGCTCGTCGTCGTCGCGGAACGCGCTCTGGCACACGGCGCAGTCGCGCGACGACTTGGGCACCGAGGCCAGCGACGAGGACAGCGTGAACAGCGGCAGGCGCGCGATGAGCCGCTCGGTCTCCGCCTCCGCCGCGGCCGCCGCCTTCGTCCCTCCTCCTCCCTCCTGGCCGTCGGCGGGCGCCACGGACGCCCTCGCCGCAGGTCGCGACACGAGCGGGAGCGGCGGCGCCTGCCGGGACGAAGCGGAGGAGGACCCCGCTGGGCCCACGTGGCGGCAGAGGTGGCGGATGAAGTAGTGGATGCACAGCGACGCGAGCAGCATCACCACCACGATGACCGCGATGATGAGGATGCTCGGCGAGATACCCGCCACGCTCCCGCTCCCGCCCCCTCCCGCACTACTCCCTCGCGCGTCGTCGCCCCTTCCGCCCCCGCCGCCATCGTCCGCCAGCCGCGGCACCAGCGGCAGTCTCCGCTCCGGCACCGCCGGAGGCGGCGGGGACGGGATGGCGGTAGACGCCATCAACGTGTACTTGCCCCACCCGCCCGCGTGCTCTCCTCCAGGCTCCTGCGTCCTGCTGGTGTGGTGGCGCGGGTGTAGGAGGAGGGCGTCGCGCTGTTGCGGGCTTGTCCGTGGGCGGCGGCTTATATGTGTGGTTTTGTCCGGTGGCGGCTTGTCATTGATACTTGTGCCGGCTAAAATTTGTACAGGAGGGGGACGGATAGAGAAGAGGGGATGGGACTGGGACTGGACCAGGTGTTTTGTTGGATTCTTGTGTGATTAATCTTTTCTTATTAGTATTATACAACAAATGGCAAATGTTTTTAGCAGAGGCAGTGTTAGATTTTTCACAATTGAGATTTCTGGGGCCCAAAGTTTTGGCTCGCCGTTGAATTGTGCCGCTGCCACACCTTTTCTTTTCCTCTTTTGATTTGTTTTTTTTTTACAAAATATCTAGAGATCGTTCCCGGGGGAATAAAAGAGTGGTGAGCGGGTATTTTCAATTTCTATATATCATCAGGGAAAAAACCAAAGTTGTAAAGTTAGCGTACAACGACAGTTAAGCAAACCCCAATGGCTATGTATATGCAGCAGGAGACAAAATGATTTGGTTTAGCTTGAAATTACTAGAGGGAATTTCCTCAAGAGCTTAGAGCTTTGGAGGAAAATACTTCATAATTAAGCACTCATTAAGTTGCTATACTTCCTAAGAGCAACTTCAAAAGAGACACTATATCCTCCTTAATAGTTAAGAATAGAGATTTTGATAGAAAAATACTCTTAAACAACTTTTTAAATTGGTTAATTAAATATAGAAAAATTGAATCGATGGCACCAATAAATTACCAAACATTGTATGCATACTTGTCACCTTTTGCCTTCTAGAGATGTCCCTCTTTATTTTCTTCTTTGTCCATTTTTTACACTTCAAATCTCATTCTTATCACAGAAGGACTTCACTCTTTTCAATAAAGTCACGCACCCAATATCCCTCACATCCCACAGTTTACCTTTCATATCCATGATCAAACTCATTGATTCAACATTGTTTTTTAACGCGAAGATCGGTCACACACAAGCTAGGGCTACATCGCCCGGGTCACCACGGATCAAAGAACACATCGGGTAACTAACACGCTTTCGTGGTGAGGAGCGGCGAGGTTTACGAGCAAACCACCAAAGGATAGGTATCACACTTACGTGCTGAATAATGGCTAGTTTCCGGTCAAACTAGCAAAGGGTAATCCAATTGTGCTTGTGTGACGAAGAATGGCAAGTTTCCGAGCAAACTAGCAAATGAACCGTGGGGGCAAGGATGTCGCTGGGTTGCCCTAGGTCGTCCGGCAAACCTAGAGCGCCATCCTTGGTCGTCAGATCAAGTGATGAACAGCAACATAGGACATAAAAGGGTTTTAGATATAAAAAGACGATTAGATTGTTCGATGTCTCAATTGGCCATGGACCCCTGTCTTATATGGAGTAGTGGTGGTTGAAAGGTCCAAATGGCTAGAGGGGGTGAATAGCCTAATAAAATTTTCTATAAATGACTAGAGCAAGATGTTAGACAAATAACAAGCGAAGCTTTTTGCTCTAACTCTACTAAGTGTTGCAAGCCACCTATACCACAATTCTAGTAATTGTGATCACTAAGGCATACAATAACTATGTCTCTACTTTACTAATTGTCGCACCAAATTTTGCATAGCAAAATCAAGTGCTCATATATGTGCGCCCAGGATGTTCAAACACACACATATATCACAAATTGTATTAATACCAAAGTAAAGTACTTATTACATCGCATATCTCATCATAATGTTAATACATAGTTTTGCTCAATGGCAACATTATTACACACACAGCGGAATAACTAGACCTAATCTACCACAGGGACTCCAACTGGTGAATATCATCCTAGTAGTCCTAGACATCCTCTAGAAACTCTTCATACCCGTTATCTGTTACCCATCCGGGATTTTCATTGAATGTAAAGCAAGTGTAAGCTCACCATGCTTAGCAAGTATATCAAAGGGATCTATGAGGCTCAAAGGCTAGACACGGTTTGACTGCGGTTCGCAATTTTAGTTGATCAAGTTTTAGCATTCTGCATCGCTACTTTAGTGAACAATCCCATATCCCAAGTGATATTAATGTATAATCAAGTTTATATCAATTCCCAACCATCCATAGTAACCACTAATCATGAAGGATCTAGATCGCTCATATCCGTGAGCACGGCTGTTATAACAGGTCAAATATTTATGCAGAAATTGTACAACTTTACCCACCGAGTCGTGATTCCCAATGCCGGGGTTTGCAAAGCCCACAACACCTCTACCTAGGAAGTGTGGCAGGGTTTCACTACGTAACCCTTCGCTAGTCGCACTAACAAGTCGTAGCTACTAAGGTTTCAACCGTCTAGCCGTATGTGGCCCTCCTCTAGGAGTGGCATGCGTGGTCGCGGCATGGTACACACACCCTAGCAGGTAAGGAAACATACCAACTAGTGCCCCCTCTTGCCCTTATGGAAAGCTACAGATGAGCTAGTACAATCTAGTTAATAGGTTAAAGTCAGGGCCATATGACACTCGGGGTTGTACGAAACCTCCTGGGTGGCCGCTTCAGGATTAAGTCCTTATGGAGAGTCACTAGAGCACTCAACCCCGTACTCTAGCCCCCTAATTATTGCTAAAAAGCTCTATTTTATCACATTGCATAATGCCTTTAGTCATGTTTAACAATTATTTTATGTTAAGCACTGCGACATCTATCCAAAATGCATACCCAAACCCTAGGTAACAAGGATATGTGGTACAAGTAATAATCTAGGTAAAGTCCTTAAAGATATTTAAAATTAGACACATGCATGAATATGAATTGTAAAGTTCATAAGTACAAGGGGCCTTTTGTACACTTGCCTTCTTCAAAGTTCTCTTCTGGGTATTGCTGATCCTCTTGCTGGTCCTCAGTCACCACAAACTGCTCACCCTCTAAACGTGTTCCAATTCATCAATCAAGCATCCAATCCAATCATTACATTCATACAAATAGACTTCTATTAGAACAGTACACCAAACATTAGAAACATAGATTGAAAATCTTATAAATCTATTATACGTACTGCTACGAACACATGAGCGAAAGAATCACTCAAATCGGACTTAAAACACAAAAGTTATGCATGAAATAAGGTTCAATGGCATTTCTGTAAATAAACTGAACTTATTTTTGAATCAAAACAATTAAAATCTAAATTTACACGGTTTATGGACTGTGCGTACTATTTTCGAGAACTACAGGGTCTAAAACGAATAAATACAGGACTGAAATGTATTTCTTTTAAACTCAACTGGACCGCGGGTTGATTTTCTAGAAACTGAGGGGCTAATCTGCAAAATGTGCGCGGCTGACCGCATGTTGACTGCGTGTCTGCTGACTGGATGCCACGCGTTAGCATGTGAGTGGCGTGGTGCACCACATGTGCGTGGGGGCACGCTAACGATGCGCTGCTGTGAACCGAGTCCACGGTCCGCGGTGGACCGGTTACACACTGGACCGGTACATTTTAATCGTGGCTGTCCATGTGAATTCGACGATGCAGGTGTGATCGAGAGATCCCCCACCGGCTGCATAGCACCTCTGGCGAGACCACCATGGCCGACGGCGAGCCGTGTGCTACGGCGAACGCCTGTACGGCGTTCCGGTCCATCCCGATCGAAACCAAACACCTCTACGCGTAGCACGATATCCCACAAACTCAATGAAGTGAAAATCTAGGGTGGGGAACACGTCGAGGCGACGATCCCACGGCGGCTCTATGGCCGGCGTGCCTGGAACTCACCGGTACGACGTTCCAGGGCATCAACTACCGAAATAGGGGCACGGGGAGGTGGAGAAGCTCACTGCGAGTCGGATGGAAGGGGTCACGACGTCCGGGAAGGCTTCAAAGGGGTGGGTCAATGACGGTGGCTGGAGAGAGAGAACAAGGCGCGTGGGTGAGTGAAATCCGGGCGTTGGGTTACCAAAACGAAGAATGATGGTACCTACGGATGTGGGGGAGTACAGCGGAGCTCCAAGGCACATCGGCGTCGAGGATTGGGGCACTGGTACGACGTATTGTGGGCGGCGATGGCGAGCTTGAGTGCGGATGAACGGAAAGGAGCGGGAGGTGGCGATTTGGTCACCTTCCATGCGGGCGCGACGACGATGACCTACCGTAGGTGGCATCGCCATCACCGGCGGTGAAGAAAGGAAATGAGCATGGGCGCTGACGGGTGGGTCCCACATCGCAGCGAGGGAGAGAAGGAAGAGAGCGGGCGTGGGCACTGGCGGTGAAGGCCAAGCGGGCATGATGTAGTGTGCTCTACCGCGACGCGCTGAGCAAAACTCAAGCAGGCCATGAAATGGGCCGATCTTGGAGCGAGCCACGTCTTGGGAGGAAGGAAGGGAAGGAGGCGAGCTGGGCTGGGCCGCCAAAGAAGCAGCCAAGCGCAGAATGGGCTGGGCTACGCCTAGGGTTGGGCTGTAAGAGAGAGACAAGAAAGGTTTTTTCAAAATCAAATCCTTTTCTATTTCTAGTTTCCCAATCCAATCCAAATTCAATTGAAATTTGAATTCAACTTCAAACATTCTAGCCCTACACTCAACCAAAAATAGTATGCTTCGGCAGGAATGCAACAAACATGTTTTTAAATCTTATAGTTAATTTTATTTAACCAAAATTTATTATTTGGCCTAGGCTAAAAATACATAGAAAATTAAATAAATGCTCAAAATAATTACTAATTTATAGTTGAAATTTTTGGGTGTTACACTAACTAGAGAGCTAGCTAATTTCAACTAGAAAGCTAACTAACACTTAGCTACAACTACTACTATACTAGGGAAAAATGAAAGAATGAAATGCTCAAGTGAAGAGTAGTATACCAATTGTGGCAAGAGACAATAATGCACACCAATACCAAGAGAGACACCAAGATTTTTCTACCAAGGTTCACGTGCTTGCCGGTACACTAGTCTCCATTGTATCAACTGTTCACTTGGTGGTTCGTGAGCTAATAGGCATCACAAGCCTAGCCCTACAAAGGGCGCCACAAGAACCTAGTATAAATGGGTACTCAATGACACGAGCAATTTACTAGATGACCTTTTGTCTCTCCACAGGGAAAAGGTCAATAACTCCTCACAATCACGATCGGGATGGCCACGAACAATTACCAACTCGTGCCAATCACCATAAGCTACTCCAAGCCGTCTAGGTATCAGCAAATACCAAGAGTAACAAGAAAACCACAGCTAGAACGATCCATAGGTGCCACTAGATGTAATCACTCAAGCAAATACACTTTGGATCACTCCCAATCTCACAAAGATGATGAATCAATAATGGAGATAAGTGGAGGATGTTTGGCTTAGCTCATAAGGATGTATCACTGATGAAAATGTGCAAGAGAGTGAGTTAGAGCCGGTCACAAATTATTTATAGATCCCCTAAAATTATTTATAGATCCCCTTAGGACCAACGTCTGTCCGGACCATCACCGTGTTAGGCTCACGCAATCACCCATGCCCGGCCTTGTTTAGATTACATCAAAGTTCCAAGTTTTTTCACTCTCTCCATCACATCTGGTCCGGACCATCACCATGGTTCTGAGCCTCCAAGTCCATGATCGGACAAAGTTTGTCCAATCACAGTGCGCCATGCCTGCACCTGATTTAAATTTGACCATTGCTGCCAACATCACTGAGCCACGCACTTTGAACCGGATGCTCAAGACAGGGTCTAGACCCTCTAGCACCCACGAGTCCGGAGCACTCTAGAGACGAACCAAAGAGCTCCAAAGTGACCGGACCCGTTCTGGTCCATGCGACCGGATGAGCATAGAGTCCCGGTCTGCTCCAGCTCTCTTGCCCGTGTGCCACGTGGCCACAACCAAACATTGAAATAGTACCATAGGCAAGTCCAGTCATGATGAAAACCGAACAGAGAGGTCCAGGAGCCTCAGGACCGAGTCTTAAGCACCCTGACTGGACCAGTTCCCTACGTCTAGTTCACCATAGACTTTCATGCGTCTACCAGCGCCTTGCCAATGATCAACCGGATGCTGCAGCTAGGGTTTGAACCCCGTGCGCACCCAGGTCCGCTCTGACTATAGATAGTCAGTATGCCCTAGGGTTAGGTACCAGACCCACCAGCCAGGTCCGGTCCACCCAAACCTAGAGTACAATCAATCAATTCATGTCTTTTTCAAGTTCTATCTCTTCATCCTTGCTCAGTGCTAAACACCAAGTGTATCATCATTGTGCACGTGTGTTAGCATATTTTCAACGCATTTTCAAGGGTTAAAGGTTAGTACACTAGGTCCTAATGCATATGCAAGTATGAATTCACCTAGTGGCACTTGATAACTGTTTTAACCATGCTTTTTCTCTTCATAGTACGACTAACTATCCTAAATCCACTCACACTCTCTATGGTATCTTGAGTGGTATAACAAAATGTCCCTATAGGATATACCTTTGCCTTGGGCCCTTTTTGTTTTTCTCTTTCTTCTTTTCCAAATAGGGAGCACTTGATCTTCAATTTGATCACCACCATCACCATGATCACTATCTTGCTCCACCATTTGGTGTGTACCAACCTAGCTCATGTACATCACTAATGACAAAGGTTAGTACACTTAGGTTTCATCAATTAGCGAAAACCAAACTAGGGATTTCAGTGGTCTTATTTTATTGAAAAAACCAATGTGGTATTATTATTTTATCGCTTTATATAGTTTTCCTTAGATTGGGCTAAAGCTAATCACGGGTCTCTTAAAATTAGCCCTAGCCCAATTTGAGTGTCAATGGTTTTGTTCCTTCATGTCCAAAGCACATAATGCTCAATAAGTCAATCATCAAATACAAGGTGGATACAAAATCTAAACTTTACATTATAATCACCATTTAATGTTGGTTTAACAGAGTCTTGCTTTACAATCTCAAGCACCTACAGATAGACTCTCTACAGGACTAGCAAGGCTACTTTCTTGCTTTTGTCCTGTTCCTATGTTAATATCATATTTCTCTACCTTTTCTACCAAAACTTGATGCAAGCAAGATATCCTTTCTAATCAAGATGCAGCCCATAGTATTCACTATCAAAGGGATTGTCGGTGTTTTGTAGACCGATTAGTAAATTTATATGAATGCCGCGCTGCTCTAGAAAGACGATGGTAGCATCCAAAAGACACGATGAGTTATACTGGTTCAGGCCAAAGTCCTACTTCCAGTCTCAGAGATGATCGAGTGCGTGTTCCTCGCTTAAATGCTCTGAAGTTCTTACAATCGGGGGTGCAAGAATTGTGGAAGATGTTGGAGAGCTAGAGCTAGGAGACGGACTACCCGAATGAAAGCTTTGAGAGTCTAGAGAGTGTGAAGATGTTCTAGGAAGGGTGCCCTGGCTGCCCTTATATAAAGTCCGAGGCCAGGTCATGTATAAAGAAGAAAGTTCTCCCGACCTAGGGGTCGTGAGCCTGAGAGAGGGGGCCTAGCTAACTTGGCTTGCAAGGAATGCCATCTTGGGGTGCACGTCCCCACATGGCTATCGTCATGGTCTTGTGCCCACATCACAACATGGTGTGGCATGGTGCTACAATGCTAGTTGAGGCGGCACTATGGGCATGGTGGTGTTTCACCAGCCGTCCTGCACGACATGGTCTCGGTGTGGCCTTTGTCATCGCCTCCTGATCTCCCAAGGGTGTCATACAAGAGTTGGTAGCTGTCCACGGGCTGTTGGTCGTCTTATTGCTCACTGTGCTGGTGGCCACAATCTCACGCTCTGGGGTCATGGCCTTCGCTAGCTTAGTTGGCCTCAAAAGTTAAGGCCGCCATCATGGCTCCCCATCCCATAGTGGGTGGGGTCATATGTCTATCTTGTCAGGCCATATTTGGATGGTGGGCCACCGTACCAGCAGTCATAGCCCGACGGTGTTGTCTTGTCTTCGCTGCATGGCATAGGGATGGCATTTGACCGGACCGAGGTGACTGCTATCCCCTCGGTCCTTGCGGGTTAGTGTGGCATGCCTACTCTTGTCAAAGTAGGCGTGCTTGGTGGGACTTGATCTCTCTCTGTTCCTCCTAGGGGTCAGGACAGTGGGAGGTCATGAGTTGTTGTGTAGTGTGCGGCTAAGGCAAAGGGAAGGGGTCGTGGCAGACCCCTACCTTGGTGCTTGGCCTAGGTCTGTGCAGCTTTAGCTGGGCCTCAATCATTTGGGCTTATACTAGCTGGCATACAATGGGTCATCTAGGCAGCTAACTAATTGGTGTCTTGAGATACCCGGGGTATCATAACCTCGATAGTAGCCCCCAAGCATTTTTGTGATCACGAAGTGATCATGAAAGCGCTGATATGAATGCGTGTTGAGTGCGGGTTCATAGTCATGGCTTGTCCAAGCTTCGTCACTCAACCCTTTGTGGGCTAGTACGTTCAATGCGGTAGGTGGCCGTTACATCCCATCCTGCCAGGACGTTCTGACGGTGAGGTACGTGATTGTCGAGCCTAGCTATGTTAGTGTGTTGTGTATCAGGGTTCGTGACCCAGGCGAAGCCAAGTGGTCTCATCAACACTATACCGGCTCTGCCTTTAGGAAGGCCTTGATTTTACCAATCTCACACGAGCATCTAACATTGGTTGTGCCCTCTTGAGGTTCGCCATGCGGCACTGGGGTCTCAGGCTGCTCAGTCTGCCTTTAGGCCTATAAATAAGGACCTTCCTACTGTTTGAACCATTTGCAACCATGTCTACGTATGGCTTTTAGTCTTTGTTTGAGAGGCTGAGTCTAAAAGGGGAGAAGAGAGAGATTTGAAGAGAACCATGAGGTTCCTAAGCATGCGACCCGTTGAGGGTTGGTTTCGCCGACCGAAAACCGGAGGCGCTCCCTCTAACAACTGGTGCTAGAAGAAGTTTTGCGAGCAGGGGAGGATATGCCCATGGTGCACGAGCTCTATGGGGATCAGGCAACCCCATCTTGGGAAAGATGGTTTTCTCCTGACCCCAAGGCTCTCTACCCATGCCCCAATGGTGCTTGTGAAAGCCCATGGGTGCCCGTTCAAGCGTCCTTAAGCTGGCGCGACCTTCGTACTCCTCCCTCTGCTCTTGTGCCCTGGGAGTCATGTTGCTTCGGGAAGGCTAACATGGTGTTGTTTTCCATCTTGTCCTTTCATGGCAACAATGGGGACTCCAAAGCTTACTGGAGATGCCACCATGTGGTGGTTCCAGATTTGATGTTTGTATGTGGCTTGGCCGCACTTGCCTTTGAGATTAAAAAAGAGAAGCCTCTTTTCCATGTGTGTTTGCTCTAAGGTTACTTTGAGCCCTCAAGCTCTGTGGTCAGGCTCGGGCTTGCTGGTCTAGGGCTGTGATCTAGAGCGAGTTGCTAACTCTTCTTTTCACATCATGGGTAAGTCGGCTCTTGCTTGAGCACTTTCCCCATGATCTTTCCCCTAGCTTATTTTGAGGTTTCTAGGTAGTGACTGGGTCTCGACCGCTTTTCCTGGTGGTAGCATGGTCCGAGATGCCCTCATCACCCGTGGATTGCCGCTTGGGATTATAGCATCCTTTGTCATGTATGACTGAGGCGCGACTTCCTTGCATGGGTGCCTCGGTGAGCTTTTTAGCCGTTGATCCTGCTAGTCTCTCGTAACAGGGCCGCTAGCCTCCATTGGTTCACGAGATTTATGGGACGGCTATGGGTCAGTGACCCAAGACATGAGGAGGAGCGGGGCGTGGTCTGGCCATGACCCTTGGCAGGGCCATGTGGGCCCATCTCCTTTCTTCCTGACACCTTTTTGACCCAAGGGATCATGATGCCTAGTTTTTGGCACATTTGGTTTCACCCCATGCGGGAGAGGCTCATCCACCGTAACCACGTGGTCGGAGTGGTGCACCTCATCAAGGTCAATGGGTAATTTGAGTGTGACCCGATATCCTCCCCAATCGACATGGAGTTCAGTTGTGCCTCGTCGTGAGACATCCCATAAATCATTGTCCGTCAAGCCCGTTGGTCTCCAACCGCCTCCGCAGCGGCCAGAGGGCAAGATGCCTCCCCCCAGAGTGGGTCAACCTGAGCGACTTTGAAGCGAACTACTCGAACATAGGAGAAGATAGTCATCAAGGTCCGCACCACCAATAAGAGCTGTCGGGCCCATCTTATCCTACCCCTACCTCTTTGGTGGCCTCAAGCCCATCTAAGGGCCGGCCCAAGAAAAGGTTTCCTAGGTACAATGCGGGGTCATAGGCGCGGTGGGCCGCTCCGCATGTGGTCTTAGGGGCTCATTGCCTCCTTGGTCGATTCACGACTTAATGGCGCCCACCCGCGCATGAACACATAATGCGCTGCGCCATGCGGGTGCTGCTGCATGGCGGCTCGCTTGCTGAGGGTCCATGGGGCTCATCCCAGAGCGACTCCATGTGGGCATGGTTCGCATCCCTAGACACCACCACATATACAACCCCCTTGGCTCGAGTCCCCTTACCTTGTTCTCGCTTTCCATTGTTGTACGCTGCAATTGAGAGAGGGACGGAAGGGAATCAAACTCAAGAGATTTACCTAGGAGGTGCCTCGCTACCTGTGGTTTGGTCAGCACCATCGCCCTCCATCGCTCCTTCTATCCTCGCCCTCGCGTTCGCGCCTTGCCTGCATTAGAGGATGAGTGAATGGGTACCTTTGATGGTAACAGAGGTGAGGTTGCTGCAGCTCATCGATGAAGGCCTTCTACCAGCAAAGGAGGTTGCCAGGTGGAGGCCACCACCAGTGAGGCACTTCCCAACCCATGACACTGGGGAAATGGTGTCCTTCACTAATTTCCATGAGCGTGGGTTTGGGATCCCGACATCGGATTTCTTTTGGGGATTTCTTCAGGAGCATGGCGTCCAACTATAACATATTCTACCCAATGGTTTGCTATAACTGGTGGTTTTTGTGGTCGTCTATGAGGCCTTCCTTGGGATAGAACCCAACAAGGACCTCTTCTGGAGGCTCTTTGAGGTCAAGAGTCTATGGGTGCATGGCTCTAGTGGTGGAGCGCTTGCCCTCGTGGGTGGGATGAACATCTAGATGCATCTTGGGTTGTCCCACCTCTATCCATGTCTACCGTTGAGGAGTTCGAACTTTGGCTAGCACAATGATTGGTTCTACATCCTTGACGATGCCTCAACCACCTTGCCCCATTTTTTTGTTGCTCCTCTAGTGAGGTCAACTTCCTAGGGTTGGGGGTGCAACAGGAAGCGATTGATAAGGGTGGCAGAGATCCTAGAGGTCCTCAATGGCTGGGTGTCAGCCGACCTGAATGGGGTTGCGGTCCTTCGGACCATGGTCGAGCAGTGAGTTCATCCATTGAAGCAGTGGGCTCACCGAATGTGTGATTATACCGGAGTTGGTGACCCATCCTATGTGGTTGCTGTGGAGCTCGAAGACGATGCAGTCATAAAATGGATGGCTAGGCTGGTTGGCACGGGGATCGTTGTCACGACTGAATGTGCCATCGTGGCGTTCTCCAGAGTTGGATGAGGATGATGCTGATGGAGGCGGGGACTCTAAGGACAATGACGACAAGGACTTGGAGATCCTCAAACATGCCCTTGACGAATCCTAGAGGTCCGACGATGGGGTCAGGTTGGGCAGCGGTGGTCGTGTGGCACATGCCATGGATGAGGACGGATCCACACGGAAGTGTCTAGCTTTGTCACCGTTACAGGAGCTAGTTCTGAAGCGCCCTTGTGCTGCTGGTGACGGTGGTCAAGGGTTTTCATCCTTGGTCCTGACCGGCCCATCCTCGACCAGATCGATGGCGTTCGATTACATGAAGGTCGCGGGCAAGAAGTCTTTTGCAGGCGATGAGCCTTGCTTGAAGCTAGTGGGGGCTGAGGAATCAAGTACTATTGATAGCCGCTGCATGGTGGAGGTCGATGCCATCGTCGCGGCCCGGGTCACCTCATTGGCTTCTAGCCCCACGCCCTGTTGCAATCCTGCTTCCAGGGAGGGGCGTGACGAGACTCATCGTCCACCCTCTGTAAACTATGATGCCCAGGTTGCTTGGTGTCTTCATCTTTAGGGACTCCTGTTGCAGGGAGCCTCTACCTGGGTTTACGATCACGAAGCTAGTGGGCTTCATGAATCTACCCATATGGTTGGGTCTTTCATCGAGCTGCAGCGGGGCTATGGTGATCGTAGCCTAGAGCCTTCCTCTTGTGACTTTGTGTTCGCCAGCCATGGCCGAAGACTACTCCGATGCCAGAGCAGCGGCAGTCATGATTAGGAGGGAGGCCCTAGATGCGGGTGGAGTTGGAGCGACTGTTGCCCCGGAGGGGGGAGCAGACTCGTCGTCCACCATCGACCCTATGCTGAAAGCTCTAGTTTGGTTTTGGATAATTGATAAAACATAGTGTAGTAACCCTTGTGATTAAGTGTTGTGATTGATATAGGGTTGTACACACCAAGTGGTAGAGCTAGATGTTGGTCGTGGAGATGGTGGTGGCCAAACTTGAAGATCAAGTGCTCCAACATGGAAAAGAAGAATGAGAAAAACAAAAACCAAGGTGATTAAGGCAAAGGTATCAAATAGGTTTTTATTTTGGCACTCAACACACCATAGAGGGTGTGAGTGTGTTTAGGATCGATAGCCGTACTATAAAGAGAGGAAATCTTTGGCTAAGCTGTTATCGAGTGCTACTAGGAGACATGATTCTTGGATATGCATTAGGGACCTAGTGTGCTAACTAGTGACCCTTAAAAATGCTTTGAAAAATGCTAACACAGGAGCACACAAGTCCTACACTTTGTGGTTAGCAACTTGGAAGCAAGGGTGAAGTGTTTGATGGAGATAGAAAAAGGAAAGGAGGTGAGGGTGCCTAACCAGGACGGTATGTCTTAGCCACAAACAGAGCATTGTCCGATGTGCAAACCTAGGTCTCGAATGCTCTTTTGATATTAGTGGCACAAGGCTCAATTGAATAAAAGATGTGGCCTATAGAAAATTAGGGCCAGGATGCTCAGGGGCTAAACTCAATGATCGGATCTAACACACACTGCCGTAGATATAAAATCACTTGGCCTAGAGAGGGTGCAACATGGCTTCACGATAGGACTCTAGAGGTGTCGAGGATCGGACATGCATGGGCTATCTAGGTCATTCCCTAGGACACAATTTGATACTTTGGCTCAGCAATCATGCAAAGAATAAATCATGTTATGGGCCTATAGTAAAATTGTGCATGAGGCTAGTAAGGATCCCGAATCATGCGAAGGCTATGCGAAAGCATAACAAATATGCAGTGAGTTCGGTCATGCGTGATAGGATCGCGTCCGATCGATGAAAATCATCTATGCATGCTTTCTGTACTCGATCGGACCCTGAGTGGCGCTAAGTCAGGTCGTTTGGAGCAACGCGTCCGGTCATCACTTAACTACGCGAGTGATCAACTAGTGACCGTTGGAGATGAATGGGTGAGGTTTGAAAGAGGGACGCATGACGTCCATCAGTGGACTGGACACTTGTTAGTAGTCCTTAACTCCTTTTTCCAACCGCCAACACTCACATAAAATGCACTCAAATGAACACCAAACTTAGTGATAGTATTTATATCTAACGAATTCCATGAGTTTGGTGTTTATTCATTTGTAGGAGGGTATTTGTGGAAATACACATAAATGTGCTAAAAATATGCAAGAGAACAAAGCACAAATACCATTCTACACAAGCCCAAAGGAGAGGCCCACAACCAGGCAAAACAGGGCCCAAACGAGAGGAGAACAAGGATAAACCCAAATCAAATTACCTCATCTTCGTAGAGCACCCACATAGACCCACTCAAGAGGTCCAAAGGAGTCGACCCATCAAGATGGGCCAATTTAATCTCACTCGTGGTGTGGCTGTACTAATGGTGCGGCCGCACTGCTACCAGGCCATACATCTACCAAATCGCCCCATTTTTGGCAGGCTACCTCTTACCGCCTTCCCATGGTCGGTTAAGGTGGGGATGGCAGTAACATCAATGCGTAAGATAGTGGTTTGCTCCTTCCATAAGGGAATAGAGAAACTTACAAGGAATCCCCTTCTCTCCACCTATAAAAAGGAAGCCTCTCCCTCCTCATAACATCATAAAACACAAGAGAGATACAATGTGACAAGAAGAGAAGAGCTCCATTCCTATCTTAGCTCTTTAGCTAGTTCTAGTGTAGGGAGCGATTGAGTAAGAGTCGAGAAGTACCGGAATTGTCGGCAACCTCCTCTTGTATACTCAAGGCCCATTGTACACTTAGCAGAAGGAATGTCGGGAATCATTGGCTCCTCTCCACTTGCACCTCTATGAACCGAATACTACTTGGAGTATAAGGTTCATGTTTATATTCGATGGTGAGTTCTACTTTAAGTTAGTCTTGTTCATTATTTACTTGCGGGTTCATCATTCGTCCTTATGACGAATACTCTAGTAAACAACCTTGATAAAGATGGATAACCCTGATCGATGCTAGAGTAGTAGTCGATAGCGTAGACGTGGTGTCTAGGCTAGAGGCTACCTTCATTTGCCTTGTTCCCCATGGTTGAGGGGTAGGCGGCAGGTGGTGGCAGCCCTGTCCATCCCTTGTAATCCCCCACGTTTGGGTTTGGCATAGAGCTATAAGCCAGAGGTACTTGGCAGACCAAGTATAAGCCGGACCCAAAGTAAGTCTATAGTGGCAAAGCTATCTTAACTTAGAATCTCTATCCTTAGAAAACCTCGCTACCCGACCTATGTTTCTTCTTGTTATCATTAGGTGAAGTAGCTTAAGAGACTCTTACACCTCTATTCCTCATGGAAATACGATACCCTGAATACTTCTGGGTGAAATGCTACAACGGTAATTAATGTAACCGGCCCATTGTACATTCTTTGTCTTTCAGAACGTTAAGAAATACCAACAAGCATTTTATATCGATGCTGAGTTATACTTTAAGTTAGTCTTGTTCATTATTTACTGGGTTCATGTTGTTGTAGTATCTCCGAACCTAGTTCACCCGTGTATCCTTGTGTTTAACCTTTCTTTTCAAAAAGAAAAAATTATTCCTTTTCCTTTTTTGTCACCATGAAGCCCTTCAACTCAAAATCTTTCTGTTCCTAAGGATGAGTTCTTAGAGCCACCACCACAATCAGGTTATGTTTACAAAAACTCTTACCATCATCTTCCGGAGTTTGAGCATTCTCAGCTTCCACTAGCATTAGAAGAAAATCATAGGTGTAGCATGGGATGGATTTTCAATCTTAGCACACTCTGGCCCAGACTTGTCTATACTAGACCATGTGTTGTTACAACACTTTTGGTTTGGTCTTAGCAAGGAATCTACCCTATAGCTTGATATCGCTGCCGAAGGATCTTTTAACCGCAAAACCATAATGAAAGGAGAAGTGCTTCTATATCACATCCTAGAGAACCCTCTTTCCATCAAACCCCTCCAAGTAAAGCCCAAATCAAGCCATGAGGAGTCTCTTTGGCCAAGTCTGAACCCATAACTCCCATTCAGAGACCCCGGATTATCATAAAATAATAATAATAAAACACTTTCTTATTAAATAAAAGCAAGAATATGTTATCAAGTTAGTATGCACCTTCGGGTATTCTTGGTTGCTAACCATTTCAGGCTAAAGATCAAGAAGATCAAGGGATATACAATGCTAGAGAACATAGGAGTTGCATCGACCATACACCTTGATAATCGTTGGTGATGGAACAGACTCAAAAGGAGACCTCGACATGGCACACTTGACTTTTACACAAAAGTGCAATTATGGGGGAGAATGGTGAGAGCCTCACTACAAGTTCCATACACACTAAAGGCTATCTTAGTTAAAAGAAAAAAAGATGATGTCAGCTCTGTCTTGCTGAAAAAAGAGAGAAAGCTGAAAAGAAAGAAAAAAATATATGACAAAAAAGAGGAGAAAAAACTGAAATATATATATAAAAGGAAAACAAAAAGAGAGAAGAGGAGAGAGAAGGCATAGGATGGCCAACACCAATGTGCTGCCTGACTCCACCCAGCATTGCTTTCACAAGCAAGAAGGGCTCTCCTCTAAGACTTTGCTACTACCACCAAGGCACATGGTCCATTCACACTAATTGTGTGTGGCCTAGCCTTGATGCTAGCCTGAGTTGGCACCCATACACGGTCATGCAACCGTAGTAGGAACTTTGAAGCTTCATCCACATATGTTGTCGATAAGTATAATCAGGTATGCAAAGGAAATCAAAGGTTCACCAACTCTTTTTACTCATGTTTGTCTCCATATGGATATATCTTGATCATGTAAGTTCATGCTTTCCTTGTTTACGATTTATGCTCTAGTTTGGATGCAATCATACGATACATCCATAGGCCTTTTAAATTAAGCATGGTGGTTAGGTTAAAATGATCTTCTTTAATCAAAGTTTAACATGGTGTTGAATTTTGATTAATGAACTTGAGTTATTATTTTAATAAACAATGAAAGTAATTTTTATTATGGAGATAAATCAAGACTAGATTTACACTGCATCTTTAACTTTGGCTTTGCTTAAGTTATTGAATAAAAAGTTGGGTGAGCACTTTAAAAATGAAAAAAATGGATAAATAGATAGTAAAATAATAATAATAATGAATAAAATTTAGACTTTCCGGTGTTCAGGCCGGTAGAGCCCTTCTTCGTTTCTTTCTTTGTTTTTCTTTATTAAATAAAAATAGGTACAAGAATAAGTGTGGGGGAGATCTCTCAAGCACATCTAACACACATTCGAGATCTCCCACCAACACGTTGCACAACCATCGGACAATCCATCATGCAAGAAGGACAAGACATAAAGTTTTAGAGAGGATTGGCTGAGCCTCGGTTGAGCCAAACCACCTCTGATCCCCTCAACTCCTTCCTCTTCAACGTTGGTTTGTGCAACATTGCCCTCAACTTCCTACAAAACTTTTGAGTTTAAACAAACATAATCTTAATCACTAAAATTAAAATAAACCAACAAATGCCCATATGCAATTTTTACAATCCACATCGTCTAAAATTTTGAAAAGTGACATGTTCATAACATTTTTAAGATAGAAGCTACATAAAGTTTATTCCATATACATACACTTATACTTGTGGGAAAATATTCTAATAGTACAATCATGTTGACTAAGTTATTCTAAGGTGTGATATAGTTCTGACTTAGAAATCCTACCATTTCTATTCAAAGTACTTGGGGAATTTATTTTGATAAAAATGCTATAAAACCATAGTATCACATACTCCTCAATTGGTGAGCAATTCCTACCAAAGCCAAATATGACATCTTGCAAGTTTCAAGACTTCCACATATGCTGCTTGTTATTGTGTTAAGTTTGGTCAAGTCTTGTTGACCCTGGTTGAGAGATTTATCATGCTCCCAAGATCAAGATCACGTACACTCCATACACACATGCTGCTCCTACACCAGGATTACGCAAAAACATGCTTCCATCCATCAAAAACTCTGCTCCTACACTGGGAGTAGACAAAAACTGTTTGTTAGGTAAATACTCCATGTTTTAAAAGATAATGATCTCTCTCTAAATATGTGGTTTAGAAGAAGAGACATGGGCTATGCAAAAAGCTTTAAAAAATAGGGACACATGAAGGTCCAAGTACAAAAAAAATGCTAAGCACATGAAGGCTCATGTATTGAAAAAAGAGAGAAATAGCCATGTTCTCAAAATAAAAAAAACAAAAGAAGAGAGAGATCATTCATGTAAAGGAGTATAATATTAGTTACCATTATCCACACACATGCACATCTTGATCTAAGAGTATGGCACTTCTCTCCTTGGATCCTCAATTTGACTTGACAACATATGCAACACAAGTATGCTATCTTGTTTATCCCTTCCTAAAACTCCACATAAACCTTTTTAAAAGTAGGAGAAAACAAAAGAAGGCAAAACTTTGCTATGCCTTGGTGAGGAGTGATTTGAGAGTGTCTTTTGAGGAGTATAAAGTGAACTATGCTTTTGCTTGAGAAAAACTTTCAAAACTCCAAGTTGCTAAGATGTGAAATTGGGAAGATGACTTTGTTTTGAGAACTATTTAGCTTTTCAACAACCCAAGGAAATATGTTAGCTAACACCATAAATCCGACTTGTGTAAAGAATGTGTTGGAATAACTTTTATGTAAGCCATATATCTTAGGATGTTATGCTCATGATTACTTTTATCTCTAAGCTTTGCTCTAAGACGAGAAAAGGTATAAGTGTGGGGGAGTTTGTTGGTGGTCCTTAACTCCTTTTTCCAACAGCCAACACTCGCATAAAATCCACTCAAATGAACACCAAACTTAGTGATAGGGTTTATATCTAACGAATTCCATGATTTTTGGTGTTTATTCATTTGTAGGAGGGCATTTGTAGAAATACACATAAAAGGGCTAAAAATATACAAGAGAACAAAGCACAAATACCATTATACATAAGCCCAAAGGAGAGAGGCCCACAACCAGGCAAAATAGGGCCCAAACGAAAGGAGAACAAGGATAAACCCAAATCAAATTACCTCATCTTCACAGAGCACCCACATAGACCCACTTAAGAGGTCCAAAGGAGTCAACCCTCCAAAGATGGGCCAATTTGGGCTCACTAGTGTGGCCACACCGCTACCAAGCCCAAATTGCCCCATTTTTGCTAGGCTACCTCTTATCGCCTTTCTATGGTCGGTTCAGACATGGATGGCGGTAACATCAATGCACAAGATGGCGGTTTGCTCCTTCCATAAGGGAATAGGGAAACTTTCAAGGAACCCCCTCCTCTCCACCTATAAAAGGAGGCCTCTACCCTCCTCATAACATCATCAAACACAAGAGAGACACAATGTGACAATAAGAGAAGAGCTCCATTCCTATCTTAGCTCTTTGGCTAGTTCTAGTGTAGGGAGTGAGTAAGAGTGGAGAAGTACTAGAGTTGTCGGCTACCTCCTCTTGTGTACTCGGGGCCCCTTGTACACTTAGCGGAAGGAATATCGGGAATCATCGGCTGCTCTCCACTTGCACCTCTACGAACCGAATACTACTTGGAGTATAGGTTCATATTTATCTTCGGTGGTGAGTTTCTACTTTAAGTTAGTCTTGTTCATTATTTACTTAATGGTTTGTCATTCGTCCTTGTGATGAATACTCTAGTAAAGGGCCCTGATAAAGATGGATAACCCTGATTGATGTTAGAGTAGTAGTCGCCACTTTGACTACCGTAGCGATAGAAGCGACCGTGTGATGCTTCCACCATCGGTTGGAATGATGGCGAGGCCTCTTGGGAATGAAATCGGTAGTTCAAACTTCTTCCATTGATGGGTTAATGCTAGATGTAGCAGTGGTATTAGGGTTGCATTTGCTCCGTCGCATGAAAAACTAGGCCGACTAGGATACGCATTTTGTTTGCTGGCTCTAAACTAGCGTTTGGTCAAGCGGCAATAAATTTAGCGTGAGTGTTAAATTGCCTCAACTTCCAAGGCCGTCAAATCACCTTTACTTCCACCGCCTAAAGCCTAAGAGCCGTATCCACTATGCTACATATACTTCAAGCCCGGTGCCCTCTAAAACCACCCCTCTTCTTCATCCATCATCCCCTTCTCTTCCAATCTACAAAGAAAATGCTAGACGGCCCCATCAAGTTTCCAAGCAGCCTGTCGTCCAGCAAGGATGACTTGCAAGCCCTCCAGTCCTCCATGGAGGATGTCTCCTCTGATGACTAGAGGCCTTCTAACTATAGTCCTCTATGGAGCTCCGAGAAGGAGGACCTAGAGGAGTAGGACAAGGAAGACAAGGATGAGGCTGAGGCCAACGATGATGCCAAAGACGACGATGATTCTGACAACTCTAACTCCGACGACTCCAACTCTGACTCCAACTTTGCCTCACCTCTTGCCAAGCAAGTGAGGCGAGCATCATATGTTTAGATTAAGTAGTTTATAGTTAGTATAAGTAGTTTTAATAGTTTAGGTTAGTTATTATGCTTCCAGACGAGTACAATCATGTACTCGTCTAAATTGTATCTATATGTTCCATATACATAATGAATCAATGAAAAAAATTCTATTCGCACAGATTTGATCTCTTCAATGCCACCTTTTTATATGAAATGCAAAGCAAGTTCTTTCCAAAATGGCAATGCATGGATTTGATCTCTTGACAAATGTTTTTTTTTTTTTTGTATATTTTTTTGTGAACAAAAAGGGAAAAACTATCATGTACGGTTGCTTTTGTTTCTAGGAGAATCTAAAAGTAGTTTAACCGCTGACAATCACCGTATTATAGCGTTGGATTAGCGAGGCAATGGTCGGCTTAATACGGACACTGTTTAACTTATCCTGTGCCGTTCGTTCTCGATGTCGATCAATCTGGACCGTCTGTTTTGCAAGAAACCTAGAAGCGCCAGGCCCGTTCCCAACTTCCCTCGGGTCATATCGGCGCCTTGGTGGCAGTTTGACCAACTAAAAAACCCTAATACAAAACCATTAGTTCTCCCCACCTAGTTGTCGCTTCATCTTCATTCTCCCCACCCGTTGCTTCATCTTTATTCTCCCTACCCATTGCTTCATCCTCATTTTGACCCATCGCATATACTTGCCCTGCCTTTAGCACCTTGCATTGTCGTCATGGATAATGCCCCATGAAGGTTAGATGGATTCGATCAGCCCCCCTGTTTGCATTTGGTTCCAATTGGTTTTGGGTTCGGTATCAGTTTTGTTCATATTAGGAATTTGTTCATTGCAACAGATGTCTTACTTCGAAAGAAGCCATTTCAATGTGAGCGACCTTGCGTTTTGGTGGCTAGGGGTGGCACTAGGACCCTAGATGATGTTGTTTGCTACTTGGGGATGGAGCATTCACCCGGACCGTTTGTTGATTGTTGAAGCCGCTGTTCGTCACCTTCTCGGACCACAAAATTTGACAAGAATCGTTCAAGACCCTGTTTGTGGAGAGATTTTTGTGCTTTGCAGGACTGGACAGGAAGTAGACATACTTTATAGATACAATGTGTCCATGGATGGAGATGCTGTCATATTCACTATGGTTCACTACCTCTGGCATTCGGGACCTCATCAACCAATTGAGTACCTTAGCAACTGCCTACCCATCTGACATTAAGTCTTAGAATTTGTGAAACATTTATGTTAATGAAGTTTATATGTACTGATGAAACCTCTAGATTAGTATGTATGAGTACTGCATAATCGTTGAACTATTACTTCGGTTGAACTGTTAATTGAATCAGTTGGTCTTGATTGTGGTCCACGTGTACACCTCTATGTAAGCACAGAGGATCCAAAATAGGCCTTCTTCTATAGGCGGATAGTACCCTGAACCTGCAGTGACATAGCATTTCATCTTGGCGGGAGTGCGAGCGTTTTGAAGGACGTTTTGGTTCCATGGCTGGAGGCAAAAGCATAGACAAAAGACCTAGGCCTACCTCTTCACTCAGAGTGTGCTACACTTTGAACCCTGACTGCTCCATGGCTGCATCTAGCTCCAACTCCTCCCACTGGTTGGCACCATCCTAGGGCATCATCGCGAGAAGAACAACGGCTTCCAACAGAGGAGGCTACAATGGAAGGGGGCTGCCCATCCCATGTCATGTCAAGAACCACCCCTACGCATACTAGCCACCACTTTTGTGTCGCTGCGGCTTGAAGACGCCTCGGTGGATTTCTTGGAGTGATGAAAACTCAGGACGTCGGTACCACAGATACTGCAGGGCAAATAGTGTAACTTGATTTCTTTCTTGTTCATTCTATTTTCGCAATGCAAATGCTGAAATCTCGTTATATTTATGGTAATTTAGTTTTTTCGTAGCCTGACTTAGATTGTGGGTTCTTTAAGTGGCACGATCCCCAATATGGAAAATTCCTGAGGACTTTGATTTTGGATTTATGTAACAAGATTTGGGAGCTGAAGGCGAAGGCCAATGTTACAACAAATGAAGAACATCTACAGGAGGAGGAAGAGATTATGCCACAGATTGAAGAAATGGCCAGGGTTTCAATGAAGATGATGGAAGATTTTGTTCCTTTGAGAAAGAAATGTGGTTCCTGTTCTTCTTTCACCTATTTTGTACTTACCTTAGTTCTTGGCATGTTCATTGGCAAGTTGCTTAGTTCACTACAGTAGATTCAAGTATCAATTTGTGATGTATCAGACTGAAATCTGTCACTTTTGTACAACTATTGTTAAACTAAATGCAAGGTGATTATCCAAGTGTTCAATTTATTGAAATGCAAATGCTAGTACATCCAAGTATCAATTAATGTGTCGGACTAAAATCTATAACTATTGTACAACTATTGTTGAACTAAATGCAAGGTGATTAACTAGGTGTTCAATTTATTGAACTGTAAATGATAGTAGATCCAAGTATCAATTGATATGTTGGAGGCATCCTACTTCCCTAGACACTGGGCCCTGGTACAGGGGCAACCAATTTATTGAACTGTGTATATACACTCCTACGGCCCTACCACCCTTCCATCCATTCCCCACTCTGCTCCCTTACTCTGCTTCACCCTGCTAGCATCGAACGAAAGGTAGCCTCTCGTGTGCTCAATGCTCCTTCACCTCCAACCTCGCCAGTGCACAAATCTTCAGCGCGTCGTCCCTGCTTCTCTGCTCCATCCAGATCTAAGGTAACTACACTGGATCTGCTCCTTCACCGGATTCTATATTCCTTTGTATTGCTCTCTTGTGCTCTCTGTTCCTTCACCTCCAACCTAGCTACAATAATTTTGTTAGATCTGTAGATGGAAATGCATCTTCTCGTTCTAGAGTTTTTGGCCTTGTATATCCGTGGAGTGCAGCTTGTGAGCCTTATTATCCTCAGTATTGATTCACTGAATCAGTGCTTTGTGAACAACGTCGATGAGCTAAATGAAAGTGTACCAATGGATGTGGACAATGTTGTAGCGGTCAAGGCTCGAGATGACATAGAGATTGACAATGATCCCATGGAGGTCGACAATGATCTATAGGATATTATGGAGATTCACAATGATCCCATGGAGGTCGACTAGGATCTGCATGGAGAATGATTAATTATGCAACCATGATGTACATATGAAGGCCTTTTAACTTTTGCATAGTGTTAGCCTAATTAGTATCTGCATTTTACCTTTTGGCATGCTTGTTAGCTTGGTAGTGTCCACCTACTTATTTGGTATGAATGTATGGAACTCAAGTTGGATTCCTTTCAATCTGAGAGTACTGGCATTGTGCTTTTGTTATGTTTTCTAAGTGCGCAGTTTGGCTTTCTTTCAATATAAATATGTGTGCCTTATTATTCACCATCTAACTCAAGTTGGCTTCCTTTCAATTTGAGTACTAAAATTGTGTTTTTCTTAGTTTTTTAAGTGCATAGTTTCGCTTTGTTTCAATGCCAAACATTAAGATTGTGTGCCTTAGTGTTCATCACCGTATCATACGGTGGTCTTCGGGTGGTAATAGGACCCAGCCGCCGGTGATGGTACTATGCATTCACCGCCACTTAGTTGAAAAATTTCCAATCCCATGTTTGAACCCTCCCGTGCGGAATTGATGAAAGTTCGATTCCCGCATGGCGTAAAAGTTACGCAGAGAGCAAGCAACCCTTGCCCCCAACATCCCCCCTAACCCCTCCCCTCCCCTACTGCCGCCCCTCCTCCCCCCCACACACATAGCTTTTCTTGTCCTCATTGCTGATGTTCGTTATCACCGCTCCTACTCATCACCACTGCTTAGCTCTTGCTCCGCACCGATGCACATCGCCGGCTTGCCCGCACAGATCCACCGGCACATGAACTGCTGCTATCACCGGTGTTGCCACTCATGCTCACCACCACCAGATCCAAAGGTAAGTGTAATAAGGCCTTACTTGCATCGCAGTCCCTTCTCCTCGAAACTCATCTCCTTACTAATGTTTTTGATGCAATTCCACGGCAGGGTGACCTCGTCTCTTTGGTTGGTGGTGTCCTTCCAGATGAAGGAGGCCCGCAACATGAGGAACACAGTGGATAGCCTCTCATGCGATGTGCTTGCCAACATCTTCAACTACCTCCCCGCCTGGTCCTTGTACTGCTGCAAGTGTGTCTATCACTCCTAGAGGTGCATCATCTCTGACTCCTATCAACGTAAGAAGCTTTCACATACTGTCATCGGCTTCTTCTATGGCAGCTGGTGGAAGGGCAATCACCACTTCACCAGCATCACCGGTGAATGGCCCTCCTTGTCCTTCTTGCCCTTCCCCCTTAAAAAGGTCCTAGTCTTAGATTGTTACAGTGGCCTCGTCCTTTGCTGGTGTGCTAGGGCCTGATGGATTACGTCGCTATGTTGTCTGCAATCTGGTGACTAACAAATGGCATGTACTGCCACGTAGCATCCGTTCTGTTGGTCAGGCTCGCTTAGGGTTTGAACCAATGTCCTTGCACTTCCATGTGATTGAATTTGTTGAGGTGGAGGGTGCGTGCCTAGATGTGGAGATCTACTCATCTAAAACTGCAGCATGGATCTTTATGGAATCTGAATGAGGCGAGGGTAGTATTGTTCTACGTTCAAAATTGAGAAGTGTTTTTCTTAATGGTTTTATGCACATGGTTGAGTACTCTACGATAGTTGCTGTGGATATGGAGGGAAAGACATGGAGGACAATTCATAAACCTGGTGCTGTTGAAATGTCCATCCATCAAGCTCAGGGTCACCTGTGTGTGTGCTATGTTCATTTTCGCAATAGGTCTTGGCTTTTAGTGTGGATACTTGAAGACTATGGTACTGATAACTAAAATTTGAAGCATGTTGTGGATACGGAGGAACTGTTTTGATGCATGAATATTAAAGTTGGCTCTGAGCTTTGTGATGAGGAGTACAGAGTGATTACAGTTCACCTAGAATGAAATTTCATTTTCCTTGTTGGAAAGGATAGAACATTGATTGCATATGACATGGACCGTATAATGGTTCATGTCATCCATGCCCATGTCATCCGCCTTTGTAGATCGAGAGGGTGTTTTCATATGAACATGCCTTACTATCTTTCTTATGTTTCCTTGTTCATGGAGTCATTACCTGAGCGGTAAAGGTGCATTTCCTGTGTTTCATCGTCACAACAGTCTTTGTTCAGTTAGGCAGTTGTTTTCATTCTATGTATGTATAGGCCAATTTTGGCTTGTTAACTAAAGGAATGGTATGTTCAATATTATTAATTCTGCTGCTTTGTTCAGGTTGTGGATCAGAGATGAATAATTGGGGTTCCATGGTGCATTGGCTACCAATCCAAAGCATCCACTAATTATATTCATTTTGCCTTGCAAGCAAGAGTGCCACATATAAGGAGCACAATGATGTCGTTTCGTTATGTAAGTCTGTGTAGATCAGTACCTTTAGTATGCTTTTGTACTGCTTGTGTTCGGACATCAGTTGAGAAAGATGTTATGGTAGGGTCCATTGTTATTGTAAAAAGTACTCTTGTTTGTGAACATGATTTATGGATGTAATAATTATATATCTGTATGCTTTGTGTTCATCAAGCTATTAAGGGCCCAGCTGAATTAGTAACTATTGTGAAACGGGATGAAATTCTATCACCGTCGCTATAGGTATGATGCGGCAGGGATCAAAAGTATATCACCGCTGAATCCTCTAGTAACCTGACACTGACTAAATGATCATCAAAGGTGGATCATGGTGTAAGGCGATGGTGACCATGACCTTTGTACTGACGGATCATACGCTGAAGCGATGGTGGTGTTAACCTCTACACAGGCATCTCGGCCGTCGAACCGACAGTGAACCTGCACCACTGACAGTCGGGTAGGCAAACAAGGTGATAGTGCTAGTGACCACTACATAGGCGGTTGATGTGCCCACATGATGGTTTTGATAGCCTCGACACAGTCGAATCATTTGTCAACGTGGCGGTGTTAGTGTACATCCACAGCCGGGTCGTGCTCTAATGCGACTAAAGTAAGGACCTAATCATGGATGAATCATAAGCCAATCAGTGGTGTTAGTGTACACCGCAGTCCATCCCAGATGGCGATGGTGAAGGCTATGATCATCACTGTTGACAGCTCACTACTGAGGCCAAAATTGGACTACGATGTGGGTTACAATGCTGCTGCAAAATGTGCGAGTGTAGTAGTGCCTGAATACTTTCGGGTGAAATGCTATAATGGTAATTCCATATGCTTGTGAATTCTTTCTATAAATGTTAAGAAATACCAACAACGCTGATGACCAGACACTAGGGTGCGTCCGGTCAAGCGAGTCCGGTCAGCCTGCGCAGAGCAACGATCTATTTGTTTGAGGGGTCTATAAATAGACCTTGGCCGACTTGGGGCTCACTCTCTTGGCACTTTGACATTCTTGACATCCTTATGAGCCTAAGCAAATAGCTCCCACTCATATCCATCATTGATTCATCATCGTAGTGAGATTGGGAGTGATTTCTAGTGCATTTGCTTGAGTGATTGCATCTAGTGGCACTTGGGGATTGTTGTGGCTATGAATTTCTTGTTACTCTTGGTGGTTGCCACCACCTAGATGGCTTGGAGCAGCAGAGGAGCATTGGCATAAGTTGGTGATTGTTCATAGCCATCTCCTGGTGATTGTGAGGGGTCTTGTACCTTCCCCGACGGTGGAGAGCCAAAAGGTAACTCTAGTGGATTGCACGTGTCATTGAGTTACCTCAGTTGTGGGTAGGTTCTTACAGTGCCAAGTATTGGCTAGTTGGGTCATACCTATTAGCTGCCAAAACATCAAGTGTTGGTCGACACAATGGGAACTAGTGTGCATGCCGGCAAGCATGTGAACCTCGGGAGAAAAATTGTGTCACTTGTCTCTTGGATTTCTCCTAGTGATTGATTGGGCATTGATTGATTGGTTCATCTCTTGCCACGATGATATAATCTTCCAACACACTCTCTAGTCAAGCTCTTTAGTGTAGTTAGTCTTTGAGAGCCTGTTATTTTGGTTAGTGAGGCTCTTTAGTTAGTCTTCGAGAGCTCACTAGCTTAAAGAGTAGTGACTTAGCCCTTGTGTGAACCTAGTGATCGTAGCAACTAGAATTGTTGGTATAGGTGGCTTGCAACCCTTGTAGAGCTAGAGCAAAATTGCATTTCATCATTTAGGTTACTAAGCACTTGCTCTAGTGAATTTATAGAAAATTTTTATTGTCTATTCACCCCTCTAGCCATTTAGGACCTTTCACCCCCTCACAGGGGCAACAACCGGTGGTGTTGATGGGACAACCTTGGTTCTTCATTGGGAAGAGGTCTGGCCTAGTGAAGGCACTTTTGCCTGGCTACATCCCACGGATCCCCGTAAGGCTCTGTTCATGGTGGATGACATGGCCGAGCAGGCCACGTGGGCTAGCACCTCCTAGAGCCATGAGGGGGTCCGTGCAGCCTTATCGAAGCTAGTCGATGTGACCGCCTCGGTCATTAGACTAAGCGTGGAGGCCTAGCTACTGATGTCTGATGAGGTCATGGCCCGCAAATAGGTGAACCTTCTTTGACCTACCTTTGTCTTTGAGCTCATCTTGCGAGTCATATTTTTAGTCGGATGATGTGGTCATCTTTTTCTTTCTTCGCAGGAGTCGATGAGGACTTAGATGGAGAAATCTCGATTCCTACACTTGGCCTACTAGATGCAGTCGGATGGTGCCGTGAACCGCAATCGCCTAGCCAAGGTGGAGGTAGAGGTGCGGTGCTTGCGGGAGGAGCTAGAGGCCTCCTAGAAAGTGCAAGCAGAGCTTCATGAGGGTCTGATTAACGCCATTGGTGGGGTTGACATGGCTCAAGGGTGGCTCATGGAACAGGAGGCATAGGCTTGATCTCAAATCGGTTTGCTGATGTCCTAGGTGGTCGATCTCTAAGCAGTAATAGCCACTTGAGAAGCGGAGAGCACCGCGGCAGATGTAGGATCATCGATGTCTCAAAGCTTAGTACCAGAGTGTTCATTCCACATGCACTTGCTGGTGAGTCCTCTTTATCCGTGTCGTGCTTTCGCTTGGTTATTGTGCCTAGTTATGGATCAATTGCATGCTTAGGGCTACATGTGAGGGCGCTTTTGGATATGGAGGCAAGGACAACTATGGAGCAAAGAGCGCAAGAGGCGGCCATCGAGCTGGTGGCATTGACCATCTTTGGACAGGCCATGTGCAACGTCATGCTCGGCGCTGGCTAGGTAGATGCGCAGCTGATGCTTCGCCTCGATGAGGATCACCATCGGTGGACCTCCTCATCTCTAAGGGGATCCATAGTGGCGTGCTCGCTGCCTTGACGTCAGTTGGCTCCCACTATGATGGCATCGATTTTGATGCTGTGGGACAAGGATACTCATCGTGGAAGGCCGATGCCGAGATCCTTGCCATCGGCAATTCTACCGCTCGTGGTGCAAAAGTCCTTGCGTGCAAGGTGCTAGCAGGCACTGTCCTCCTCTAGTACCAAGCCTTCTAAGAATGAAGGTTGCTCTTATGAGTGTGCCACGGTACATAGGTGATCCTATTGTATTGATCATGCTACATTTGGTGTGAATAAGTTGGTGCATTCGTTTGTCATTTTGCTGTCTTTTCACTTTCTTCACGTTCAAATTGGAATGTGCTCTGTTTCCCCTAGTCTTGAACATGTAGGTGCACATTTTAGCCCATGGGGCTTAAACTAATGCGTGGCCCGACAGTGCTGTGGGACGTCGAGGGCAAGTCGCAGATCCGGTATGATGCTAGAAGAAAATAAGCGGGCGGTGAGAGTTTAGTTTCCTTTCGTTCCTTTTGCCTTGAGTGAACTAGCACCATGTTCTCCTCAGACTCATGCATGGGTGCTTGGTCTCGCCTAGTAGCTGGTCCATGTGGCTTAGCTAGGGCAACCTCTTTAGTACGAATGAGAAATCGGGGAGTGGGTCGCCGGTTCGTCAAGGCGCGATGCATGATTAGAAATGACTCAAGACCAGTCACTAGGATGGTCACAAATAGTGTTGTGTGTTTGGAACTTATAGATGCATGCTCATGAGTGTAGCCTCCACTCATGAGTCATGTCCAACCACTGGCGTGAGTCGGATTGGGTCACTCGAGAGGTAAACGGTGCTAGGATTGGATGTATCGGTATCACTTTCTCTGGTCTACTTTAAAGCTTGGCTCTATGTTTTGGGATCTATCAACGAGCCACACATGTATGTGAATGTGCTTAGGTAGAGAAGCTAGGGATAGAGTTGATGTAACTGAACGATGCACTAGAGGCTATCGTGGATCTGGCCATCGTTGCTCGAGGTGCGTCGAGCCCCCGAGCACATGCTCGTGGCGGACTCGTTGTGGTTTCTAGAGTGAGGCTGGTGACGATGCTTCTCTATCACTTGGGCGGTCGTAGCTGGTGTGGGTCGACCTCTCGGGTGGCCTTGGGTCGATCCTTGCTAGCTTGGTGTCCTAGCAGGTTCATGAGCCCCTAGGGATGTCTTCTTCGTGTCTGGCTCATCGAAGTCCATGGCCAGGAGGGTTTGTGCATTCTAATGCATGAGATATCGTTGCATGACTACATCATAGTCATTGTGTCTCCGCTTCTAGGTGTCGTTGCTGCTCTCTTGATGAAGAGCTGGCATGAGCTATTGCTGTGGAAGTGGGCTCTGAGGGCGACGTGGTTCAGTCCGCTCGGCGCGGCGTGCTGTGCGTTTAGAGGACCTGCTTACTTAGATGCATGCGCCTCTGTGTGAAAGCTAATAGTTCATAATAACATGATGGATGGCTAGTCTATCATGGGGGGTTTTTCCCTAGTTCTGGGCTTGACCTTGTGAGGCATGGCGCTGGGTAGCCACCCGATCACTAACGACGTTGTCGCATAGCGGCGGGTGGTTTTGTTGCTCGTGTGCGTCCTAACTCACCGTGATTCCCTGGTGGTGGAGATGTTGCTCATGGCGTGGCTCTACTTCCAGACCCAAGCCTCCCAAGTGGTGGTCCTAGATGGGGTGGAGGCCGGTAATGGGTGTTAACCCACCGGGTGCCATTCCATGGGTGAGCTCGCCAAGAGCCATTGGCTTCTGGTTTCTTAGGCGGAAGACCTGGCCATGGCCAGTGATGAGAGAGGGTACTGGCCCCCCTATGTGGGTGAACTCTAGGATGTAGCCCCTGAGGGTAGTTCCAAGAGTGTGTCTGCCATGGGCCATGGGGTCTAGGTGTCTAGGGTGGAGGACCTAGCTATGGCTGAAGACGGACATGGGCACTGGCCCATCGACACCAATGAACTCGGGGTTCCCATGGTAGATGTGGCCATCGTTGGCTATTCCATAGGTGAATCCACTAATGGTGTGAGGAGCCATTGCTTCATTCTCAATAATCGAGAGTGCGCGACTATCCCCTACCTAGCGCGCCAACTGTTAGTGTTTTGTAGACCGACTAGTAAATTTATACGAATGCTGCGCTACTCTAGGAAGATGATACTAGCATCCAAAAGAAACAAGGAGTTATATGGTTTAGACCGGAGCCCTATGACCAGTCTTAGATATGATCGAGTGTGTGCTCCTCGCTTGAATGCTCTGATGTTCTTACAATGTGGGGTGCAAGAATGGTGGAAGAGGTAGGAGGGCTAGAGCTAGAGGACGGACTACCCAAATGAAAGCTTTGAGAGTCCAAAGAGTGTGAATATGTTCTAGGAAGGGTGCCCTAGCTGCCCTTATATATAGTCCGGGGCCAAGTCACGTACAAAGAAGAAGGCTCTCCTGATTGAGGGGTCATGAGCCTGAGGGAGGGGGCCGAGCTAATTTGGCTTGCAAGTAATGCCGTCTTAGGGTGGACGTCCGGGCATAGCTGTTATCATGGTCTTGTGCCCACATCGCGGCATGGTGTGGCATGGTGCTACAGTTCTAGTTGAGGCAGCACTATAGGCACGCTGGTGTTTCACCAGCCTTCCTACGTGACATGGTCTCGCCGTGGCCTTCATCATCGCCTCTAGATCTTCTGAGGGCATCATACAAGAGTTGGTAGCCACCCGTGGGCTGTTGGTCATTTTGTTGCTCGCTATGCTGGTGGCCACGATCCCACCCTCCGGGGTTTTGGCCTTCGCTATCTTAGTTGGCCTCAAACATCAAGGCCACCATCATGGCTCCCCATCCCATAGTGGGTGGGGTCATACGTCTGTCTTGTCGAGCCATATTTGGATGGTGGGCCACCGTACCGACCATCATAGCCTGGCGGTGTTGTCTTGTCTTTGCTGCGTGGCGCAGGGATTGCATCTGACTAGACCGAGATGACTATTGTCCCCTCAGTCCTTGTGGGGTCAATGCGGCGTGCCTGCTCTTGTTAGAGCAAGCGCGCTTGGTGGGACTTCGATCTCTCTTTGTTCCTCCTAGGGGTCGGGACGATGAGAGGTCGTGAGTTGTTGCGTAGTGTGGCCAAGGTAGAGGGAAGGAGTCATGGCAGAAGGATATTCACTCGGAATAAATTTGTGCACACCACTAAATTCACCTCTGATGTTCAAAAGCTTCTTTCAATGCAATAGATATACTGTATTTTTTCCGCATGATGAAATCCAAGCAGCATTTCCATAAGCTTTCCTTGATCATTCACAATCAAGTACTTGATAATTTGTCCAATGTCAATACTTGGTACTACAAAATATAAAAAATGTACTAGCATAAATAAAATGCAATTATGCAAAGCAATCTTACTAACCTTTGATCTTAAAATCACTACCATCTGCTCCTTTATGGAGATATCTCTAGACTCATCAATAAACACAGAGAAGTTCCTATCTCCAATCTAATCCAAAATCAAGGTTGTGACTCAATGTGAGGTCCTTTTGGATATTATGAGATACTATTAACACCATGGAAAACCTTTGAGATACTATTTTTGTAAGTGCAATCAAGCCCTAATTGTGGGTTTTGGTGATAATGACCACGCAATCAGAGGACTAATGAGATTTATCAAGATGACAAATAGGAGATTCATAAAAGAGGATGTTATACGTAATGGAGGAGCCCCCAATTACAAAAGATGGCAGCTTTGAGTTCGAAGGAGGTTAATTTCATATTATATTTTGAATTTAAGTATAGGAAAAGCCATACTATGAAGGGCAACACAATGCCTATGCTAACATATGAAACCAAGTGCTCAATCTTACACTAAAGCATCCTCATAGTTTAGCCAAGATAGCCAGCTCAACACTCCTTCACCCTTTGGTATATGGCTTGGTGCGGCAATGCCACACCTAAAGCGTGGCTATGCCGCAGAGCGACACTACCGTAGATAGGCTGCGACACTACCATGACTTATCGGACCGTTGGGAACTGAGGAGGTATTTATACCTCTTCCTCTCCCTCACAATGGTCTTCTTCTCACCTAGTCTTTCAGACTAAGAAAAAGCTGCTCAGTGCTCACTCTCTCTCTCTCCATTGGTGCATTCAAGCTCTCAAGCTTTCCTCTTGATTTCCACATCATTCCTTGAGAGAAAAAGGCTCCAAACTTGATTAGAGAGCAGATCCACTGATTCTCCAACTCTAAAGAGCACTTGGTTCATGTTTTGGCCAGTGGTTGTGTTTGTTACTCATGGAGCTTGGCTCCTAGCCAGCTAGAGCATCACCCATGGAGCTTGCCAACTTGTGTGGCAGCCGCAGGAGGTTTGTAACCATCTCTTGAAGCTAGTAAACTCATCCCTCATCTCAAGAGTTGAGTCTCTTAACTTGAGAACGAGGAAGGGTTGGAAAGCCCTAAGCCTTAGTGGCTAACCTCAACAATGTGGACTTAGGCAAGCCTTAGTGGTGAGCTGAACCATGGGATAAATTATTGTGTCACCTTGTGCTTGATTTATTTCACTTACATTTCATATTGTTGTTGAGGTGATTTCTATGGTTTGTGGCTGATCCACTTGTATGTGCTTCTCCTACAATCTTTAGCTATCGATCTGTGGTCTATACACCTGCAGAAAGCTCAGTAATTTCTCCTGTCTAGCTTTCGATTCATAGATTTTGAATTGCGATTCAAAGTTGTCCACATGTGCGGTAGTGCAGCTGTTCTGGCCTGGTAGTGGCGTAGTGCGATAGTGCCGCGAATTTAGAGCGACAGTGCCACAGGTCGAAAGTGACATTTGTTCAAGTTTTGTTTCAATAGGCCTATTCACCCCCCTCTAGGCTAACCAGAGATGCTACAAGTGGTATCAAAGTAGGTTACCTCATATACACTTCACCACGTGAGGTATGGAGCCGGGAGGAGGATATGATGTTGTGAAGCCCATGCATGCCAATCCGGAAGATGTAGGCCTGCATGACACCGACAATAGCCAGCTCAGTGCCTCTATAGCAAGCAATTCCACTGTCCCACTGCTCGAGATGACCGATGCTGAAAAGGCACAAAATGAAGAAGACAGGAAGAAAAGAAAGGCTGAAAGAAAAGCAAAAAGAGAAGCAAGAGAAAAGAAGAAGAATGATCAGCAAAAGCTAGAAGACAAGAAGCAAATAAAAGAAGAGCGAAGGCTCAAGAGAGAAGCAAGAAAGAAAAGAAGAGAAGCTAGGAAGAAGAAGGAAGAGGAAGCAAAGGCAAACAATACATCATCTAGTGAGATATCAAGTAACACCAAAGATGGAGATGATGATGAATCCTACCAAGTGACCAAGGGAGGCAAGAAGGAGAAGAAAGGAAAGGGCAAAGTCAACTCCAACAACAAATATGTTGTTGTATCCTTTAACTATTCTTCTATGTCTATGCCTAACCATGATCAAAGGTCTTTCATCAATATGCCCATGGGCAAGTTGCCTCATTTCAATGGGACCAACTTTGCCAAGTGGAAGCACATGATGAGAGCCTATCTTATCGGTCTTCACCCTAGCATTTGGGAGGTTGTTTGCAATGGATTTGAGCCACCGGTTGATCCCAAGAATTCAACACTATCCGAATTGGGCTTTATTCATCTCAATAGTCAAGCCACAAGTGTGTTACTTAGTTCTTTAGATGGTGATGAGTACAATAGAGTGATGGGTGTTGATGTTGCTAAGAAAATATGGGACACTTTGCACCTTGCATATGGAGGGGTTGACAAAGTGAGGAAAGCAAAAATTGAGTTGTTGATGGCCAAGTTCAACCGGTTTGTGATATTGGATGGAGAAGGGCCACAAGAGATGTTTGATAGGTTGATGGTGATTGTCGGCAAGATTAGAGGCTATGGTGGTGATGAGCTAGATGATCACAAGGTAGTCAAAATCATGTTTGAAGCTTATTCACCAAGAAATAAGACCGTGGTGACTCTAATTAGAGACAAGAAGAAGTTTGAGTACTTCAGACCAAATGATGTACTTGGAAGGATCTTGACCTTTGACATGCAAAGAGAAGAAGCAAATGAAAGAAAGAAGCATGGTGAGTTGCAAGCAAAGTTAGATGGCAAGAAGATCAAGGATGTAGCTCTCAAGGCCAACAAATCAAGCAAGCAAGGTTCTACTAGCAAGTCCAAGATCAACAAGCAAGCCTCAACAAGCAAACCAAAAGCAATCAAGCAAATCCAAGAGCAAGTAGAGACAACATCATCATCAAGTGAAGATGAAAATGATGATGGACAATAAGAGAAGGTTGATGATGTTGCTCTCTTTATGAAGAAATATCAAAAGGGACTAAAGAGGCAAGGTTACAAGTTGGTGTAGAGGAAGTTTTCAAACAAGAAGAATAGGGCATGCTACAATTGTGGTAGCACCTAACACTTTATTGCCAAATGTCCATATGAGATCAAAGACAACAAATATAAGAGGGAGAAGAAATAGGACAAGACTAACCATAGAAAGAGAAAGAAGAACATGGGAGATGCTCACATTGGGCATGAGTGGAACTCAACTAGAGAAAGCACAAGTAAAGAGGATGAGAAGATTGCAACTATGGATATCCATAAGACATCCTCTACACCAAGGCTCTTCAATAACATGTCCGATGATGACTACAACTCCCCTCACATTTGTCTCATGGAAAAGGGTGAGAAGGTAAAATAAAAAACCAAACCTCCTCCACCTCCTAGTGATATCTCTAGTAATAATATTAGTGATAGCTCTAGTGATAATGGATCTAGTGATGAATAAATTAACTACATAACTAAAAATTTGGATGAAAAGATCAAATTATTCATCACTAAATTAATGGAGGATTTAGAGAGTGTTCAAGCCGAGCTAGAATTTAGAGAAGATACTCTTATCAAATAAGAGGATCTCTACAATGCTAACAAGGAAGCTCTTGCATTAGAGAGAAGTGAGGTGGAATCCTTGCACAAGGCCTTGACCAAAGAGCAAGAGGACCTTGCTATCACAAAGAAAACACATATTGCTCTCAAGAAAAAGTATTGTGACTTAGATAAAAAGCACAAAGAACTTGAGTTGCAATATAGCATTTTTTGGGATAGCAACTCACATCCCTCTAAGGCAAAGGAAATCTCTACTCCCTCCACTAGCCAAGGTTGTGGGAAATGCAATAATCTTGATTTGAATGTTTATTCTCATAACCTTGCAAATATGGAGGCTATGAGAAAAGAGATTGCAAGGCAAAATGAGATTATAGGCAAAGGCTGCATGGATGGCAAGGCCCAAGCTAGTGGTAAGTAGGTGGATGAACCAAAAAGGCCACAATACAAGAATGGGAGGCATCCCTCAATCAAGCATGGGCTCGAGCACACAAAAGGAGCCAAGACAAATGGAAGAAGGATAGTGAATGGCTATGAGTGTCTACAGTTTGAGAGGAAGGGTAGAATTGGTGCAGAACAGCCTGCACAGTCCATGTCATTACAGCACTCCAGAGCGGCAGTGCCGCGCCCCGTAAAAATGGGAAGGCTACCAATTCTGTTCTTGATTAGACTAAACCCATGAAGAAGGTGTTCCAGCAAAAGCAGATTTTCAAAAGCCAAAGGAATCAATATGGGGCACAATGAACAAGTATGCTTATCAACCAAAGATCCATGCACCTCGACAAAGTTTGACATCGTGCTTTGTATTGAAGAATAATAGCAGTGGAGAAGTGATTGCCAAATATGTTGGCAAGGAAACTAATGTTTATCTAAACACTTCTATTTGGGTTCCTAAGATACTTGTGACTAACATGTGAGGCCCCAAGTCTAGTTGGTGACCTAAATCAAGGAACTAAACTTGTTTTTATAGGCATACTCCTCCGGTGAATCAAGTTGGGTGCTTAATAGTGGATGTACAAATCATATGACTAGAGAAAGGAGTATGTTTTCATCATATTCCCCTATGACACACTCAAATGAAAATGTTGTCTTTGGAGACAATTCAAAGGGGATGTGATTGGTCTCGGTAAAGTTTCTATAACCCTTGAGCATTCAATTACCAATGTATTACATGTTGATTCGTTGAGTTACAATTTATTGTCCGTTTCTCAATTGTGTGAGATGGGCTACAATTGTCACTTTATGGATAAGGGTATGGAAGTCTTTAGAAGGGAGGATTCCACTATTGTCTTTATGGGTCAATTAAAGAATAAGCTCTACTTAGTTGATTTTAACAAAAGTAAAGCTAAGCTTGAGACTTGTTTAGTGGAAAAATCTAGCATGAATTAGCTTTGGCATCACTGACTAGCCCATGTTGGGATGGGAAACTTGGCCAAACTTCTAAAAGACAAACACATCCTAAGACTAACAAATGTTCATTTTGAGAAAAATAGGATTTGTGGCGCTTGTCAAGCCAGAAAGCAAGTAGGTGTACCTCACCCACCAAAGAGCATCATCACCACCAAGCAACAATTGGAACTAATTCACATGGATCTAGCTCTTTGGACCGGTCACCTACCTAAGCATTGGGGGTAACAAATATGGTCTTGTTGTTATTGATGATTATTCTGTTTCACTTGTGTATTCTTTTTGTATGACGAGTGCCAAGTTCAAGAGAAGGTGAAGATATTCATTAGAAGGGCACAAAAGGAGTTCGGTCTCCCAATCAAGAAAGTAAGAAGTGACAATAGAATTGAATTCAAGAACACCCTTATTGAGGAGTTTCTTGATGAAGAGGGCATCAAGCATGAGTTTTCAACTCCATATAACCCTCAATAAAATGGTGTTGTAGAGAGGAAGAATCGTACACTCATTGACATGTCGAGGACAATGTTAGATGAGTACAAGACGTCGGACCTCTTTTGGTGCGACGCCATCGACATCGCTTGCCATGCCATCAACTGTCTCTACCTACACAAGAAGTTGAAGAAAACTTCATATAAACTTCTAACCGGCAACAAACCAAAGGTGTCATACTTTAGAGTGTTTGGGTGCAAGTGTTTCATACTTAACAAGAAACTCAAAACCTCTAAGTTTGCACCTAAAGTTGATGAAGGTTTTCTTCTTGGTTATGGATCAAATGAGCATGCCTACCTTATTTGCAACAAAACCTCTGGGAGAGTTGAAATTGCGATAGATGTGACATTTGATGAATCTAATGGCTCTCAAGCAAAGCAAGTTGATTCAAGTGTTGTAGGAAAGGAGGATCCACCATATGAAGCAATCAAACAATTGGCTATTGGTGATATGAGACCACAAGAAGATCAAACTATAGATGTGGAGGTTCCTCAAGTTGCTGCTACACCAATTTTCGCTGATGTACCTGATACAGTACAGCAGTAGACCCCTGCTGCAACTTCACCATGCGGTAGTGCCACGCCTACCCAGTCAGCAGCAGCTGATTCAACTCCAATTCACGGACAAAAGCTACAACCAATCTTTGAGCAAGAAGAAGATGAAGATCCATAAGATGAGCAAGAAGCCATTGATCACTCAAGACTAAGGCTAACAATACAACGGGATCACCCCGTTGACAACATTCTTGGGAGTCTTCGAAAGGGGGTATTGACTCGTTCACATTTAGCAATTTTTTTTATCAACATTACTCGTTTGTTTCCTCTTTGGAGCCTCTCAAGGTATAAAAGGCACTTGAAGATGAGGATTGGGTGATGGCCATGCAAGAAGAGCTAAAGAACTTCAAGAGGAATCAAGTTTGGACATTGGTGGAGACCCAAGATGAATGTGTTTGGCACCAAGTGGGTCTTCCACAACAAGCAAGATGAAAATGGCATGGTGACAAGGAACAAGGCAAGATTGGTTGCTCAAGTATTCACTCAAGTAGAGGGCTTGGACTTTTAAGAAACATATGCACCGGTGGCATGGCTTGAAGCAATCCAAATGCTTCTAGCCTATGCCGCTCATCACAACTTCAAACTATATCAAATGGATGTGAAGAGTGCATTCCTCAATGTTCCCATTCAAGAACTTGTCTTTGTTGAGCAATCACCGGGCTTCGAAGATCCCAAGCTTTCCAACAATGTCTACAAACTCCAAAAGATGCTCTATGAGCTTAAACAAGCACCAAGAGCATGGTATAAATGCCTTAAGGAATTCTTGCTTAAACAAGGTTTTGAAATATGCAAAGCCGATCCTACCCTTTTCACTCGTAAAGTCGGTAAAGATATCTTTGTGCGCTAAATATATGTCGATGACATAATATTTAGTAGTACTAATCATACTTTTTGTGAGGAATTTAGTAGGATCATGACCAAGAGATTTGAGATGTCCATGATGGGTGAATTTAAGTTCTTCCTTGGATTTCAAATCAAACAAGTGAAGGATTGAACTTTTATTAGACACAAAATACACCCATGATATGCTCAAGAAGTTTGACATGGTGAATGGCAAGCCTATAAAACATCCATGCTAACCAATGGACATCTTGATCTCAATGATGAAGGAAAAGCCATGGACACCAAGGTATATCGCTCCATGATCGGCACTCTACTTTATTTGTGTGCATCTAGGTCCGATATTATGTGTAACGACCCAAGTTTGTTACAACACTAGACAACCCTTTTAACCATTGAAAGGAGTCAACCATCGACCCTCCATGAAGTTTCGCAACATGCAACGCGATGCCTGACATCAATGGACCATAGAAGCACCTTGTGAGAATCCTCAAATAACCATGGTCAGGCTCATATCTGAATCAGAAGAGAACATCTACATGAATTAGGATCCATCCTATTGACATCATCAACAGCAACCCAATCACAATGAACTACTTAAGATGCAATGCATTGGTCACCAATAACCAACCACCTAATGACTTAGTCAATTCAGCAAAGACAGAGACTACCGGACAGTCCGCCAGTTTACCAAACCATCCGATGGAGCACGAAGCAGCAGCAGAAAGTGGGAAATGAGATGTTTGCCACTTAAGTGGGTGGGACGCACATGTCAGCACGAAATAGGAAAGATATCTCTCAGCTGAAGCCTCACTCTCTCACTCATCCTCCCATTTGCATCACTCACTCTCTACTCACTCAAAAACAAGTAAGAACCCTAGAAACTAGAGAGGGGAGAGATTGGAGAAAGAATTGAAGAAGATCAAGGAGAGGAAGGAGGGGAGCATCAGCAGTAGCCAATGGACACCCTCCACCCTCAACCCCTTCATGGTGAGCTCAAGAAGAACTATCTTCATTTCTTGGATTCTCCACCCAATGGTCTAATTCATGGATTTGTGTGCAAGATTGGAGATCTCCTGCTGGTAGTAGCTCCACCATATGTAAGTAAGTTCAAGAAGCTCCTACCTAGCTCATTCATCCAACAAGTTCATGGATAGTCCCTTGATCCATCTATTGGGTATATTGCAAGAGGAAGTTCATATGAAGCCAAGCCAAGTTTGGATGGAGAATGTATGAGCAAAGGAAGCTTGGATCTTCAACTTTTTGCTATGGAAGCTCACAGATCCTAGAGCTAAGATTTTAGCTTAACTTCATGGTTCATTCCCAAGTTCTTGAACCCTTAAGTTGGATCATAAAGCCCTAACCACATTTAGCAAAACAAGCTCTAACCCTAGCTATCTTGAGCCTAGTGAGCTACCTAAACTATCCTAGAGATACCTTGGACATGCATAGATCATAGCTAAGCACATCTAGGTCTAAACCCCAAGATCATCCAAGATCATAGGTTCTGTCGCCTGACTGACAAAGTGTCCGTCAAAAGTACGGAGTATACGCTATTGGAGTCTAGCCACCAACAACCTGAATTCCCTTCTGAGCGACACAACGGAGTGTCCGTCACCCATGGCAGAGTGTACACCAAATTATAGAGGTGCACAACCAGGGGACCCAAGAGCACCAAGCCGATACTAGAGCATCCAACACTCATGATGGAGCGTCCGGTGAATTATAGAGAGCAGTAACCCAGCAACCCAAGAGAACCTAGTTTCTACCGGTGTGTCCGTCAATCGGTTGGACCATCCGATATTAGCAGCTTACCCTAGAAATGACCTTGCCCTAAACCTTTTGTAGTATCTATGGGAACCACGGAGTACCCAACAACCAAAGCAGAACCAACCTAGAGACTACCCACCTCGGCACCCAGCACAACGGAGTGTCCATCAGCTAGGACGGAGTGTCCGACAACACACAAAGAGTGTGAGATTACTCAACCAGCTTAACCAAAGAGCCAACAACACTAGGTTAAGCATAGTTTCAAAGGGCAATAGTAAGCCATTGGTGGAAGCCTCTATCCCAAGCTCTAAGTCGAGACATGTTCCTAAGCTTTCCTTGATAGTCCCTCGGTCTCGATCCTTGTTTTCTTTCAGGAGCCAAGTAGTGTGAGGAATGTGTGAGAGTTGTTGTCTACAACTTTGACTTCGTTCGAGCGGCAAAACCAGGCAAGCACCCCACTAGTATGAACCCTACTTTGGATACTTATCAAGTTGCATTATGAGTTATGCATTGCATGTAGAGTTGGATAATAAACTCTTTCACATAACACTTAGAGTTACTCTTTAATCTATTAGTAGCCTTTCACCCAAATAATGGGAATGGGAACGCTTAATGCTTATTGCTTAGTTGCTTGGGCAATGGTAGAAGTCGAGCATATGAAGGGAACTCATACTCACGTGTGTAGGATGCTACACCTGGATAATTAACTACTAAAACAAATGAGGGTACAACTTGACCAATCTAACCAACCTAGTTAAGGAATGATATTCCTAATATGATAATCTTGATGATAACTTGGATATCTTGCTCATGTGAGGGGGTAGGTCATCATGAGTGTGGGATCTATGGGAGGTATAACCCTAGGTACCCACGGCAATGGACATGGGCCACACAACCAAGGGAGGTCTAGCTCATAAGATCAAGGCCTACGGTGTTCGGCTCTGGTCGGCGTGCACTGCAAGGCAATCAAAAGATATCTTGGCATTGAAGGAAGATCTTTTCGGATATGATAGATATCGTATTCCTTGTAAATACTTACCATATAGTCAAATAGATCTAGGCCTAAACTAACTTGTAACCCTACCCCTAGACTATATAAGGTGGGTAGGGACCCCCATCAAATTCATCTCATATTCAATACAATCCACCAAAGACACATGACGTAGGGTATTACGTCAATCAGACGGCCTGAACCTATCTAAATCGCTTGTCTCTGCACTTGTGTTACCATTCGGCTCCTATTACGCGCACCTCCACCAATCATCTACTACCGTGGGTATACCCCTCGGTAGACTACCAACTAGATTTTGTCGACAGTGGCACACCAGGTAGGGGGTGTGCGTGCTGATTCCATGGCGAGCCAGATGTCCACTTCCTGAGCTCCATGATCCTTCCCAAGCCAGGTCAAACCTTCACGGTCGGGTCTATGACCTTGGTTATCGGTGCCGACTACATCGAGGAAATCATGGAGGCGGTGCAGAATCACCCTGCGCCGATCGTGCCAACATCTATAATGACATCTCCGATCTTAGCGCCTCGCCGCTGGGTTAGGAGATCCATCAGCAATGACGATCTGGTCGCATCCATCGATCGGATCATAGACCGCTTAGCGGAATGCTAGCTCCTTGTGGATTCGGTCTTAGATCAATCTAGAGCAGGCGACCAAGTTCTTGCACTCCAAGGTCACCATGCCACTAATGCCGAGCACCCTACTCATGCACGTCGTCCGAGATGGTAAGATGAAGATTTGGTGATCATGGCAACTCTGGAAGGGCGTACCGTTCAACACCGACCACTCCCCGCCCCAATGGAGAGCATGCTGAAGCCCTATTCTTTTGGGCTAGTGGGTGCGGATCCGATCTGTTGGGACACCCTGCACCATCTTTTCGCTCAACACACCAAGCGTAGCTACATCAATGACCTCTACCTGATCGACCTCCTTGAGTACAGCCAGCCTGCGCCAACGGTAAACATGGTGCAAATCTAGCAGCTTCTGGATGAAATGCTCCATACAATCCTAGAGGAAAGCCCTAAGCCATATTCCAAGGGCTCTACCATTAGCTGCCCACCTTTCCCTCCAGGCTTTGGGAGAGAGATTTTCATGGTTAGCCACGACAGTGTTGCTATCGATGGAGAAACCAGTGTCCAGTGTCGTGAGCGTGAAGCCAGGAACACTGATCACCAATGACATCGTAATGAAGAAGTAGAAAACACCACCCAAGCCGCTAGAGGTGGCCTGCCGCCTCTCGCTCATAATCTCCAACAAGAGTTCTTCATAGTGGACAACCAACAAGTGGGGCAGACGTCGAGCGCCAATCTGGCTATGGCCACCCATGAGCTAGCTAGACTCCCACCAATGCCAGAGGTACTCAAGATTCAAGCGCTATTTAAAGCAGCTCAGGTCTAGGTCAACGACATCTGGAACCTAGCTTCGTCTTTTTTGACCGCATCGGCTCATAGTCGAAACCCCCGTGGCTCTCGCCACGAGGGGGGAAGTCATTATCAAAGCAGACAGATCGTCCAAGGGGGGTCCAAGGGCAATGTTGCCATCAACCCTGGATCACAAGGACCATGAAATCAACATGGCTGACTAGTTCGTGATGCCAACTAGGAGGTTAATCAACCCCTGCGTGGTGACGCCTATGACCGTATCAACGCCAATCTTGATGCCCACAATTGCATCGAGAATAGTCATGCCCAGCGGCATCAGGCAGAATTCCAATGCTGACAGGAGTACGATGACCAACATGGCAACCCCATCGACCTCCGACCACTCCCCGCTGTCGAGCCGACGGGACCTCACCCCTTCACAGCAAGGCTATGAGCTGTGCAGTGGCCCATAGGCTTCAAGGTCTTCGGGGTCGATCCCTATGACGGCAAGGCTAATCCTGAGCAGTGGATGCAGCTCTACGAGATCGCCGTACATGTCACCGGGGGAAACAACGACATAATGGTAAACTATCTGCAAGTTATGCTCTCCCAATCTGCCAATAATTGGCTTATGGGCTTGGGGGAGGACTCCATCGAATCTTGAGATGATCTTAAGAGAGTTTTTTTATCGAGAATTACATGGCAACGTGTTAGTAGCCTAGCATGAAGTATGATCTAGAGAAACTCCATCAGACATCTGGGGAACCATTGCGAAGCTACATCAGGCATTTCTCGGAAATGAGGAACACCATCACCAACATCAGGGATAGTGAGGCCATCTCCGCTTTCACCATAGGACTCCATCACCATCAGGAGCTGCGCTTCAAACTTTACCGCAAGAGGCCCCAGACCATCGACAAACTCCTCAAGGTTGCAAACTCATACGCAGACTCTAAAGAAGCTGATCGGCAGTTCAAGGATGATGTTGCTCATGCTTCCTGCTCGGATCACCACCCATGTCGTGATGATGATCGCCATGAAGAACGGCATTATGAAGATCATGGCAGGCGCTACGACGATCGCAAATGTCATCATAATGATTGGCCAGAGGGATCAAGTGCTGCATAGCCACGTCGTCGCCGACCAGAAAACTTCATGAACAACGTAGAGCAGCCACGTGCTAAGCACAATTTCGATGTTGCCTATGAAAAGCTCCATGATGGTCTATGACCAATTCACAAGGACAGCAAGCACACCATACGGCAATGCTATGGCACGGCCAAAGCTTTCCGCGATGAGGAGAAGAAATGGCAGCGGCGCAAGGACAATGAGTCAGATGATGGCAAGGGGGAGGAGCATCCTAAGGACACATGACACACTTCCAATATGCCAACAAGACCGTCGCCGCAATCTTCAGAGGGTACACTGCCTCTGAGAGCAAACACCAGCAAAAACACACCGCTTAGCATGTCATGACGATCATCAAGTACGACATGATCGCCGATCCTAAATATCTAGACTGGTCGGAGTACCCTACCACCTTCAGTACGGCCGACCAGTGGGCAGATATCCCATACCCAGGGCATTTCCCACTCGTGCTGGATCCAACCATCCGCAACATGCGGTTCAAGAAGGTCCTCATTGACGGCGAGAGTGCCCTCAACATCCTCTTCGCCGGAGCTCTAACTGAGTTAGGTCTCACAAAGGACGATCTCGCCCCAGTTGATTCTCCATTCTAGGGGATTGTACCTGGCAGAGCGTCCCAACCTTTGGGGCAGATCAACTTGCCAGTCCAGTTTGGCACCACCGACCACTTCCGTACTGAGTACATGAACTTCTTTGTGGTAGACTTCGACACCGCCTACCACGCCATCCTTGGCCGACCAGCTCTCGCCAAGTTCATGGTTGTGCCCCATTATGTCTACCTGGTGTTGAAGATCCTGACGGAGTAGGGCGTTCTCACCCTGCGTGCCAACGTCTCCACCGCCTACAACTGTGAAAGAGAAGGACTCGCCATCGTTGAAGCGATGGACCTCTCAGCAAGAATGGAGGCTTGCATTGCCGGCTCCAAGAAGGTCCATATGACATAAAGGCTGTGACTCGACCAGGGTCATATAGGCTCTATGATCAAGATGGCATTGACATCCCTAATTCCTGGCACATTGAACACCTTAGGCGTTTCTATCCTTGAGAGGTCCAACAAAAGATATATGACGCATACTATCGCCATTCACATCGCCGACTAGCCATGTTCTCATTTATGTTATCTAGAAGCAGCCCTGTCCTTGACTTAGCACCTAAACGTGCATGAATAGTAGCGCACTGCGTTAAGGGCGGTCAGCAGTGGCTCCTCGGTGATGCATATGCTCCTACGTGTGCACAAGAGCTAAGCTCTTTACGCCATGGGGTGTGGGATAACTGGGGCTGATGACAGGATAAAGAACAAAATGAGAGCGCAACACTAATATTAAATATTAACACTTTATACACGTTAAACATAACGTTTCATATACAGCTGTTCAGCATAATGCAGACAAATCTGTTACATGTCATGACCAGCATCCCCGAACAGATCTAAGTCATCCGCTAGTTTGATCACCGAATTGGACACCTCCTCCTCCAGTGCGGTGATTTGCTTGTCGCTCAGATTTTGAGCAAAGCCATTGTTGATTCGTTTGAGCTTCACTGAGGGGTAGACTAACTGGACAACTGCTAGTGCATGGCTCGTGGCAGAACAAGTGATGCCACGAGCATATTCCTTGAAGTTCTCCAGCGCCGGCATGCACCTCTCCACGATGACATCCAACCGTGATGGCCTATCGAGCTCTGGCAACTGTGGGTCATGAGGTCCAGCATGGATTTTATCCCGTTGTTCATGGCTTTCACCTTATCTTTACTGGCCTCTAGATAGAGCTCGAAGTCATGGAATTGCGCCTGGCTATTGGTTCAGATCACTACAGACAAGAAGGGCAATCGTCTTAAGCAAGTTTCTCATAGCAAGATGGGTATCGACATGAGGAATAACTTGGTTCTAGTTCTTCAGTGAATCATTTTTTCACCGACCGAGCTTCATCTCTTTGTTTTTCTACTAGTGCTTTGGCTTCACACGCTAGCAGAGCCTCGGTCTCCGCCTCCACCTTGGCATCACGCACCAGGCATGCTTTGGTCTCCGCCCGCTTCTTCGCTTCATCAAGCTCTACACCAACGAAAGATTACTGTCAGCATGGGCAAATGGAGGATATGAAAGCAATTCACCATGTTTCCTAACGCCTTACTTTTCTCATGGTATAAGCCATCACCTAGCTGATTCATCAGCTCCCAGTTCTCCGCCTCTAGCTACGTCTTCTCTGCTCGTAGTTTCTCCCGATCGGCATGTGCTTCAGCTAGCATCTTCTCTAGAGTCTCCACAGACTCACACAACCTCTTGTTTTTGACAATGGATGGAGCCACCCGCTCTAGCTAGCTTGCGCGTTTCTTAGAGATCTTCATTACCTCCTGCGGTGACCAACAATTAACATGCATAATCTACAACTTCAATTGGTCATGGAGACTAACTTACTTCAATCCGGCTGCACACTGATGCTAGTGCCCCCCTAAGCTCCTTCACCTGCTCACTCACCTCATCATCCTCCACCATCTCTATCATGTCCCCGAGGCACATGAAGGTCCACAAAAGCCGAGGAGGATGATCCAGGGTATCTGGCGCTTCGTGCTCAATTTCTTCAATCACCTCGGGGGACTCCCTTGCTTGCCTTGGCACCCAGCTGGCTTATGGTCGGAAGGAGGGCCCAAGATCCATCACTAGCGTCTGAGCCCAGGGACTTGCCCTTGGCACTAGGCGACTGGTCGTCATGGTAGCAATGTCTTCATTCATTTGCTCTGGGTGCTCAGGGACTTCTTCTTAGGGACCAGGCTGATTTTTAGGTGTTTCTTGTGTTTTTCTGGTTGTCCCGCCCCAGCACCCTTAGCATTGGCAGTCATGGCACTCGGCTCAGCATCCTGCTGAGTATCGCTGATGTCGACTTGGTGAAGTTCCTCGATCGATGCTTCCCTGCAACATGATGTCGTATCATCAATACTTCCACTTTGGTTTTGCTTGGACTAAGTCTAGGGCAGAAACACTTACTTATTGGACTGCCTGCATACAGCTCTGAATGGCTGGGGCTTGTTGGAACTCCCCTGCCCTTCAGTTGTCGGCATGAATCTTGAAAACACCGAAGGCGGCCGGTTCACCTCCGGCGCTTCTAACCTCGCCATGGTGGCCCTCCTGGCCGAAGCCTCTCATCTAGGCTTGGGGACATCGCCCTGAGTGGATCTCTGGTTGGCTATGCCTTGCGCTGGCTAGTCGGAGGCTTTGGTGGTCGGTGTCGGAGCGGCCATCCGGGTAGCTCATTGCTGCAGCGTCTCGCCTGCGTCCTCATCATCATCCGACCAGTCCGCAATGACTTGGCGGCGTGCCAAAGGCTCTCTAATCGAGAGTCCACCACTCTTGCGTGGTGCTAGAGTGTTCATTTTCTTCTTCTTTTTCACTAGCTCTTTTCGGGTTGGTTGTTTCTCGTGTGGTGGTTCCCGATGCTTGGGAGGTTTCTCCACCATGTCCTCGAATGAGGACAATGAGCTGCTCTCTGATGATGGACTGGCCGAAGCTTGGATTGCATGGGCATCTAAGCCCTTCGGCCAGGTCCCATCTGGCACGTTGGAGACAAACACAGCATGATCCCGTCCACAAGTTTTCAACAAGACGTTTCACCATCAACAAGTTTTGACATTACAAGGACTACAACCGGTACACTCTTACCAGTGGTGGTGGACTTGTTATGCTGTAAGCATTTTGCTGCCCCGTGTTGCTCAGTTTGGTGTTACTTGAAAAGAGCTCCAGGAGGTGAAACATAGGCGGTGTCCTTATTTATCTTCTCGGGGGCTTCCCGAGCGGTATCTTCATCACCTACGTATTCATACGTGGGGTGGACTCTTTCCTTGCTCGGCTAGATCTAGCGTAAGACGAAGTTGATGGCTACACCAACTCCATTAAGATTGCTATGCATCTGACCTAGAATCTGCAGAAGCTCATCGACCTAGGTCATCTCCGAACTATTTGGTCTTGCCGAGCAGTTTGCGCTTGGCACTGCTAAGTGGTCTATGTCGGCCGATAGGCTCGGTTCAATATTTCAGATATAGAACCACTTAGCATTCCATCCCTTCAACGATGTGTTGAGCGGCACTTGTATGTATTCCTTCATCATGCCATCCCTTAGCTACAGATAAACTCCGCCGACCACTTTTGGGGACCCAAATCCAAGGAAAGGTTTGAGGTAGAAGAAATAGCGAAAGAGGTTGAAGTGCGGAGTGATTCAGATGAATGCTTCGCATAGTTTGATGAAGAGGGAGATATGAAAAATATTGTTGGGATGGAGATGGCAAAGGTTAATGCCATAGTAGCCAAGAAGTTTCCACAGGAAAGGATGCATAGGAATCCCAAATCCACGGACGAAATAAGCCTCAAATATAACAAGTTCATTGGTATCAGGGTTTGGGAACGGTTCACCTGGTGCGGGGCACCATCCTGTGGGTTCTTGATCTTGAAGGATGCTTTTGAACACCATTCCTTCTAGGGTCTCCTAGGTGATGGTAGATTTGATCCACTCCTGGTTGTGGCAAAACTCGCCGGTACTCTCTGCCGCCTCCCTCCCTGATTTCTTTGGGCTCGAGTGGCTGCGTTTCTTCCCACCCTTCGCCACGGATCGGATCTAATTCGATTTGGCTACGCTCAGATTCGGTTGCAGAAATGCCATGGTTGCGACTGTATCAGGTGTGAGAAGGCAAAGCGCCGAGTATTTTGTGGTTGCGAGGAAAAAGATGCGCTAGTGCGGAATGAGGGTAGTGCGCCATGGTGGGTGGATTCGTATGGTTTGACCCCAACCCTTCATCTTTAGGGGTTTTTGGGAAACCGCGCTGACTCTACCCCTCCGACTTCTCCGTCAATGGTTATTGGGCTGGTTTAATGGGCCTCTGGGCATACTAAACGGCTGAGCCTGCTTTGTCAGTTTACCTCTCCAATTTTCACCGATTTAATTCTCCACGGTATAGTGCTAAGGACTCTCCAAATTTTGCCATGGTCAAGTGCTAAGCACTCTCCAATTTTGACATGGTATAGTGCTAAGCACTCTCCAATGTTCTCCACGGTATAGTGCTAAGCACTCTCCAAATTTTGCCACAGTCAAGTGCTAAGCACTCTCCAATTTTGCTACGGTATAGTGCTAAGCACTCTCCAATTTTGCCACAGTCAAGTGCTAAGCACTCTCCAATTTCACCATGGTATAGTGCTAAGCACTCTCCAATGTTCTCCACGGTATAGTGCTAAGCACTCTCCAATTTCGCCATGATATAGTGCTAAGCACTCTCCTATGTTCTCCATGGCATAGTGCTAAGCACTCTCCAAATTTTCCCACGGTCAAGTGCTAAGCACTCTACAAATTTCGCCACACTCAAGTGCTAAGCACTCTCCAAATTTTGCCATGATCAAGCGCTAAGCACTCTCCAATTTTGCCCGGATATAGTGCTAAGCACTCTCCAATTTTCTCCAATGGTAAAGTGCTAAGCACTCTCCATTTTTTTTTCTCCATTTTTAAGTGCTCAGCACACTCCATTTTTTCTCCATTTTTAAGTGCTCGACACTCTCCAAATTTTACTCCAATGTCCAGTGCTAAGCACGGGGATTTCATCCTTTTCACTTGTTTCTTTGATCCTGCTACAAGATGCTACTCTATCTTATAGTAGGCTCAGGAACTAAGTGTGTACACTTCACCTAGCAGTGAGTGTACTATTTTTCCTCTTACTGGTCTTCAGCTAAACTGGGGGCTGGCTGTGTGCTCGGCTAAGCTAGGACTCAGTTATTCTGATTAACTGGTCGTTGTACTTCTTTGATCCTGACACCAGGTGCATTCTTCACCTACTGTCAGGTTCGGGGACTACAATGTATACATTGCACCTTGCGGTGCTTGTATCAAATTTAACGGTTGGCTAAGTTCCCGTTTTCTTTCTCAGTCGTCGATATTCTTTGATCCTGACACTAGGTGTCTTCTTCACCTATTGTCAGGCTCGGGGATTACAATGTATACATTGCACCTTGCGGCGCATGTATCAATACTAACATCCTCTTTGACAAAGTCATGGATGATGATTATCTAACTTCGCCAACAAAGCCTAAATGTGTACACTTCACCTAAGGTGGATTTTTTTTAAAATTTTAAACTTAAGCTCCATACATCTTTCTGGCAAGCCTTACTTGAGTATGTTCATGGCCTGTGACCAGTTAAACAGGCCGGCACTTTATTTTGTTGATCGGATTACCAGTTAAATTGGTCAGATTACTAGTTAAACTGGTTGAATTACCAATTAAATTGTTCGACACTTCATTTTGTTGATTGATTTACCAGTTAAACTAGTTGGATTGCCATATTAACTATCTGACTCCAAGTTAAACTGCTTGGACTTGCTCAAGAAGGTGTTGCTCAGTGGATACAAGGCGCTCGGGGACTAGCTGTGGGGGTATAACCCCTAGGTACCCACGACAATGGACATGGACCGCACCACCAGGGGAGGTTCAGCCCATAAGATCAAGGCCTATGGTGTTCGGCTCTGGTCGGTGTGCACCGCAAGGCAATCAGAAGACATCTTGGCGATGAAGGAAGATCTTTTTTGATATGATAGATATCGTATTCCTTGTAAATACTTACCATATAGCCAAATATATCATGGCCTAAACCAACTTGTAACCCTACCCCCAGACTATATAAGGCGGGTAGGGACCCCATCGAATTCATCTCATATTCAGTACAATCCACCAAAAACACAGGACATAGGGTATTACGTCAATTAGACGGCCTGAACCTGTCTAAATCGCTTGTCTCTGCGCTTGTGTCACCATCTGGACTCCTATTACATGCACCTCCATCAATCATCTACTACCGTGGGTATACCCCTTGGTAGACTACCGACTAGATTTCATCGACAGGATCTCAGATGACAGCTTGTGGAGCAGTAAGGACAGTGTATTGGGATACGGAAGTTTGAGTAACCACCCGTACAGACCACATGTCGTGGATGGGGTCGATAAGCCAAGTAACTAGTTGTGACCTATTTATCTGTGAAACTGGCAAGGGGTGGCGCCGATCGAGAATGTCCGGGACATTGACCGGGAACCCAGTTGAACCTTTTGTTAGACACTCGGGCCATATTAGGGAAAGGTTGGAGACATGAGGCAACCCTTACCTCATGCACAAGGTATGGTGGTTAGTCCTATTCTTCCGTGTGGATACAGTTGTACACCTCTACAGAGTCTTGAAAGCCTGAAGTGCTTCGGGATGGAACTATTTGGCTGTTCTTTCTTTCTATACCCATGGTAGCATGAATGATGTATTATGAGCACTTTGTCATAATGATAAGTACTATAATTCTAATGTTGAGCATAATATGTCATACTCTTAAAGAACATCATTGCTTTTTGTACTAATACAAACGCCTGATAATTACCCTGTGCATCCACTGAATATTATATGTTGGAATTAAGTCCTGCGAGTACGCACTGTACTCACGGTGCAGCCGTTAAGTTGTTTTGTAGGTGTTGCTGCCTAGTGGATGTGAGGTACCGTTCTATTCACCGCTGCATAGTAGACCTTGGATCAGGCGAATCCGTGATGAGCTACAAGTTAATTCCGATAAGAATTCGAGCGAGACATCGAAGAGCTGAGCCTAGGAGGGATAACAAAGATTATATACATTATGTGAATTCTGTAATTTCTTGTAAGCATAATAACTTTGTTAGTAGGGCACGATGTTGGTTGTTATCTGTGTTGGTTTGCCACATGGGGTGTTTTGTGTCACTCTACCGTTAAAAGATCCTGAAGCTGACGCAGTGTGTCCCGCATGTGTGCTAGATTTCAAGCTAACCCAAAAGAGTGCCACTTGGTGGCTGTTAAGAGAATTTTGAGATATTTAGTACACACTCCTAACCTTGGCTTGTGGTATCCTAAGGGCTCTAAGTTCGATCTACTGGGGTATTCAGATTCTGATTACGCCGGTTGCAAAGTAGATCAAAAAAGCACTTCGGGGACATGTCAATTCCTTGGATGGTCCCTAGTGTCTTGGAGTTCTAAGAAGCAAAATTATGTAGCCCTTTCCACCATTGAGGCCGAGTATGTTGCAGCCGGTGCATGTTGTGCTCAACTACTTTGGATGAGACAAACCCTTCATGATTTTGGATGTCGCATTACCAAAATCTCATTATTGTGTGACAATGAAAGTGCCATAAAGCTTGCAAACAATATCGTAAGCCACTCAAGAACCAAACTTATAGACATCTGATATCATTTCTTGTGAGACCATGAAACCGAAGGAGATATCAAAATTTATCATGTGAGCACCGAAAAGCAACTAGCCGATATCTTCACTAAGCCTCTCGATGAGTCAAGGTTTTATGCTTTGCGTAGTGAGCTAAATATACTTCATTCTCATCACGTGGTTTGAATTATAGCACACCTTTGCTTGATCAACTAGTATATAAGTAAAAGGGTTACAAAGATTTAATTTAAGTGCTTCAAAATGCTTTATGAAAAGAACTAGTATGTCATGGTCATAGCTTGTAATGTTTATCTTTTGCTGATCATAATATGTTAGAGATATGTGTCCATATCCTATATATAGAGCTATTTTAGTTGTTGCTAAATCTTTGTTGTTGCAGGATGCGGCAGTACCGTGCCTGTAACGCGGCAGTGCCGCGTATAGGCCTCGACAGTGCTGCATTTCTCTTCCTTATCCCTATCTAGGTCGCAGTAACTCTCTCCCTCTCTTCCCTTTCACCCCAACATAGCTGCTCTTGCTCCTCACGTGCGCCTATGTCACCTGCGCCGTTGCTGCGCCTTGTGTCGCGCTCAGGCAATGCCGCACTAGCTATCGGACCTTTAGTTCTTCACCGGCTACCACTACTACTCTAGGGTGGAGCGATTTCTTCTCTTTCCTCTCCAATCTACGATTAGAAAGGTGAAACCCTAAACCTTCCTCGATCTATGAAATGGAGTTCATTTTGTGTTGGATATTGGCTTATGGTGACATCATGATTAGATTAGAAGTGGATGTGATGGATGAATTGAATCAAAATGAAGATTCATTGATGGAGTATTGCAAGCCCATGTGGCAGTGCCACATGGTGGGTGCGGTAGTTCCATGAGCTAGAGCTGCATTTCATGCAGAATGCATCTATATTCCATCAATGACTCTCTGTAGTGATTGGGTTCATTCACCATATCCATTACTGACCTAATCATATTGTTACCTAAACTATCTATTGCATGACCCCATAGTCTTGTTAGACCAATATGCTCTGGGAATGTATGATGGTCTAGAAGATTATTTGAGAAGTAGTTTGAGTAGGAAAGATGAAACGAGTTGTGAACTAGATGAAGCAATAGGTGCGGCAGTGCCGCACCACCTGAAACTCTAGTTTTCAGGTTGCTTCTCAAGTTCAAAATTTGAGTCATCTTGCTTATTCAAACTATTTCACATGTATTCTTCTACCTCCTATTTATATAGTTTCTCATTTGGGTCTATTCTTATGCATAGATGTCCTTTAGAGGAGACGATGAGCAGAGGGTCAAGAGGAAACATGATGGTCCTAGAGAGAAGCAGCCCTCTCACCGAGGTAGAGGGACAACAGGCAGTAGCAGAGGGCAGTAAGCTCCAGTGAAGATGCCATAGGCAGGGGGAGCATAGATGAACAAATTCAGCAGGAGCTAGCCTTAGAGATGGCTGGGCATGTCATTCCCCCTGATGCATGTCCGGATACTCCACCACACATCAATGAATTTGATCCTTCATACCTCAGGGACTACACTGAGGATGTGGTGGAGAAGAGGGCTATTGACACTCATCGGCATCAAGTCATTAACTATATGGGTAAGTAGAAAATGGTGGAAGAGGCAAGAGAAGACAACCCACATGTGGTGGCAAAGGATCTTGGTGTTGATTATAGGTTTTGGAATGTGTTTCATTCTAACTTCTATACCTCGGTCATCTTCAATAGCAAAAAGTCCAAGATTGCAAAGATGCAGTACATTGACTGGGAGGAGTTCAGAGCAAGGAATGATCCTGACTTCAACAGAGCAATCAAGGCGTGTGATAACTTTAGATTGACTGACATCATGGCCTTTTGGTACAACTGGAACATAGAGGTGCTAGGTCAATTTCATGCCACCTATTTTTACAAGCTTGACACCGATGAGATTCATTGGATGACTGAGGGTCAGTACTACCAGGTTGACTTTGTTACTTTCACTTGGATTCTTGGCTTTGATGAGGAGCATCGTGGCTTCTCATACATCCATGATGAGCGTAGGGCTGAGGTCAAGGAGATTGCCTTCATGTATTGTTGGTGTTTCTTAGCATCACTACTAGGATTTGTGTTTCCTAGCACTGGCACCAGAAATGCTATGACGATATTTCTAAACACATGCTGAAATATTCCACAAGCGCACATATTTATCGTTGTAGTATTTCACCCAGAAGTATTTGGGCATCGTTTATTTATATTTTCCCAAAGGAAGGCATGGTGTAAAAGTCTCTAATAAGGATATGGACAAGATAACATGACTGCATAGTAGACCAAAGTCCATAACAGGGGTAATTCTAGACAGATATTGGATAGTGTGACACATACACTTAAGCCAATCTCAAGGATAAAGATAAAAGAAAGAATATAGAATTCAAGAATAAACCTAAACAAGAGTAGGCTTATCTTGTATAGCTATGCTAAGATGAGTAGAAGATCATACAAATACATGAATTTCTAAGGGTTGAGATCCTAAGCTAAGATAGTTTCGGTCACTATAAACTTACTTCGGGCACTGGCTTACGCTTGGTCTGCTAGGCAATATCGGCCCCCAGCTCTACACCGTATCCGAACATGGGAGATTACGAAGGATGGACAGGGCTATCACCACCTGCCGCCTACCCCTCAACCGGAGGATACGAGGCCAAGGTAACTTCTAACATAGACACCACGTCTATGCTATTAGTTACTACTCTAGCGGTGGCCAGAAACTTCTGTCTTTATCAGGAGTCCTCTTACTAAAGCATCTGCCACGGGGACGGACGATGAACCAGTAAGAAAATAATGACCAAAACTAACTTTAAAGTAGAACCTACTTCCTCAATTTAGGTCTTGGTCTAAACATGTATGTATGAAAGATTAAACATAAAGTTCTATATGCTAAATGAATAACATAAGAACTTAGCTCTAATTCATAAGCAGAGCTATATTGATAATATGAGAGCAAGAACATAAGAGAAATCTTCATATTATTCATACCAAGAACACTCCAAGGTTCAAGCTCTCCAATGAAGCTTCTTGCCTAACTCCAACTAAACTACTAAAAAGAGTAAAAAGAATACAAGTGTGGAGAGAGAGGCTCTCTTGTGTGGTGTGTCTTCATGTGAAAGCTCATCCCCTCTATTTATAGCCTTAGCATGGCCTCGGTTTGGCATTGGAAAATAAGAAACTAGCTTACACTTCCTTTGCATGCCGCCATGCAACCGCCAGAGAAGAGAGAGGCCGAGTGGGCATGGGGGCGGTGCCCCTACTAGCCTGCCTCGCCACCACCTTGTGTAGGTGGGCTCCTGGTTGGGTCTGGGTCCATGCCATGTCGGTGCTTGGCCCAGATTTGCAAGGTACATAGGCCTTTCTTCTATTTCCTTTGAGCAGATCTATGTTACGCTTTCTCTTATGGCGTACTTTGACTATAATTCCATCGTATTCTTATATATGTCCTGCAAAACATTGATCTTCTAATACATGTGGAAATATGTCAACATGAATAACATATGTGAGTAATCATGCTAGTTTATCCTTTGTTTGAGTCTTAATTGGCGGTCGAATATGGTCATTATGGACCGCCAACATGTATCTTGATGGTAGATCTACAGATGGAAAGGTAAAAGGCCTAAAGAGTTTCTATTACATTCTCAACAATTTGATCAGGCACACCATTAATCCCAAGGATGGAGCTGCATCGGACCTTAATGGATATGTGAGGAATGTGCTTGCTAGGTTTGCACTTAGAGGAGACAAGTTCAATGTTCCTCGCTTCATGTGGCATGAGCTATGGGTCCCTATGCTCCCTATCTCATATTTGTGATTGAGGGAGTCACTGGCTACAGGTTTATGAAGGATGGATTGCATGAGCAGTACAAGATTGATAATGCTAGACATGCTAAAGCTGGTGAGACCATTGCCTCTCCTCTAGATGTGCCTGAGTCCTATCGTAGTGGAAAGAAGAAGAAGAACAAGATGGTTCAGTGGATCAAGGCCATCTTCAGCAAATGTACCTATGCAGCGGAGAGGGCATATGAGACATAGATTGAGCAGCATGAGATGTGTGTAGCTACAAATCTTCTGATGAGGACATCACTCATTTAGATGTACCCACTGATCCTCCAACCATTATGCAAGGTCCAATGACCCGAGCTCGAATGCGTCAACTCAATTTAGAGGTGAGCTCAAATTATAATCCTTTTCATACTTTTGAGAATAGAATACTACCTAATGATGTTATCTTGCTTAGGAACATAGGAGAGGGTCATGAGGAACTTGGAGAAAGGTATAGAGGTGGAGAAGACCAGCAAGGATGACCAACACAAATGATTCAAAGGCCTAGTCCAACCCAAGTTGGAGCCCATCTCGGAATTTGAAACTAGTCTTGTCATAAAACTTGTCACATGGGCAAAGTTGAGCTCCATTTTCAATGTTCAATATATGGATGAAAGATAATTAGATAAGGAAGCCAATGCAAGTGGTCTCATGTCAAAAGCCCTTCGAAATCAACGGGAATCGCCGAGACAAGTCTTCGCCTTCTAGAATCTACCCATGTGGTGTCATGCTTACACGGCATTTTGGTCCGTTGGACCATATATCGTGTTTGGGCCCATTAGAGGCGCATCCAGGGGTCTTTGCATGACCCTAGATTCTTCATAAACAGCCACCACCCCTCCATTAGGGATTGGGTTTTGCTTAGATTAATCTGTCAAGAACAGTTTCGCCGTTCATCAGTTTGTGAGACCCCAACATCGTGAGATTGATCATTCATCTGTAATTTGGTTGTTCTCTTTCTTGTTCTTGCTTGTGTTCTTCATTGCACAGGCAGGAATTAGCCTTCTTGGCGAGGTCAACCGGATCCGTGTCTCGGTTGATAACCAAAGGAGTTGTGGTGCTAAGATTTCAGGGTTCGATCTTTCTATCTAAAACCGGATCGGTGTGTCATTCTCTGCCACAACGATAGTTACCTCTATCTGATGGAAGATCGGGATCTCTGTCCCCATTAAGTGGTATTCTAAGCTAAAGGTATACCATCAGGTTCACATTTATCCCCTAGTTTTGAGTGTTTCGAATTCGTCTCATAGTCCAGTGCCATACTCATTTTTTTCCTGTCCTAGAACCTTTCGCGCCATAGCCTTTGCATATTTCAGTTTTAGAGTCCGTCGTGTTGAGTTTGTGTCCTGGTCGAGGTCTTATTGCTGGTTAGGTCATGTTAGAGTCTAGTTCGTCTATTTTTTTCCATCGTTTCCATCAAATTCTTGCTGCCGTGACCAAATTTGCGTGTATTGTTCCCGTTTTGTCCTCTAATTCGGAGTCAGTTCTAAAAAATGGTCTAGTTTTCGCATACGAACTCGGATTTCGACATTCCATATATCAAAATCCATTAGAAAAAATTTTAGATCCGCTCGTTGCATGCTTCACCAGGTTCGAAATTTTTTATTTTGGCCAAAAACTGGTCACAAGATTCTCTTTTCGTGGTCACAAGCTTTTTGTCAATTTTGAGCACGTCTTCTGAATTTTCCACAAGCCATGCCTTTCACTTGTTTAAGCTCATATTTTTTGTGGTTACTTTTTCATGCTCCTAAGTGAATAAAAAATATCAAAAAATAAAAATAAAACAAGTCAAAGAATCCCAAAAATTTCAAATTAATTCAAAAATAGAGAAAAGCAAACCCTAAGAGATGGGCAAAAGTGGAACAATATCTAGAGGAGCACATAGAGAAGGCCAAAGTGTGGTTATGTTTAGAATTGCATGTTTGTCTGGTTCCTTGTTCATGTTGCTCTTGCTATCCACCATACTTGTTTGTCACACACCTAGCAGCTTGCTATCCACCATACTTGTTTCTCACACACCTGGCACTTGGAACTTTTAGACCAAAGAACGAAGAACAAGTACTTTGGACTATAATTTAGCATTACTTTCATTCTTGACTTGTGTGCCAAATATATATATTATTCTTTGTGTGCCTCAACTTACTTACAAGCTCCACAAACTCTTCAGATCATTAAGTTGAAAGGCCCTTGCAATCTTACCTACTTTGATGCATTGCCTACACGTATGATTGTTTACCATCCTTGAAAATGATTTCATTTACAAAGGCGCTATGCTTGGTAAGAACTCTATAAGAGCTTGGTAAGACGCTTCCACTTGCTATGAAAAGTGACACCACTCGCAAAAGACATAGCCATTTGGTAGGGATAACTTTCACCGCTTGTTCCTGGCTTTTGTATTTACAATGGGTAAGATGATCGATCGAGATAACAATCCCAAGGATTTCAACGAGTGTGTTTGTACCAAGAGCAATACTCGAAGTCTGCTATAGAGAATGCCCAAAAAAGGATGAATGAGGCCATCGGAGAAGGCCATCATGACGACGCACTCATTGAACTCAACATTGGCAATAGCATGGAGAGATTGGACAAACGAATTTCCACGCTAACCGACAAGGTTACTGAGTTGGAAACCTTTGTGGCGGTCAACAACGATGTCTCTGGCAGCAACACCAATGGTCTCTTACCAGAAGACATGGTGTATGATGCCATTGGGAACATAGATCGAGTAGCCTTCTGACAAGCAAGATTATGATGACGTCTTCGCCGCAACACGACAGGTATGGGTGGTGTCCACCACCATCAAGGTAATAATCATCGTGTGCCCGATGATCCTTATGCTAAGATTAAGTTCACAATACCATCTTTTTCGAGTCATTAGGATGCTAAGGGATATCTTGATTGGGAGATGATGGTAGAACAAAAGTTTAGTGCCCACCTTGTGCCTGAGCAACGTAGAGTTCGACAAGCTACTAGTGAGTTTAAGGACTTTGTCACTGTTTGGTGGAATGGGCTAGCTGCACAGGATGCTTTACCTAGTATGTGGGAAGAGTGTTTGCCACATGTGGAGTTTGCATATAACAGGGCGAAACATTCCACAACTAAGGTAAGTCCTTTTTAGGTAGTGTATGGTTTTCACCCCCGCGCTCCTATTGATCTTTTGCCTTTACCTACCACTAAAAGAACACATAGTGATGCTAGAGAGCGTGCTAATTTCATTCATAAGTTGCACGAAACAACTAAAGCAAATATTGAAAGAATGAATGAAAAGTATAGAATTGCTGGTAGTAAAGGTAGAAAAGAAATTAAACTTGAACCGGGTGATTTGGTTTGGTTACATTTGAGAAAAGATAGATTTCCTGAGCTGTGTAAGTCTAAATTAATGCCAAGAGCAGCTGGTCCTTATAAGATAATTGAGAAAATAAATGATAATGCCTACAAACTTGAGTTGCCACCCGAGTTCGGAGTTAGTCCCACCTTTAACATTGCAGATTTGAAACCTTATTTGGGAGAAGAAGATGAGCTTGAGTCGATGATGACTCAGTTTTAAGAGGGGGAGGATGATGAGGACATCACTCCTTCAGATGTACCTGCTGATCCTCCAACCGTTATGCAAGGTCCAATGACCCGAGCTCGAATGCGTCAACTCAATTTAGAGGTGAGCTCGTTCTTAAGCGATCCTTTTCATACTTTTGAGAATAGAATACTACCTAATGATGTTATCTTGCTTAGGAACATAGGAGAGGGTCATGAGGAACTTGGAGAAAGGTATAGAGGTGGAGAAGACCAGCAAGGATGACCAACACAAGCTGGAGGCCTAGTCCAACTGAAGTTGGAGCCCATCTCGGGTTTCAGGACTAGTCTGTCATAAAACTGGTCACATGGGCACGTCCGGGCTCCATTTTCAATGTTCCATATATGGATGAAAGATAATTAGATAAGGAAGCCAATGCAAGTGGTCTCATGTCAAAAGCCCTTCGAAATCAACGGGAATCGTCGAGACAAGTCAGCGTCTAGAATCTGCTAGGGTGCTGCGACACCGTCTTTTGGTCCGTTGGACCGTATATCGTGTTTGGGCCCATTAGAGGTGCATCCAGGGGTCTTTGCATGACCCTAGATTCTTCATAAACAGCCACCACCCCTCCATTAGGGATTGGGTTTTGCTTAGATTAATCTGTCAAGAACAGTTTCGCCATTCATCGGTTTGTGAGACCCTAACTTCGTGAGATTAATCATTCATCTGCAATTTGGTTGTTCTCTTTCTTGTTCTTGCTTGTGTTCTTCATTGCATAGGTAGGGATTAGCCTTCTTGGTGAGGTCAACCAGATCTGTGTCTTGGTTGATAACCAGAGGAGTTGGGGTGCTAAGATTGCAGGGTTTGATCTTTCGATCTGAAGCCGGATCGGTGTGTCATTCTCCGCCACAACGATAGTTACCTCTACCTGATGGAAGATCGGGATCCCCATCCCCATTATCTTCCACCTCTTCCTCCACCACCACCTCCTCCATAGTATGACTTGCCTAGTTTTTTGGATTCCGAGGAGGATGAGGAGGAGACTGAGGAGGAGTTTGACTTTCAAATGACCTTGGGCTCTACTTTGCGCTCTATGTGTCAATCTCGCCAAACTTCGACTACTCATCGCCATGGGAGGGCGGTGGTGTCTTCCGACGATGATGATGATGGTGATGGTCATGCTGCACGTGGAGATGACGATGTTGATTGGGACAACATCGAACATGATGAGGAGTGAGTTAGTGACTTCTCTCTTTTCTTCTCTTTTTGCTGCTTTATGCCAAAGGGAGAGAAATTAGAGGGGTCAGGTCGACCTTATGTGTTGTAGCCGTTGGAGCTTCATGTCTTATCCGTTGAGAGTTAGTTTGTTAGGAGTGAGTTTGAGAGTCGCTCAAAACTCTATTTTATTGTAATATTGCTACCTAAGTACTCTATATTGTATTGGATATGGACATGTATTGTTGGGTGATGTAGCTTGTCTTATATTTGTGCTAGAATGATTATCTTGTTTTATATAAATTGCTATGTGGTGCGTGTTTAAATCTAGGCTGTTATAGCCAGTGCGGTAGTGCTGCACATAGAGCTCGGCAGTGCCGCTATGCGGTAGTGCTGCGGTTGTGGAGCGGCAGTGCCGGACCTTACTGTGTTAGTAGCTCTTGTGTGTATGAACTGTCATTCGCATCATGATTTATATACATGACACAGTGTGTAGTACCCCATAGGAGCATGGATGAAAGGGGAGTCTGTGGCAAAACCACCTAATCTAATTCCCTCCTAAGAGTACTTATCTTCCATTAGACACTAAGTACCCAAGAGAGTGCACTAAATCGTGTTGTTCCGTCGAGCACACCCCAAGGGAAAACTCGAAAATCCACATTTTTCTATCAGGATCATAAATGAGAGAATAAAGCTTACAACATTCTTAACCATTTCTTACATCACTTTATTACAACATTAGAGTACTTAAACAAGTTGAATGCAATAGCGGAATTAAGACAGTTTTACATGTAAAAGAGTTTATACATTTTAGGCTTACATTTTTATCTTGCAGTGGAGAACAACATATGATCAGAATTACAGCGGAAATAAAGATTAATGGTGATTCATAAAACTTTTCTTCTAAAAACTTTTAGTGAGGGTTATAAATAAACACTACGGTCGTAGCGTGAAAGAAATCCTCTCTGAGCCCACCAGGAGGTTTCCACACACAAAAGTCATCTACCATCCATTGGCCACCTGCAACAGGGGAATAAAACCTTGAGTACTCGATTGTACTCAGCAAGACTTACCCGATAGGAGGAAAATAAAAGACTCCAAGGATATGCAGGGCTTATTTGGCTTGTGGGTTATTGCATCTACGGAAGCATTACTAAACATGCATCCTTATATTAAATTTTATTGGCAGTCATCATTAGTTCATTAACTATCTATTCTATGTAAGCACCTATGCTACTTTCAAGCAGGTGGTAAGCAATCAGAACCATTTTATTAGCTTTCAAGTTCCAGTTCTTACTACGGTGCTAGACCGTAGCCAAGTCGATACCATCTCACAGAAACGGTGATTCTTGAATCAATGTATCCTAGCTGGGTACCTCGAAACATATGTCTCGTTTGTACCCTAGGCACAAACAAGACCAACCCATTTCACTCTTGTCGAGGGGTCCAGGTCCCCATCCAAACTTGGACTCCAAGCCCCCACACTTGAGACCTAGTCTTAGCATGGTGCTTAGAACTCCACCTTTCCCCGCCTCCAATTAGTTGGTCCAAAACGAGCCAGAACCCACGACAAGAGCGCAACAAGCCTTCCCGCTCCCATAAGCAAGTATGTGCTCAGGATAATAAGTCTGTGACCTGACTACCATCCACAGCAACGGATGGTCCTTAATCAACGCAGGCAGAACAAGTGCAATCCGAGGCTCACTCGAATGCCTAACCAAGTCCAGATCCAAAGTACCATTCTACCCGATCTCCAATTATACTCCATATATATTCCATGTGATAGTAATATAATAACAACAATAATATCTTTCATATCTCTCACGAGTGATAGGTAATCACTCGACTTCTACCAGATCCTATAGCATAGCAATCTACATGATCCTGATATACTAGTAGGACTCATAGGATAAGGATATATATATATATATATGCAAGTGGTTTTCATTCAACTCCTTAAAACTTAATGCACAAGCATAAAATAAAGTGCAGAATAATAGGGGTTATGCACTGGGGCTTGCCTAGGCAAGAGGTAACCAAGGATAAGCATTCCATCATGGTAACACGATCACCAAGGCACCACTTTTTCTGCTACTCCGGTCGACTCCATGATCCATCGTTGTTCCTATTATAATATACGTAGATGCAACGCAGAAAATGTAATTAACCCACGGAAACCACAACTCTAAGAACATGATTACGCCTCACAAGCTAACGAGCTAGCTCTAACAACTAGCGTACTAGGCTATGTATCCACATCGTCAGGTAAGGCTTTGTTTTTGGAAAAATGTTTTAGTTCTACAACCCCAAAGTGTTTTGGCTTCTTATTGATTAAATTTATATATTCAAACTAGAGCTCATTTAGCTACCTTAGCAAATTAATTATTGTGGAGCTACAAAAATTACAGTGAGCATCTAATAATGTTAGGAATTTTCTATAAGAATTCCAGAGCCAACACTACTACCAATTCCTCACAATAATTCCTACAAGTTGATGTTTTAACAATATTAAGTCCTTCCAATTAATTAGATTACTCTTGAAATTGCCACGAAACTATGTGAACAAAATACACTAACAGGTAAATCATAATTTTAGGACCTGAACAAAATTGGTGTCACAATTTTTGGTCAACTACACAAATTTCTATTGAATTTACAAGTTTGGTTTTAGAAACTAATTTAGGAAATGCTTTAGAAAAGAAAAGGGCCGGTGGCGACTTAATCGGCCTAGCAGCCCAGCGCGGGTGCGGCCACGCGCGCATTGCGACGGCCTAGCATGGCCCAAGACCGAAAGGCCCGCGCGCATGCACATCTTGCAAAAGAAACCCTGGACTAACCGGTTATTATGCGGCGCCTTTGATCACTATTGCACGAGAGACATGTTTTACATTAAAGACCTTGGAACATATTTCCTTCACAATGGGACAGTCCCCGGTGTACCCACGTGCGACGGCGCGGCACACCGGCGGCAACGGCAGTTACGCTGGGCGAGCTAGCCCCGCTGCGATAGGAATGAAGGACCGACCACCATCTATGGCTAAACCCGCAAGCATGGATAGCGGTTGGGAACTCAACGGCGTATTGTCGGGAGCAGCAGTGGTGAGCGGCTAGCCATGGAGGCAGCATGCCTGTTCCGACGAACCTATGCACTCTTAGAAGGGTAGAAGTGGCAGAGAAGCATCAGTAGATCACCGTTGTGCATGCTCCAATGATGGTTGAAACATGGGAGCGCTGGGGCGGTCTGGCTACGTGAGACCGAGCAGGAGACGGCTCTCCGAGCATGGCACTGTCATGTCACCGCACCCACGACAAGAAACCAAACCAACCTATCATGAGCACCAGCTAGAGTGGATCAACACGAGTCCAGAAACACCACCAATTGGGTTCTTTCCCCATGGATTAGGACTTACCCCCCGAGCCACTGGCTGTGGCAGCGCCCATGGCCGGCGGTGAGCAAAATGCTAAATTGGCGGTCGGTAGCGCTTGACCGGGCATGGGGAAGATGGGACTCCTAGTTGCCTTCTTATGGCAACTACTGGTACGAGGAATCAAACTGTGAAGCCCTGAGCTAGGCGAATTGGAGGGCGGAAAGGCAGAGCTCTAGCCATGGTCATGCCGTGGAGAGTACACCCGAGCATGGGCGAGTGGATTAAGATGGGGCAGCTCCATTTGATGGCGGTAGCTCGGACATGTGCGCACAAGTGATGGTTCATGGGCTTGGCATGACGTGCTTGAATGGAGCGGCACGACCCGAGCGGGGGCTCACCGACATCGGCTAGCGGGCGAGGCAAGGAAACATCTCGTCACCATAGTGACTGGGGTCATTGACCTAGGCGTGACTACAGCGGCACACGTCCAGAGACTCGATGCGGTAGGTAGGATGAAAGGTGGGGCGAGCGCCACGACGGTAAGGCGGTGACAGCTGTAGCTCCACCATGACCCCACACATGGCTCGGTGGCAAGCATTGGCTCGCGCACAACGCGGACGGGTGACCAGACCATTGACAGCCGGGTCAGGCCACGCAAGACCTGGGCGTAGCGCGGCATAGGACTGGCGCATGCACGAGCCAGAGACTGCGGCTTGGTCACGACATGACCTCAGTGCCACCACGCTATGCTCACGGTGACCGCGACCCCAGTCCGAATGGCTACCCTAAGTGGCATGCACACATTTCAAAGCGTAGCAAAAGTCACTAACGATCACAGTTGAGGTTCAACTAACTCCCCTATCGTAAAGTCCATATTGCCAATGACCTAGTAATGCCATCGCCAAGACCAGAGGACCACCTGGGAAGGAGGTAGATGGATGCCAATGTGAGCTCATCGCTCTAAACATTAGTTCATGAACAGAGCGCCAACGACACGACTTTGACATGTTTTAACGAGGTTCGGGCAATTTTTGCGAGGGTATCGTGACACCAAACACCACTGCCACCTAAGCCATGCTCAAGTACTCACTTAGAGGCAACCAACAGTATGAGAACATGAAGTTAGTGTTTAAACAATTTGGTTAGAATTTGAGTGTCAAAATGGCATTGTCTACTATCATTTCCAGACTTAGAAGAGGGCAAGGTTCGGTTAGAACTAACAACCATTAGAACTTTTTGTTGCAATTTTTAATGTCTAAACCTTATTAATTTCAACCAATGAATATTTCACTCAATAGCCCATACTACATACTAACCCATAGGAGCAAAACATTTAAGCACCTTTTAACTATTTTGCTCAATATAATTCACCAAAAATGACGTTCATAACCTAAGTTCAATTTCTTGTCGATTCAACAGAAAGTTCTACTTTAAATTTCATATTCAATTTTTGAGCTCCCAAAACCCTAGTTAACAACATTCACTTCCCAAAATTAAAGTTGTATTCTTACTTACACTATCTGCTCACCATTTTTACATAAGCACTATACATACGTTATATTTTGTTTTTGTTTACAGAAATTGTTTTCCGTTGCCTGTGTGTTTTAACCTGTTAAAATTCAAAAACTCATTCGGCTAGATTCTCCGAGGCCTTAACCTAGGTGCTAAGCAATTTTGTAACACCAGAGGTGTTACAACCTTCCCCCTTAAAAGAATCTCATTCTAAGATTTGAAACAAGAATTGGAAAGGGGAAAATATGATTACCTTCGTAGATCTGAATTTACACGGAAGATTACACAGCTGCGGATACTAAATCACACAGAGATTTAGAGATTCAGGATTAAGAGCAACCTAGTACAACCAAGGCTTAATCCAGAAGTCTAGCTAGATGAGGGTAGGAGAAATAGCAAGATAACAATCAACCAAAACATGGCGTATGACCAACAGATCCAGAAGCACGAGGGTGAGAAATCAATCATCGCAAACCCTAAGACCTAACTAACCAAAGATAGACTTGAACTTTCTTGACAACACCAAATCCCTTCTTCTCAGATTACACAATCACCTCTGACTGATGACCCTCATTTCACGAGCAACGACTGGATCTCGTAGCTCTATCTCCGACTGCTTCATTCTCGACTTAGTTGCTTCCTGAGCTACTCCAACTTGCATGGATGAAAGGATCTACTCTACGAGCTCTGCTTCGGAGGCGAGGGGGATGGGGAAAAGAGGAAAGTAAAGGCATCTTATAGTGGGCGAATGGAGGTGGGGACGCAATGCACCAGAAGTGCAGGCGGCGTGGAAGGGAAGTACTGGCGGTTCACGAAGTGGGTAAAAAATCGGCATTGGTGTGCTCTTTGCGCGAGCTCGAGCGGAGGGAGGAAAAGGAGGGGAGGGGATTCACTCTATGGGGAGGCATGCAGACAGCCGTGTTCCCAAAAGAAGAAAAAGGAGTGGGGAAGGGGTGGGGTCTGGTACTGGAGTGAGGGCGGGGATCGAGAGCTGACAGGGTACTAGGAAAAGGGGAAGCGCACAGTGCACGAGTATGGTGGATGCGGCATAATGCCGTGGTCACACGAGAATGGGGTGCTAGTGGACCCTAACACTGACGACGTCCATAGGGCACACGGCAATAGTGATCGGCATGCGTAGCATGGTCGGGCTGGGCGTAGGCCTAGGGACATGATGTCCAATCAAGCTTTTCGAATCACTCCCGACTACCCGAGGACTAACTTTTCTTGGTTGCTCTTCTTTTCATTCCCTTCATTGACCACAATAGGCTCCAGTCTTTCGTATAAACTGAGATCAAGACATACGTACTTCCACCAAAACCACATCCTCTCGGTTACTTTGCGGAAACACTACTTCATCAACCCGTTGTGGATTTCCCGTTTGCACGCCGGAATGTTTTCCAAGGAGAACATTTTATAGTGAAAGAGGTATGGCGGTGTAACTTGGCAAAGGTGCTGGTCAACAACCTCGATACCAATGCGTGCCGAGCAACATCTCCATGTGGCAGCTGTTCCACAGGGGCCCTCAGTTTTGCCGCAGCACCACAAGCTATTAACCAGGTAACTTTACCAACTTACATGCTGTCGACACGGAATTTTCGTCCCATGCCGAGGGCACACGAGCAAGCCAGAAGGGTCTGCTCGATGGAGCTGGAGATCCGCCTAGCTTCAGCGCAGGGATGGTTGATCCTGCGCACTCCTCCTGAGACGTGCCAGTCAATTTGACCCTGCAATTGATAAGGAGAGAAAGTTTATCAGTAATTTAGTGCGGAACGTGTCGGTGTTGCTAGACAGTCCCAAATGTGCGGCTCTGAGAGCCGATATGAAAGGAGATCGACTAAATAGTCGATTCCAGCATATTCATAAGAATAAATCAGTTAAAGCTCGTGGGATTGTGTAAGAAGAATCAGTTACCGTTCAGGATTAATGTCATTATCTAGATAAATATTGGTCAATGGCAATAAGATGTCAACAATAATTAGTTTACGCTAAGCCAATGACTGCAAGTAACCGAACCCCTTTTATATAAAAGAAACAGCTCATCATCATTTAACCATTTAATAAAGATAAATCTAATGAACATATTAGATCTCATCTATCGCTATGACCAGTGGGGCATGAGGCAGAATCATGCAGGCCGTAGAAACAACAATAGACTCGACGACCCTAACTTATTACTAATATCAGTGGGGCATAAGGAAGAATCATGCAAGCCATAATACAATAATAAGATCATGGGGCTAACACATCTTTCAACCTATCTCTACTTCAACGATCTCGTGACGTGAACTGTTCGTGAAAGCACTCGATATCGGCTAAAACAGTCGATTCAGGCATAGCACACAATTAAGATCATGCCCTCTTAGAAACAGATCTACCAAATAATGATCCCCACTCCACGGTGCTAACAGTGGGGTGTGAGGCAGAATCACATAGGCCATGATAATGGGCCATGGAACGGTTTTCGCTAGCCAATAGATCTAATCAAGATCAGACATGCCTTAACCGCACACTATGCACGATCAAGATTGATATAAAACAGCTGATAAAATATAACTCATCATTTATAGTATAGATTAGATCAGTTTAGATTAACAAACGATGTGTTAAACAAGATATAAGGCCGATCTAGGTCAATCCCAATCGAGCGAAGTGATATTACTGTAATTAAATAAATAATGGAAGCAATAAGCAATATCGGTAACTTAATGAATCTATCCGAAGGAACGCCACCCATAGATAGAGCCGATAACTTGACCTTAATCTAGTTCGAGCAGTGGAGGTCGATCGGATCGATGTAGATGTACTTGAACTAGACAAGAATCGATAACTAACTTATACCAGAGTCGTAGTGGAGGTCGACCGGATCGATGCAGCCATACGAACAGAGGTATAAGCCATGACGGTACTTACAGACAAGCAGTGAAGGTCGACTGGATCGATGTAGCCATACTCGCTGAAGAACTCACCGAGATCTACTCTACTCCTACTCCTAAGGGGTGGCCAGAGCAAAAAAAAGTAAATAACTTGTATTGGATTGATTGTGTGTTTTACAATAGCTGGGCTTTGATATTTATACCCGGAACCTACGCATGACACCTATCTAAGCATGACTCATCACAATCTTTAATCCTAGAGAAAACATTCCTAATTTAAGAGAAATTGGACTCGAATCTTTCCCTTTTTGTAGAGTCCAACATGTCTTGTCCCGGCGTCGATCGTAGCCTTTGTCGTTATCCGCTGGCGCTATCTGAAGAAAGCCGATTCTAGTTTTGCATTCGAATCAGCTGATACCGACCTACACGCAATTGATTCCTTGATGACATGATCTTGGGAGCTTTTAAGTCCCTGCGACTCTTCTTCCAAATTTTTGTGCCCCCCAATTTTGGCATAAAAGTAATTTTATTCCAAAATTATCACGTCTGTATCCCCGATTGGTCCGTAGTCACGGGTAGAGAATCTTGATATGGGGTCTACTATTTGTCGCCGTCTATGTCAGCTCATGAGCCCATGCCTCAAAACTTTTACGAGAGCATCATTGCTTGATGGGCACTTGGATTTATCCTTCCAGGCCAGCTATAAAATGTCTATCCGATCCTAGTGAGAGCAATTCACAAATCCAACTATGTTTCTCTTCCATATGCCCCCTCGAGTGCTCCTGACTCCGCCGAACCCTCCATGGTCAATCTTTTTGCTATGAAGATCTTGAGCGGTTAGAATGAATTCTTGTGCATAGGGTGATTATGTTGCTCATCTTAGCACCTTGTCGAGCAAGAGAATCAGCTACTGCGGTTAGAAAAATCCTTCAGATATCGCCTGGGTCTTCTTTCCATGCTCGAAGAGCTATTCTAGTGTTTGCAAGGGCTAAAATGTGTGGACACCTTCCCCTTGTTTGCCCAATCAAATGACCATTGGGAAATCCACAAGCTTCTTTCCAGCGGTTTCCCAGTCACCGAGAAATCAGTTAGGCAGGTGGCTTTTCCCCTTCTCTATCCTAATTTTATTAATGGGCCGATGTGACTCGTTTTATGATAACTTTCGACCCTATGGGGATTCAAACTCCCTTCAATCCAAAGAAACCTTGGTGGGCTGATTGCTGGTGAATGTAAATCTTTTGTATCTGATGAGGACATCACTTCTTCAGAGGCACCCGCTGATCCTCCAACCGTCATGCAAGGTCCAATGACCCGGTCTCGAATGCGTCAACTCAATTTAGAGGTGAGCTCGTTCTTAAGCGATCCTTTTCATACTTTTGAGAATAGACTACTACCTAATGATGTTATCTTGCTTAGGAACATTGGAGAGGGTCATGAAGGGCTTAGAGGACGTGGTGGATGCGATGATGACCAGCAAGGACGTCCAATAGAAACCGGAGGCCTGATCCAACATGATTTCGAGTCTACCTCAGCCTCCAGGACTAGTCTGCCTTAAACTGGTCACCCAGGACGCATCCGGACTCCATTTTCGATGATCCACATTTGGATGGAAAGCTAATTGGATAAGGAAGCCAATACAAGTGGTCTCACATCAAAATCTGTTCAGAATCAACAGGAATTGTGGTCACAAGTCAGCATCCAGAATCTGCCAGGATGCTGTGACACCGTCTTTTGGTCCGTTGGACCATGTATCGTGTTTGGGCCCATTAGGGGTGCGTCCAGGGGTCTTGCACGACCCTAGAGTCTTCATAAACAGCTGCCACCCAACCATTAGGGTTTGGGGTTTTGCTTAGATTATTTTGTCAAAAACAGTTTCGCCGTTCATCGGTTTGTGAGACCCCAACTTCGTGAGATTAATCATTCATCTGCAATTTGGTTGTGTTCTTTCTTGTTCTTGCTTGTGTTCTTCATTTTGTGGGCAGGGATTAGCCTTCTTGGTGAGGTCAACCTAGTCCGTGACTTGGTTGATAACCAGAGGAGCTGTGGTGCTAAGATTGTAGGGTTCGATCTTTCGATCTGAAGCCAGATCGATGTGTCATTCTCCGCCACAATGATAGTTACCTCTACCTAACGGAAGATCGGGATCCCCATCCCCATTAGTATCCATACCATGATATTCTATAACTTGGGGAAGCAATAAGTCCGAATCTGTTATCTCCTCGTTATCTGTCCCCTGAATTTCTAGAGCGTCGATCCGTTTTCGTATTTGATTTCAATTTCACACCCCGGCGAAATCTATCTCCTCGCCTTGCCGGGCTATATATACAGGCCACGGCTGGGGATCGAAAAACAACTCGCTTCGTCTCAAACCTTCCGCATCCTTATTATAGTTCCTGCTTTTCCGTAGGTTTGAGATCATGGAGAACAGTAAGAGGTTTGCTGAGGAGGCCCTCAATGGACCTGCATCATCGCGCTAGTGCCTTCATCGTTAGGAGGGTACAACTCGTGATGACCCCACTGCCTTGGGGGAATAGGGCCAACTCCGTTCAGCCTTTAGGGTCCTCTTCATTAATAGCTCGTCGCCAGCTCCCTTGTTATCAGAGGCAGATTAACAATCACGATCTGCTTGCCTCCATTGATCGGCATGGCTAGGGTCTTGCTGAATGTCTCTCCCTCGCAGAATCGACTCTAGCCATGGTTCAATGTCGATCACCTCCCGAGGCTGATTCGGTGGAGGATAGGTTGGCCAAGGCCGAGGCTAGAATCACGGGTGAGATATCTATCATAACCTTTGCTTCCTTTCAATTTCATCCTCAATATTTTGATCATCTCCCCTTTGAATCTTTTTAGATTTGTCTACCCAACTAGAGAGCCTCCGATTGGCTACGGAGCATGCGGTTGGATTCGTCAATGCCAAAGGCGCCGTCCCGGTGGTTCGCCTGCATGACATCCCGAACCGTGTTAGGGAGGTCGCTTTGCATGGCGTTGGCTTCTATGCAAGCCCATTCTGGCCACGAACTTCGGTTCCTTCCCCATGGTTTCCCAGTCGCAGCGCACCCTGGGGATTATGAACGCCTGATTGAGGATTTCTTCAGTGCTGCTAACTCTGTAGCCTTTGTAATAGGTGATATTAGCAAACAATTTCTCCGTCTTGAGTGATTTTTTCTTTTGTTTTGTACTTCATACTATATGCATCACTTTGTCTGTGTTTGCTTTGCTCCTATGGGCGATACACATTGTACCAGCTTTTCGCACTAGAAGCAATACCCTTCTGGTATCGGCTATTAGAGCCGACAACCGAGCAAATTGGTTGTCAAGTATTAATCCAAACGTTAGGGTAATATTCCTTTAAATATTCCCCATTTGATTGCTCTGCCGAATTCTTCTTCCCCTTTTAGTGTTTCCAAAATATAAGTATTACCAGGCGCACAACGCTTGATCCGATAAAGGTCCTTCCCAATTAGGTGATCATTTGCTAATTTGTTGTCCTTTGACCCGATTGGCAATTTTACTCTCCAGACCAAATCTCTTTCAGAAAATTACTCATTCTTGACCTTTTAATTGTAATATTTTGCAATCCTCAATTTATGGGCTTCAATGTTTTTCAAGAGCACGCAGCCAAAGGAAACTCAAGTCTTCTAAGTCATCCATCACAATATTCTTATAGACTTTGGCTGACAAATCACTCTGCAACATAACGCGCCTCGATCCAGTTTGAACTTCCCAAGGAGGGACTGTATTATGGCTATACACGAGTTCATAAGGCGACCATATCAGCTCTTTTGCTCTTGGCCATCAAGGGTAATCCATCCCCAGCCCTCTCTAGAGTCTTGTCTCCCGTCTCCATTTTTGAAGATCAGGTCCTGAAGGTGAAACAGGCTCAGAGGAGTCTTTTGGCCAAGGGGAACTCGAATAGGCATGAGGCTAAAGAACTATCATAGTTGATTGATCACCTTTGTTCTGGCTAAAGAGTCGATTTTTAAATAGCCGATTCTAGACTCTTGGTCTTAATCCTATTTAGGTCTGAAAACACGGCCATTATTAAGAGAGCCCTTCGATCTTCTATCCTTAGTCATCCGGCATCATATTCTCTTCAGTATTAGCGAGGTGACGCTTCGCCTCCTATTAATTGTGGTTGCCTTTTGCATGACCCAAGGCATCCACCCCTTCGTTCCGTGGCTTCAAATACTGGATGAGGGCTCCGGCCTTGAACACATCCGCACGTGCAATCGTTCCTATTTCTTTGCTTTTCTCCACCCTCGCAGAACTCTGTAGCGGCCTTTCTCTATTCCTGTAGACTCGATCAACTTCATGGCCGGCAAGGAGAACCACGGCAAACGCGCGGCGGAGGAAGTCTCGGAGGAGAACATGCCGATGAGCCAGCGCCTTCGACCCATGAGGTAAGATTGACATCCCCTGTTCATGATCATGATCTTTTCTGACTCGCCTATAGGTTTGTCATGAATGACATCCTTTGTCGCCTCCCCAAGGCCAGCAAGCCTTCTGATGTTGCATCTTCTGCGCCGGCTTCGTCGTCGGATTCTTCCAACTCATATAACGGCTACGATGCCCGGTGCTTCTTCCGAGAATGGAGGGCGGCCAAGGACCGCTATTCCGAGGTGATTCGGGAAAACAACCAGCTTGAGATCCTTCTAGGGGTCTTCCAAGCGGCCCTTAATGCGGCTGAGGAGGAGGCCAGTGTCGTTCGAGCACGACTGGCTAAGTCTGACGCCACAGTGGCAGGTAAGACAAGTTCCATGAATGCTTCTATTCTGATTTCCTCTGTCTTTATTTTGATAGTCTTCTGTGATCGCCAGCCCTCCAACTGGTGGTGAACATGGCCGTAGATGTTGTCAATGCTCGGGGTTCCCTCATCAACGCTTGCCTCTAAGATATTCTAGCCCACGCTCAGGAGATCGCCCTCCACGGCGTTCGTCATGGTGCGTCGGTGGCACTAACCATGGTGCAAGTCCAGACTGGGTTTTACCTCCATGCCATGGAGGTTGGCTTCCCGATTGTCGACGGCCCTGAGGGACATGAGGACCTGCTCGAAGAATTTGTCGTTGCCGTGGAAGCCGTTGTGGACATTACATCCGCTCAGGATGTAGTGAATAAGGTCTTCGATTAGTTTGTACTTAGGGTATTCCGATGAACAAAGACTCCTGTTCTTTCATGAATGTGTCTTAGTGCAATGCCCTTGTGTATGACTGTTTTTGTTTTCATTCTTTGCTCTGGAGGCGATACATACCGTATCAACTTTCATGTCTTTTAAGTTTCTTCATTTTTAAACTAGAGGCGATACCCTTCTGGTACCAGCTATTAGAGCCAACGACTAAATGAATTGGCTATCGAGTATTGATCAAATGTTAGGATAACACCCCTTTAAATATTTTTTGCCATAGAACTTTTCATACCAAAGGTTAAATGATCGATCGATCCAGAGCAAGCATCTCATTAAGTGCTACAAAACTTCGTTTAAGAAATCCATTAATTCTGATCCGCACTTAGGATTCCATTTAGCATTCATACGTCGGCCTAAACCCATACTCAGAACTAATGCTTATTTTTCTTTATTCCAATGGCCGACGTGAAGCCGTGACTATTCACTAAAACAAACTCTCGGAGCCGATCGCTTGCATCGGCTGTTGGCTTTCATTGCTGATCTTGATGAAGCCTCCTTCCCATAACTTGCCAAAAAAGCATTCGAAGTCTCCTAGTTCCCAGAAGACTGGATCGGCTATTGTGATGCTCACAGACTCATCAGCGCGAACCAGTTCGACATCATCCCCATGCCATTGAATCAAACACTGATGCATGGTCGATGGCACATAATAGTTCGCATGAATCCAATCACGACCGAGGAGCATAGACTATACGACCCTTTTCCATCGATGACAAAGAATGTGGTGAGCAGAGTTTTACTCCCAATTGTTAGCTCGACGTTTATTGCCCCTCGGGTCTTAGACACATTACCTCCAAAGTCCTTAAGCATCATGTTAGTCTCAATCAGATCTCCTGGTCCCTTGCCAAGTTTATGAAAAGTAGTGTAAGGCATAAGATTGACAGAAGCACCTCCATCTACCAACGTCTTGTTCATCGGCTTCCCATCAACAAAACCTTTCATATATAAAGCCTTTAAGTGCCGATGCTTGACTGGTTTATCAAATATTACTTATACAACCGTCAACTTGGCAACTATCTCCTCATACTCTGATTCATCGAAATCTGAATAAACTTTTTGATCTGCCAGAGCTCTGAATTCTTATGGCAACAGAAAAGCCATTTGGATATTAGCCGATGGTTGCTTTCTATCAGTTGTTTGCTTAGTACGCCATACTTGAGGTTTACCGGATGCCTGAGCCTGTTCCAACTCTTTATTCCTTAGACGTTGCACCCTTCTCTTATGGCTTCTTGTCAAACCTCCTGGACACCATTGGCCTTCCTGCCAAACATATTCTCTTTTGTTGCCTTCTTCTTCATAATCAGCCTAGTCTTGGTCAACAACTCATTTTCCAAGCGATCATGAACACTTTTATTTTTTTAAGCGCCAATCCATGTTATTATGATCATATGCATCTTGAGCATGAATAGACCGGCGGTTGGTTTGAGATTGCCTAAACTCCCAATATTGATTGTTGCATTCTGGACAGTCATGTCTGGTAGGCAACTTCAAACCTCCATTCCAGCAATGTCTAAAGAAAGGACAATTCCAATGTGATTCGGCTTGTTTCCTTTCATACCTCTCTTTTTCTAGTTGACACTGATATTCTTGATCCTTTAACCAACGCTGATAATCCTTTTCCTACTGCCGCTATCACTTATTCAACAGAATCTGAGATGTAACTTGCAGCCTTGTCGCCCCTGCTTTTGACGTTCCTCCCTGCTCATATCGGCTCTTTTGCTTATCGCGACGTCTTTTAATTTCCCTGTATTCGTCGGCCGATATTTGCATCTTGGGATCGACTGTTCCAGCTTCTCTTGATTTGGTTGATGTTAGGACCTTAGTCTTTCCTTTGAGCAGCCTAGCATCAACCATGTTTTGATCTCCTGGGAAAGGATTATCATCGATCTTTATTTTCCGAGGCGTATCAAATTTGAGCCTTCCTTGCTGAATAGCCCTCTGTATATGCTGCTAGAAAGTTCTGCATTCATTAGTGGAATGAGAAGTAGCGTTATGGAACTTGTAGAACTTCTTATTCTTTAACTGATCAGGGGGTAACAAAATATGATTATCGGGCAACTTGATCTGCCCCTTCTCAAGCAAGAAATCGAAGAGCTTGTTTGATTTTGTGACATCAAAGTCATAGCTCTCCTCGACTCCTCTTCCCTAAGGATTCATCACCATTACGGTCTTCTTGCCCCAATTCCATTCAGCCACAACAACCTCTTCTTCTTTCATCTTCATAGTCGTCATCGATTGAGCATGGATTATAAGCTTCAGCCAATGTGGTATTCTTCTAAAATAGGGTATCTCTACGCATACTCTGGAATTAACTATTGAGTGTTGCCACTCATTGAGCCAATTGACCCAAGTTATCAAATTTTTGTCCCAGCAGTTTCTCTTTCCACATTGGCAGCATTCCTTGAATGACTAAAGCAGCTAGTTGATCATCAGCCAAATTTAAGGAGAAGCATAAATTTCTAGTCTCTCGGAACCTCTGAAGAAACTCAGTGCCCGATTCATTAGTCTTCTGCTTTATAGTTGTTAGATTGGTAATCTTCTTTTCTCTAGTCCTAGTATAAAAATATGTATGAAATTTCTTCTCGAGGTCAGCCCAGTTGATAATGGAGTTGACCGGCAATGATGAAAACCAAGTGAAGGCTGAACCCTACAGGGACAAGGAGGAGAAACAAACTCGATGGGCCTCCTCAACTGATGACTCGCCCAATTGTGTGAGATACCGGCTGACATGTTCTATCGTGCTTGTACTGTCTTGGCAAGTGAACTTAGCAAACTCTAGAAGTCTGTAATTTGCGGGAAGAGCGACCAAATCATACCATTCTGGATATGGGTGTTTGTATGAGAAGGTCAGCCCTTTTGGCTTCAGACTGAACTGATTCTTCATCATCTCGGTCACCTTTAGCAACAACTCGTCAGCATGTGAATTTGGATTTCCCGCACCTTTGAGCCATCTGTGGATTGAAATCCCGTGTGCCTTGATACCCTAGATTCGGAATCATGTGAAGGGTGTTATATTTTGTGCCATAATGATACCATTGTGGAATCTCTATCTGCTGGGTCCTTTTGCTGGCTTCCTGCTTCAAGTCTCTGATTGTAGACATGAGAATATATATATGTATGGATCCTTTGAATTGATGGTGCTATTTTTTCAGCCGACGATGGTACGTGGCCTGATGTGCCAAAATTGATCACCTGGTTCTGACCTTGCCCCGCCGGCTATTGCACATGCTACACTAGTGGTCCAGGATTATATTGTATCTGATTCGTAGTAGTTCCTTGAGCTTGTTCAGGTGAACCCAGAACTGCCTGGACATCACCATTACCAGCTGGTGCTGCTTCTTGATAGCTAGTACCGACTTGATTAGTCCCTTGGGTCGATGGATCTAGAATATTGTAATAAGCCGACCCAACTTGACCCACTGAAAACCCATGAATCGCTTCTTTCATGGCGTTGTGGAATGTGTCCAAAAAAGCTTCATTATGGCTTGACATGGCATCACGAACATATTTGTCTACAACTTCCGTAAAGAAACGCCTGTCTTCAGCTTCAACTGTATTTGTCTACCCGTGTAATAGAACTCTTGGTAGTGGAAATTTCTGAACAATTGTGTTGTCACGTGTTTTGGTCTAGGACAACAAACATTTGCTCTAAAATTCTTTTGTAGCTTTGCCGATGACATCTTTATCTCCTTCAGGTAGATCTTCATAATGTACCATAAGAATGTCGTTGTTGTGAACCGCCATGACGATTGTGGGGTCCCACCGGACGTGCCAGAAACGTGTGTCGACACAGAATTATCATCCCATGCCGAGGGCACACGAGCAAGCCAGAAGGGTCCGCTCGATGGAGCTGGAGATCCGCCTAGCTTGAGCGCAAGGGTGGTCGATCCTGCGCACTCCTCTCGAGACATGCCAATCAATTTGACCCTACAATTGACAAGGAGAGAAAGTTTATCAGTAATTTAGGGCGGAACATGCCGGTGTTGCCAGACAGTCCCGGATGTGCGGCTCTAAGAGCCAATATGAAAGGAGATCGACTAAATAGTCGATTCCAGCATATTCATAAGAATAAATCAGTTAAAGCTCGTGGGATTCTGTAAGAAGAATCGGTTATCGTTCAAGATTAATATCATTATCTAGATAAATATTGGTCAATGGCAATAAGATGTCAACAATAATTAGTTTACGCTAAGCCAATGACTGCAAGTAACCGAACCCCTTTTTATATAAAAGAAACAGCTCATCATCATTTAACCATTTAATAAAGATAAATCTAATGAACATATTAGATCTCATCTATCGCTATGACTAGTGGGGCGTGAGGCAGAATCATGCAGGCCATAGAAACAACAATAGACTCGATGACCCTAACTTATTACTAATATCAGTGGGGCATGAGGTAGAATCATGCAGGCCATAATACAATAATAAGATCATGGGGCTAACACATCTTTCAACCTATCTATATTTCAACGGTCTCTTGACGTGAACTTTTCGTGAAAGCACTCGATATCGGCTAAAACAGTCGATTCAAGCATAGCGCACAGTTAAGGTCATGCCCTCTCAGGAACAGATCTACCAAATAACGATCCCCACTCTACGGTGCTAATAGTGGGGTGTGAGGCAGAATCACACAGGTTGTGATAACGGGCCATGAAATGGTTTTCGCTAGCCAATAGATCTACTCAAGATCAGACATGCCTTAACCACACTCTATGCACGGCCAGGATTGATATAAAATGGCTGATAAAACATATCTCATTGTTTAAAGTATAGATTAGATCAGTTTAGATTAACAAACAATGGGTTAAACAAGATATAAGGCCGATATAGATCAATCCCAATCGGGCGAAGTGATATTGATGTAATTAAATAAATAATGGAAGCAATAAGCAATATCGGTAACTTAATGAATCTATCCGAAGGAACACCACCCTTAGATAGAGGCGATAACTTGACCTTAATCTAGTTCGAGCACTGGAGGTAGACCAGATCGATGCAGCCGTACTTGAACTAGACAAGAATCGATAACTAACTTATACTAGAGTCGCAGTGGAGGTCGACCGGATCGATGCAGCCGTACGAACAGAGGTATAAGACATGGGGGTACTTACAGACAAGCAGTGGAGGTCGACCAGATCAATGCAGCCGTACTCGCTGAAGAACTCACCGAGATCTACTCTACTCCTACTCCTAAGGGGTGGCCAGAGCTGAAAAAAGTAAATAACTTGTATTGGATTGATTGTGTGTTTTACAATAGCCGGGCTTTGATATTTATATTCGGCACCTACGCATGACTCCTAGCTAAGCATGACTCATCACAATCATTGACCCTAGAGAAAACATTCCTAATTTAAGATAACTTGGACTCTAATCTTTCCCTTTTTGTAGAGTCCAACATGTCTTGTCCCGGCGCTGATCGTAGCCTTTGTCGTTATCTGCTGGCGCTATCTAAAGAAAGTCGATTCCAGTTTTGCATTTGAATCACCTGATACCGACTTGCACGCGATTGATTCCTTGATGACATAATCTTGGGTGCTTTTGAGTCCCTGCGACTCTTCTTCCAAGTTTTGGTGTAAACACACACAATGAAAGCAGTGGTGTCATAGACCACAGAATCAGAGGGGTATTGCAAGGGAAGATTTAGACAATAGGATTCCTTATACAAACAGGAACAAGGAAATCAAATCCCACGATGGATGTAATTTAAGGAGACTCAAGTGTTCTGTTGGGGACATCCACAATTAGTTGATACAATGTCCTCTGTTATCCAATCCTAACTGTTCTGCTTGCATCGGAATGCTTGCTTCTCTCATAACTGATTGTACGTCATCTTGAGAACCCTAAGCAAGTCTAACGGAACCTAAGGGTAAATTGACATATCAAACACAACGGAATAAACAACATGCACGTTCCAAACACCCTTACATTGGTACAACATACAAGCACTTACTCTCCCACTCTTGACACATTGTGTGCCTCCTTTGACCAGACGATCTTAACAACTACAGACGAATACAATGGAAAGATTATAATACTAGAGGACAGCGATGAAGGACACTGCTGACTATGGTTACATCTACCCTAAGACAACGAATCTACTTCATCAGACCACATAGCTTCATTCCTCACTCGGTGAATCCTTCTACTGCCCTGGCTATGGATCTACCTCCTCTCTTGGTAGTGGCTGAGTGAGGGGAAGTAAGGGCTCTCCTTCTAACATCTCCGAGGATGGGGGTGCTGGTGGTACTGCAACACCAGTTCTCCTTTCCTGCAGGTGAATAGGGATTCCCTCCAAGATCAAGGGATCCTGCCTTTCAGCGGCAAGCGTCCTACGCTTGGCCCTAGTGATAAGGAAGGCATCCTCCAGCTGCTGGGTGTGCTGATCTTTGGCCTCCTTTAGGGATTCCACCATGGTAGTTTCATGACCGCTTCAATGAGCTATACCTAAAGCATCCTGGAGAAGATCTTGGCTTCCTCGGCTCGTCAGAGACACTTCCTCAGCTCCGAGGCATGCCGGTCATATTGCTCATCTAGAGCGAACAAATACATGGTCAAGTGCACCATGGTAGGGTTGTCTTCTTGCGCCTCTTGCCCTTGCAAAGCTTCCATGCGAGCCCTCCATACTCGTCGAATCTTTTCCAAAGGTGGAAAGAACCTCATAGGGGTACGAGCAATGGGCTCTTCATAGATCTGGCAAAGGTACAACTTGGTCGGTGTCGACTAAGGAAAACCCAGTTGCGGTCACATTCTAGGCCTCAGTGATGTCGGGGAACACCTCACTCTTCTCAATATAGACGGTAACCTCACACCGCTCAGTGCCATGCTTCTCATACTCATAGCCCTCATACTCGAGACGATCTTTGGCTCCGAGCTTTTGTAGGGTGGCATACATGATTTTGGGGAAGCCTTCAGCGTTTAGGCAGTAACTGCTACCCTAGGCTCCTGCCATCCTGATGGGTGGTTGCAAGGGAGGATTGAGTGAAAAGCTTGCTCAAGAGGAAGGGCTAGGTGAGCTGGAGTGCATCGAGTGGTGATACCAATGGCTAGGCTAGGCCTTTTGTAATGGCAGAGCAGTCTTTGGTCCTGGTGTAGTCAACCCTCGAGTCTTGCACGGGGACCAATAAAAGGAAAGCAGTAGGATTTTTACGCGTATGAGACAAGCGATGCCCGAGGCCATAAAGGACTAGTGCGACTGTAGGCCAAAGATCCAACAAGAGTGCAGAAGGAGTACGAAAAGACGTGAGTCACGACAAGCGTGAACCATAGACTAATGTGGAGCACGAAGTCATAGTGCAGCAGTAACTACTAACCAAGGACGGGTAAGTCATGCACAATGTGACACATGTGACACCTATGGATGGTGCAGAAGGATATACAAGGTTTATTTGGCTTGTCGGTTATTGCATCTGCGGAAACATTACTAAACATGTGTCCTTATATTAAATTTTATTAGCAGTCATCATTAGTTCATTAACTTTCCATTCTATGTAAGCACATATACTACTTTTAAGCTGGTGGTAAGCAATCAAAACTATTTTATCACCTTTCAAGTTCTAGTTATTACTACGGTGCTAGACCATAGCCAAGTCAGTACCGTCTCACAGAAACGGCGATTCGCGAATCAATGTATCCCAGCTGGGTACCCTGAAACACACGCCCTGTTTGTACCCCAGGCACAAACAAGACCAACCCATTTCTCTCCTGTCGATGGGTCCAGGTCCCCGTCCAACTTGGACTCTAAGCCCCCACACTTGAGACCTGGTCTTAGCATGGTGCTTAGACCTCCACCTTTCCCCGCCTCCAATTAGTTGGTCCAGAAAGAGCAGGAATCCACGATAAGAGCGCAACGAGCCTTCCCGCTTCCATAAGCAAGTATGTGCTCAGGATAATAAGTCTGTGACCTAACTACCATCCACAGCAACGGACGGTCCTCAATCGACACAGGCGGAACAAGTGCAATCTGAGCCTCGCTCGAATGCCTAACCAAGTCTAGATCCAAAGTACCATTCCGCCCGATCTCTAATTATACTCCATATATATTCCATGTGATAGTAATATAATAACAACAATAATATTTTTTTCTATCTCTTGCGAGTGATAGCTAATCACTCGAGTGGTTTTCATTCAACTCATTAAATCTTAATGCACAAGCATAAAATAAAGTATAGAATAATAGGGGTTATGCACTGGGTCTTGCCTGGGCAAGAGGTAACCAAGGATTAACATTCCATCATGGTAACACATCATCAGGTAAGGCTTTGTTTCCAAAAAAATGTTTTAGTTCTACAACCCCAAAGTGTTTTGGCTTCTTACTGATTAAATTTATATATTCGAACTAGAGCTCATTTATACCTTAGTAAATTAGTTATTATGGAGCTACAAAAATTACAATCAGCATCTAATAATGTTAGGAATTTTCTGTAAAAATTCCAAAGCCAACACTACTACCAATTCCTCACAATAATTCCTACAAGTTGATGTTTTAACAATATTAGGTGCTTCCAATTAATTAGATTCCTACAAAGAAAAGGGCCGGTGGCGACTTAACAGGCCCAACAGCCCAACGCGGGTGCGGCCATGCATGAGTCACGATGGCCCAGCGCGGCCCAAGACTGGAAGGCCCATGTGCGCACGTGTTTTGCAAAAGAACCCCTAGACTAACCGGTTATTATGCAGCGCCTCTAATCACTATTGCACGAGAGATGTGTTTTACATTAAGGACCTTGGAACATGCTACCTTCACAATAGGGCAGTTCCCAGCATACCCACGCGCTATGGCGTAGCACACCAGCGGCAACAACGGTAACGTCGGGTGAGCTAGACCCGCTGCGACAGGAATAAAGGACCGACCACCATCTACAGCTAAACCCGCAAGCATGGATGGCGGTTGGGAACTCAGCGGCATACTGCAGGGAGCGGCAGTGGTGAGTGGCTAGCCACGGTGGCGGTGTGCCTATTCTGATGAACCTACACACTCTCAGAAGGGTAGAGGTGGCAGAGAAGCATCCGTAGATCACCGTGGTGCATGCTCTAATGATGGTTGAAACACGGGAGCTCTTGGGCGGTCTGCCACATGCGACCAAGCGGGTGGTCGCTCTTCGAGCACGGCACTGTCACATCACCGCACCCACGACAAGAAACCAAACCAACCTATTATGAGCACCAACTAGAGTGGATCAACATGAGTCCAGAAACGCCACCAATTGGGTTCTTTCCCCACAGATTGGGACTTACCCCCGATACACTGGCTGCAGCGGTGCCCATGGATGGTGACGAGCAAAATGCTAAATTGGCGGTTGGTAGCGCTTGACCGGGCATGGGGAAGATGGGAGGCCTAGTTACCTTCTTATGCCACCTATTGGTACGAGGAATTGAACTGTGAAGCCCTGAGCTAGGCGAATTAGAGGGTAGAAAGGCGGAGCTGTAGCCATCGTCATGCCATGGAGAGTGCACCCGAGCGTGGGTGAGTGAATTAAGATAGGGTGGCTCCATTTTATGGCGGTAGCTCAAACACGTGCACACAGGTGATGGTTCATGGGCTTGGCATGATGCGCTTGAATAGAGCGGCAATGTGGCAGAACCGCCTGAAATAACAAGCTTTTGAAGGCGCCTAACCCGCAATCAGGGGCCACACAACCAACACAAGATGGGGATTCACCTACTTAGAGGTTCACACGCCTAACCCGCAATCGGGTGCCGCACAACCAACACAAGATGGGGATTCAAAAGCCATGAGCAATCCACTAAAGATGCCTTTCATGATCTCACACGGGGAAGGCTCAAGAACCCCTCACAATCACCATGATCGGAGCCAGAGACAATCCTTGCTGCACCAAGCCATCTAGGTGGCGGCAACCACCAAGAGTAACAAGTGAATCCCATAGTGAAACTAGATGTAATCACTCAAAGGAATGCACTTGGATGCTCTCCAATCTCACCAAATGATGAATCACTCAAGCAAGATGAGTTAGAGAGGAATGGCTAGGCTCACTAGGGTGTATTCTTAATAGAAATGGCAAAGAGAGTGAGCCTAAGCTGGCCAAATGGATTAAATAGGCGCCACACAAACCATCCAACCGTTACTCACATAAAAGGACCATCGGACCTGGCCTATCGAGACCGTCAAACCTAGGGAGGGTCCGGTTCGACGCCCTGGGTGGCCACTGCTGCAGCACCATGCGTCCCCGTTGAATTCAAACGACCATTACGTGTGGCAGAACCACCCGAAATAACACGCTTTGTAGGCGCTCGTCTTCCACTAGACATTAAGCACCTCGAAAGTGAGCTACATCGGTCAGTTCCGTCGAGCACACCCCAAGGGAGAACTCGAAACAATCCATGTTTTACATCCAGAATCCAATAATGAGTACGAGCTTACAATACTTAGTCCATTTCATACAACAAGAGTTCTTGAAAATTATTTATTATAGTACCAGAGTTCAGAGTGCGATAATGAAATAGCGGAATGAAAATAAACATCTAGCGGAAACGATATGGGGATCCATCTGTGCCCACCAGAAAATCCTCCACACAAGAGTTACTTCTCAAACTACACCTGCAACAAGAGTAAATAAACCCTAAGTACACAATATACTCGCAAGACTTACCCGACTAGTGGGAATAGTTTCATGACTCTCAAGGATATGATAGGCAATATGGATTTGTTGTTTTCTTTTTGTTTGCAGAAAGCCTTACTAATAGTTCATCCTTATAGTCAAGTTTTATTAGCAGTCATGATTACTAAATTAGCTAACCATTCTAGGTAAGCACCTGCTCTACTTTCAAGCAAGGGTTAAGCAATCAGAACCACTTCACCATCTTTCATCTTCTAGTTCTTACTATGGTGCTAGACCATAGCCAAGTTGTATCGTCTCACGGAAATGGTTATTCATGAACCAATGTATCCTACCTGAGTACCCTAAAACACACGCCCCGCTTGCGCCCTAGGCACAAGCAAGACTAACCCATTCCACTCCTGTCACGGGGTCCAGGTCCCGTCCAAACTTGGACTCCAAGCCCCCACACTTGAGACCTAATCTCAACATGGTGCTTAGACCTCCACCTTTCCCTGTCTCCAATCAGTCGGTCTAGAAAGAGCCAGAACCCACAACAGGAGCATAATGAGCCTTCCCACTCTCATAAGCAAGTATGTGCTCAGTATAATAAGTCTGTGACCTGACTACCATCCACAGCAACGAATGGTCCTTAATCGACACGAATAGAGCAAATAGTGTAACCAAGCTAACCCCATTGGCAGCGGGACACAACCTGTTACACCCACCAATATCCATACCATATCCCTATCCGGTCTCCATTTTCTTTTCATCATTTTATTATGAGAGTAATAATAATAATCACCTATTGTGAGTAACGGCAGGTTACTCATGCTACCAAAAATCTAAGCATAGCAGATACTCGAACCTGCACTAGTAAGACTCTTAGGAAAAGTATATCTATGCATGTGGTTTCCATAAAATTCCTATAACGTAAATGTACATAACATATATAAACAGTGATTATCAAAAATAAGGGGTTATGCACCGGGGCTTGTCTTGGGCAGGCGCGGTGTCAACTGAGTCAGTTAGTGGTGGCTCCAGGACCTTCTCCTACACGAGAATCTCCTCCTCGTACTCCTCGACAATCTCCTCAAACTCGTGATCGCCGGTGGTCACGATCTCCGCCAACACATTCTCTACATGCATGCGATGATGATGCAACACTTAACATTTAGGCAACAACAACTCTTAGACTAAGAATACACATACTACGCTACTAAGCTAGCTCTAATGACCAAGGTACTAAGCCAACTATCATCTTTACAAAGCAAAGTGTTGGGTTCAACTAACAAACACCTAGCTTTACAAATGAAGGATATATCTTTATTTCTATTGATGATTTAATGTATATTGAAATAAAGAGCATTTAACTACACTAATGCTTAGTCTATTCTAAAGCCACAAAAATTACAGTGAGCATATAATAATACAATGAAGCCACTATAAAACTTTCAGGACCAACGCTATCATCAATTTACCACAAAAAATCCTACAATAATTAACTTAATATTATTAAGCATCCTCAATTGATTTAATAGCCCCTAATGTGAACATATATAAACATAAACTAAATACACCAACAGATAGAGCACAATTTTAGAAACCTAACAAAATTTATTTCACAATTTTTGGAAACCTACATGATTTTATATTAATTACCAAAGATCAGCTTAGAAATTAAATTAGAAAACTATTTCTAATTCCTTATGAAAACAAAAAATGAATCTCTCCACGCGAACCACACGCGCGGTGCAACGCGCGCACGTAGACTGCTGACCTAGCCCACGCAACGCAGGTTGGCCCGCGACAGAGAGAGAGAGCCCGCGCGTAAGGCACTTTTGTGGCCAGTACCCCGGATTCTTCCCAGACTGCACCGAAGTCCTATCACTATTCCTATCACTCACAGCTACTCTCGCTTAACCCCCCAGAATTCTAGAAATTTTCCTGAGCACACCTCCCGGTGACCCCATGCGTGGCGGCACGGTGAGCAGTGGCATGGAGAAGCTACGCCGGCCACCAAAGGTCCACTCCGACCCGTCGGTCGGGCCGACACTCTTCTAGGGTTCCACTACCTACACCTAGCAGCGACGTGCGGCTATGGGATGAGCTGGAGATGGCTACGGTGGCCCGTGGCTGGCCACGACGGTGGCACAGCTACCCCGACGAACTAGAGCCGCTATGGTCCCAACCAGCTATCGTGAAAACATCAAGGGACTATCATAAGCCAAGCCGCAGTGAGGGTAGGAGTGGAGAGCAATGGAGGGAGGCTAGCCGCGTGTGGCCGAACCATGCGACGGCGTACCGCGGTGGCATGGTCGCATCAGCGGTGGAGTAGAGGCGGTAGTGACTGGACTGGGTTGCGTAGGGCTAAGAGGAGAGCAAGGCAAATGTAGTGGCGTAAGTAATTGGGCTCGGGTGGAGGAATGGAGGTTTGCCCTCGGTCAAGGCCGAGACGCGGCCTTAACGGCACGCCGGTGGAAAAGAGACAAATTGGCGCTTGGTCGGGGCATCATCATGGTTATGAGGGGTCGAGCGGCGAGAAGACAGGAGGGTGAAGGTGCATATGGGTGGAATTGAGTAGAGGTGACCCCTCTCTGGCTCGCACATGGGCGTAGCTCGACAGCAACAGAGAGATGAGAAACAGATAGAGGGCGGTGGGGTATGGCCAGTGGCTCGGTGTGTGCGTGCCTTGGCTGGATGTGGTTGGCACGACCATGGAGACCCACGTCCAGGCGCTAGCAAACAGGTATGCGCATTCACGACCGGCGTGGCCCGTGTGCCGCAGTGCCATCAATGGCATGGCGACGGCAAGCATAGCCACGTGCATACGGCATCCAACCGGGCCAGAGGCACAGCGCAATGATGACGCAACGGCAGCAGCAATGGCTGCGCCATGATGCACGGTGGGCTAGCAGCGCGGCAACACACGGGATAGGGGTAGTGCAGCACGGCCGCGGGAGCAGCAGCGGCGGCTGTTTACACCGAAATTTGGAAGAGGAATTGCAGGGACTCGAAAGCTCCCAAGATCATGTGATCAAGGTATCGATCGCTGTTTCAACGGCCTGCATGAATCTGCCTCATGCCCCACTGGTCATAACGATAGATGAGATCTAATATGTTCATTAGATTTATCTCTATAAAATGGTTAAATGATGATGAGCTGCTTCTTTTATATAAGAAGGGATTCGGTTACTTGCAGTTATTGGCTTAGCATAAACTAATTATTGTTGACATCCTGTCGCCATTGACTAATATTTGTCTAAATAACGATATTCATCTTGAATGATAATCGATTTTCCTTCCACAACCCCATGAGCTTTAACTGATTTATTCTTATGAGTATTGCTGGAATTGGCTATTTAGTCGATCTCCTTCCACAGCGGCTCTCAGAGCCACACATTCAGGACTATCTAGCAACACCGACATTTTCCACCTTAAATTATTGATTAGCTTTCTCTCCTTGTCAATTGTAGGGTCAAATTGACTAGCACATCATGGGAGGAGTACGCAGGATCGACCATCCCAGCGTTGAAGCCAGGCGGATCTACAGCTCCATCGAGCAGACCCTTTCGGCTTGCTCGTGTGCCCCGGCACGGGATGAATTTTCGTGCCGACACATGTTCTGGCACACCCGGTGGGACCCCACAATCGTCATAGCGGTTCACAACAACAATGACATCCTTATAGTATATTACAAAGACCTACCTGATGGAGATAAAGATGTCATCAGCAAAGCTATAGAAGAATTTCAGAACAAGTGTTTGTTGTCCTACACCAAAACACATGACAATACAATTGTTCAGAAATATCCACTACCCAGAGTTTTGTTGCATGGGCAGACATATGTAGATGAGACTGAAGATAGACGTTTCTTCGTGGAAGCTATAAACAAGTCTATTCATGACGCCATATCGAACCATAATGAAATTTTCTTGAACACATTCCATAACACCATGAAAGAGGTGTTTCATAGGTTTCTAGTTGATCAGGTTGGACTGGCTTATTACAACATTCCACATCCATCGACTCAAGGGACTAATCAAACCAGTACCAGCCATCAAGAAGCAGCACCAGCTGGTTATGATGATGTCCAGGTAGTTCAGAGTTAATTTGAACAAGCTCAAGGAGTTACTACAAATCAGATACAGTATAATGCTGGATCGTCAGTGCAGCATGTGCAACAGCCGATGGGGCAAGGTTAGAACCAGGTGACTAATTTTGGCACATCAGGCCACATACCGTCGTCGGCTCAAAAAATAGCACCATCAATTCAAAGGATCCGTCGAGATATAGATGCTCATGTCTACAATCAGAGACTTCAAGCGACAAACCAGCAAAGGACCCAGCAGATAGAGATTCCATAGGGGTATCATTACGGCACAGATTATAACACCCTTCACATGATCCCGAATCCAAAGAATCAAGGCACACGAGATTTCAATCCACAGATGGGTGAGCAAGTGCAGAGAAATCCAAATTCACATGCTCACGAGTTGTTGCTAAAGGTGACCAAGATGATGAAGAATCAGTTCGGTCTAAAGCCAAAAGGGTTGACCTTCTCGTACAAATGCCCATATTCAGAATGGTATGATTTGTTCGCTCTTCCTACAAATTATAGGCTCCCAGAGTTTGCTAAATTCACTAGCCAAGACAGCACAAGCACAATAGCACATGTTAGTCGGTATCTTACATAGTTGGGCGAAACATTCGTTGAAGAGGCCCATCGAGTTCATTTCTTCTCCTTGTCCCTCTTAGGGCCAGCCTTCACTTGGTTTTCATAACTGTTAGTCAACTCCATTGGCAATTGGCAGACCTCGAGAAGAAATTTCATACATATTTCTATACTGGGACTAGAGAAAAGAAGATCACCGATTTGACAACTATAAGGCAGAAAACTAATGAATCGGGCACTGAGTTTCTTCAGAGGTTCCAAGAGACTAGGAATTTGTGCTTCTCACTAAATTTGGCTGATGATCAGTTAGCCGCTTTGGCCGTTCAAGGGATGCTGCCAACATGGAAAGAAAAATTGCTGGGACAAGATTTCGACAACTTGGGTCAATTGGCTTAACGAGTGGCAGCGCTCAATAGCCAATTCTTGAGTATGCGCAGAGATACCCGATTCCAGAAGAGTACCATAGTGGCTGAAGCTTATAATCCATATTCAGTCGATGATGGCTATGAAGATGAAGAAGAAGAGGTTGCTGCGGCTGAATGAATTGGGGCAAAAAGACAATAATGGTGCCAAATCCTTGGGGAAGAGGAGTCGAGGAGAGCTATGACTTTAACGTCACAAAATCAGACAAACTCTTTGATTTCTTGCTTGAGAAGGAACAGATCAAGTTGCCCGATAATCATGTTATGTTGCCCCCTGATCAGTTGAAGAATAAGAAGTTCTACAAGTTCCATAATCCTACTTCTCATTCCACTAATGAATGCAGAATTTTCCGGCAGCATATACAGAGGGCTATTCAGCAAGGAAGACTCAAATTTGATATGCCTCTGAAAATAAAAGTTGATGATAATCCTTTCCTAGGAGATCAAAACATGGTCGATGCCAGGCTGTTCAAAGGAAAGACTAAGGTCCTGACATCAACCAAATCAAGAGAAGCTAGAATAGTCGATCCCGAGATGCAAATACCGGCCGACGAATACAGAGAAATTAGAAGACGTCGCGACAAGCAAAAGAGCCGATATGAGCAGGGAGAAACATCAAAAGAAGGGGCGATAAAGCCACGGGTTACATCTCAAATTCTGTTGAATAAACGGCAGCGGCAGAAGGAAAAGGATTATCAGCGTTGGTTAGAAAAGTAAGAATACCAGCGTCAACAGGAAAAAGAGAGGTATGAAAGAAAGCAAGCTGAATTGCATTGGAATTGTCCTTTCTTCAGACATTGCTGGAACGAAGGTTTGAAGTTGCCTACCAAGAATAGTTGTCCAGAGTGCAATGATCAGTATTGGGAGTTTAGGCAATCTCAAGCCAACCGCTGGTCTGTCCATGCTCAAGATGCATATCATCATGATAACATGGATCGACGCTTAAAAAATGAAAGTGTTCATAATCGTCTTGGAAAAAGGGTTCTTGATCAAAATTGGGCTGATTATGAAGAAGAGAGTAACGAGAGAGAATACGTTTGGCAGGAAGGCCAATGGTGTCCATGAGGTTTGACAAGAAGCCAGAAGAGAAGGGCACAACGCCTATGAAATAGAGAGTTGGAATGGGCTCATGCATCTGGTAAACCTCAAGTATGGCGTGCAAAGCAAACATCCGATAGAAAGCAACCATCGGCTAATATTCAAATGGCTTTTCTATTACCATCAGAGTTCAGAGCTCCGGTAGATCAAGATGTTTATTCGGATTTCGATGAATTGGAGTATGAAGAGATAGTTGCCTAGGTAACGGTTATACAATAGGCTATATTTGATAAACCAGTCAAGCATCGGCACTTAAAGACTTTATATGTAAAAGGTTTTGTTGATGGGAAGTCGATGAACAAGATGTTGGTGGATGGAGGTGCTTCTATCAATCTCATGCCTTACACCACTTTTCGTAAGCTTGGCAAAGAACCAGGAGATCTCATTGAGACTGACATGATGCTTAAGGACTTTGGGGGTAATGTGTCTAAGACCCGGGGGCAATGAACGTCGAACTAACAATCAGGAGTAAGACTCTGCTCACCACATTCTTCGTCATCGATGGAAAAGGGTCGTACAGTTTGCTCCTTGGTCATGATTGGATTCAGGCGAACTGTTGTGTACCATCGACCATGCATCAATGTTTGATTCAATGGCATCGAGATGATGTCAAACTGGTTCACGCTGACGAGGCTGTAAGTATCGGAACAACCGATCTAGTCTTTTGGGAGCTAGCAGACTTTGAATGCTTTTCTGGCAAGTTATGGGAAGGAGGCTTCATTAAAATTAGCAATGAAAGCCAACAGCCGATCCAAGCAGTCGGCTTTAAAAATTTGTCTTAATGGATAATCCAATAGATGGTACAGATGGCAAACTAGGACATGGCTTCACGTCGGCCGATGAATTAGAAGAAGTAGATATTGGTTCTAGAGACAGACCTAGGCCGACGTATGTAAGTACCAAGTTGGATCCTGAGTATAAGTGAGAGTTAGTTGATTTATTAAAGGAATTTAAAGATTGTTTTGCTTAGGAATACTATGAGATGCCTGGTCTAGACCGATCAATTGTTGAACATCGGTTGCCAATCAAACCTGGATATCGGCCGTTTAAACAAGCTCCAAGGAGATTCAACCCAAATGTGCTTGATGATATCAAAAAGGAGACTGAAAGGTTACTGGAAGCAAAGTTTATCCGACCATGCTGATATACAGAGTGGATATCGAATGTTGTCCCGGTGTATAAGAAGAATGGAAAATTAAGAGTTTGCATCGATTTTAGGGATCTGAACAAAGCCACACCCATGGATGGTTATCCGATGCCGATAGCTGATATGTTAGTAGATGCAGCAACCGGGCATAAGGTTATTAGCTTCATGGACGCCAATGCAAGATATAACCAAATTTTCAAGGCTGAGGAAGACATAGCAAAGACCGCTTTCAGGTGCCCCGACGCAATCGATTTATTCGAGTGGGTTGTGATGACCTTTGGTCTAAAGAATGCTAGTGCAACTTATCAAAGGGCGATGAATTATATTTTTCATAAGTTGATCGGCAGGATTGTTGAAATTTACATCGATCATGTGATGATAAAATCCAAAGGATACAAAGGGCATCTAGCTGATTGGCGGGAGACTCTGGAATGCACCAGAAAACATGGTTTAAAGATGAATCCTAATAAGTGTGCTTTTAGAGTGTCAGCTGGACAATTCTTGGGTTTCATGGTCCACGAGAGAGGAATCGAAGTTGGTCAAAAAAGCATAAAAGCAATTGATGAGGCAGTTCCCCCGACTACTAAAACAGAGTTACAATCTCTGATTGGTAAAATTAATTTCATCAGAAGATTCATTTCAAATTTGTCAAAAAGAATTCTACCATTTTCTCCCTTGTTGAAGTTGAAAAATGATTAAGAATTCAAGTGGGATGACATACAACAAAAGGCTTTTGAAGAGATAAAAGAATATATGAAATGTCCACCTGTGTTGGTCCCTCCTCAGCAAGGTAAGCCTTTTAAGTTGTACGTATCAGCTGATGACAAGACAATTGGATTGGCCTTGATGCAAGAGTTTGAAGGAAAAGAGTGAGTTGTTTTCTATCTGAGTAGAAGGCTCCTGGATCCAGAGATAAGATATTCTCCCACCAAAAAGTTATGCTTGTGCTTATATTTCTCCTATACTAAGTTACGACGCTACTTATTATCGGCCGAATGTATGGTTGTTTCCAAGGCTGATGTGATTAAGCACATGTTATCAATGCCAATACTGAATGGGAGAGTGGGAAAGTGGATTCTTGCGTTATCAGAATTTGACTTAAAGTACGAATCGGCTAAAGCAGTCAAAGGACAAATAATGGCCGATTTTATCACCCAGCATCATAAGCCAAGCATTGATTATGTAGAACCGATGTCTTGGACGTTATTCTTTGATGGATCATCATGCAAGCAAGGTGGTGGCATTGGTATTGTTATTATTCCTCCCAAGGGGGCAAGTTTTGAGTTTGCACACCCAACTGAACTAATGATTACCAACAACCAAGCGGAATATGAAGCTATTCTTAAGGGACTTCAACTTCTTCATGAAGTAAAGGCCGAAGCAATTGAAGTATTTGGAGATTCACAATTAATTATTAATCAGTTGATCGGCCTATATGAGTGCAAAGAAGATACTTTGAAAGGATACTATGATGAGTGCCAAAAGTTGCTCAAAGAATTTCTTCATGTCTCTTTCCAACTTATTCCTAGAGCACAAAATCAAGAGGCTAATCGTCTAGCTCAAAGTACGTCAGGATATCGAGTGTTTTGAGAAGTCCTGAGTAGTGAAACCTCGAATTATGATTGGAGAGTCAAAATAACCGATTACCTTAGAAATCCATCACAGAAAGTTGCCAGAAAGCTAACTTATAAATCGACTAAGTATGTTTTACTAGATGATCAGCTGTATTACAAAACAGTCGACGGAGTATTGCTCAAATGCCTGAATCGAGAGGAAGCTAAGGTGTTGATGGGCGAGGTGCATGAAGGGATATGTGGAGCTCATCAACCAGCTTATAAGATGAAATGGATTATTCGTAGAACTGGATATTTTTGGCCAACAATATTGAAAGACTGTTTTGAATATTATAAGGGGTGCCTGGACTATCAACATTTTGGTAATGTCCAGAAATCGCCTGCATCGGCCATGAATCCAATAATCAAGCCATGGCCATTTTGAGGTTGGGGAATTGATTAATGGGCCAGATTTTTCCGCCCTCAAGCAAAGGACATAAGTTCATATTGGTAGCAATAGATTACTTCATTAAATGGGTTGAAGCAATTCCTTTGAAGATGGTAACCTCAAAGAACATGGTTCATTTTGTCAAGGAACACATTGTGTATCATTTTGGGATTCCTCAAATTATAACTACCGATCAGGGGACAATGTTCACATCAAAAGAGTTCGAAGATTTTGCTGCCAGTATGGGAATCAAGCTACTAAATTCTTCTCCTTACTATGCTTAGGCTAATGGCCAGGTAGAGGGGTCCAATCAGATTATGATTAAGCTAAACAAGAAAAAGATTGAGGAACAGCCAAGGAAGTGGTATTCCACGCTGAATGAGGCACTATGGGCATATAGGATGGCCTGTCATAGATCGATTAAAACATCACCTTATGAACTTGTGTATAGCCATAATGCAGTTCTTCCTTGGGAAGTTTAGACTGGATCGAGGTGTGTTACATTGCAAAATGATTTGTCAGCCGAAGTCTACAAGAATCTTATGATAGATGACTTAGAGGACTTGAGTTGCTTTCGGCTGCGTGCTCTTGAAAATATCGAAGCCAATAAACTAAGGGTTGCAAAATATTACAAAAAAGGTCAAGATTAAGCAATTTTCTGAAGGAGACTTGGTCTGAAAGTGAAATTGTCGATCGGGTCAAAGGACAGTAAGTTCAGCAAAAGGTCACCTAATTGGGAAGGACCTTATCGGATCAAACGTTGGGCGCCTGGTAATGCTTATATTTTGGAAACACTAAAAGGAGAGGACGAATTTGGCAGAGCAATCAATGGGAAATATCTAAAGAAATATTACCCTAGCATTTGGGTTAATAATTGATAACCGATTTGTTCGGTCGTCGGCTCTAATAGCCGATACCAGAAAGGTATCGCCTCTAGTGCAAAAATAAACCCAAACGGGTAAAAGCTGGTATGATGTGTATCGCCTATAGAAGCAAATCAAACACAGACAAAGTGAAGCATATAAGTACGAGGCAAAGGAAGATCACTCAAGACGAAGAAATTGTTTGCTAAATATCACCTATTACAAACTACGGGCCGAAAAACACTTTGGTTACTATATCATCGGCCTAGGAAATAAAGGCTACGGAGTTGGCGACGCTGAAGAAATCCTCGACCAGGCGCTCATGATCCCCAGGGTGCGCCGCGGCTGGAAACCATGGGAAGAAACCGAAGTTCGTGGCCAGAACGGGCTTACACAGCAGCCAACACCATGGCAGCACCCTGACAAACGCCATGCAAGGCGACCTCCCTGACACAGTTTGGGATGTCATGCAGACAAACCACCGGGATGGCACCTCTAGCGTTGACAAAGCCCACCGCGTAATCTGCAGCCAATCGAAGGCTTTCCAGTTGAGCGGACAAATCTAAAAGATTCAAAGGGGAGATGATCAGAATCTTGATGATGAGATTGAGAGGAAGCAAAAGTTATGATAGATATCTCACCCATGTTTCTGGCCTCGGCCTTGGCCAACCTATCCTCCACTAAATCGGCCTCGGGAGGCGATCAACATCAGACCATGGAAAGAGCCAATTCTAGGAAAGACAGTCGGCAAGATTCTGGCCATGCCTATTGATGGAGCCGAGCAGGTCATCATTATCGACCCGCCTCCTCGGATAGCAGGGAAGCTGGTGGTGAGCTGTTGATGAAGAGAACCTTAAAGGTCGAACAGAGTCGGCCCTATGCCCCGAAGCAGCAAGAGCATCATGAGTTGCACCCTCCTGGTGATGAAGGCGCCCGCATGATGACGCAGATCCATTGAGGGCCTCCTCAGTAGACCTCTTGTTGTTCTCCATGATCTCAAACCTATGGAAAAGTTGAAACCACACCAAAAACGCAAAAGGTTTGAGACGAAGCAGGATGTTTTTTGATCCACAGCCATGGCCCGTATATATAGCCTGGAAAGGTGAGAAGTTAGGTTTCACCGGGGGTGTGAAATTGAAGTCAGATATAAAAACGGATTGACACTCCAAAAATTTAGGGGACGGATAACGAAAAGATAACAGATTCAGACTTATTGCTTCCCATAATTACAAAATATCATGGGATGGATACGAAAGATTTATATTGACCAGCAATCAACCCACCACGGCTTCTTTGGATTGAAGGGAGTTTAAATCCCCACAGGGTCGAAGGTCATCATAAACTGAGTCACATCGGCCTGTTGATAAAATTATGCCAAAGAAGGGGAAAAGCCGCCTGCCTAACAGATGCCCAGCAGATTTCTCGGTGACTGGGAAACTACGGGAAAGAAGCCTGTGGCTTTCCCGATGGGCATTTGATGGAGCAAACAAGGGGGACGTGTCCACACAATTTAGCCCTTACAAACACTAGAATAGCTCTGCGAGCATGGAGAGAAGACTCAGGTGATATCACAAGAATTCTTCTAACTGTAGTAGCTGATCCTCTTGCTCGACAATGAGCTAAGATGAGCGACACAATCACCCTATGCACAAGAATTCTTCTAACCGCTCATGATCTTCATAGCAAAAAGATAGACCATGGAGGGTCTGGCGGAGTCAGAGGCACTCGAGGGAGCAGATGGAATAGAAACATAGATTTATTGTTGAGTTGCTCTCGCCAGAGTCGCATAGACATTTTATAGCCGGCCTAAAAAGATGAATCCAAGCACCCGTGAAGCAATGATGCTCTCATAAAAGTTTTGAAGCATGGGCTCATGAGCTGACATAGATGGTGACAAACAGTAGACCCCAGATCAAGATTCTCTACCCGTAACTACAGACCTATCGGGGGTACAGACATGATAATTTTGGAATAAAATTACTTTTATCCCAAAATTGGGTGGCATGTGTTTACACCGAAATTTGGAAGAGGAATTGCAGGGACTCGAAAGCTCCCAAGATCATGTCATCAAGGAATCGATCGCATGAAGGTCGGTATCAGCTGATTCAAATGCAACACTAGAATCGGCTTTCTTCAGATAGCGCCAGCAGATAATGACAAAAGCTACGATCGGCGCCAGGAAAAAACATGGGGGACTCTACAAAAAGGGAAAGATTAGGGTTCAAGTTTATCTTAAATTAGGAATATTTTCTCTTAGTCCAAAAATTGTGATGAGTCATGCTTAAGTAGGAATCATGTGTAGGTTCTGGGTATAAATATTGGACCCCGGCTATTGTAAAGGACAGACAATCAATCAAATACAAGTTACTTATTTTTTCTGCTCCGGTCACCCCTTAGGAGTAGGAGTAGAGTAGATCTCAGCGAGTTCTTCAGCGAGCAAGGCTGCATCAGTCCGGCCGACCTCTGGCTTGTCGGTAAGTACCATCATGGCTTATATTTCTGTTCGTATGGCTACATCGATCCGATCGACCTCCACTGCGACTCTGGTATAAGCTAGTTATCGACTCTTGTTTAGTTCAAGTATGACTGCATCGATCCGGTCGACCTCCACTGCTCGAACTAGATTAAGGTCAAGGTATTGGCTCCATCTAAGGGTGGCATCTTTCGGATAGATTCATTAAGTTACCGATATTGCTTATTGCTTTCATTGTTTATTTAATTACAGCAATATCACTTCGCCCGATTGGGATTGATCTAGATCGGCCTTATATCCTGTTTAATCCATTATTTATTAATCTAAACTGATTTAATCTGCACTTTAAATGATGAGTTATGTTTTATCGGCTGTTTTATGTCAATCTTGATCATGCATAGTGTGTGGTTAAGGCATGTCTGGTCTTCAATAGATCTATTGGCTAACGAAAACCGTTCCATGGCCTGTTATCATGGCCTGTGTGATTCTACCTCACACCCTGATAGGGCATGACCTTAACTGTGCGCTATGCCTAAATCGGCTATTTTAGCCGATATCGAGTGCTATCACATATGCATTTCATGTCATGAGACCGTTGAAGTAAAGATAGGTTGAAAGATGTGTTAGTCCCATGATCTTATTATTGTATTATGGCCTGCATGATTCTGCCTCATACCCCACTAATATTAGTAATAAGTTAGGGTTGTTGAATTTATCGCTGTTTCTACGGCCTGCATGATTTTGCCTCATGCTCCACTGGTCATAACGATAGATGAGATCTAATATGTTTATTAGATTTATCTCTATTAAATGGTTAAATGATGAGGAGCTGCTTCTTTTATATAAGAAGGGATTCGATTACTTGCAGTTATTGGCTTAGCAAAAACTGATTATTGTTGACATCCTATCGCCATTGACTAATATTTGTCTAAATAATGATATTCATCTTGAATGATAACCAATTTTCCTTCCACAACCCCATGAACTTTAACTGATTTATTCTTATGAGTATCCTAGAATCGGCTATTTAGTCGATCTCCTTCCACATCGGCTCTCAGAGCCACACATTCGGGACTGTGTGGCAACACCGGCATGTTCCGCCTTAAATTATTGATTAGCTTTCTCTCATTGCCAATTGCAGGGTCAAATTGACTGGCATGTCTTGGGAGGAGTACACAGGATTGACCATCCCTGCATTGAAGCCAGACAGATCTACAACTCCATCGAGCAGACCCTTCTGGCTTGCTCGTGTGACCCAGCACGGGACGAATTTTTGTGCCGACAGTGGCCCCACACCACAGTGCCCCTGACGGACCGGATGGCCGACATGGCTAGCCGAGCACAGATAGCGTGCGGGTGCGCTCAAGACGCACCGACGCGACGACATCATGCCCCTAAGGCACGATGACCACGCCCACTCGGGGAAACCGGACGAGGACGTGCTGTGCATGGTTTTTAAAGCTCCCATCACGACTAAACCGCTGCTACAAAACCTAAATTTTGTTAGCTACACTCAAGATGGTATATGAGACTACCAAATCGAGATATAACACTACACCACCCCTTAACCCAATCTCTCAAAATAATTTGCTAAACATAGCAATGTCTAGCTGTTGACAAACTTGAAAATTTTTCTAAGTTTTTGAGCTGAATTTGATTTCAATTTGCAATTTCTAGGCTAGTAGAAATATTAATTAGTAATATCATTTTTTAACAGCAAGTATTTCACTGTCATCTACCAAGTTCATATTTCAAACTTTATTTAAGTGTCACATGTGTGTTCTATAGTGTTTTTGTTCAACAAAAATTGATTTACAACCCAACTTGTTAACTATATGAGTTATGGAGTAACTTTTTGTAGCACCCGGTTTTAAAGACAAAACCAGATACACACTATATGTGAGCCCAGGAAGTCAATTCTCACATATAGCCACAAATAAAGGTAATATCAAGAGACAATACTTATTACATAACGTATTAGTAAAAAGGAAAATAACCTCATAGTAGAGACAGCGGAAAGTTGACTCCGATCTTCTAGCGAAGACTCCAAATCCACAGGGACGACTGACTGGTTGACCACAAGCCTATCTCCTCCAAACCAGCAATCTGGTACCCATCCGAGATTTTTTATCCAATGTATAGAAAAGTAAAGCAAGCGTAAGTACATGTCGTACTTAACAATTATATCATGGGGTTCATGAGGCTCAAAAGGCTGACACTGGTTTACTGCGATTAGCTTTAATAGGTCATCTTTTTAAGCAATTGAGTGGCAAAGAATTTATCATTCCCATAAATACATGATCAGGTAAACATGATTAATGTATAGCATAAACAATCAATTATTAGCATCATCATTATCCATTAGTGATCATCTCTATTCCATAAGGGTCCAAGGCAGCTCAGATCCGTGAGCACACTTTTGTTATAACAATTTTATACTCTGCGAGAGTTTGTACACGTTCACTTGTGAGTTGTGATTTACCCTTTCGCCCGAGGTAGCTATTCTCTTGACCCACTTCCAAGGAAGGTCGGCAGGGGTTCACTATAAAGCCTTTCAAAGAATTCGTCTAACAAGTTAGGGCCGCCAGCGTATGTGGCCCATCTCTAGGAGTGGCAAGCGTGGGCATCGCAAAGACGGTACACACTTCCTAGCAACAAAGGAAACATACCTCATACTCAAAGGTAACCACTAACAAGCTAGAAAAGATCCTCATCTTGAGCTAAAGCAGAGCCATATGGCCCTCACAATTTGTCTTTGTAAGTCCCGGATGATCGCCACACGATAAGTCCTTAGGAAGAGGAATCTGAAGCAGATAAACACTTCAGCCCCCTATGTCCATGTTACTAGAAAGTTATGTTTTAATGTTTATTGCATATATCATTAGTCAAGTTACAAGATCATGGTTTAGTTAAGCACTAGCAAAAACTATCCCATGCAATATCCCAAAGGTTTCAAGGTGCAAGATATCATATATCTAGGATATCCTTAATGGTAACAAGGGAGACACATGCAATATGAATTAAGTGTTTAAATGTGAATAGGTAACAAGGATAGTCCCATGCTATACTTGCCTTATACACCGATCCTTCGGTAAGCTTTATTCTTTGATGTCTTTCTTCTTCTTCTGGATCATCACGTGTATCTCACCGACTGGACAATCGTAGAACACCACACAAACATCCATACACATACATGCATAGCATACAATTGCATCTATATCAGAACAGTACACCAATCATAGAAAAATAAGTAAAAGAGATTGATATACGATTCTACGCATCACTACGAACACACAGTCGCGAGAGGCACGCTAATCGAAGCTACAGTTGAAAAGTTACAACTACCGAGAGATTTGCTTAACACGTGGAAAAGAAACTATAGGCTTTGTTTATGTTAACTATATGAATTCATATACAAAAGATGTTTATAAATAATATAGATTATATTAAGTCAACTTTAGATTTGAATTATAAAACAAAAGTAAACATATCATATTTTATGTATAAAACTCAGTTGTATAATCTTTAATCAAGATATGATTTAAACTATGATTTTTATGAAATAGTAATGTAGTAAACATCATTACGAATACGTAGATCTCGTCGTTACGAAACAAACACAACTTGAACGGACTATTTCGGAGTTAGAATGAATAAGTTATGATTTAAACAAGTTTTGCTTTAATTAAATAATAGATTAAATCTACTCATGAATTTCAAGTGTTGAAAACATGCCTAACAATTGTATAAACATGTAGAAAACATAAATACGGTCCTAACGCAATTCGAACGGATCAAATCGGACTTAAAACGCAAAAGTTACGCATGAAATAAGATTCAGTGGCATTCCTGTAAATATTTGAACTCAAATTTGAATTAAAACAATTAAAATCTGAATTTAAATGTACTTTGGACTGGGCACACTATTTCTAGAAAACACAGGGTTTAAAGTGAATAAAATCAGGATTGATATACAATTCTTTTGAACTAATCTGGACTGCGGGTTGATTACTGGAAAACGCGGGGGCTTAACTGTAAAACGGGCGCGGTTGACTGCTGGCTGACCGCGCTGATGACCGGGCAACCATGTGGCGCTGCGTGAGTGGTGCGGTTCACCACATGGCTTGGCGGACTGGCTGACGCAGTGGTGTGGACCGGGTCCACGGTCCGCGGTGGACGGGTCACTAAATCCAACCGTTTTCTAATCTAGGCCGTTCATCCATGATCCGGCGGCGTAGATGAGATCGGGTCAGCGGCCCACCGGGGAAGAAGCTCCCGACGGCGGCGCCATTGTCGCCGATGGTGCGAGCTTGTCGGTGGTCACCGGTTCGGTGATTCCGACGGCCAAACTCGACGCGGACTACACCTAGACGATGCGCGCGGTGATGCGAATTCGCTAGGGTACCGAATGGGGGCGGGCATCACGTCGGGGTGGCATTCCCCGCGGTGGCGCCATGGCTGGTGGTTCAGAGCTCGTGGTTACGGCGTCCTAGCACACTAGTTGACGAACGGAGGGTAGAGAAGGGACGAGGAGCTCACCGAGACTCGTACTGGGGTGGTCGTGGCGTCCGGGGAGGTCTCCGAGGCACGGTTCGTCGTCGTCGGCGGCTAGAGAGAGAAAGAGAGGGCGGGTGAGAGGAAATCTGAGGGAAACGTGACCAAAAACCAAAGGTGGAGGTACCTACGGGCGCGGGCAAGTACGGCGGGGCTCAGGACATCGTCGGTGGCGTGGATTGGACACCGGGGTGGGGAATTCACCGGCGGCAGTGGCGAGCTTCGAGCGGCGATCTGAGGAGGGGCAGAGGAGAGGGCTCGGCTCGGTCTTTATAGGCGGGCGGGCGCTGCGGCGTAGAAGGAAGGGGAGCGGGGCAGAATGGGCGCTTTCCATGTAGGCGCGCCGGCGCGGTGGCTTGCCGTCTTGGCGTGCGCCATCGGCGGGCAGAGGAAGGAAAGGGGCGCGGGGAAGAAGGAAAGGGAGACGGCAGCGCTGTCGAGTGGGACCAGCGGGGCAGCGAGAGGAAAGGGAGAGAGCGGCGGGCGTGCGAGCGAAGGCCGAAGCGGAGTGGTGCGGGGTGAAGGGCCGAGCAGACCGGGCCGCCGAGCGGTGCGCTGCCGAGTGCGTGCGGGCGAAGCCGAGGTGGGCCGCGGCTGAGCTGGGCCACGCGGGCGAGTCGTGCGGAGCAGGCCAAGCAGAGCAGGCCAAGCGGCTGCGCGAGGTAGGCCGAAAGGAGGGAAAGGGAGGGGCAGCTGGGCCGAGGCCGGGAAGAAGAAAGGGGAAAGGGCCGGGCTGGTTCCTGTGCTGGGCTGAAGAAGAAGAATAGAATATTTTTCAAATAAAAATCCTTTTTTATTTCTGAATTCTATTTCTAATCTTCCAAATCTAAGCTAAATTCGAATCCAATTCGAGTATGGTTTCAAATATACTTTCCCATTCAATAAAAATGGACAATTCTATTAGGCTTTCTAAGATAAACTTTACAACTTTTATTTTCTAATTTTCTTTTCTTTCTTTTCTTTTATTTCAAAGCCATTTTCAATTTCTTTTCAAAAGCATTCCAAATTACTTTGGAGTTTGGATCACACCATTCATCACAATAAATAAAATGCAACAGCAAGTATGCTCACACATGTTACTACCTTATGATGTATTTTAATTTAATAAAAAAAATTATTTCCTATATTTCATGTGCACAAAAATTCCAATTTAAATCATTTTAACTCTATTTTAAAAGGGGCTAATTTTAGGGTGTTACAATTCTACCCCCCTTAAGATGAATCTGGTCCTCGAGATTCGGAAGACGTCGACTAAGAGATAGGAATATGCCGTCCTTAGATTCTTCTTTACTTTCTCATGTAGTTCCATCGTCTTGATAAAGATCCACTTTACTTTGCATACCTGTTGCTCTTACTCCAAGTAATTTGCCTAACTAATTCCAAAACTTTGACAGGTGCCTTGAACAACTCTCTAGTAACCCTAATCACTAGGCCATAATTCTATTTTCTCATTTGTTCACCTTTCAACAAGGCTTCCTTATATTCTTGGTCCAAAAGAGAATCTACCACCAATCTTCAAAACATTGATGATCTTGGTGAAGTTGCTCGAACTGGGAATACAACTCTTAATCCTTGGTGTTACTCGAGCCTTCTTAGCACAATTCTCCGTTGCTAAGGGTATCAGTCATGACTTCGCTTCTTGAAGAGTTAGCACTTTTTCAAGTCATAATCAATCTCATTCCAACGAGGTTATCACAAGCTCAAGACCAACTTGGTGAAGATGTCCTATATACTCTCGTGATCCTCCTAGATGTCACTTTCAACTTCAAGAAGAGGGTACTTCCATGCATCGCAATGGATAACTCCAGATAACAGGTTAGTTCAACTCATGCTTATAAGGACATATCCTACATCTTCACAAGATGCATTATTGTAGATACAAAGCTCTTGTCCTGATTTAACAAAGTAAATACTTAGGTTTTACTTTGACCTTTTGGACTCCTTCAAACACTTGACTAAAGTCTCTTGATCCAAACTAACTTCAAAGCTTCTCCGGTAGCTTTATCAACATCTTGCTGGTCTTGGATAAGCCTTTCTTGGACTTCTAACCAAGCCTCATTATTTAATACTCTGAGTTCTCTTTTACCTCCTTGAGTACCACCACGCTTCCGCTGCGCACTCTGATTTCTGTTGTGCAAACTCGAACGTATGATACTTCCTCTTACCAATTCTTCCACTTGGCTACCCCCCTTAAGATGAGACAACTAGGGGACACCAAAGTATAGCTTGCATCATCTTGTGATTGCAGTCTACTGTTGTTCAAAATTTCCTCAGGATTTTTGATCGTCCAAAATTAGAGATATGAATCGATAAAGACAAGCTGCTTTGAAGACAGGATAGTAAAAATAGAAGAACAATAACCCAACTATTTATTTCATTAATCCTTATACCTTAAACCTATGAACTAAATGAAATTGCGGGAACACCCAACAAAATTATTGCAATCATTACAAAGATGCAAAACAAGCATAACATAATGACAAATCAATAAAGCACTTAAAAATGCACAACTCAATTATCAACTCAACTTGCGATACTATCATTTTTATTACATAAAGGGGCATAAATTCCTAAATCTTAAAAATGGCATGATTACAGGGACATCTCTCGCATGGGAGTGACACGTCATCCACTACATCAATTTCATCATGGGCTTCCCTTGTATTATGTGTTACCAACACTTGCTGGTGGTAGTCCTGTATTGTCCTAACTCTGGCTACCTCCATGGCATCATTGTTGATCCTTCTGTGGGCAAGATTTAACATAATGTCCTTCCTGCTGGCAATAATAACACTTTCTCTTAGCTAGATCTTTAGTGATGTCATACTCCACAGAATTGTTGCTTAGAGTATTGTCAGCTTGCTGACTCTGTAAGTTCATCTTTGTTTGACTAGACCGCTTTTTAGCTCGCTTGATCTTTCAGGGTTGAAACTCTGTGTAGGTGATTGTCCACCCATCTATGCATACCTCATGTGGAAAGACTGGAGTAACCTTAGCTTGAGAAACTTCCAATTCTTTAGAGCCTGAGTTTAACTGACTAGGGATTGGAGTTGGATGTGACGATGTAATAGAACTCAAATGTTGATTTCTTCCTGATTCTGACTCTAGTGAGATCTCCTTTCTCTTCTTATCCACATTACCCTTACGTATAGGCTGAATACCTTCATACTCAATTCTTTCTCCTGACGGTGCGGTTAGAATCACTATACACTGGGCATACTTGATCACTCCTTTACATGCAGATAGCCATCCTATTCCAAGAATGACATCAATGTCTACTAACTCTAATACAATAAGGTTTACTTCAAATTTTACTCCTTTGATGTTAAGACTAACCCTTGGGCATATGCGGTTTGCCTTCATTTCTCCTTCTGGGGTCTTAACTATCACTGGTCTCCTCATTGGAAGCATAGCTATCTCATGTTCCTTTACGTATGCACTAGAGATAAATGAATGTGAAGCTCTGGGGTCAAACAGCACTGTGGCAGAAGCTGAGTTTACTGAAATAAAACCATACACAACCTCCTTAGCTCCATGAATGATAGTCATATCCATATTATTCAATCTTCCTTGGATGTAGTTTTTCTTTGCTTTACTTCCTTGCTCCTGTTTCTTCTGGACCTTCTGTTCTTGCTTCTGCTATGGGTGATCCTGGCATCCATGTGTCATTCTTCCAATATCTTCATTGGGCTTCATATTCTTCCAAGCTTCTACTACTTGTCTCTTCACTGGTCCCTTTGGTATGTTGGTTTGACTTTGTAGCAAGCACTGTTGAAAACTCCTAGGTTGAGTCATACCTTCTGGTGGTTGTTGTTGCATAGCTACAAGCTTCTCCTTGTCAAATACAAATAAGGGCAACATAGCTTGGTCCTCCGATCTCGATGTTGGCGCTATCTCAAGCATGCGTTCCATCTATATAGACAAAGATAGAGGATTGAGAATAGAGACAAAGTTTTCATAACAGATGAGGCGGAAGTGAGCATAACTTTTCACAAATAACAAGGTTAGGGAGAAAGCAAGAACTAAGCGGGATAAAAGCATAATAAGACGTCCGGGCTTCTAACTAGGCTTTATGTCTCTACAACAAGATTGCTCGATACCACTTTGTAGCACCCGGTTTTAAAGACAAAACCAGATACACACTATATGTGAGCCCAGGAAGTCAATTCTCACATATAGCCACAAATAAAGGTAATATCAAGAGACAATACTTATTACATAACGTATTAGTAAAAAGAAAATAACCTCGGAGTATAGACAATGGAAGTTGACTCCGATCTTACGCTAAGACTCCAAATCCACGTGGACGATCGATCGGTTGACCACAAGCCTATCTCCTCCAAACCAGCAATCTAGTACCCATCCGAGATTTTTTATCCAATGTATAGAAAAGTAAAGCAAGCATAAGTACATGTCGTACTTAACAATTATATCATGGGGTTCATGAGGCTCAAAAGGCTGACACTGGTTTACTGCGATTAGCTTTAATAGGTCATCTTTTTAAGCAATTGAGTGGCAAAGAATTTATCATTCCCATAAACACATGATCAAGTAAACATGATTAATGTATAGCATAAACAATCAATTATTAGCATCATCATTATCCATTAGTGATCATCTCTATTCCATAAGGGTCCAAGGTCAGCTCAGATCCGTGTGAGCACGGTCATTATAACAATTTTATACTCTGCAGAGTTTGTACACGTTCACTGTGAGTTGTGATTTACCCTTTCGCCCGAGGTAGCTATTCTCTTGACCCACTTCCAAGGAAGGTCGGCAGGGTTCACTATAAAGCCTTTCAAAGAATTCGTCTAACAAGTTAGGGCCGCCAGGCGTATGTGGCCCATCTCTAGGAGTGGCAAGCGTGGGCATCGCAGCACGGTACACACTTCCTAGCAGCAAAGGAAACATACCTCATACTCAAAGGTAACCACTAACAAGCTAGAAAAGATCCTCATCTTGAGCTAAAGCGAGCCATATGGCCCTCACAATTTGCTTCAGAAGTCCCGATGATCGCTACAGATAAGTCCTTAGGAAGAGGAATCAAGCAGATAAACACTTCAGCCCCTATGTCCATGTTACTAAAAAGTTATGTTTTAATGTTTATTGCATATATCATTAGTCAAGTTACAAGATCATGGTTTAGTTAAGCACTAGCAAAAACTATCCCATGCAATATCCCAAAGGTTTCAAGGTGCAAGATATCAAATATCTAGGATATCCTTAATGGTAACAAGGGAGACACATGCAATGTGAATTAAGTGTTTAAATGTGAATAGGTAACAAGGATAGTCCCATGCTATACTTGCCTTATACACCGATCCTTCGGTAAGCTTTATTCTTTGATGTCTTTCTTCTTCTTCTGGATCATCACGTGTATCTCACCGACTGGACAATCGTAGAACACCACACAAACATCCATACACATACATGCATAGCATACAATTGCATCTATATCAGAACAGTACACCAATCATAGAAAAATAAGTAAAAGAGATTGATATACGATTCTACGCATCACTACGAACACACAGTCGCGAGAGGCACGCTAATCGAAGCTACAGTTGAAAAGTTACAACTACCGAGAGATTTGCTTAACACGTGGAAAAGAAACTATAGGCTTTGTTTATGTTAACTATATGAATTCATATACAAAAGATGTTTATAAATAATATAGATTATATTAAGTCAACTTTAGATTTGAATTATAAAACAAAAGTAAAACATATCATATTTTATGTATAAAACTCAGTTGTATAATCTTTAATCAAGATATGATTTAAACTATGATTTTTATGAAATAGTAATGTAGTAAACATCATTACTAATACATAGATCTCGTCGTTACGAAACAAACGCAACTTGAACGGACTATTTCGGAGTTAGAATGAATAAGTTATGATTTAAACAAGTTTTGCTTTAATTAAATAATAGATTAAATCTACTCATGAATTTCAAGTGTTGAAAACATGCCTAACAGTTGTATAAACATGTAGAAAACGTAAATACGGTCCTAACGCAATTCGAACGGATCAAATCGGACTTAAAACGCAAAAGTTACGCATGAAATAAGATTCAGTGGCATTCCTATAAATATTTGAACTCAAATTTGAATTAAAACAATTAAAATCTGAATTTAAATGTACTTTGGACTGGGCACACTATTTCTGGAAAACACAGGGTTTAAAGTGAATAAAATCAGGACTGATATGCAATTCTTTTGAACTAATCTGGACTGTGGTTTGATTACTAGAAAGCGCGGGGGCTTAACTGTAAAACGGGCGCGGTTGATCGCTTTGGTCGACCCTTGGCCGATGACCGGCAACCACATGGCGCTGCGTGAGTGGTGCGGTTCACCACCATGGCTTTGGTGGATCGGGTCGACGCAGCAGTGTGGACCGGTCCACGGTCCGCGTGGACGGGTCACTAAATCCAACCGCTTTCTAATCTAGGCCGTTCATCCATGATCCGGCCGGCGAGATGAGATCGGGTCACCGCCCACCGGGAAGAAGCTCCCGACGGCGGCGCCATTGTCGCCGATGGTGCGAAGCTTGTCGGTGGTCACCGGTTCGGTGATTCCGACGGCCAAACTCGACGCGACTACACCTAGACGATGCGCGGCGGTGATGCGAATTCGCTAGGGTACCGAACGGAGGCGGGCATCACGTCGGGGTGGCATTCCCATGCGGTGGCGCCATGGTTGGTGGTTCGGAGCTCACGGTTACGGCGTCCTAGTACACTAGTTGATGAACGGAGGGTAGAGAAGGGACGAGGAGCTCACCGAGACTCGTACTGGGGTGGTCGTGGCGTCCGGGGAGGTCTCCGAGGCACGGTTCGTCGTCGGCGGCGGCTAGAGAGAGAAAGAGAGGGCGGGTGAGAGGAAATCTGAGGGAAACGTGACCAAACACCAAAGGTGGAGGTACCTACGGGCGCGGGCGAGTACGGCTTGGCTTAGGACATCGTCGGCGGCGTGGTTTGGACACCGGGGTGGGGAATTCACCGCGGCGATGGCGAGCTTGAAAGGCGATCCGAGGAGGGGCGAGAGAGAGGGCTCGGCTCGGTTTTATAGGTGGGCGGCGCGCGGTAGAGAAGGAAGGGGAGCGGGGAAGAATGGGCGCTTTCCATGTAGGCGCGCCAGCGCGGTGGCTTGCCGTCTTGGCGTGTGCCATCGGCGGGCAGAGGAAGGAAAGGGGCACAGGGAAGAAGGAAAGGGAGACGGCAGCGCTGTCGAGTGGGACCAGCGGGGCAGCGAGAGGAAAGGGAGAGAGCGGCGGCGCGGCGAGCGAGCGGCGGTCAAGCGGAGTGGTGCAGGTGAAGGGCCGAAAGCAGACCAGGTCACGAGCGAAAGGCTTATTCTTGAAAGGCAAAGGAAGAGCCGGTAGGCAGCAAGGCCGAGAAATGGGCCACGCCAAGTAGTCGTAAGTCGAGCAGCCAAGCCAAGCCACATGCGGTAGGCCGAAAGGAGGGAAAGGGAGGGGCACCAATGAGGTCAGGAAGAAGAAAGGGGAAAGGGCCTATTGGTTCCTCTGTCATTGGTCAAGAAGAAGAATAGAATATTTTTCAAATAAAAATCCTTTTTTTATTTCTGAATTCTATTTCTAATCTTCCAAATCTAAGCTAAATTCGAATCCAATTCGAGTATGGTTTCAAATATACTTTCCCATTCAATAAAAATGGACAATTCTATTAGGCTTTCCAAGATAAACTTTACAACTTTTATTTTCTAATTTTCTTTTCTTTCTTTTCTTTTATTTCAAAGCCATTTTCAATTTCTTTTCAAAAGCATTCCAAATTACTTTGGAGTTTGGATCACACCATTCATCACAATAAATAAAATGCAACAGCATGTATGCTCACACATGTTACTACCTTATGATGTATTTTAATTTAATAAAAAAAATTATTTCCTATATTTCATGTGCACAAAAATTCCAATTTAAATCATTTTAACTCTATTTAAAAAGGGGCTAATTTTAGGGTGTTACACTTTTTGTTTAACACTTTTATTGATCGTTTTAATTGCAATGCTTCATCTATGCACTCCATCACATGCACTACCACATACATATGATGCTCATGATGTGTCTTAGTAAATAATTTAGGGTGTAACACCGAGGGTGTTACAGGCAAGACCTGAGCGAGGGCTCACCGACGTCGGCTAGTGGGCGAGGCAGGGCAACATCTCGTCACCATAGTGACTAGGGTCATCGACCTAGGCACGGCTATAGCAGCACACGTATAGAGACTCGACGCGGTAGGTAGGATGAAAGGTGGGGCGAGCGCCACGACAGGAAGGTGGTGACAATTGCAGCTTCGCCATGACCCCGCTCACGGCTCGATGGCTGGCATTGGTACGCGCACAACACGATGTGACCCCAGCGCCACCATGTTGTGCCCACGGTGACGGCGACCCCAGTCCGAATGGCTGCCCCAGGTGACGTGCACACATTTCAAAGCGTAGCAAAAGTCACTAATGATCACAGTTGAGGTTCAACTAACTCCCCTATCGTAATGTCCATATTGCCAACGACTTAGTAACGCCATCGCCATGACCAGAGGACCACCTAGGAAGGAGGTAGATGGATGCCAATGTGAGCTCATCGCTCTGAACATTAGTTCATGAATAGAATGCCAACGACGCAACTTTGACATGTTTTAACGAGGTTCGGGCAATTTTTTGTGAGGTATCATGACACCCAACACCACTACCACCTAAGCCTTGCTCAAGTACTCACTTAGAGACAACCAACAATATGAGAACATCAAGTTAGTGTTTAAACAATTTGGTTAGAATTTCAGTGTCAAAATGACATTGTCTACTATCATTTCTAGACTTAGAAGAGGGCAAAGTTCGGTTAGAACTAACAACCATTAGCACTTTTTGTTGCAATTTTTAATGTCTAAACCTTATTAATTTCAACCAATGAATATTTCACTCAATAGCCCATACTACATACTAACCCATAGGAGCAAAACATTTAAGCACCTTTTAACTATTTTGCTCAATATAATTCACCAAAAATGGCGTTCGTAACCTAAGTTCAATTTCTTGTCGATTCAACGGAAAGTTCTAGTTTAAATTTTGGATTTGATTTTTGAGCTCCCAAAACCCTAGTTAACAATATTGACTTCCCAAAATTAAAGTTGTATTCTTACTTACACTATTTGCTCACCATTTTTACATAAACACTATACATACGTTATATTTTGTTTTTGTTTACTGAAATTGTTTTTCGTTGCCTGTGTGTTTTAACATGTTAAAATTCAAAAAATCATTTGGCTAGATTCTCCGAGGCCTTAACCTAGGTGCAAAGCAGGTTCGTAACACCAGAGGTGTTATAGAGTCCCATCACTTTGACTAAAAGTGTGAATCTTGGCCTCTAAAGCCAATTTGAGAATCAATTCTCAATTCACAAATTTCGGGAGAGTCTCTACACCCATGGCTCAAAAAATCTCAGTTATATTTCATATCTTTTGTAAGATCTAATTGTGTTGTCATCAATCACCAAAAAGGGAGAGATTATAAGTGCAATCAAGCCCTAATTGTGGGTTTTGGTGATAATGACCACGCAATTAGAGGTCTAATGAGATTTATCGAGATGACAAGCAAGAGATTCATAGAAGACGATGTTATACGTAATGGAGGAGCCCCCAATTACAAAATATGATGGCTTTGAGTTTGAAGGAGGTTAATTTCATATTATATTTAAAATTTGAGTATAGAAAAAGCCATACTATAAAGGGCGACACAATGCTTATGCTAACATGTGCAACCAAGTGCTCAATCTTACACTAAAGCATCCTCATAGTTCAGCCAAGATAGCCAGCTCAACACTCCTTCGCCCTTTGTTGTTTGGCTTGGTGCGGCAGTGTCATACCTAAAGCACGGCTGTGCCACAGATAGGCCACGGCACTACCGCGACTTATCTGACCGTTGGGAACTGGGGAGGTATTTATACCTCTTCCTCTCCCTCACAATGGTCTTCTTCCTCACCTAGTCTTTCAGACCGATGAAAAGCTACTTAGTGCTCACACTCTCTCCTCCATTGGTGCATTCAAGCTCTCAAGCTTTCGTCTTGATTTCCACATCATTCCTTGAGAGAAAAAGGCTCCAATCTCGATTAGAGAGCAGATCCACTGATTTTCAACTCTAAAGAGCACTTGGTTCATGTTTTGGCCGGTGGTTGTGTTTGTTACTCTTGGAGCTTGGCTCCTAGCCGGCTAGAGCGTCGCCCGTGGAGCTTGCCAACTTGTGTGGCAGCCCTGGGAGCTTTGTAACCATCTCTTGAAGCTAGTAAACTCATTCCTCATCTCAAGAGTTGAGTCTCTTGACTTGAGAATGAGGAAAGCCCTAAGCCTTAGTGGCTAACCTCAACAACGTGGACTTAGGCAAGCCTTAGTGGTGAGCTGAACGACGGGATAAATCATTGTGTCACCGTACGCTTAATTTATTTCACTTACATTTCATATTGTTGTTGAGGTGATTTTTAGGGTTTGTGGCCAATCTACTTGTATGTGCTTCACCTATAATTTTTAGCTGTCGATCTGTGGTCTATACACCTACAGGAAGCTCAGTAATTTCTCTGATCTAGCTTTTGATTCATAGATTTTGAACTGTGGACCCACGTCAAGTTGAGGAGTTGGACCCAGGTAAGCAAGTTCTACCATAAAGAAACCTAACTAGTTGGGCAATATTCAGTTTGCTAAGTGTTGGTGCAGAAAGTGACCAACAAGTAAATATTTATAGTTTTTCCATACGTTGTGATCGGAGGTGGCCTAGCACTCAAAGACACAGGGTTTATACTGGTTCAGGCAACGTGCCCTACGTCCAGTTTTAGTCAGTCGGTGACTTTATTCTTGAGCCCAGGTGCTCGAAGTTTGCAGTGGGGTTACAAACGAGAAGGAGAAAGATAGGGGGTACAAGAGGTCCGGTCGGGCTCTGGTCAGAGGGACCAAAAGCGGCGGGAGCCCTGCTATGAGGTAAGTGTTCAAGCGTGTGCTCGTGGTTCGAACCTAGCAGCTCTGTGGTTGTGTACTAGTGAACTCGATCGATCTAATGAATCTGGATCAACCTGAATGAATCAACTTTTTTACCTGCCTATTGGGAGAGAGCACATCCCCTTTTATAGATGAAGGGGATGGTCTTACAAGTGAGAGGGAGGGAGCATGTTCACTGCTAAGTCTTGCTGCCCACGCCGTCAGGTACAAGACGATGGTAGGTGCCCACAATACTGTTGAGTGTCAGATGCATGTCGTTGTCTTCTTCCGGTATGGCAGATGTCGGTACCTACTATATTGTTGATGCCCAGAGGCATGTGAGGGGTTTTACCATGTTCATCTGGTATAGTAAATGCCGACGCCCACAACACTGTCGATGTCTAGAGGCATGTGGGGGAGCCTTACTGTATGGGAGTTAATGGCACCCACAATACTATAGGGGAAAATTTCGGCACCTACAACACTGTCTGGGTTCTATCGTGCCAGAGAGGTTGCAGAGTACTATTTCTATAGGTGTACAAGGTACGGTCCCCTTTACTCCTTTCTGTAGGAGTTAATGGCGTCCTGCTTTGCTTTCTCTGTTCGTTCCCTAGTCCTTACCGAGCGGGCGTCCCCAATCGGTTGGTTCCAATCGGCTCTGATCATGCCAGTCGGAGAAGAGCAGTGAGCAGGGGTTCAGCGCACCCCTGGTCAGAGACGCGGGTCAGAGTCGGAAATGGTGTCTGGCCAAGCCTTCTGGTCAGAGAAGCCATCTGGAGGTAGGCTGGAGACCGAAGCGAGCGCTCCGGTCGGAGAGGTGGGCCAGAGTCAGAAAACGAGCGTCGTTCCTCCTTGACCAGACCATCTAGTCGGTAATTGGATCTCCATTATGGCATGTCGTTTAGATACCTAGGCCGGCCCATGAGTTGTGCATTGTCTGCCTGGGCAAGCCTTTGTTGGGAAGCCAGTTCGCAAGGGACCCCAGGTTTATGAACCCGACAAGAGCCCCCGAGCCCTCGGGCGATTCGAGTAGAATCATCTAGGGGATTTTTGTCTTGATGGTGGGTGCACGTGAGTGCACCCACGGGTGTAGCCCCCGAGCCCCCGGGCGATTCGGGCAGAATCGTTCGGGGGGTTTTTCGTGTTGCCAGCAGGGGTGGTTTTTGTTTTATCAATGGATGCGCGTGAGCGCACCCACGGGTGTAGCCCCTGAGCCCCTAGGTGATTTGGGAAGGATCCCCTGGGGGGTTTTGTTAGCGGGCGTGTGTGCGTGTATTTTAGTCGAGACGGAATCGTCAACCAAGGCGTCGTTGCGCAGCCGAGGCGGTTAGTTTTTAGGGATTGGAGGAGACGGAGCACACGGATCCTGGCGTCGGTGCGCGCCGTGGGATCAAGCGAGCCGGGGTCGTGGATCCTGGCGTTGGTGCGCGCCATGGGATCAAGGTGATTAGTTAGTTAGTTTAGGGATCGGGCGAGGCGAAGCACGTGGATCCTGATGGGGCGAGTTTAGGGTCGCAGACCCAGGCATTTGGTGTGCAGTCGAGGCATAGCCGGATGGGGCAAGTTCGGGATCATAGACCCAGGTGTTTGGTGTGCAGTCGAAGCGTAGCCGGATGGGGCAAGTTCGGGGTCACAGACCTAGGCGTTTGGTGTTTTAAGCCCCCGAGCCCTATCGGGCCTTGGTAGGGGTCGGTTTGAGTTGTGTGCATTACCCCATCCTCGGTTTCTCACAACTAGAGGGGCTGAGTTTTGTCGCTTGCCTCGATCGCTTGGGCTCGAGTGACGCGCTCGGTGAGTTCGCTAACAGGTATGATCGAGTGGAATCTAGGTCCGTCGTTCATGACGGGGTCGGCATAGCCCTCTTGTGACATTCCACTGCTCCTTTACCTACAACCCGGCAGATGCCTAGATCGTTCCGAAGACCGACCCGGGTGGCCTATTGGCCTCCCCACGATGGAGATTCTGTGGGCTTAGCAAGAGGTTTAGGATCGAACGAGAAGGTTGAGATGACCATGTCTGCTTTGGGGCAGACTGGGCAAGGACCGCATGAGGCTCATCTATGTTTTCTCCCCTGGCTCTGTTTGACGTGGGGCAGCCTCAAGCCCTTCGTAGGCTGGCCTTCAAACCTCGGTCGGTCGTTGCTCATGTTGAATGAGGCAACTGCCGCTTCTTGATGCAACACAGAGCGTTGTGATGCATTTCGCTGCACGTAAGATGCTTAGTTCCCGAGCCCCCAGGCGGTAAAGGGCCCAAATTGTCCGGGGGGCATGGGCGTATGGAATGACTGCGAGTATGGATGTGTGAAATGATTATAAAGAAATAGCGGGGGTCGGTAGTGTTACCTTGATGACTCGAGTGACGGGGTTTGAAGAGCTCCAATCAGAAATGTCCGACCGGGACCCATGCTTGTCATTCGTGATGGAGTCGGCATGGCCTACATGGGGCATCCCTTTACTCCTTTTCTGTCTCTCGGTTTTTTCCTGAGCCATTCGATCGACTTAGGAAGCCTGATGGTCTCTCCTGGCGGAGATCCCGTTTTGGGTTTTTCCTAGTCCCACCAGGGGATGGGGGGAGCTGCCTGTGTGCGGTGGCGCTTTAGTTCTTGCGCTCGACACGCGGTAGTGGTGGGCCATACCCAGGCCATGTCCCATCTAATCAGGCGTTGTTCCATTAGGCAGGGTGCGTCTCATCGGTCAGGGCGCGTCCCATCGTATCCCGTCTGCATTAAATAGGAAAGAGAGAGTTTTTTGCTCCATCGTTTTGACTTTCCCGATCGCGTGCCTTTCCCAACTACCATGCCCTTTTCCTTAAGTAGGAGAGGAGAGAGGTTTTTCACCCCATTCCTTTGCCTTTTCCTCATCCGCCGCCTCTTCTCATCTTCCTTCTTGCCGAGAGTGTTTTGAGAGCCACGGCGGTTCCTAGGAAAGAAAAGGGAGAGAGCGGGGGAGAAGAAAAAACTCACAAATCCTTTCATGAACCCAGAGCGAAATGTCAGACTGGAGGTCATCTTCTATGAGGGAGTCGGTGTTCAAGGCCTTTGCCACGAAGGGGATTCTGTCATCGAATGAGGTGGCGCACTGGAGGGCTCCCGAGGGTGAGGAGTTCCTGCAACCTCGGCCCGGCGAGGTGGTTTCCTTTCTTGCCTTCCATGAGCACAGGTGTTTACACCAGAATTTGGAAAGAGTATTTCAGAGGCTCGAGAGCTCCCAGAATCATGTCAGCAAGGGATCCAATGCGTGTAGATTGAAACCAACTGGTTCGGATACAGCACTAGAATCGGCTTTCTTCAGATAGCGCCAGCAGGTAACGACAGAGGCTATGATCGGCGCTGGGGCAAGACATGTTGGACTCTGCAAAAAGGGAAAGATTAGAGTCCAAGTTATCTTAAATTTGGAATGTTTTTGTTTTGTACCAAAGATTGTAACAAATTGTGCTCGAGTAGGATTCCTGTCTAGACTATGGGTATAAATATCAAACCTTGGCTATTGTAAAAGAATCAATCAATCAAATACAAGTCAATTTACTTTTTTCGGCTCCGGTCACCCCTTAGGAGTAGGAGTAGAGTAGATCTCGGTGAGTTCATCAGCGAGTATGGCTGCATCGATCCGATCGACCTCCACTGCTTGTCTATAAGTACCGTCATGGTTTATACCTCTGTTCGTATGGCTGCATCGATCCGGTTGACCTCCACTACGACTCTGGTATAGGCTAGTTATCGACTCTTGTCTAATTCAAGTATGGCCTGTGTGATTCTGCCTCACACCCCACTGCTTGAATTAGATCAAGGTCAAGTTATCGGCTCTACCTTAGAATGACAGTCTTTGGTAGATTCATTACGTTACCGATATTGCTTATTGCTTTCATTGTTTATCTAATTACAGCAATATCCCTCTGTCTGATTGAGATTGATCTAGATCGGCCTTATATCCTATTTAACCCATCGTTTGCTAATCTAAAACTGATCTAATCTACACCTTAAACGATGAGTTATGTTTTATCGGCTGTTTTATATCAATCTCAATCGTGCATAGCGTGCGGTTAAGACATGTTCGATCTTGAGTAGATCTATTGGTTAGCGAGAACCATTTCATGGCCCGTTATCACGGCCTGTGGGATTCTGCCTCTCACCCCACTGTTAGAACCGTGGAGTGGGGATCATTAGTTGGTAGATCCGTTCCTGAGAAGGCATGACCTTAACTGTGCGCTATGCCTGAATTGGTTGTTTAGCCGATATCGAGTGCTTTCACAAACAGTTCACATTATGAGACCGTTGAAGTAGAGATAGATTGAAAGATATGTTAGCCCCATGATCTTGTTATTGTATTACGGCCTGCATGATTCTGCCTCATGCCCCACTAATATTAGTAATGAGTTAGGGTCATCGAGTCTATAGTTATTTCTATGGCCTGCATGATTCTGCCTCATGCCCCACTGGTTATGGCGATAGATAAGATCTAACATGTTCATTAGATTTATCTTTATTAAATGGTTAAGTGGTGTTGAATTGTTTCTTTATATAAAAAGGGGTTCGGTTACTTGTAATCATTAGCTCAGCTTAAACCGATCATCATTGATATCTTATTGCCATTGATTAATTTTTACTTGAATTATATTTATCCTGGATGATAATTGATTCTTCTTAGACAACCCCATGAGCTTTAATTGATTTATTCTTATGAATATGCTGGAATCGACTATTTAGTCGATCTCCTCTCATATCGGATCTCAGAGCCGCACATTCGGGACTGTCTGGCAACACCGGCACGGTCTGCCCTTAATTACTGATAAGCTTTCTCTCCTTGTCAATTGCAGGGTCAAATTGACTGACACGTCTCGGGAGGATTGCGCAGGATCATCCACCCTTGCGCTGAAGCTAGGCGAATCTGCTCCATCGAGCGGACCCTTCCGGCTTGCTGCGTGTGTCCTCGGCACGGGACAAAATTCTGTATCGACAGCGGGTTAGGATACCCCGCGCACTGGTTCCTGTGTGGGCTCCACAACAAGTGGGGTCTAGAGCTGCAACACCTTAATCCAACGGGGGTGTTGCACATCATCGGCTTCATCACTGTCTATGAGGCCTTCCTCGGGATGGAGCCGCACGCGGACTTCTTCCAGCGGCTGTTCTCTAGGTGAACTTTGATGGTGGGGAATCCACCTGAGGCCGCGCCGGTGGGGGGCTTTGCCCTGCAAAGAAAACCGAGCATGGGGGGCTCATATCCCACATACGTCCCTTGCGACTCTAACCGGGGGTGGCACGGGGAGTGGTTTTATATCAGCAATCCAGTGGAGGTGTCGTTCCCGGTGTTTACCAGCGGGAGGCCAGAGAGGCGGGATAGTTGGTCGTGGGGCCCTTCCTGTCGGGAGAAGAAGAAGGTGGAGATCATTGAGGCGGAGCTCTAGAAGCTCGTGCGGCGCGGCCTTGATGGGGTGTGGGTGTTCCACACCCTCTACCGCCGCCGGGTCGCTCCGTTGGCGGAGAGGGCGTGGCCGATGTGGAGGTACGGCGGCCCATCGGACCCTAATCGTGCATCGCCGGAGGAGCTACCGAATGATGAGGTCTGGAATCACCTCGACCGGGTGCTGCAGCTGAAGCCCAAAGAGAGGGTCGATGGAAAGCCCGGGCCTCTCATTGCCTCGGTGGTGTCCAAACTGGTATGCTCCCTTCTCCTTACTCTGTGTTCTTTTCCCCTTTGCTTTCCAGCTTTTTTTATTTTGAGTCGCCTGTTCCTTTAGGGACTTGATGCTTACAAGTCCCGGCCGTACCTCCCAAAGGGGCCGGAGGGCGCGGCTCGGCAGGCCACCCAGAAGGAGGCGACGGATGCCAGGAAAAAGAAGAAAGCCGACGAGTCTCGGTGAAAGTATAAGAAGGAGAACGAGGTCACCAGGCGCGTGAAGCTCGGGGAAAGAAGGAGCGACGTCGAGTTAGAGCTCGAGTTAGAGGATCCCACAGAGGTGGATGACATGATTTTCTCCGAGGAGGAGGAAAGCCAAGAGGTCGTTGTGACATCGGCGAAGCATCGTGACCCTGTGGCGATGTCTGCTAGTGATGAGCAGGAGGCGTAGAGGTGCACTGAGGTTCCTGTGCCGAGGAAGCATGCTGCGAGCACGGATGGCATCGGTGAACGGGAGGCGTAGCAGATGCGGTCACCGCGCCCTTCGGTGGCATCGCCGGTTTTAGCCCCACCTACTGCGGATGCGGCCGAGCAAGCCGGGTGGTCCGAGGAGCAGGCTAGCACCCGTGCGTCACCAGGACTAGCGCTAGTGCATGACTCGTAGGGGGAGGATGCCCCGCCTACTGCCTCGGTCGGCGCGTCCCAAGTTGACAGTCGTGGTGACCTGTAGGCTGGGCAGGAGCCGGTCGAGACGACTCCGCCCCTAGCTAAAGCGAGGTGGCATGGGTCACAGCCCGAGTGCTCCTCGCCCTGGGCCCATCGACGCCGGGTCTTGGTTTTAGAGTCGCGCCTGCCACCTCCCGGTATGTTTTTCTTTGTTTCTTTTTAGATTTTGTTTGTTGAGTCTTTTTGGAGCATGAATGACTTGTACTTCTTGTCAGTGGTCGGACGATGACAGGGTTGAGCATCGCCCCAACTCCTGTGCAGGAGGTTTGGAGGCCCACCTACAGCGCGCCGCAGCGAGTGGCGGAGGGAACAGGGTGGTGGCGGCGAACCCTTCCCTTCCGGGGGTGGTGCTCCCCAGGTCGGTTGCTAGTACGGCGACAGTGGCGGCGACGGTGCTAGAGGCGATCCTAGTGGTGGTAGAGGCTTCGCCGGTGGTGTCCCTCGTGGCCCCTCCTCCACCAATTGCGGCAGAAGAAGAGAAGGAGGCCGAGACCCCTGATTCGCCGGGAGGAGGATTGCACGGCTCACCCTCGCAGTCGGAGCTGAAGGCGCCGGGGGAAGACACAGTCGAGACGGAGTTGGAACGCCTATCAGTGGCCCGCGCAACCAAGGTGGTGGAGATCCCATCCGACGACGAAGCGGATATCATGGTGGAGCTGCTGGTGGTTCGGTCGGAGGCTGGACCCTCCGGTAGGCTGCCGGAGGGTGACCTAGAGTGGCCCTGCCCTGAGGACCCATCTAAGGTGTGGTTCGTCCTTCGGGATTCCTAGGAGTGTCAGCTCTGGGACATCCTTGGGGAGAAAGGACTCGCCATGGAGTCTGATCTTGCTAAGCTATCGGTGAAGCTCGAGGATGCCCAGGAGTGGGTTAAGTCCACCCAGCAATTGGTCAAGGTCGACCTGCAGCTTGCCACGGAGGTGATTTTCACGTGTTTGTCCTTGATGTCTTAATCTTTTGTTGGTTGCCTCAGCGTGCTTGTTTTTCGTTTTCATAGGGTCTAAAAGAGATGTCATCCCACAAGTTCTATTTCCTCTGGATGGAGCATGTCCGAATGGCTGAGCTTGAGCATCAGCTGGACTCCACCCACCACGAGTCCCAGGGCTGGGCGGCCGAGGTGACCGTGGCACGGGCAGAGGAGTAGCGTGCAGTGGAGCGGGCGACCGCCGCCGAGCGAGGGCTTGACGCGGCGAAGGCCCACCAGGCGGAGATCGAGGCAGGGCTATGAAAATCCCTGGTGGACACCGAGGCGGTGCTCCAAAAATAACTGGAGACCCTTGAGTCAGAGCAGAATGCCCTGGAGTCAGAGCAAAACACCCTGGCGTCGGTGCGAAAGGCCCTAGAGTCGGAGCGAAAGGCCCGGTCGAAGGCAGACCAGGAAGTGCTCGCGCTTCAGGGGCAGGTGATGGGGACGGAGGAGGTGAGTGTTCGGCTACACAAGCAGGTGGCCCGGTAGGTGGAGGACTTCTCCACCCTTGAGAACTTCCACCTTGGTACATACCTTCTCTATTTTTCGTCGTGTTGGTTTCTTCCTTTAGCTTGTTTCTGAGCTTGTCACCCTTCTTGTAGAGCTGGGCGGAAAGGTGAAGTCGTTGGAGCAGGATCTGGAGACAGTCAAGGCAACTTTTGGCCAGAATGCAGAGGCACTGGCCAAGTCCCTTGAAGAGCGACGTCCGCTTGAGGGGGAACTTGACCAGATCCATAATGTTTCCTAGCTTGTCATCTCGGAGGTCTTCGGGTCGGTACCAAGTAGTAGCGCGCCCGCCATCCAGCTGGCGGAGGTCCTGGATGAGGTCCAGGCCCTCATCACACATGGGCTATTCTATGGAGCGTCGGGGGTGTTGACTTTGGTGGCGACGTACCACCTGAATCTGGACTTTGCCACTATCTGCAGCGGGTATGCCGACGGTTTGAGCACGGAGGACATCCAATCGCTCGGTCAGAGCTTGCTGCCGCATGCAAGGTTGGTGGCAGAGCAAGTCTCTGCACAGTGGGTGATGGATGCCCGCCATGAGGACATGGTCGGAAGCACGCATTGGGGGGACATCGCCCAGCCTGTAGATGGCACAGAGCCTGGATCAGAAGTGGACATCGCCCACCTTCAACCGAGCCGAATGTCGTCCTACCAGGGAGTGAGCAGCCCGCGCCTTCGCCAGTCGCCCGACAGCATATGTCGTCGAGCCGCCCCAATAGCTTGTAAAGTATAAGTAGTTTAGTAGATACAAAAAGTTTAAGTTTGTGGGGGAGCCCCCATGGAAACGTTCTTGTGTACTCAATGACTACAATTGGTTTTGTTTTTTGTGATGGAGTCACTCCGTTCGGGGAAGCTTGTCCCTTTCGTTCCTTAGTTTTACCTTAGCATAATTTTATTCTTTATTCTTTCTTTTTTGTACTTGCCCATTTGTCCCATAGGCTGCAACCTTAGGAGCCCGGGGCGTGGCCCGTGAGGCTCAGCTGTTCATAACCATAGGTAGAGGCAGGGTGCGATCGGTCGGAATATTTTAAAGCAAAGCTACGTAAGGCAATTTAAAGGAACAAACTACCTTATTGTTCTTGTAGGAAGGAGTTTCACCATATGACAAAAAATAGAAAAGAGAGGTAGTAGTGCACACTCGTGGAGCCCCTGAGCGACCCAGCCGAAAGTGTTCGGGTCGGGGCACTTTTCAGGAGCAAACGCTAAGTAAACAATGGTAAGACCGAATTTTAGGGGAAGAAACGACATAGCTGTTCCAAGTGTTGGTGAGAATGTCATCGTTGTCGTCCTCTAGTTGGTAGGCATCTGGTCGGATCACCTTGACCTTCAGTCGTTCGGATCCTTGCCCGCTACGCCCCCTTTTTTGGCTGCTGCTTCTTCGCCTTTTTCTTCCTTTGGCCCGCCGGCCTATCATAGAAGGCGCTTGAGTAGCTCGCAGTCCTTGTAGACATGTTTGACGGGGTAGGCATGGTTGGTGCATGGCTCTCCATGAGCTCATTGAAGTGACCCGAAAGGTCCTGCTGGGGCTGCTTGCCCGGGTGATCGGCCGTGGCGACCAACGCGGAGTTGGCCGGTCGGCGGCGATCTTTTCTGTTCTTTTTTCCTTCTATGTGGAGGGGCCCTCGTCCTAATCCTGGTGCTTGGCCTTGCCTTTGCCTCAGCCTCTGTTGGAGCGCTACAGGAGCGGCGCTCGGTGGATGCGTTGGACAAAGGCCCATGGTCCTAGGCCATCCGGGCTAGCACTCCGGCTACTGCTGCGAGCATCTCGGTTCAGCCCGAGCCACTCATGTATAGGTGGTCGGTGCGGAGCGGTCGCCAAGTCAAGACGAGGCGGAGATGTAGCCTCCTATGCTGCGCTTGGCGGTTGTAGCGGTGAACAGATGGGGCAATTTGTCTGGTGCGTCCCAACTCCCCCAGTGGGGAGAGAGGCCGCGAGTCAATGTCACGATGCGGAGCTCTCCACCTATTGAACGGTGGCGGTCTCCACTAGTGCTCGGAGGTTCCGGTGGATCGCCTGTTCCTAGGGTCGTTCGGCTCGTGAAGGCCACGTAGAAGCATTGCCACAGCGGCGATGATCTGATTGGCCTGAGCAAACTGAGGGGGATCATTCCCCCTGTCCATGGTGTTGCGCTGGAACCATCGGGTGTGACCCCGGGCACCGCTCGGCGGTTTATGCGCATGGGGCATAGTGTGGTGCACCGAGCGCACTGGCACAGTCGGCGGCTGGTTCAGTCGCTGTTGTCGTAGCTCCTCGCCGTGCTCCCGTGTGAGCGCGGGGGTCTCCGCACGAGGGTCCAGAGTGGTGTGAGTCTCGAGGACTCTGCTTCCACCGGTGGCTGTCCCGGAGCATCCGCCATAGCGCACTCCTGGGACGGATGGTAGCTAGGCGCCACGTCGCTGATGCTACAGCCGTCACTCTCAACATCGTCATCCATGAGGTCAAAGAAACATGTGGGAGCATAGCTCATCATCCCCATGAATTTGGACGTGAGAGTGGGAGGCGTCGGCATCCTTCGGAGCCCCCAGGCATACACATCCGCGGGGGATGCGAGACCATAGGGGAACCGGTCGCATGGCGGTCACGGCGGATACAACGGGGTCCCTCCAGATAATCAGCGGAAGATAGAAAATAGCAAGTAAATAACAGTATGTACATTACTTACAGCTGGGTGTGAGTAGAGAGTTTGCTCGAGAATGAAGTGTAGATGCCTCATCGTTGAAGTCGTCGTGCGTCCTAGAGCCGATGGAGGGCTCCCCTCCGACGGGCGCCAGAAGGAGTGCCTCCTTGCGAAGGTGTAGTATGCCGAGCCGGTCAGCGATGAAGTCTAGGCTTCCAAAGAGGAAGGTCTGGATGGCTTGGAGATGGGTGGAACCCACATCCCAACAGGTGGGAGTGTGGGAAACTCTAGTGAGCCAAAGCGAATTGTATCGCCTAAGCCCGCCATGGCGATGGTGGTAGAAAAGTGGGTCATCCGATGACCAAAAAGTGTTGAACGTACAGCATCTTCTCCACGGACGGTGCCAACTGTTGGTGCAGAAAGTGACCAACAAGTAACTATTTGTAGTTTTGTTGTACGTTGTGATCGGAGGTGGCCTAGCACTCAATGACATAGGGTTTATACTAGTTCAGGCAACGTGCCCTATGTCTAGTTTGAGTCTGTCGCAGAACCGACCAATTTATAAGAATACAAGTATAATGGCAATCCGCAAGCGGTTGCACTGTCATACTTGAACCCATATAAACCCGGTAGTCCGTCGAGTACCACGACGGGTCTCGATAAACGATTTACAACAACCAAGATCGTGTGATTCAACATTCATGCCACATATTACATAAAGTTCACGAGATACTTTTCATCATCGTAGTACGAATAGAAAGTTATTACAAACCGAGTTTGATAATTAAAGCGGAAGCAAATAAGTTTGAAGATAAGTTTCCAACGTAGTTTGATACGAAGCCGTGCCGGATCACGATCCACAAAAAAGCAAAGATAGGAATTACTAAGGAAGCACGCCCAAGGCTTACTCCTCATCCACAATGGGATAGAAGCAACTCTTGCAATAACCATGATACACAAAGGCCATCTCGCAACATTGGGAAAATAAACCCCGAGTACGAGAAGGTACTCACTAGACTTACCCGTCATGAACCGTAAATAAAATGACTCCAAGGAGTATGCAAGGTCAGTATAAGTGGACGTAACTTGACAACATTTTTTGCGAAAAAGGCAATTGATCCGTTGTACAATTATGATTCCTTTATCAAGTTAATTATAACTATCCATTTCTAGATTAGCAACTATCCTGTGCCAAACATGTGGAATATCATTTAGAAGCATACAATAGTAACCATAGCGGTATTGTAATTCCATATTCATCTCGAACCACCATGTTTCATAATATAGTCACTTACGATGTTGGGACTAGCCAAGTTTCTCACTATCCGGAGAGACGGCGATTCAATCGATTTCAACCACCGAATTTATTCCTAACACAAACCCAGATCTACCACCACGATAGTCTTAGGTCACCTTTGGTACAACTCAGTACACATTTCGTGGGTTCGTGCATGCACACCGCACTGTCTGAACACCAGATGCCGGGATGCTCAGGCCAAACCTGCCCTTGGGCTCGGCCGATCGTTCCCTAAGGGGCGCTATGAATCGATTCCCGCCCCGATTGAATTACTCGGCCATGGTCGGACGAATTATCCGGCCAGCTAAGTGAGAGGCATGCGCTCAATCTTGTCGAAGCACCAACAACGATGCGGTCCTTAATCGACACGACACGGGATAAGTCCACACCCAAGACCTCCATGCCTTGTTGCTTCCCTATCGATCTCCGTCCGGTCTCAATTTACTTTTTACCTCATGGTTCTGTTCCACGATAGCGATATAGCCAACCGTGCTCGGTATCCACCTATATCTCGCAGGTGACAGACATCACCCGACTTCTACCGGTCTAAGCATGGCTAAGCATATATATATTCGATCCTGGACCTATACCGGTTAAAGGTGTAATATCTGGACAAGGAATGTACATGCATCAAGTGGTTTCATTCAACTCTTATAACCTAATGCATCAATCATAAATACGTAAGTAAACATTTGTAAATTACTGGGAGACTTATAATGCTCCGGGGCTTGCCTCGCAGAAAGGAAGTAGGACGGTGGTCAGGGCACTCCGGAAGCTCTTCAGGGTTCTGCTCCACGCCTTCGGGAGCTACGGCTTGCGGATCCTCCTGCGGGTTCCCTTCCTCTGCTTCTTCGAATTCCAGCAACGTGATCTCTTCCTCCGATCCTAGATGCATGAGTATGGTATAAGTATTACGAATGCATATATGTTAACAAGTGCATCACGTTGTTTGAGTAGGTGCATATCTCTTCTCGCTTACTACTTAACTACTTCTACAAAGCATCGACTATGCCATAAACAGTAGCTACTTGTTTCGCTCATAACTGGAGTTCTACAAATCCAAATCTAGTGATCTAGGACTTTCTGGAAAGCTTATCCAATTCTCTACAACTTTGTTATTAACCATTTTTACAGTACACATCAGTTTCAATATGCAAATCATCACACTCTAGAATCAGTCCGGAAATGACTTAACATGCAACATAAAGTAAGAATACTTCTACTTCAGGTAATCATTCAAAATTTGACAACCTAGAACCTACCAATAGTTTAAGCATACCAAATACAGTTAAGATGATATAATGGTAAAGCCCAAACTATTTATTAAATTGCCTTTATTATTTTATTTAGGTATCTAGGTTAAATAATAAATATATATCAGATGTGCTTAATAAATTCTCAAAAATTTACAGAGCTTTACTAATGCTATCACGAGACTACTGTAAAAATTTCATGTCATCTTACCAAGTAGAACATTCTATACAAAAATGACAAGGCAGCAAGGCTTGAATTAGCATAAATGGAAAATCCTATTGAAAAGTGTCAAACAACAGATTTTATATTTTTCTTAGCATCCATATGGTACTAGTATCACCTCCAACAAATTTCATGAATTTTGGACTCATACTTAATTTATGAAAATTCATGCAAGGATTAACTAGTCATAAAAGAAAAATCTATAACTTTAAATCTACCCATGCACTGGTCCTCAAATTTTTACCAGGGCTCACATATGCTAAGATTAGTTCACCACAAAAATTTCATAATTTTTGGAGCACAGGAACTCTAGATACAAAATAAACAAATTTGAATGCATTCAAAAGCACATTTCAAATCCCTATTTAAATCTCCAGAAATTTCTACTGTTGAAACCAAGAACATATTTTTCCAAAATACTACACTTCCTAAGCAACACAATCATATTTATTTCACCATTTTAGGAGCTACCAAACTAAAGATACAAAAATAACAAAACAAATCAAAAATCTGGATTCAAAATGAGTTAGCTTTCACTATTTCATCACGACATGTGTGGACCCCACTGTCATTGACTTGAACACAGAGGCGGAAACAGCAGCGGGGCGTGTTGGCGTGGCCAGAGCTCGCCGACGGCGAGGTTGCCGGGCGGTGAGGTCTTCACGACGTGATCTCGTGACCTAAGCGCATCTATTGAGCCACTTGGCCGCCCCTATTGTCGACGGTAAGGACGACGGCGGCAACAGCAATGGCGAGCGGCGGGGATGGCGGCGACGGCGAGACGTCGGTGAAAGCTACGGTGACGCAAAACACAAGCTCGGACGAGCATCTACGAGCTATGGTTGGCCTATTGCGCTACCAAACGCGGGCATGGGGTGGTCTCGTTAGGTGGGACCACGGCGACGGAGGGTGGCGGAGGAGCTCCGGCGAGGTTGTACGCGCACGGCTGGCTTACCGCAAGCTTTGGTAGCACAATGGGGTGCGGTGAGAGACTCGGATGTCGGTGGAGGTATGCGGTGGCGAATGGCGAGGGCGGAGCGAGCGGTGCCGGTAATGGCGACGACGGTGCGCATGGCTTCTACGGTGGTCGCTTATGGCGAAGAAGAAGGCCGAGAGGCGAACGAAAAATGAAATGCGAGCGCAGGCGTTGGCGGACGGACGGGGCGGGTTAAGGCGCGCGGCGCAGCATGGCTCGCGCGGCGTGGCAACGGCGACGCGCAGCGCCGCTTTCTCCACGCGGCGGCCACGGATCGACGGCGGTCGGCCATCGAACGCGTCGTTCTCGGGCCAAATCGAAACACGATGGCCGAGCTCGACGACGAGATTTGATTTGCCGCTGATTTTCCCGCTAATCCGTCGCTCCAAAGCATAAGACGCCTAAACGAAATCTATAGCCCTATGTACCAGCTTCAATTGTTGTTCAATCACCTCGTGCTAAATCGCAACACAGACGACGGAGTAATCTCGTGCCCAACCTTGGCCGCATCGATCGGCCAGATTGATTAAATACTTGAAAAATTTGTTAAGTGTTGAAAACTGGATTTTGCTGGTTTTTGTGGGACCCATTCAAGCATGAGAGAAGCTAAATCAGTCAAAGACCCAAAAATCAAAGTTGTTCCTTATGTTAAACACTACAACTTTGCTTTAGTGAACTCCTCCATGCAAGGTCTCTAACACCTAGTTCAACTTTAGTCAAACATGTTACTTTGAAATCATGATACATATTCAAACCATGGCTAAATGACCAAACTAGCCTTAGCACTAAATACCAAAGTTGTTCCTAATGATATCCTAAGCATGTTTAAACAATTTGCCAGGTCATTTAAGCATTTCATGTAGTAGTCACTCATATAGCTATTGAAAGTAATCACATGAAATATCACTTAAGTGCTTGATCATGAAATGTGGCCTTCATGAACAATGTTTCTTTTGTTAACCTAAGTGTAGCTAAGGTGTTATAGTGACCAACATTACACACTAGCATTTATTTGCACATGATCATATGCATATGTTCCAAGAAATACGAGATAACAAGCAATGATGCAGATGTTTCGATCGAATGTTTCAATTGTAAATGATGATTTATGAATGCTTGATGCTCATGCTTATGTTATGCAAGTCAAGTTATGCAAGGCTAACACCCGAGGTGTTACAGCCCCTCCCCCTTATAAAAATCTCGTCCCGAGATTTGCAAGACCTACCATTCTTGGAAAAAGGCGGGATAAACTTCTTGCAGATAATCTTCTCTTTCCCATGTAGCATCTTGTTCACTATGATTGTTCCACACCACCTTATAGAACTTAATAATCTTACTCCTTGTCACTCTCTCCATCTCTTCTAATACCCGAATTGGTTTTTCTTCATAGGTCAAATCCGATTGAAGTCGCACGCTGGTGGGTGCAATAGCTTCTTCCGGTACTCAAGACATTTCTTTAGTCACGAAAACATGGAACACATCAAAGATTGCACTCATCTCTGGTGGAAGTTGTAACTTATATGCAACCTTCCTTTTTTCGTTCCAAAATTTTGTATGGCCCTACATATCTTGGTGAAAGCTTCTTTTCATCCCAAATCTTTTCACGCCTTTCATGGGTGATACTCTCAAGTATACATAATCACCTACTTCAAAAGTTAGTGGTCTTCTTCTTCTATCGGCATAACTTTTCTGTCTTGATTGAGCTGCCTTCATGTGGTGTTGGATGATACGTACTTGCTCTTCGGCTTCATTTACAAAATCAATACCAAAGTATCTCCTTTCACCGGGCTCAATCCAATTCAATGGAGTCCGCACTTTCGCCATACAAGGCTTCAAATGGAGCCATTTTGATACTCGCTTGATAACTGTTGTTATAGGAGAATTCGGCTAAAGGTAACCATTTCTCCCATGAACCTTTTGAAGATATAACACAAGCTCTAAGTAAATCTTCTAGGATTTGGTTCACTCGCTCTGTCTGTCCTGAAGTTTGAGGATGATAAGCTGAACTTCTGATTAGCTTGGTTCCCAAAGCTTGGTGTAAGTGCTCCCAGAAACGAGCTATGAACTGTGGTCCTCTATCTGAGATTATGGTCCTGGGTACTCCATGCAATCTCACGATCTGGGCAACATATATTTCAAACGATTTCCCAACTATATACCGCGTGTTCACGGGTATGAAGTGTGCTGACTTGGTGAGGCGATCAACAATGACCCAGATTGAATCGTGACCTTGTGGTGTTGTTGGAAGGCCTGTAATAAAGTCCATACTGATCTCTTCCCATTTCCATCCTGGAATAGGCAGTGGCTGAAGTAATCCAGCGGTTTTCATATGGACGGCTTTCACTCTACTGCAGTTATCACACCTAGCAACATAGGCTGCGATCTCTTTCTTCATCTTAGTCCACCAAAACGGGTTTTCAAATCTTGATACATTTTACTACTACCCGGATGGATAGACAATTTGGATGAGTGAGCTTCTTCTAAAATTTGATTTCTTAGCTCACGGTCCTTTGGTACCACTAACCGGTCCTCAAACCATAATACACCTCTTTCGTCCAATCTAAAAGGTTTGGTTTCTTGCTCTTGCATTTTCTCTTGATGTGACTTATTCCCACATCTGTCATCATTGTAGCTCTATGATTTTGCCCTCAAGCGAACAACCGGATTGTGATATTGTATAGTATGCAATGAGGATGTAACAAGTTGAATCCATCTTCCAAAGAATGCTTCCACAAGCAGTTACAATGGGACTTCCGACTAAGTGCATCGGCTACTACATTTGCTTTACCCGGATGGTAATGCACTTCTAAATTGTAGTCCTTAATCAATTCTAACCATCTTCGTTGTCTCATGTTCAGCTCTGGTTGGGTAAAGATATACTTGAGACTTTTGTGGTCAATAAAAGATATGACATACATTGCCCAACAAGTAATGTCTCCATATCTTTAGTGCATGGACAACGGCCGCAAGTTCCAAATCATGTGTAGGGTAGTTGACTTCATGTTTTCTCAATTGCCGTGAGGCATATGCAATTACTCTCCTTCTTGCATAAGCACACATCCCAAACCTATTCCCCGATGCATCACAAAATACATCAAAAGGCTTTTCAATGTTTGGTTGTGCTAACACAAAATTTGTAGTCAACAAAGTTACGAGGGTGTGAAAAGTCGCTTCACATTCTCGTGTCCATTTGTACTTCTCATCTTTACTCAAGTAGTCCGTCATCATAGGCTTTAGCTATCTTTGAAAAATCTGGAATAAACCGACGATAGTATCCTCGCTAACCCTAGAAAACTCCGAACTTCATGAACCGAAGTTGGGGCTTTCCAATCCATGACCTCTTGTACTTTGGATGGGTCTCTGAGATTCCATCTCTTGATAAAATGTGACCTAAGAAAGGTACTTTGCTCATCCAAAATTCACATTTGCTAAACTTGGCATATAGCTTATGCTCCCTCGATGGATAGGACAATCCTCGGATGCTCTTGATGATCGGTCTCATTTTCCGAATAAATCAATATATCATCAATAAACACGACCACGAACTTGTCAAGTTCGGGCATGAATACCGAGTTCATCAGTACATGAAATATAGGTTGGAGCATTCGTTAGTCCAAAAGACATAACCAAATACTCGTATAAGCCGTACTACCTCGTAGAGAAAGCGCTTTTAGGTATATCCTCCTCGGTCTAATTTTTATCTGATGATAACCTGATCTCAAATCAATTTTGGAGAATACCTTTGCCTTCGCTAAACGATCGAACAAGATGTCGATGCGGGGCAATGGATATTTGTTTTGATGGTCACAACATTGAGTGGTCTCAATCTACACACATTCTCGTTATCCTTCTTTTTCACAAACAAGGCCGGACATCCCCACGGAGATGAGCTAGGTTGGATAAGACCTTTGTCCAATAGATCTTGCAATTGAACCTTAAGTTCTGCTAACTCATTGGGTGGCATTCTATATGGCCTTCTGGATATGGGTGCAGTACCTGGCATTAGTTCAATCTTAAATTCCACGTCTCTATCCGGTGGTAGACCTGGTAATTCCTCTGGAAATACATCCGGAAACTCACAAACCACTGGGATATCACATATGGTGGTGGTTTGGATAGCACAGGCTAAATGTTGGGGTTTGAAATCGCGGGAGAGTGGGACTAGAAAAGCATTCCCTCCCGTGGGTTCTCTCATAAATAGCGTAACTAGTCGAGCTACACGTTTCGTTGTTAGTGCACCTGCATAAAATTTCATTTCAGCCCTTAAACCCATAATGAATATGCATAATGTAATTGTAAATACTTCCATATATGTATACCCATACATATACTTCCGTATCAATCTACCCGACAGTAATTTAAACCCACAATTAAATACGTACCATATACACATGCAAGCATGCATACATAGCCGTACCAAAGCTACTCTTCCCGACCGCATGCTCACATCTTGCGGTCCTACACTCATCTTACCTTGGCGTAGAGGCATTTGATCCATACATTACCATTCAAGTGAATGGCATCCATACAATAGCACGCCAGTATGGACGACGACGAAGTAAAACCCCCATGTTAGTACTTAAGTAGCCACCTAAAAGTCCTTAATTTGGGCATAAGGAAAGTGATCATTGGCACACTTTAGATTTCAAATACCTATTATATAACTATTAGTTGCTAGAGAAGGGTTTTCGAAAAACAAAAACTTTTGTTTTAAATACACTTGTGACAATTAACGTTGAATCTTGCTCGATGCCACCGTCAGAACCGACCAATTTATAAGAATACAAGTATAATGGCAATCCATAGCGCGTTGCAATCATCATACTTGAACCCATATAAACCCGTAGTCCGTCGAGTACCACGACGGGTCTCTCGATAAACGATTTACAACAACCAAGATCGTCAGATTCAACATTCATGCCACATATTACATAAAGTTCACGCAGATACTTTTCATCATCGTAGTACGAATAGAAAGTTATTACAAACCGAGTTTGATAATTAAAGCGGAAGCAAATAAGTTTGAAGATAAGTTTCCAACGTAGTTTGATACAATGCGTGCCGATCACGATCCACAAAAGCAAAGATAGGAATTACTAAGGAAGCCTCGCCCAAGGCTTACTCCTCATCCACAATGGGATAGAAGCAACTCTTGCAATAACCATGATACACAAAGGCCATCTCGCAACATTGGGAAAATAAACCCCGAGTACGAGAAGGTACTCACTAGACTTACCCCGTCATGAACCGAAATAAAATGACTCCAAGGAGTATGCAAGGTCAGTATAAGTGGACGTAACTTGACAACATTTTGCGAAAAAGGCAATTGATCCGTTGTACAATTATGATTCCTTTATCAAGTTAATTATAACTATCCATTTCTAGATTAGCAACTATCCTGTGCCAAACATGTGGAATATCATTTAGAAGCATACAATAGTAACCATAGCGGTATTGTAATTCCATATTCATCTGAACCACCATGTTTCATAATATAGTCGCTACGATGTTGGGACTAGCCAAGTTTCTCACTATCCGGAGAGACGGCGATTCAATCGATTTCAACCACCGGGAATTTATTCCTAACACAAACCCAGATCTACCAAATACGATAGTCTTAGGTCACCTTTGGTACAACTCAGTACACATTTCATGGGTTCAGATCACACCGCACAATCTGAACACCAGATGCCGGGATGCTCGAGCCAAACCTGCCCTTGGGCTCACCGATCGTCGTTCCCGGAAGGCGCGCTGTGAAACGATTCCCGGCCCGAGTTGAATTACTCGGCCAGCGGTCGGAACGAATTATCCGGCCAGCTAAGTGAGAGGCATGCGTTCAATCTTGTCGAAGCACCAACAACGGTGATGCGGTCCTTAATCGACACGACGGGGATAAGTCCACACCCAAGACCTCCATGCCTTGTTGCTTCCCTATCGATCTCCCGTCCGGTCTCAATTTACTTTTACCTCATGGTTCTGTTCCACGATAGCGAGATATAGCCAACCGTGTTCCTCGGTATCCACCTATATCTCGCAGGTGACAGGGACATCACCCGACTTCTACCGGTCTAAGCATGGCTAAGCATATATATATTCGATCCTCGACCTATACCGGTTAAAGGTGTAATATCCGGACAAGGAATGTACATGCATCAAGTGGTTTCATTCAACTCTTATAACCTAATGCATCAATCATAAATACGTAAGTAAACATTTGTAAATTATCGGGAGACTTATAATGCTCCGGGGCTTGCCTCGCAGAAAAGGAAGGGACGGTGGTCGTGGCACTCCGAAGCTCTTCAGGTTTCTCGCTCCCGCGCCGGAGCTACGGCTTATGGATCCTCCTGCGGGTTCCCTTCCTCTCGCTTCTTCAATTCCAAAGAACGTGATCTCTTCCTCCGATCCTAGATGCATGAGTATGGTATAAGTATTACGAATGCATATATGTTAACAAGTGCATCACGTTGTTTGAGTAGGTGCATATCTCTTCTCGCTTACTACTTAACTACTTCTACAAAGCATCGACTATGCCATAAACAATAGCTACTTGTTTCGCTCATAACTGGAGTTCTACAAATCCAAATCTAGTGATCTAGGACTTTCTGGAAAGCTTATCCAATTCTCTACAACTTTGTTATTAACCATTTTTACAGTACACATCAGTTTCAATATGCAAATCATCACACTCTAGAATCAGTCCGGAAATGACTTAACATGCAACATAAAGTAAGAATACTTCTACTTCAGGTAATCATTCAAAATTTGACAACCTAGAACCTACCAATAGTTTAAGCATACCAAATACAGTTAAGATGATATAATGGTAAAGCCCAAACTATTTATTAAATTGCCTTTATTATTTTATTTAGGTATCTAGGTTAAATAATAAATATATATCAGATGTGCTTAATAAATTCTCAAAAATTTACAGAGCTTTACTAATGCTATCACGAGACTACTGTAAAAATTTCATGTCATCTTACCAAGTAGAACATTCTATACAAAAATGACAAGCAAAGCAAGGCTTGAATTAGCATAAATGGAAAATCCTATTGAAAAGTGTCAAACAACAGATTTTATATTTTTCTTAGCATCCATATGGTACTAGTATCACCTCCAACAAATTTCATGAATTTTGGACTCATACTTAATTTATGAAAATTCATGCAAGGATTAACTAGTCATAAAAGAAAAATCTATAACTTTAAATCTACCCATGCACTGGTCCTCAAATTTTTACCAGGGCTCACATATGCTAAGATTAGTTCACCACAAAAATTTCATAATTTTTGGAGCACAGGAACTCTAGATACAAAATAAACAAATTTGAATGCATTCAAAAGCACATTTCAAATCCCTATTTAAATCTCCAGAAATTTCTACTGTTGAAACCAAGAACATATTTTTCCAAAATACTACACTTCCTAAGCAACACAATCATATTTATTTCACCATTTTAGGAGCTACCAAACTAAAGATACAAAAATAACAAAACAAATCAAAATCTGGATTCAAAATGAGTTAGCTTTCACACTACTTTCATCACGACCGGTGGGACCCCACCGTCATTGACTTGAAGCAGTCGAGCAAAGCAGGCTTGGCTGCAGCGTTAACCTGGCGCTGCGGCAGAGCTTCGCCGACGGCGAGGTTGCCGGCGATGAGGAGGTCTTCACGACGTGATCTACGTGACCTAAGCGCATCTATTGAGCCACTTGGCCGGCCCTATTGTCGACGGTAAGGACGACGGCGCCGGCAACGGGCGGAGCGGCGCGGCGGACGACGGCGAGACGCGTCGGTGAAAGCTACGGTGACGCAAACACAAGCTCGGACGAGCATCTACGAGCTATGGTTGGCCTATTGCGCGCTCAAACGTGGCATGGGAAAGGTGGACTACGGTTAGGTGGGACCGGGCGACGGAGGGTGGCGGAGGAGCTCGGCGAGGTTGTACGCTGCACGGTGGCTTACCGGCACACCAGGTGAGCATGCAAAGTGCGTGTGAGACTCGGTGATGTCGGTGGAGTGGCTGCGGTGGCGAATGGCGAGGTGGAGCGAGCCGGTGCCGTAATGGCGACGACGGGTGCTCGCGGCTGCTCGGGTGGTGGCTATACGGCGAAGAAGGAGGCCGGAGGCGAAGGGAGCGAAAATGGAGCGCATGGGCTTCAAGGCGACGGCGGGGTTAAAGCGCTTCGGCGAACGTGGCTTTCAAGGCGGTCGTAGAACAACGGCGACGCGGCCGCTTTCCTCCACGCGCGCGGCCACGGATCGACGGTCGGCCCTTTGAATCGAACGCTCGTTGCTTCGTCCACGCGAAACACGATGGCCGAGCCTCGACGACGAGAGATTTGCCGCCGATTTTCCCGCTAATCCGTCCGCTCCAAAGCATAAGACGTCTAAACGAAATCTATAGCCCTATGTACCAGCTTCAATTGTTGTTCAATCACCTCGTGCTAAATCGCAACACGAGACGGAGTAATCTCGCGCCCAACCTTGGTACATCACCGGCCGATTGATTAAATACTTCGAAAAATTTGTTAAGTGTTGAAAACTGGATTTTGCTGGTTTTTGTGGGACCCATTCAAGCATGAGAGAAGCTAAATCAGTCAAAGACCCAAAAATCAAAGTTGTTCCTTATGTTAAACACTACAACTTTGCTTTAGTGAACTCCTCCATGCAAGGTCTCTAACACCTAGTTCAACTTTAGTCAAACATGTTACTTTGAAATCATGATACATATTCAAACCATGGCTAAATGACCAAACTAGCCTTAGCACTAAATACCAAAGTTGTTCCTAATGATATCCTAAGCATGTTTAAACAATTTTCCAGGTCATTTAAGCATTTCATGTAGTAGTCACTCATATAGCTATTGAAAGTAATCACATGAAATATCACTTAAGTGCTTGATCATGAAATGTGGCCTTCATGAACAATGTTTCTTTTGTTAACCTAAGTGTAGCTAAGGTGTTATAGTGACCAACATTACACACTAGCATTTATTTGCACATGATCATATGCATATGTTCTAAGAAATACGAGATAACAAGCAATGATGCAGATGTTTCGATCGAATGTTTCAATTGTAAATGATGATTTATGAATGCTTGATGCTCATGCTTATGTTATGCAAGTCAAGTTATGCAAGGCTAACACCCGAGGTGTTACAGAGTCGGTCGGTGACTTTATTCCTGAGCCCATGTGCTCGAAGTTTGAAGTGGGATTACAAACAAGGAGAAAGATAGGGGGTACAATAGGTCCGGTCGGACTCTGGTCAGAGGGATTGAAAGCGACGGGAGCCCTGCTATGAGCTAAGTGTTCAAGCGTGTGCTCGTGGTTCGAACCTGGCGGCTCTGTGGTTGTGTACTAGTGAACTCGATCGATCTAATGAATCTGGATCAACCTGAATGAATCAACTTTTTTACCTGCCTATTGGGAGAGAGCATATCCCCTTTTATAGATGAAGGGGATGGTCTTACAAGTGAGAGGGAGGGAGCACGTTCTCTACTAAGTCTTGCTGCCCACGCCATCGGGTACAAGACGATGTTAGGCGCCCACAATACTGTTGAGTGTCAGATGCATGTCGTTGTCTTCTTCCGGTATGGCAGATGTCAATACATGCTATACTGTTGATGCCCACAGGCATGTGAGGGGTTTTACCATATTCTCCCAGTACGGTAAATGCCAGCACCCACAACACTGTCGATGCCCAGAGGCATGTGGGGGAGCCTTACCGTATGGGAGTTAATGGTACCACAATACTATAGGGGAAAATGTCGGCACCTACAATACTCTTTGGGTTCTATTGTGCCAGAGAGGTTGCAAAGTACTATTTTTACAAGTGTACAGGGTACGGTCCCCTGTATTGCGGTTTGACTTGTGCGCCCTGCTTTGCTTTCTCCGTTCGTTCCCTGGTCCTTACCGAGCGGCCGTCCCCGGTTGGTTGGTTCCAGTCGGCTTTGATCGTGCCAGTTAGAGAAGAGCAGTGAGTGGGGGTTCAGCGCACCCCCGGTAAGAGACGCGGGTCAGAGTCGGAAGTGGTGTCTGGCCAAGCCTTCCGGTCGGAGAAGCCGTCTGGAGGCGGGCTGGAGACCGAAGCGAGCGCTCCGGTCGGAGAGGTGGGCCGGAGTCGAAAAACGGATGCCGTTCCACCTCGGCCAGACCTTCCGGTCGGTGATTGGATCTCCCTTCTGGCCTACCATTTAGATACCTGGGCCGGCCCATGAGTTGCGTGTTGTCTGCCTAGGCCAAGCCTTTGTTGGGAGCCGATCCGCGAGGGACCCCGGGTTTATGAACCCGACACTAAGACACACTTGTTCTTTGGTTCATAAAGTCTTCGCACTTAAGCCTTGCAATATTGTGGATAGCCTCCTTCTAGTTGTTATACCAAGACTTTGCAAAGACGACACTTCTAGTTTTTTTAGGTTTTAGTGGCTCAAACAAAAGATAGCAGCAATACAAGCGAAATGTTGAATCTTTTGAAATAATGTACTCTAACCAATCAAACACCTCAAACCATGATTTGTATTATTAGAAGGATCTCCATTCACCATTTTACTATCTATCTATGAGTGAACGTGTGATTTGCAGGGTATTTTTTTAGCATGGTGATTTGTAGGTTTGAGTTGGACCATTCGTAGCAAGTAGGGGGGCTCCAACCCCTGCTTCCCCGGTGGGTCCATCACTGTCAGTGTACATGTAACGTTTTTTTGTGAGCAAGGCGGGCCAAACAATACAATCCAGTGGCGTGATGGAAAACCACAGCTGAGTTGCCTGCGCAAATCAACTGGCTGTCTCATGTTGTAAAAAAACAAAAAAAAGATCACAGTCTCGGACTTCGCTGCCGTGTGATTTTGGCTCGAGAAAAGGAAACTAGGCGCTCCATTGTTTGTTTTATTTTTTGAGTGGAAAAGTGACTCGTGGCGGGCTCAGGCTAGTTGTCCGCTCGCGTGGGCCTCTTCTAGCGGTAGCGGCTACCGGGGGCCCACAGAGCTACGGCGAGGATGATCGAGTGGTTGGCTTGGCTTGCTGAAGCCGGGAAATGGAATGGAATGGGATTTGATTCCAACGCTGCCTTTTGCTGTGGGCAAGGAAAGCAACCGACGACTCGCTCACCCAGCTGATTAGTTTCCTAGCTCATTATATAATTTTATGGGCGAGTTGTTAACAATTGATGTCTCCCACCCACCCACCCATCCCGCCCCCTCCACCCGATGATGCCACAGCCACTCCTTCCCCCGAGCCGATCTACCAACCAAGTCCAAATTAGCCCAAGCCAAAACCATATACGTGCTCCTCAGGTGCTGATCTTCTAATCCATGGTAGTTTCGCCGGCAGCCAACCATCTTTGGGAGCGCCGCAAGCTCCGGTGTGTGTAGGGTTGTGGTCCGCATCAGCATCGGAGACTATGGTTGTCTCCTCTTCCCTATCCCCCCTCGCACCCCCGTTCCATCCAGGGCGGGGCTCGGAGGGCCAGCCCAAGTTCCAACGTTGGACAGAGGACTTTATCGATAGCTCCGCCGATGAATGCTCCGACGAGGCGAGTTCACCGAGGGATCCCACCTACCTTGACGTCGCCCACCGGCAATAGCGTCTGGCTTCGCCACCGCCTGTACGAGTTCAGCTGCGCTCTGTCGTGGTCGCCGACAGCGCCGCCATGCAGATGCACGGTCAAGCCAGTGGAGGCAAGGCAGCTGGGCGAAGCAGACGCCATCCACCACATCCTTGGCTTATCCATGGGCTACCTATCTGCAGCAGGCTACTAGTGCACCAGTGTCTTGGCCCACAGTGCAGCGCATCGGTGCCTAACATTTCTCATCAGCATCCACGACCTCACTCCCTGACCGCGCATGTGCCTCGACAAGGGCCCAACGTCAATGCCGACGAGTTCCACATCGTCGTGAGCTGGCGACGCTTGCGTCGCCAAGGGAGAATGGCCCCCAAACACTAGCACTCTGTTCCACCGGAGTTAGTTGGCCGTTGTGAAAGGATCAAGATGCCCAAGAGGGGGAGTGAATTTGGCTAATTCTAAAATTCTTCGCAATAAGTAAACCCTATGCTTAGCCCACTTCACCCCTTGTGCCTAGAAAGTGTTCCTATTGTTCTACCGCATAAAAGTTTTGCACCCTATGTTCCAATCCTACTCTAGCATGGCAATTCTAAGAATGTAAAGACAAGAAATGAATTGCTCAAATGTAAATGCTTAAAGTAAAGAGAGGAGAAGGAACATGGCGATGTTTTGCCGAGGTATCAGAGAGTCACCACTCCCCACTAGTCCTCGTTGGAGCACACGCGTAAGGGTGTAGCTCCCCATTGATCCGTGCAAGGATCAAGTGCTCTCTACGGGCTGATTCTTCGGCACTCCATCATAGTGAATCACCCACAACCGCTCACAACTTGAGTTGGGTCATCCACAAGCTTCGCCGGATGATCATCAAACTCCCAATCACCACCAAGCCATCTAGGTGATGGCGATCACCAAGAGTAACAAGCACGAACTCTCACTTGACCACAACAAGCCTAATGAGAAGGGTGGATGCACACTTGCTATTCTCTTTGCACTAATGAGGCCTTAATCTTGGATTATCATATCTCAATCACCTCACTAGGCTCTTGCTCTCCTTAGCATTCTCAAGGGTGTTTCTCAGCTGAACAAATGGGCAAGAGACCTCCCTTGGATGAATAGAGGAAGTATTTATACCCCCTCATTCAAAACAAACCATTAGGAGGTTGAGTCAGCACTCTGCGGGGTGACCGGACGCTTCGGTCAAGGTGACCGGATGCTCCGGTCAGTTATCCCCGCCACAGAGCAATTAAGTTGTGACCGGACTCTGACCTGCATCCGGTTAGCACTGACCGGACACGTCCGGTCACAAAAACTGCTCTCTAGAACCACATTGATGTTGACCGAATGCTAGCGCCTAGAGTCCAGTCACTTCGTTGTTCAGCGTCTGGTCAGTTACCGGATCATGACCAAGGTCCGGTCAGGACTGACCAGACGCGTCCGATCAGGAATTTCCCTCTCTGGAACCTCTTTGGAGTTGACCAGACTCTAGCACCCAGCATCCGGTCGTAACCAGATGGCTCTAGTTGATCAAATGAACTGGCTAGACTCACCCTTCAGCTTCGGTCACAACTGACCAGCGTCCGGTCAGTCATTTGACCCTCCATTCACTTCCAACTTGAAATCATATGTGAATGAAGTTTGCTCCAATTGATCTTAGGGCTACTCTTGAGCTACCTAGTGCTAGATTTGACAAGTGTGCACCACACCTAACCCACTAGACTCACCTAGGTCAAGCTACTAGTCCATACCCCCCTTAATAGTATGGCCAAAGGAAAAACAAATTCCTAAACTACTCTAAGTGTCTCTTCAACACCAAACGACACTTAGAACTAGTCCATCCTTAACCATATAGTCCATCCTTTGAAAAACCAAAATGATTTCCATCGTAGGGGCATGACAAACATGATTGCCCAATCAATTTCCATTACCATGACCTAACTTAATTGCCACTACAAAACACACGTTAGTCATAATAATCTCGTATTGTCATTAATCACCGAAACTCAACTAGGGGCCTAGATGCTTTCAATCTCCCCCTTTTTGGTGATTGATGGCAATACAACCTCGAGTATGTGTAAGAGATGAGGTTTTCAACATGCTTGGTTCATATAAACTTTTGACAATAAGAGCAAAGGAGTTAGACATGCTTATATAACCCAAGCCAACATGGTGTACTCAATAGATATGAAATAAGCATGAGTACAAGAAATAAAGCTCATTTGAATCGGAGTAAAACACGGAAGCAAACCAAATGAGCATAATGAAGTGACATGACAAATATAAAGATCAAAGTAGAGAGCACACATGAAACATATCACATAGGTATCACAATTACACGTATGTAGTTTAATGCATGAAAGTAAACATGAATGCATAATAATGTATCACACATAAAAAGCCAAAAGTAAAAAATCATAAGCTCCCCCTAGATACAGCACACCCCCTAGATCTAACATACTCGATCCCTCTCCCCCTTTAGCGTCAAGCACCAAAACCTAAGGGTCGGTCGGCAGGGACAGGAGCAGACGAGTCGGGCGTTGAGGTGTGGTGAGCGATCTGAACTATGTAGCATCATCCTCTAATCCGGAGCTCTAACCTATCTGACCCTCCATCACTAAAAGTGTAGCTGAAGCAGTCAGGTCCTGCTCTGGGACTGGTGTGGCCTGTGACTCTATAGGTATCACTGAAGCAAGTGGCTCTAATGATGCAACAGATGATGGGAGTGTCTCTATAGTCCCAGTAACTAGAACGACTGTGGAAAATACTGGGACTCACAACTCTGGCGGTGTAGGCTGCCCTATAAGCTCGCTGAAAGTGGCACCGAGGCTCCTGGAAACTAGGGTGTCAGTCACAAGCACCGAGGAACTCTAAGGCGGAGTGAAGCCCGTAACAATAGGTATGAAGGAAGGATCTTGGGCTGTCACTGGTGAAGCAAACCACTGGGACACCTGCTCTGTAGGTGAAGCAAACTATGTAGCTAGCTGTCACTAACTCTGAAGCCCACTGGGCTATACAATAGGAGTCATTAAAGTGGTGGCAGGCTGGTCGAGCTGAGGTGTAGACCGTGGTGGAGCAACCCCAATAGCAGTGACAACATGCTGCATAAATCCAAGTAACTGTTGCTGCATCAGGAGCTACTACTACTGCATGGCCTGCTGCTGCTGCTTTATGGTCTACTGCTATCTCTAGAACTCGTCCTATCTAGCCTGAACCTATGCTAGTGCAGCTGCGGTCTTATAGACCTGGCGTGCTTGATCCTGCCTCATCCGCTCAAGAATAGCTAGAAGAGCGGGGTCTGTCTACGGTGGCTATGGAACTAAGCTAGAGCCATTGGCCTCTCTATCATGTGGTCAAGGAGGCATCTGAGGAATAGCCTGATAATCATCATATGAACTATCATTAGGGTCGCTCTCGACCACACCCTCCTACTGTGCATCTAGCTGCTCCTCCTCTGTCACCGCAACACCCCTGATAATCTCATCCTGCTGGGCTACAGTCTCTGGCACCTCTGGGTGATGGTGCGGCTAGCTAGGTGTCCTCACTGTACTATGGTGGAGCATCTGAGTCATGTTATATGGTGGAAACTCTATAGTAGCACCTATGTACTCAGCCATTGTTTCTGGGAACTTCACTGTAACTGCCTTGTGAATCAAGAATGTGGTCCAGTGAGCATAAGGCAGCTGTCTGTGACCTCTGAACCCCTCTGCAAGAGTGTCCTCCATCTCTGAAAGAATGACATCCCAAATATCAAAAACCGTCTGTTGTATCAGAGAGTTCACTAGCCACAGCTGGATGCGAGTCAATCCCTCACGATAACCCATCCTCAAGAGCAAAGTCCTCCTCATGATAGCATCAAGCAGCCTAGCTATAGGAGTAAGGTCTCTAGGTGTCCTCCTCGACCCTTCACCAAATGGCTCTATGAAGCAAGGTCAGATCAGATCTATAAGAGGCACAAGACCCCCGTGAGGGCGTCTAGGAGGCTCTGTCTAACCATAGCAAACCTCATGTAGCCAAATGGGTGACTTTAGAATCCTTAGAATCTCTTTGACCCTCGAGCTCTGCAGCCTGTAGTCACGGCCTCTTTATGCAAAGTGTATGAACTTGTGCCCTGGGTCAATCCAAAGTGAAGAGTAGAACTCATGGACCTATGATGGAACATATTGGCCAGTCTATCCAAGTAGGTCTGTTAACCCTGGTAGATAAGAGAGGTGTGGGTAGATCTGCTCGCCTGCTGCTGCTACAAGTGCCTCAATAGAGCAAACCCTCTGTGATCTAAAAGCAACTCCACTGTTAAGATATGCATGATAGAAATCCTCCTGCAGTGGTGTGTAGAAGTGCTCTGAAGCATGCTCATCCCTCCTCGGTGGAAACCAGTCCTCAAACTGTACAAAATGGAGCTACTGCACCTGCTTGGCTGTGGCTACCCTCAAGTCAAGGTGAGTCACTAGGGGTGTCACCTGAGCACGAGTATGACCAGAGCATCGTAACTGTGGCCGAGGTGCCTGCTATGTCTCATCGATCTGCTCTGCCTGCTAAGTCTACTCTGTCTGCTGGGTATCCTCTGACTGCACTAGTGGCTGTGTCTACTGCTTTGGCTCCCCCTGAGGCTAACTCTCCTCTAAGGCGACACGTCATCCTCCAATCATGGCAGTCCCAGCTGGACTACCATGAAGACTCTCACCCTCTCGATGGTGGCCCTCTGAGCTGGTGATAGCTGATCTGCAATATGGACACCACTCTAAGCTCCACCCGTCTTTGCTCATTCAACTGCTGCTGCCATAGCTGCGGCTCTCTCAGCCTCTACATTGACGAGCTTCCACTTCTTCGTTGTAGTCTTCTTGGCCTTGCCTTTCTCCTGAGTGGTCAAGCGAGGCGGAGGCCTTGGATCCTCATCACCTGGACCACCTCTGGCATTCTTGACACGTGCCATTGCTGGAGCTGAAATGAACTACTATCACGGACAAGAACCAACTGCCAACTGACACTCACGAGGCTTGTCCTCGATCCGTACTCGTGGGCTTGGCCCTGAGTTAACTGACAACTACCAAAGCAATCTCAACAACACCGGCTCGATGCATGATAGAATAGATCGGATATATGAATAATTACAATATACATCTAGAGATATGAAACCCTAAGAAGCAAGCAGTAGATACAAAATTAGAGGCGATGGCTTGCTACCTGATGAACCGGTGATCGAAGAGCAAAGGAATAGATCACGGGGCACCACCGGATTGGTAATGTCTAGAGTTAGGGTTCTAGCGCGAAGTACAGCGGCCGAGAAGACGAGGAGGCTAGGGCAATCAGCGGCGCAGGCGAAGCTTGGTGGTGGATTGCCCTGGTGGTGGCGCTGCTGCTGTGATGGGCGTGGTGGCATGGAGAAAGGCACGGTGCAACGATTGGGGCAGGCGGTGCGGGGACAGCATGAGCAGTGCGCGGTGGTGCTAGGGCATGGTAGTGCATGAGCGGCATGGGTGCATGGAGCAGTGGCGTGGGCGTGGACAGCGCGGGCGCAGCAGTGCAATATGGTGTGGTGGCTGGCTATGGAGGAGACAGTGGAGGTGCGGGCAATGTCAACATGAGCGCGGGCACGTGGCGCGTCTAGGGCATGAGCGCAGGTGAGGTAAGCTGATGGCACGGTGCAGGTGGAAGACGATCTATCTATGGTGGCCCCCACGTGACAGATAAGGAAACCTTAAAGAGTTGAAGACCCACACGATTTCTACTGACCGGACGCTGTAGTGGCAATGACCGGACGCTGCCACCCAGAGTTCGATCGACAACAGAGAGGTCCAAATTCCCTCAAGTCGTGACCAGACATGTCTGGTTACCCTTGACCGGACACAGCCAAAGTCCGGTCGGTCCTGTGTTCATCTTCTTCGCTTGATCGGACGTAGGACCACCATTTGATTGAATACAAGAAGATCACTTGTTTCAGCATTCGGTCACTCCTCTATGTTTCTATTCACCTCCTATAAACTGACTGGACACTAGAATCTAGAGTCTGGTGCAGCGTCCGGTCGCCCTTTTTCAACAAATCTTTAATGTTCCTTCGCGCTGCCTGTTCCCAATCAAGTCCCAACTTCAATAAGACTCAAATAAACACCAATTGGGACTAATGTGAGTGACCTCTCTCAAACCCTTAATTTTTTTAAAATATTTTGCCTAAGGCTATACTTCTTTTTAAGAAAATAGGCAACAAAAGGGTAATCAAAAGGAAACAACAAAATAACACTCATGCATATGCAATGCAATACTTGAAATAAATTCTAGTTGCTTGTCAAGTTTGATCCAAGGTTAAGCTTCTTCACATGCTTTTCGGCGGTTATCTTAACCATGTTAGACAAGCCCTACGTGCATTGCCACAAAATAAACATGTAGTATATTACAATGCAATGCAAGGGACAACACAAGGTCATCTTTTAGTGAAGTTGCTAAAATCAAGCACATTGAGCTCATTCCTCGACCGACAAAATGTAGCCTCGTCTAGCGGTTTAGTGAAGATATCCGCCAATTGATCCTCGGTCCTTACACCTTCTAGTGATATATCATTTTTAGCAACATGATCTCTAAGAAAGTGATGGCGGATATCTATGTGCTGGGTGCGAGAGTGTTGAACCAGATTATAAGCAAGCTTTACCGCACTCTCATTGTCACACAAAAGAGGTACCTTTTCTAGAACTACACCATAGTCTAGCAAAGTTTACTTCATATAAAGTATTTGTGCACAACAAGCACCCACGGCAATGTATTCCGCTTCGGCGGTGGACAAAGCCACACTATTTTGCTTCTTGAAGGACCAAGACACAAGTGATCTACCAAGCAAATGGCACCCTTCAAATGTGCTTTTCCTATCAACTTTGCAACTAGCATAATCCGAATCGGAATAGCCAACTAGTTGAAATCTAGCTCCTTTGAGATACCAAAGACCATTGCTTGGTGTGTGCTTAAGGTACCTAAGGATTCTTTTAACGACAACCATGTGAGCTTCCTTAGGACTAGCTTAAAATCTAGCACACATACACATACTAAACATGATGTCGGGCCTAGATGCGGTTAAATATAACAAGCTACCAATCATAGAATGGTAGAGAATTTGATCAACTGTTTTACCTCCCTCATCTAGGTCGAGATGTCCATTAGATAGCATTGGTGTCTTGATTAGCTTACATTCATTCATATTGAACCTCTTGAGAAGATCCTTGGTATACTTTTCTTGAGAGATGAAAATCCCTTCTCTCATTTGTTTGACTTGAAAACCAAGAAAGAATATAAGCTCTCCAATCATAGACACCTCGAACTCCTTCAACATCAATTCACCAAACTCTTTGCAATAATCTTCATTTGATGATCCAAAGATGATATCATCAACATATACTTGACAAATGAAGATTTCTCCATCAAGCTTCTTGGTGAATAGTGTGGTGTCAATCTTCCCAATGGTGAAGCCCTTCTCAATGAGGAAATCCCAAAGGCATTCATAGCAAGCTCTTGGGGCTTGCTTAAGCCCATATAGCGCATTGAACAACCTATAAACATGATTAGGATATCTAGGGTCTTCAAACTCGGGAGGTTGATCAACATAGACTAGTTCATTTATGAAGCCATTTAAAATGCACTTTTAACATCCATTTGATATAATTTCATTTCATGATGCGAAACATATGCAAGGAGGATATGAATGGCTTCAGTCTTGCAACCGGTGCAAAGGTCTCTCTAAAATCCAACCCTTCAACTTGAGAGAACCCCTTTGCAACTAGTCTTGCCTTGTTCCTCACTACAACGCCTTGATCATCTTGCCTATTGCGGAACACCCACTTTGTTCCAATGACTCTTGCACCTTGTGGTCGCTCTTCAAGAGTCCAAACTTTCATTGTGGGTGAAGTTGTTCAACTCTTCATGTATGGCATTTATCCAATCCAAATCTTGAAGAGCTTCTTCTACATTCTTAGGTTCAACACAAGAGACAAAAGAGTGATGTTCAATAAATCAAGCAAGTTTTTTAGAGCGAGTCATTACACCCTTTGAAGGACTCCCTATGATGAGATCTTGTGGCTGAGCTTGTAGTAGAGGTGAATTTCTTCTATCAACCACTTGAGGGGGAGGTTGTGGAGCATCAATATCTTGAGCTTGTGTCACCATTTGATCATGGGAGACATGAGTATATTCATTTTCTACTCTCCCATCTTTATCACCATCTTGTGGCACATTTGATGAAGAAGGTGGATCAATCACTTGTACATCATCTTCATCATCTTTAGGCTTGATGTCTCCAACCGGAATGTTCTTCATAGCTCCTTCAATGGTTCATCACCTACATCATCAAGATTCTCATGTGCTCCTTGGGAGCCATTAGATTCATCAAATTCCACATCATATGTTTCTTCAACCAAGCCGGTGGCATGATTAAATACTTGATATGCTTTGGACTTTGATGAGTAACCAACAAGAAAACCAGTATCACAATGTCTTTGAAACTTCCCTATGTGTTGTTGCTTCTTGTAGATGTAGCATTTGCAGCCAAACACTCGGAAGATTGAGACGTTTGGCTTCTTCCCATTGAGCAACTCATAAGGTGTCTTACCAAGAAACTTTTGAAGGAATAGGTAGTTGGATGCATAACATGCGGTGTTGATAGCTTCCGCCCAAAGAGCTTCAGGTGTATTATACTCATCAAGCATTGTTTTTGCAAGTGTGATAACTATCTAGTTCTTTCTCTCTACTACACCACTTTATTGAGGAGTATATGTTACGGAGACCTCATGCTTGATTCCAACTTCATCACAATAAGCTTCAATGTTTGTGTTGTCAAACTCTTTTCCATTATCACTTCTTATCTTCTTGAGCTTCACTTCAAACTCATTTTGTGCTCTCTTGGCAGACTTCTTGAAATATGATGCAACTTCGGTCTTGTCATGAAGGAAGAACACCCATGTATATCTAGAGTAGTCATCAATAATCACAAGACAATAAAGATTTCCTCTCAAACTCTTGTAAGTTGTTGGTCCAAATAAGTCCATGTGAAGGAGCTCTAGCACTCTTGTTGTTGACATGAAAGCTTTTGTAGGATGAGTGTGTGCAACTTGCTTGCTGGCTTGACATGCACTACAAAGCTCGTCCTTCTCAAATTTCACATCCTTCAACCCTCTCACCAATTCATTCTTCATAAGCTTCTTGAGTGAGCTCATCCCAACATGAGCAAGTCTTCTATGCCATAACCACCCAAGTAATGTTTTGGTGAATAGGCAAGTCTTCAAGTTAGCATCTTTCTTAGATATAGGTTGTTGTATCTAAATCCCTTGAATATAACTAGATATAGGTTGTTGTATCTAAATCCCTTGAATATAACTTGATCATCATCTTTCTCAGATACAACCACTTACTTCTCGGTAAACAAGCATTGGAAGCCAAGATCACACAATTGACCAACCGATAGCAAGTTGAAGCTCAATGAAGCAACATATAGCACATTTGAGATTGAGTGATCATTTGATATTGCCACTTTGCCCAATCCTTTAACTTTGCCCTTTGAATTATCACCAAATGTTATCCGTTCTTGGCCATCAACTTCTTCATCTAGTGAGGTGAACATATGAGGATCACCAGTCATATGTTGAGTGCAACCACTATCAATTACCCAATGACTTCCACCGGTCTCGTAGTTCACCTACACACAAGAGATCAAGCTTGTTTAGGGACCCAAACTTGTTGAGGGCCCTTGACTTTCTCAATAAGTGACTTTGCAACCCAAATTTTCTTAGGCCTATTCTTGTTGGGAGGTCCTAAGAACATGAGTTTCATTTTACCACTAGAGTCCTTTCTAAGCATGTAATGAGCATTAAAAGCAAAAGGTCTAGCATGCTTGGGCAAGGGTTATGGTGGTGGAGTTTGACACTCATGGGCAAAGTGACCATCTTATCCACACTCAAAACACCTCTTTGGCATTGGCTTTCACTTATGTTGTTGTTGGTGTTGAGCTTGAGCCTTCTTCTCTTGATGTGCCAAATATCCAATTCCACTTCTATCCATCTTCATGACCGTGTTCATGAGTAGCTCACTTTGAAGATGTTGACCTCTTGTAAACTTGCTCAAGCTAGTCTTGAGATGTTCTTTTTCTAACTTGAGCTTCTTGTTCTCTTCTTTGAGTTCATCATGATTTTTCTCTTTCTTTAGTCTCTTGTTCTCTTCTTTGAGCTTCTCATTCTCAAGAGCTAGATCACTATCATGATCAAGGTTCTCTATCACAATAGTGTTGGTGGTTGATAGCTTTTCAAGATCTTTCTTGAGCTTCTCATTCTCATTCTTGATCTTGACATACTCATCATAGTTGTCGGACTCAACCACTTGCTTGCCTTTGCTACTAGAACCTTGCTCAATGCTCTCAATAATCAAATCATCACATGATGTAGCTATATCAATCTTAACAACATGGTTAGTAGCATTATGTGGCTCATTGGATAATAGCTCATTAGAGACAACAAGATTATCATGATTGATCTTGAGATTTGTATATTCTTCTTTTAGCATATTATAGCTAGTGATGAGCTCATTATGTATCCCCTCAAGTTTATCATATTTTTCTTTAAGTTCTTTCTTAGAAGATTTGAGCTACTTGAGTTTGGATGACATAACTTCATTTGCTTCTCTAAGCTCAACACTAGCCTTTTCCGCTATGTCACATTTAGCTAAAAGTGAGTCATTCTTAAGTTCTAGCTTCTCATTTTTAGCTCTTGTCTTCCTAATGATTTTAGTATATTGGTTAAGCAACTTGACAAGATCATCATAGGAAGGTGATTCAAATTCATCATCACTATCATCATTGCTAGCATGATCATCACCACTACTATCATCATCATGTCATACCTTTCGTTCACCCTTGGCCATAAGGCATAGGTGTGTAGAGGATGATGGTGGTGGTGTCGGTGAAGATGATGAAGAGTCAATCACAATAGCGGCCACCTTCTCATTTTCACTATCATCATCGGAAGAGCAACTTGATGAATCAATATCCATGAGCCAATCATCGATGATATATGCCTTGCCATTTTTCTTATCATGGAAATCCTTCTTCTTGCCATCCTTCTTCTTGTATGGCTTGTTTTTCTTCTTCTCATCATCATCTTCATTACTTGAGTCATCTTTCTTGCCCTTGTACTTTTTTCTTGTATTTATCTTTCTTTGGCTTGGGGCATTGATGTGCTAGATGACCAAGTTCTCCACAATTATAGCAATCCATCTCCGATATTGGCTTCCTTCTATTGCTACTGAAGAACTTCTTCTTTTTGCCATCAAACTTGACACCATTCTTGTTGAGCTTCTTAATCATCTTGGCGGTTCTTCTCACCATGAGAGCAAGGCTTGCATCATCAATTTCATCATCACTTGAGCTCTCATATTCAATTCTTGCTTAGCCCTTCTCTTGGCTAGCCTTGAATGCCAAGTCTTTCTTCTTAGTGGAAGAAGAGCCATATTGTGGTGTGATGTGCATATAGATCTCATGTGCGTTGATCTTTCCCAATATTTGAGTTGGGGTAGCGGTGGAAAGATCACCTTGATGAAGCACGGTCACAATGTGCCCATATTTGTCAATGGGAGGACACTCAAGATCTTTCTTACAACATCGGATGGTTGCATTTGTGTAAGTCCAAGCCCATTGACTTCCTCTACAAGAACATTTAAGCGTGAGTACATCTCATTACCACTTTCTTTAGGAAGCATCTCAAATGAATTAAGCTTTTTCATGACAAGATGATAGCGTTCCTCACGCTCAGCTCACTCTTTGTTCCCTCATGGAGCGCACAAATGTCCGACCATAGTGCATGGGCGTCCTTGTGGTTCCGCACACGATTAAACACATCTTTGTAAAGGCCTCTAAAGATGGTGTTTCTAGCCTTTGCATTTTATTTCTCATAATTGACTTCATCGCCTTGAAGGTGTGGGGATCCTTAGGTTTTGGGAAACCTAGAGAGGCGGCTCTAAAATTCCAACATCTAGAGCTTCTAAGTAAGCCTCCATGCGGATTTTCTAATAAGGAAAATCATCTCCCTCAAAGATAGGAGGAGGTCTATCCCCATGGGATATTTTTCTCTAGGCGGTTAAGCCTAAATTCATGAGCACGAAGGCTCTGATACCAATTGAAAGGATCAAGATGCCCAAGAGGGGAGTGAATTGAGCTCATTCTAAAATTCTTTGCAATAATTAAACCCTACGCTTAGCCCACTTCACCCCTTCTGCCTAGAAAGTGTTCCTATTGTTCTACCGCACAAAAATTTTGCACCCTATGTTCCAATCCTACTCTAGCATGGCAATTCTAAGAATATAAAGACAAGAAATGAATTGCTCAAATGTAAATGCTTAAAGTAAAGAGAGGAGAAGGAATGCGGCGATGTTTTGCCGAGGTATCGAAGAGTCGCCACTCCCTAGTAGTCCTCGTTGGAGCACCCACCAAGGGTGTACCTCCCCCTTGATCCGTGCAAGGATCAAGTGCTCTCTACGGGCTGATTCTTCGACACTCTATCGTGATGAATCGCCCACAACCGCTCACAACTTGAGTTGGGTCATCCACAAGCTCCGTCGGATGATCACCAAACTCCCGATCACCACCAAGCCGTCTAGGTGATGGTGATCACTAAGAGTAACAAGCACGAACTCTCACTTGACCACAATAAGCCTAATGAGAAGGGTGGATGCACACTTGCTACTCTCCTTGCACTAATGAGGCCTTAATCTTGGATTATCATATCTCAATCACCTCACTAGGCTCTTGCTCTCCTTAGCACTCTCAAGGGTGTTTCTCACCTGAACAAATGGGCAAGAGACCTCCCTCGGATAAATAAATGAAGTATTTATACCCCCTCATTCAAAATGAACCGTTGGGAGGTTGAGTCAGCACTCTGTGGGGTGACCAGACGCTCCAGTCAAGGTGATCGGATGCTTTGGTCAGTTATCCCCACCATAGAGCCGTTAAGTTGTGATCGGACTCTGACCTACGTCCAGTCAGCACTGACCGGACGCGTCCGGTCATGAAAACTACTCTCTAGAACCTTACTGATCTTGACCGAACGCTGGCGCCCAGAGTCCGGACACTTCGCTGTTCAGCGTCCGATCAGTTACCGGATCCTGACCAACGTCCGGTTAGCACTGACCGAACACGTCCGATCAGGAATTTCCCTCTCTGGATCCTCTCTGGAGTTGACCGGACTCTAGCAGCCAACGTCCGGTCACTTTTCACTCAGCGTTTGGTCACAACCAGACGGCTCCAGTTGATCAAATGAACTGACCGGACTCACCCTTCAGCGTCCGGTCACAACCAAACCAGTATCCGGTCAGTCATTTGACCCTCCATTCACTTCCAACTCAAAATCATATGTGAATGAAGTTTGCTCCAATTGATCTTAGGGCTACTTCTGAGCTACCTAGTGCTAGATTTGACAAATGTGCACTACACCTAACCCACTAAACTCACCTAGGTCAAGCTACTAGTGCATACCCCCCTTAATAGTACGGCCAAAGGAAAAACAAAGTCCTAAACTACTCTAAGTATCTCTTCAACACCAAACAACAAATAGAACTAGTCCATCCTTAACCTTGTTGTCCATCCTTTAAAAACCAAAATGATATCCATCGTAGGGGCATGACAACCATGATTGCCCAATCAATTGCCATTACCATGACCTAACTTAATTGCCTTAACAAAACACATGTTAGTCATAGTAATCTCATATTGTCATTAATCACTAAAACCCAACTAGGGACCTATATGCTTCACGTTGCTTCAACTGCCTGGCACATGGTCACGTCGCCGTCCAGTGTCGCTCCATGTCCCATTGTCTTCATTGCCGGGGCATCAGCCATCGGGCCAGGGCATGCAAGCAAGGTCGTTCACCACCGCGTAGGTCCTCGTCCTCGATGGCCGGGCACGGTCGGCATGCCTCAATGCCATGTCGCCTCACTAGGCCAAGGTGACCCAGCATGTCGCCGGGATGTCACGACTAGGCCAAACCTGGCACCGCCTCTGTCATCGCCTCCTCGTGTGCGGTGATCAGCCACGCCGCCAACGTTGCCGCTGACACACCACAACACCATGCTGCTGCCATCATCAACTATGGGTGACACCGTTAGCCATCCCAAGGTTGAGGTCTTTGTCATCTCGAGGAATGCGGAGCTCGCCACGACTGAAGCGGACCTCTCCGTCGTTATTGTCGCGTTTGCTAGTGGGAACCGGCTAGCCATCTCATCAGCAGAGGTTCGGGCACACCTTTCCTCGGTGTACCATGTGTCTGAGGGTGCAGCCAACATCAGTAGCTGGCTAGATCACACCAACCGGGTACATCCACACAGCCCTGCCGCAGCTGGTTCGTCGATGCTACCGTACACGGGCACGACCCTGGTGGTGCTGACGGGATCGAGCTCGACGTGCCTGATGGCACGTACCCCATTGAGCCCGCACCGAACCCAATGGAGCTAGAAGCAGAGCTTGCTGCTCGGTCGTCAGTCATGCCTCCGGTCTCACGGGCCCTTTGCCCTCCCAGTTGTTCATCTTTTGGCAATGATCAAGATGGCGAGCCGACTATGATCGCGCAACCACAACCGGATGTCGATGTGTGGCCTCAAGCACCGGTCATGAGTTAGAGATCGTTGAGCATGTCCTCATGTCGTCCGTGGATGACGTCACACGTGCGGTCACGCCCGAAGGCACAGCCTCAACCATGCCAATCTACACTTTCATCAATGCTTTCAAGAAGCTGTTGCAGCAGCCTATCCTTTCGTCGCCACCCAGGCTTCGGATCACAAAGATCTCGGGGAGGGTGACATTGACGATGAAGGATTTGTCCCCAAGAGGAGTGCACGCCTTGCAACAAAGAGCAAGTTTAGAGACCAAAAACCTGAAGCGTAGGCGAGCAAGGTAATGATGAAGCATTTGGGTTTTGAGGTCAAAACTGAGCTGCCCGATGAGGCATCATTTAAAGAGTTCTAGAAGGCATTTACGCCGCCATTGTCGCCCTCGAAGGAGGCAATGCATGTGATTTTCCCTAGTAAGCGGAGCATGCGTGTGCCGGCCGAGAGTGTCGTGTAGGCCACCAGAGATCCTTGTCTTTGGTCTCGCGTAACAGTATGGACGTATAGTCCTTTTTTTAATATTGTTGGTTCATTCGTCACACGATCAATCTCGCATGTGTCTCGCTAGTGAGATTGTGCCGATCTGTAATATTTAAACTCCTTCCTTTTTAATGAAATATGGGCTAAACCCCGCTCACGAAAAACAAATTATATAATTTTATTTACGCATGCACACAAAAATGTGTAGTGGCTGGAATGAGCTTAGATAACTATCAAATGACTATTATTATTATTACTAGGTCACCGTCGAGAGCTTAGATGGTCTCCAACAAGGAACCCATATGGACACCCAAACCTAAAATGGGTAGCAAGAGACCTAAAATCAACCTCAAACAGAGTACCTATACGGGAGACCAATTTTGGGTTACCTGAGAGGTACAACCCAAATATGGGTATTCTCTCTCCTCAAACCCCATTTGCAGAAATGATTCTCTTTTTGGGTTTTATTGTTGGAGAAGATGTCGAATAGGTATTGAACATTTTACTTGTAGCGTTGTCTAAAGGACGAATGGGTCTTGGATTTTAAATATTGTTGTTGGAGATAGCCTTATCAGTGAACGGCGTGTGTCATTATCTCTTGGATGCCGTGGATGGATTCTTTAATTTTTCAACTCTTTTTTTTACTATTACTATAGCATGTAGCCTAGAGCGAGCGAGCAGGAATCATTGGTCTAGTGATTTTGGCCTCGCCGGGATCAAAAGACAAGAGTGCCCGTGTATAGTTGGGTGAAAGTTAGAAATTTGGCTACTGTAGCACTTTCATTTTTATTTGATAATTAGTGTTCAATTATGGACTAATTAGACTCAAAACATTCGTCTCGTAATTTTCAACCAAACTATGCAATTATTTTTTTCGTCTACATTTAATGCTCCATGCACGTATCGTAAAATTCGATATGATGAGTATTGTAACACTTTTTGGGAAAAGTTTTCGCGAACTAAACGAAGGCTAAAAACTGTACTGTAAAAGAGAGCCGCCTCTGTAGCCTGTATCTCCAACCCCAATGCATTGTCTTCAGCGGGTTCATGATGAGACCCATGAGCGATCGAGAGGTTGATCTGTTGTGCCAAGGTACTGGAGCACTACGCATTGCCTGGTGGTGGTGGATCGGAGCAGACGAGAGACGACAATGGAGCAGTGATGCATCCTCAATCTATCCTCTTCCCCTTCCCTCTCGGCGGGCAGCCAGCCAGCCGCCGGCCAGTTCCTGCGCCCTCTGACTCTGACCTCTTGCTTCCGCCGCCAGTTAATACTGTACAATCATGGAAGGGGACAAGCATAGAGTCAGTCCAGTCCTGCCGACCTAGATCCATCCATCTCCATGCCGACGCTGTCATGGCATGCATTGCACGGTGGGCTCTCTATCTCTGATGCCTGCTGTCTACGTAGTACTAGAGTATCTCGAGACTGCTCAAGTAAGGGCTGTCGGAACGTCGGCTAATCTCGAACTTAACTATAAGATTAATTAAGCATTAAATTTTTTTCATCTGTTATTTATTTCCAACTAAATAAGGTCTGCCGTGATCGGCGGCAACCTTTAGATATTCTAGGGTTCGCTCCCATGGCCCACAGCTCATCTATAAATAAGAGGAGACGCCCCTGGTGGCTCCATCCACGTGAAACAAATCACACAATCAGTCAATTAGACGCTGAAGGGTCTAGAAAGGTCGTCTCCCACATCCATCTCGTCCAGGTACATCTCGGCGGCGTCCAGAAGGCCACCGCTACCTGGCTCCTCACGTTCTTCACCAACAGAGGACATTCAAGTTCTCAGGCCGTGAACTCAAATCATCTACTACATCTACGACCTTCATGGCATCTCCAGTGACATAGATGATGTCCACAGGCTCGAGTTAGTATCTAAGATTAGTTTCTACATTAAGATGAGCTAGTGATCATGTTTAGGCTAAGATAAGATAATGTTTATGCTAAGTTCTAATTCAACAATTGGTATCGAGCAAGCTTAGACCTAACATGATCCTACGCCAGAGTCAATTTTGTTTTTTATGCCTCTGTTATTATATTAGATTAGTTTTGGCTAAGTCATATTAGATGCAATTAAGTTTTAATTAAGATCGATCTGATCTGCTACATGCATCATTAGCCTCTGATTTTTATCTTAATCTAATGAGCGTGTTTTATGTTACACAAATTGTTGTATTAGATCTGTTTTAAGTTTCAGTAAGTAATCAGACCTTAATTAGATGCGGTCTAAGATTGAGTTCATGATTAGACTAAGCAATTAGGGTTTTAAGGTTTACTGTTAATCGCTTTTAATCTCGGATTAAGAAATTAGTGATGTTTTCCATCAGATTAGCCCATTAAGCACTGAGAAGGAGGTGATTTGGGCAAAACCCGAGAAAAGTCCCAAAAATCCCCAACCCTAACCCTAAGCATCAGAATAAGAGATGGAACATGCACCTGCTTGGCTCTACCCGGTTAGCAGGCCGGGTCGCCACCCTGCCGGCTGCGCGCGTGTGCTCAGGTACGCCGTCACACGGGGCCTTGAGCACGCACCGCCGCTACCTACACCGACAGAGCCACGCCGCAGAGTGCGGGCGTCGCCACCTCCTCACGAGCACATGAGGGCGCTACTGTGGTTCGCCGCCGTCGCCTGCCTGTGCCACACGGGCTACCGCCGCCATAAGTTGGGCGCCACAGTGGCAAATCTCGATGGAGCCGCGTGCGATAGTACGCACACGTGCGCCGATGCGAGAAGCTGCTCTGAGCTGTTGTGCGCCTCTCACTCCTGCCTATGCGGCTGCGTGTGTGCAAGTAAGAAGAAAAGAGACTGAGGACAGTGACAGACATTTAGAGTTTCATCCTTTTTATATGAACTCTAATTGGATGGTGGCCGTTGGATCAAAATCAATGGTCCAGATCATGTGGCATTAGGGTTTTCATAAGCTGGGCCACTGCTGGGCTTTTAGGGAAAGCTGAGTGAGCTTCCAAGAGGAGCTGCTTTGGCCTCTAGCAAGCCATCAGCACGCCGTGGGGCAAAGGGCCACTAATGGGTCATTTAGTTTTAAACCGAAATTGAGTTTTCTAATTCCAGAATATAAGTTCCATTTACTTTTTAATTCTCAGTGCACAATTTAAGCTTTTGAGTTAAGTTTTGAGCTGATTAATTTTCTATTATTTATGAGTTAATTTTCTGCTCATATAAACTTGCTCACTGATATTTATGAGTTCCCATGTGCGGATATTGCGCTAAGGAGAAGAAATGATATGAGTAATTGGCTATTAAAATTTTAGCCGAGTATTTACCATGAGTTTTTTTTGTGGTAAATCCCAACGTCCGTTGAGATAAATGAGACCATCCCAGCCACTATGTTTCTCCCACGTTTATTGAGTTATTAAGTCTTAAAGGGAGAACTGGCTGGGCCAACTCGGCCATGAGCAGGGCGTGACCTCGTTCAGTACTTTTGGGCTACTGCTAGGCCTATTCTTTAAAGGCCAAACTAAGATTTATTTTCAGAATATAAGTTTCCTCGGCTATTTAATATAAGTGCATTATTTAAGTACTTTAATTAAGTTTTGAGTTATTAGTGCCCTTTTATGTTTAGCTTAAGTTTATTATCAACAACTTCATCACTGCTTTAAGTATATAAGATAAGTTAATGCCTCTCATAATGATATATATTCCCACAGCATATATAGCTTAAGTATCCATTTTCTTTAGTAATTTTTTAGTTTATTTAAGTATGTTTTGGGAATATGTTGCTGAGTTTTGTTTAAGTTTAAGAAATTTTTCTTTAGTGCAATTTACTCGGTTAATTTTTATGCACTATTTGAATAAGTTCTAAGTCTCAGTTTTAGCTTCAGTTCCAGTATTAATTTATGTTTTCATGAGCATTTTATGCCCTGAGATTAAGTTTTGCATGAATTTGTATTCAATTATAAGTTTTCATATATATAAATATATCCACCACTGTATAATAAAATATTCTCTGGTTAAATGGAACCAACGAGAAGTTTAATCGGAGATTACTCATAATTAATTTCTGACCAATGTTGACTTTAATTATGAGTCATTAAGATGGATTTTGGTTTGTTTTCTGCCCAACGGTGATGCAAACTAAAATTCTTAAGCATGCTGTTAAAACTGACCAACGTTGTTTTAACTTCATGCTTTAAGTACATCTTATATACAACTTACTAATTCAAACATTATTTTGCTTCAAATTTTTCAGTAAATTATGCATACTATATAAGTAAAATAGAACCCCCTAAGTTGCACTAATTTTCCTACTTGGAATAATCAGGTGCATGCCATTCTCAAAGAGCTGGACGTTGATTATGTGCTTCATGAGGAAAACTACGTGCTCCTTCTCCTATTTGTGTGTACTATATACTAAGAGGATGAAGGAGCACATTCCAAAATTAGAAAAATGGCAGAAATCCGACAGGATTGCCAAAATGATTATAAAATGGTCGCTCTCAGTTAACATGATCAAGAGGTTCCTTTCTAATGAAAAGAACAGGAAATTAAGTGCTAAGGAGCTTCATAGCTCCACAAGAGCACACTTTAGAAAGGTTTTCCTTTTAATAAGTTACTTAATTTCCGTTATGATGGGATAAGTTGTCTGGGTAACCACGTTAAGAGCCTGTTTGATATGGCTTATGAGTTAAAGGCACTTGGATTAGATGTGTTTGATGAGTTTAGGGTAAATTTCCTTATAAGTTCTATGCTAGAAAACCATAACAAACATGCTCAAAATGATAAGTTTTCAATAGTCTACAAATTTTGCAAGTTATCAAATTGATGATAAGTGTAAGAATGGCTTCAAAAGATAGGTAACTTAAGTTGTCTCATAAGTTTTAGTTAAGATATTTTCCCAACATATGGTGGATTAACTAAGGTGCAACGATGCATGTCTTAATTTCTCCTCAGGTCTTGCCAACCATAAGTGAAAGGGGAGAAAGGGGAGCAAAGTCTAAGGAGCCATTGATGGAATAAAATATGAAGTCGAGCCTTGGAGCTTTGCATTAGATCAGATTTAAGTTTAGCTTTTGATGATGCATAAGTTATCTCAGTTTTGATAAATCCATTATATTCTGAACAAATGTTCTTGAGTTTGGAGTTTATGGATACATCATCAAATTTATTCCATTATAATTTATCTAATTAGTTGGCAAAGAAATTTATTTCCTGTAATATGAGTTTTCTTTATGTTAGTTTTATCTGAAAGGATCAAGATGCCTAAGAGGGGGTGAATTGGGCTAATTCTAAATTTCTTTGCAATAATTAAATCCTACGGTTAGCCCAATTAACTCCTTGTGCCTAAGAAGTGTTTCTAGTTGTTCTACCGCACAAATGACTTGCAACCTAAGTTCCAATCCTACTCTAGCATGGCAATTCTATGAATTATAAAGACAAGAATTGACTTGCTCAATGTAAATACTCAAAGTAATTACTCAAAGGAAATACTCAAAGTAAATGCTCAAAGTAAATAGAGAAGGAGGAACGCGGCGATGTTTTACTGAGGTATCGAGAGTCGCCACTCCCCACTAGTCCTCGTTGGAGCACCCGCGCAAGGGTGTTGCTCCCCCTTGATCCGCGTAAGGATCAAGTGCTCTCTACGGGTTGATTCTTCGACACTCCATCACGGTGAATCACCCACAACCGCTCACAACTTGAGTTGGGTCATCCACAAGCTCTCCGGATGATCACCAAGCTCTCCAATCACCACCAAGCCATCTAGGTGATGGCGATCACCAAGAGTAACAAGCACAAACTCTCACTTGACCACGATAAGCCTAGGGAGAAGGGTGGATGCACACTTTGCTACTCTTGATCTCACTAATGAGAGCTCTCTTTGGGATTCTCAAATCTTAATCACCTCACTAGGACCTTGCTCTTCTTGGCACTCTCTAAGGTGTGTTTCAGCTGTTGGAATGAGCAAAAGTAACTCCACACACGAGTGGAGCTTCTATTTATAACAAGGGCTGAAAAATGAACCGTTATGTGCCTCTGCGGGGTGACCGGATGCTCCGGTCATGTTGACTGGACGCTCCGATTAGTACACCCCGAACTCCAGTGTTTACAGTGTGACCGGACGCGTTCGGTCATGATTTTCCCTCTCTGGAACCTTACTGGAAACGACTGGACACTGGTCCTCGGCGTCCGGTCACATGACCTTCCAGCGTCCGGTTGCACCGAACAATTTCAATTCGGTCAAATGAACCGATCGGGCTCTGTGCCAGCATCCGGTCACACCAAACCCGGCATCCGGTCAGCATTTGACCCTCCATTCACTTCCAACTCTCGATCATACTGAATGAAGTTTGCTCCAATGGATCTTAGGCATATGTAGGAGCTACCTAGCGCTAGTTTTAACAAGTGTGCACCACACCTAACTCACTAGACTCACCTAGGTCAAGCTACCCGTCCATACCCCCCTTAATAGTACGGCCAAAGAAAAAACAAAGTCTTAAACTACTCTAAGTGTCTCTCTAACTCCAATCGACCCTTAGAACTAGTCATCTTTAACCTTGTCGTCCATCCTTTGAAAACCAAAACGATTTCCATCTTAGGGGCATGACCACCATGATTGCCCAATCGATCTCCATTACCATGACCTAACTTAATTGCCTCTACAAAACACACATTAGTCACAGTAATCTTGTATTATCATTAATCACCGAAACCCAACTAGGGGCCTAGATGCTTTCAATCTCCCCCTTTTTGGTGATTGATGACAATACCACCTCGAGTATGTGAAAGAGTTGAGGTTTTTAACATGCTTGGGTCATATAAGCTTTTGTCAATGAGAACAAAGGTGGTAGTCAAGATTATATGAACCAAGCCAACATGATGTACTCAAAAGATATGAATTAAGCATGAGTACCAGAAATAAAGCTCATTTGCATCGGAGTAAAACGCGGAAGCAAAGGCAAATGAGCATAACACAAGTGATATGACATATAAATAATTCAAAGTAGAGAGCACACATGTCATATATCACGGTCACATATATATCACTATCACATATATATAGTTCAATGCATAAAGGTAAACACACAATGAATGCATAATAGAGTATCACACATAAAACTCCAAATATAATATATAAGCTAATAAGATAACTAAGCTCCCCCTAAATACATCGCTCCCCCTAAATCTATCATACTCGATCCCTCTCCCCCTTTGACGTCAAACACCAAAACCTAACGGTTGGTCAGCGGAGCTACAGCAGACGAGCCAGGCGCCGAGGTACGAGGAGCGAGCTAAAACTGGTTGGCATCATCATCAGATCCTGAGCTCTGAGCTGTATGACCCTCTGTAGCTGTAATCGGTGTTGTAGCAGTCTAGGTCGGATCAAGAACTAGAGCTGCTATAGACTGATCTGGTAGGACTATAGTAGGCTCTGATGATGCCACTGAGGAAGGGAGCGTCTCTGTAGTCCCGGTGACTGGTGCAACAGTAGAAGGACTTGGGACATGTAGATATGGAGGAGTAGGCATCCCTGTCAACTCACTGAATGAAGCACCAAGGCTCCTGGACACTGTGGTCTCTAGCACAAGCAGTGAGGGTGACTCATCTGGTGTAAAGCCCGTCTGCAGTGGTGTGAACTATGGGGCTGGCAGTGACGTAGCAAAAAACTGGGCCACCTGCTCTGTAGGAGAAGCAAACTGTGCTGGTGGTTGTCCCTGACTCTGAAGCCCACTGGGGAAGTCATCGAGGTAGTGGCAGTCTGACCAAGCTGGGGCGAAGGCTGTGATGGTAGAGCCCCAATGGCTGTCACTACATGCTGCATAAAACCGAGGAGCTGCTGCTGCATGAGTATCTTCTGCTGATGCATCGCCTGCTGCTGCTGCTGCTGTAAAGCCTGAATCTGCTGATGTATAGCTAGCTCCTGCTGCTGGATCTGCTACTAGTGGCGCTGGAACTCATCCTGCCGAGTCTGGAACTGAGCAAATGTAGCAGCTATCTCCTGAGCCTGTCGTGCCTGATCCTACCTCATCCGCTCAAGTATAGCTAGGAGAGCAGGGTTGGTCTGCGGTGCAGGTGGCGCTGAACTATAGCTGCTAGCCTCATGATCATGTCGCTGAGGAGGCATCCGAGGGACGGGCTGGTAGTCATCATCAGAACTATCACTGGGGTCGCTCACAACCACACACTCCTGTTGGGCAAGCTCCTCCTCCTCAGTAGCTGCTATCTCTTTGTTGATCTCATCCTGCTGGGCTACAGACTCTAGCACCTCAGGACGTCGGCGTGGCTGACTGGGTGCAGTAGGTGTACTATGCCTGATCATCTGCGTCATGTTATAGGCTAGAAACTCTATGGTGGCACCATTGTACTCAGCAAGCATCTCTGGCGGCCTCACTGTGACTGCTCTATGGATAAGCCATGTGATCCAGTGAGCATAAGGCAGCTGCCTATGTCCTCTGAAGCCCTCACCCATAGTGTCCTCCATCTCTAACAGAAGAAGATCCCAAATATCAAAAATTGTCTGCTGCTTCAGAGAGTTGAGAAGCCACAACTATATGCGAGTCAATCGCTCACGATATCCCATCCTTGGTAGCAATGTCTTCCTCATAATGGCCTCAAGTACACGAGCAGTGGGAGTGAGATCACTGGGGTTTCTCCTCGACCCTTCACCAAAAGGCTCCTTGAAGCAGTGGTGGACAAGATCTGTAGGGGGCACATTACCGCCATGAGGGCGTCTAGGAGGCTCTATCTGTCCATAGCACACCTCATGAAGTCTAGCAGGCTGCTCCTGAAGTCTGAATATATCCCTAGCCCTAGTACTCGTTAACCGGTAATCTCTACCTCTGAATGCAAAGTGTATGAAGTTATGGTGCGGATCAATAAAGAGAGAGGCATAGAACTGACGAACCCAAGTTGGAACATATAATCCTGTCTGACCAATCAAATCTGTTAGCCCCGGCAGATATGCAAGGTAGGGGCGAATGTGCTCTCTAGCTGCTGCAACAATAGCGTCAATGTGACATACTCCCTGAGATCTGAAAATTGCTCCACTGTTGAGATAGGCATTGTAGAAGTCCTCCTGCAGTGGAGTGTAGAAGCCCTCAGAAGCTCTCTCATCCCTCCTCGGGGGAAACCACACCTCAAAGTCCACAAACCTTAGCTGATGTACTTGCTTGGCCGTGGCGGCCCTCAGGTCAAGATGGGTCACTAGAGGCGGACCCTATGGTTTGGGCGGTGGACGAGAACCCCTCCACTGAGTATCTACTCTCGGTGTGACTAGGGCACGGGTATGACCAGAGCGGCGTAACTGTGGATGTGGTGCCTGCTCTGTCTGCTCTGCCTATTGTCCCTCCTGACCCTCCTGAGTCTGCTCTGTCGGCTCTACTGTCTGGGGCTGCTGCTGTGGCTCCTACTAGGACTCCCCCTGAGGCTGAGGCTCCTTAATAGCTAGATGTCGTCCTGCCATCATGATAGTCCCAGGTGGACCACCATGAAGGCGCTCAAAATGCTCAAGTCGACCCTGCGCCTCTAGAGATAGATGATCTGCAATAACAACTCCACTGCGAGTACCTCCTCTCTTGGCACGCTCTGCGGCCTCAGCAACTATAGCTGCTCTAGTTGTCTCTGCATCAGGGTACTTGCGCTTCTTTGATGCAACCTTCTTCGTCGCCTTGCCTTTAGGATCTGCAGGCAAGCGAGGTGGACGCCTCGGATCCTCATCTCCGGGACCACTGTAACAACCCGGGTTTTTGGAGAAGCCAAAAATATGAACTTTTTAAAAAAAATTCCTGCAATGTGTGAAGCATGTAGATGCTAGGTCAAACAAAGAACAATTTATAAATAAATTGTTGCATGCATATAGAATTACTTGTAGGAGTTTGCTAGAGTTCTTTTCTTGGTTTAGTGTTTTGTGTTCGAGAGCACAAGTCTGTAGCAAATCCTTTTGACTCCTTCTGGAATCTCTCATAAACCCCTTGACCTAATTTCTATAGTCAACCAACTATCTTTATCAAATCAATGCACGTGAGTTGTCAACCCTTGACATGGACCCTAGAGCCTTAAGTGACCCCTAGAGGACCACACTAGGAGGTATACGTGTTGGCAACACATGTATTCCAATGTGAGAAACCCATGGCATAGAGTAGGATAGAAATAAGAAAAAGAAAAGGAAAAGAAGACAGAGGAAAAAGAAAAGGGGCATCTGGCCCAAGTAACCAAACCAGCCCAACCTAGCCCCGCTGGTTCTGGCCCGCTCGCGCGCGGGTGGCCTGCTTGGCCCAACCGGCGCAGCAGCCCAACCGAGCCCCCTCTCCTTTCCCCACCGGCCCATCTCGCACCCCACCGGCCCATGAGCATGCGAGCCTGCTGGCCCAGCCGCACGGCCCACCAGCGCCTGGCTAGCAGCCAAAGCCCCACTCCAACCCTAACCCTAAGGTGCACGCGCCCTGGCCTCTAGACGCCGCCGCCGCCACTCGCTCTGTCACGCGCGCACGCGCCCTGCACGCGCACCGCATGCAAGCTCACGGACCCACGCGCCTCGGCCTCCGCGCTGCTTGATGCGCGCCGCGTGTCTCCGCCCGTGCACGGACGTCGAGGATGGATGGAGCTCCTAGAAGCCCTAGCCCGCGAGCATAAATAGTCGAGCCGTCGCCGCCCCTTCTCCTCCATTTCTCAACCACCGCCGCCTTCCCTCTCCCTCTTCCTTTGCGCCAAGCAGCAACCCCACGACGTCCATGCAGTGGCACCACCTCGTCGGCGTCCACCTCGAGCCACTGCTTCGCGCCTCATCCTCGGCCGTGGCCATGCCAAGCCCGACCCTGTCTCGGCCACGATGAGCCTCTCCACGCTGATGTCATCGTGCTCCACCAAGACCTCTCCAGTGCCCTCCACTTCAACCCGCACAGACGTCGTCAAGCCTGCACCTCCACCGGCGCCTAGCCAGAGCAACATTGAGCCAGCCGCGGACACGGTCCATCGCCCCAAGCCACCGTCATCCTTCGTCATGACCACCACGACATCTGCACGGCGACCGTCCCCGACCACCAACCTATAGCCGAAGCCGCCTCCCTACCGAGCGATGGAACATCGGTGAGCAACATCCATGCCAGAGCTCCTATTTTTCCATTCCCTATCGTCGCCCTCGCCTGAAGATCGGCCTTCACGCCATGTCTGGTTCACCATAGGAAAGCCACAGCCTCTCCGTGCCAGGACACGCCATGCCACGTCAAGCTCCACTCGGTCGCCCGCTACCACGCCGGTGGAGGCCACTAGCCGGCCTCGACCACCCTGCGACCTCCACGGCTGCTCGCCCTGCTTTGAACCGGCCTCGTCCCGTCGACGCCCTCGATGTCTGTGACGCCCCTGCACCGAGCACCATGACACGCCCCTACTCTAGGCCCGTGACCATGACAACCCGAGCGCCCTGCCTTGCCCCGGCCACCATCTGCGCCGCGCCGAGCCCCTACACCGACGCTCTCTACATCCCCCTGTACCGCGACCCGAACCTCCACCGTAGGCGGCCTCCATAGCACCGCCATCCCAGGACTGTCCGTGCCACCAAGCTTCACCTCATGATGACACCCGAGGCCTCAGAAATGTCGCGCGCGACACCATCACCGCGGCCGCGACGTTGACACGATCGCATCCCAAACTGCACCGCGCAGACGCCCGGCGCCAAGCCCGTTGGTAAGCACCAGACCCCCAAAGCTCTGCCTTTGATTCATTGGCTTGATGCCTGTCTATCCGGCTTCGTGCCGCACTGCCCGTGGCACCTACACTTACACGCGCAACCACTAGCACGTAGTGCCTTGTCGCCCATGGCCACGCCGAGCGGCCAGATGCCAGCAAGCGCACGCACATCACCGCACGGCCTTGCATGAGCCCTATGCCCTGCCCCATCCTTGCTGTGGCGCACACGCATGGCAGTGGACTGGACACTGCCTTGCCGCCACCGGAACAGAGGTACCCCCAACCGGAGCCCACTACCGACGCTGGCTACTATGGTTGTGCCATGCACCGTGTTGGCGGCCACCACTGCTGCCCTGCCCTCCTCACGTCGCTTAGCCCAACGAAGAGCGCAAGAGACCAGCTGCTTGACCACCTTCCTCTGTCTGACTACCGAGAATGCGAGCCAAATGCCTTAGTGAGCCGCACCGGCCTTTCATCGAGCACCTGCACAGGCACCAGACACGCATGTCGCCGATGGCCACCCTGGGTCACAGACCGGCAATCGTGGCCACAAGCTGCACTCTACCCGCCACCGCCTTCATCATCCGGCCTTTGGACACACAAGCACACACACGTGACTAACCCAAGCCAAATCGAACCACCAGAGTTCCAAGAACGCCAGTGTGGTTGCCGACCACCATTGAAGCATTCTCTAAAGCCATGTCTCGTCCACCATGAACCACGCCCGAATGAGTCAAGCCTTGACCGCCATCTCTGATGTTGCGACGGAGCTCTACCGCTCCTAGACACGCCTGCACTCACTAGCACAAGACCGGACTTAGCCAAATGGATCCACGGCATAGGAGACGCCGGAAAGGACTTGTCACCTGTGAAACCGTCGTGGCCAAGCCATGCCGCGGCGAAGAGTTACCATGACCTCATCGTGAACCCCGAAGCCGTAATTGGACCACATGGTATTGATCGCCGCATCATGGACTGCAGGATTCCCTTTTTGGATGCCCTGACAGGTTCCGTGGAACCCTGTGCCCATGTTTCACCACTGTTCTGGCTACTTCGAGTTACGAGAACATGCCATCGAGATCTACCGGGACCCACACTAAAGGCTTTTGAAGTAGTCACATTGCACGATTCACGGACAAACACCTAGCATACACCGCATGACCTAGCACCATGTCGTCCACCCTGGACTAGCCCCCAACTCGGCCCAAGCCTGGCCCACCTGAGCCCGTTAAGAGCCTAGTCACTGTTGACTATTGACCAGTCAACGATGACTGTTGACCAACCCCACATGTTAGTGACCAGTGCCGAGGGCCCACCTGTCAGCCGCCGTTGCCGAAGATTACCGTTGCCGAGACCACCATTGCCGAGACCACCATTGCCGAGACCACCGTTGTTGAGACCACCGTTGTCGAGACCACCATTGCGGAGACCACCGTTGCCGAGATTACCGTTGCCGAGACCACCATTGCCGAGACCGTCGTTGTCGAGACCTCCGTTGCCGAGACCACATGGCCTCGCTGGCCGAGACCACCATGACCTCGCTTGCCGAGACCACCATGACCCTGTCTACCACAAGCCGTACCCTCTGGACCATGAACCCTAGTCATATGTCTTACCGAGACCATGGAAAGCCCCATCTCACATCTTCCCATATACGCATATCTATCTTGTTAGGCCCTATTCTTACAACCTATCTGTCCATGACTGTCTTACAAGAATTCACCTATCACCTAGCTATGGAATGTGCTACTCCGTAGTCGTGTCGAGTTGTTGCGTCTTTCGGTCGTCTTTGGTTCTTATCGCTGGATGTTGGTGTTGTTGCCTGTGTGCCGAGCCTTTGAGCCGGCTGAGGGATTGTACCTCGTTCGGACGTTATGATCGCGGGATTCATCTCGCCATGACCGTGATGTCGAGTGTGACTTGACCCCTCGTCTTTTAGTTGACTTCATAGTACCACAAGTGTTAGCTCCAGCCTTCGGCCCTAGAACATGGTCGTGATGGATTCGACGTCGATACTAACATCGATGCGGATATCACCCGCACGCCTTGAGCCTTCCATGACCAAGTTCTATGGGAGAAAACCTGGGAGTAAACAATCGTGGAACGATGGATGCCAACTCATTGGCATAGCTTGTGGCCGCAAGTTCCCCTCGCCATGACCATGGAGTTACGCCTCTCTTTCGCTTTTAGTTGCTTCTTCGTGCTCAAGCCCTTGTATGCTTGTACCCCGTTTGACCATCATGTTTCTCTGATTCTCGCGGTGACAACCGCACCGCTTCGAATCTGAGAGATACCTCAGTGCCAGTGCACCCAGGTCGGGTACCCTACAAGTGGTTTACGCACTTGGTGTTCTTGAGTGTCGCTCCTTCCGATGCCCCGTCTTTCGTTGTGGCACGAGTATTGGAAGAAGTAGACCTTGTCCCTTGTTGTTCTTGCTCTTGTTGCACCGATAGCCCGCTCTGTTCGATCCCGTCTTGCCTGTAATGATTGGATCAAAGACCGGACTATTCCCTTTTGTTAGTGAAGCTATGGTCTATGTTGTACCTCGGACCCATGCATGTTGACCCGATCGACCGTCTAAAAACCATCTTCCCCGAAGATGTGTCTGGGAACATAACATGGACATGCCTAGCTAACCCCACTGCTTTTGCCATGTTGAACGACTGTCTCCTCGGCTCCCGACGTTGATGTGTCGTGTGGATCGAGAAGACCCGTCGCTGTCCAACCTCTTTGCGCTACCGCTTCCTACCATAGTGGGTGAACCAAAGTACATTGGAGCCAAGTCACAATAGTGTTATTCGTTATTGTTTGCTACTTGTGTCCAATTGCGACTTGCAAGATAAGGTTACAAGAGCCGAACCCCGTCGTTCTTCTTTCTTGGGGCCCAATTTCTAATCCTCGTCAACCCAATGACACTAGATCGAAAGATCGTGAGCCATGGTGTTTGCTTTGGACAAGCTCTGGCTTAAACCATTTATCGTAAAGCCATACTGGCTTGGCCATGACTTAAGCTTGTGCTCAGCATACCACCACTCGTGTTTCCTTGGCCCGAGGAAATCGGATAACCGCCAAGAGGGCTAAGCCGTGTATCTCTTATTGCATCGCTGGTGTTATTGGATTTTCCTGTGTCTTGTCGTCGTTTCGAGTGTTGAGTGTTCTCTTGCCTTGCGTGTCGCTTCGCGGAGTAGCTGACGATTGGACCAAGAGAATGAGGACGACGACAAGGACTGCGGAATGGAGTCAACACAGGAGGAGGTGACCCCGCTAATGGAACACCAACGAATGGAGAATTGTACCACTACTACCTCTACATCGCAAGTGTCATGGCAGCACCCTCTTTTAGAGAATCCTATTAGACATTGCATAATATCTAGAACTGCTAGCGCTTTATAATTATTCCTTTGCTAGAACTTTGATGCATGCTACTACCTGAGCCATTTTTACCCTGATGCAACCCACTCTACCACGTCACCCTACTTTGTGCATTCGCTCGCTTATATATGCTTACTTGCCCGCTTGCTTGCATATTACACCACTATACTTATTATTAACTCCACTTCGCATTATATCGGGGATGTGATGCTGGTGGTGCACCCCCTGAGAATGGTTTGGCTATGGGTGCCGGACTTGGTGGTGTGTGAGCATGCTGCGTGTGTCTTGGGTGCGTGGAGAGTGAGGGTTGTGTAGACCAAGCTAGAGTAACGACGAGCCTTGGGCGAGTCTTGCCATGTGGTGCTACCTGGGCACTTGGATATGGAATACCTGTGGTGGGTAAATGGTAACTGGAGGTGGCCTTGGGTGTGAACCTCGGAGAGGTGGAGCCCGGGGTGGAGGTGCTATGGTGGCACGGTAAATGGAAACCCTGATGAAGACATTCTGGCTTGGTCACCCCTAAGGACTTACTAGTACTCAGATTCACCGGGAATCCTTTACATCCCACTCGCCCTATATGGTGTGGGACGGTCGGACTACTTGGTAGAGCGATGCCACTACTGCTAGGCAAACGTGTGCAAGGAGGTACGGGGTGCGCGGTTTTTCCCCCACACCCTTCCGAGACTTCAGGAGGCCTTGTGGACCGGCTCTTGACAACCGGTGGGCCCCGGCTCTGTCTACGACTCACAGTATCAGCCATCCCAGACTAGACTTGGGATGTTCCAGGGCTGAGAGGTAGGGTGGCATCGTTCTAGGCTAGCAAGCGGCCGGAATCTGCCTAGACGGGGCACCGTCGAGGATGGCTATCTTGTGGGTATGTGAAACATCTACAGAGTGTATGGTTGATCGATCGATACATATGCCGACTTGTCGGCTATGGACCTTTCCTGGGTTTCGCTTAAACTAGATAGGAGATGAGTCCTTCTATCCTCCCTCCAAGGTTGGGTATTTTTTTCGGTCGTGAGCCTTGGGGCTACGGGCCGTTGAGACAAGGCCGAGAGGGAGTTGGCCTGTCGACCTGAGTGTGTGAGATGAGATAAGGTGTGGTGGTGTGGAGATGGTTTGGGATGGATGGTTGGTGGATGGATATGGATGGTGTGGTGGTGAATGTGTTAAAAATTGGATATTATTATTATAATACAATTATTATTTACTTCTCATGCGCTAAGAATGCAAACCACAGCCAAATTTTAGGATCGCTAGATCCCTTGTTTATCTTTTTCCACTAAAGCTCATCGGTGCTGACCATGGCCTGCACACATCTGGCGGTGTGCAGATTTCCTGCTTCTCAGAGATGCTGACTTTAGAAGGATTAGGAGGTCTCGTGCCTACGCTCAAGTTTGGTTCGGAGATGGAATCTACGCTGCACTACGCCAACTCTGATGATGGCCGTGAAGGAGGAGCCTTCACTCGATAGTCTTCCGCTAGATTAACTCTGTAATAGGTGTGTTCCCCAGTGATGTAATATCTTGTATTCTTGTAATCTTACGATGTATGACTGTGACATCGACTGAAATATGATAATATGATGGAATCAGTCCTTGGTTTAATCATATTATAATTCATTCTGTGGAATTTTCCCTTCGTGGAGAATTGAGGATGTTTCAACCACCACCGACATTCTTCGTGCGAGCCATCTGATGAATCTAAAGAGAATCAACTGCCGCTGACAAGAAACAACTGCCTCTGACACTTTCGAGGCTTGGCCTCTTCCGTACTCGTGAGCTTGGCTCCGAGTTAACTGACAACTGCCACTGACACCTCAACGACACCGACTCGCTGCACGATGGAATAGATAGGGTATACAAATAAATACAATATACCTAATAGATGCGGAACCATGAGAGCAAGCAATTTAGGTACGAAATTGAAACGCGGGCATTATACCTGATGAACCGGTGATCCGATCAAAAGAAAAGCGACACGCGGGGAACCACCGAATCGACTAGGGTTAGGGTGAGCAGTGAATCGAAGGCCCTGAATGCAATAGAGATCAATGTGGTGATGAATATCTAGGTCACGGCAAGCACTACGATATGGATTGCTAGGGCACGACGGCAGGGCCTTACCAGCGCTGGAACGGCAGTGCTGGCGCAGAGGAAGAGCTCGATGGCGTGGAAGCACGGCGGTGCTGGACAAGACCTCGGCGAGCTGGGCTTGACGTGGGCGAAGCTGCCGGTGGCGCTGTTTGGGGCTTGTGGCGGCACGGGTGCGAGGCGGCTCAGGGAGGCGCTGACGGCGCGAGAGTGTGCTGGCTCGGTGCGAGCGCAGTGGTGTAGCACGAGGGCGCGCGGGTGAGACTACGGCAGTGGAGGTGAGGCTGGACAGAGGCGAACATGGGCAGGGGCTACGGCGGCGTGCGTAGGCAGGGGAGCGGTGATGTTGGCGTGGAGATTAGGTTTAACCCCGGCACATGATTAAATAAGCTGGCCCCCATGGATCAGAAAAGGAAACGGAGAAAAGAGATCTGATGCCGCATGATTTCTACTGACCGGCCTCTCCGGTGGACACCGACCGGACGCAGCCAGAGTTCGGTCACCTAGCCTTGATGTCTTCATGAACGACCGGCGCCGAAGCTCCTCCTGATCGGACGCTGAGAAAACACTGTTCCAGCATTCGGTCACTCCTTCGCATCAAGTTCACCTCCTGTGAACTGACCGGACGCTGGACATCAGAGTCCGGTGCAGCGTCTGGTCACTCCTTCTTCGGCGAATCTTCAAAATTCTTCATGCTGCCTGTTCCCAATCAAGTCCCAACTCAAATAAGATCCAATTAAACACCAATTGGGACTGATGTGAGTGACCTCTCTCGAGCCCTCAAGTTTTTCAAAATATTTTGCCTTAGGCTATAATTCTTTTTAAGAAAATAGGCAAACAAGAGGGCAAATTAAGATAAACGACAAAACAACATTCATGCATATGCAATACTTGAAAGTAAATCTAGTTGCTTGTCAAGTTTGATCCAAGGTTAAGCTTCTTCACACGCTTTTCGGCGGTTATCTTAACCATGTTAAACAAGCCCTATGTGCATTGCCACAAAATAAACATGTAGTATATTACAATGCAATGCAAGGGACAACACAAGCTCATCTTTTAGTGAAGTTGCTAAAATCAAGCACATTGAGCTCATTCCTCGACCGACAAAATGTAGCCTCATCTAGCGGTTTAGTGAAGATATCCGTCAATTGATCCTCGGTCCTTACACCTTCTAGTGAAATATCATTCTTAGCTACATGATCTCTAAGAAAGTGGTGGCGGATATCTATGTGCTTGGTGCGAGAGTGTTGAACTGGAATATTCGCAAGTTTTTCCGTACTCTCATTGTCACACAAAAGAGGTACTTTTTCTACAACTACACCATAGTCAAAGCAAGAGACAAAAGAGTGATGAGCAATAAATGAAGCAAGTTTTTGTGAGCGAGTCATCACTCCCTTTGATGGACTCCCTATGATGAGATCTTGTGGATGATCTTATAGTAGAGGTGTGTTTCTTCTATTGACCACTTGAGGAGGAGGTCATGGAGCATCAACATCTTGTGCTTGTACCACCATTTGCTCATGGGAGACATGAGTATCTTTATTTTCTACTCTTCCATCTTTTTCACCATCTTGTGGCATATTTGATGAAGAGGGTGGATCAATCACTTGTACATCATCTTTGGGCTTGATGTCTCTAACCGGAATGTTCTTCATAGCCTCCCTCAATGGTTCATCACCTACATCATCAAGATTCTCATGTGCTCCTTGGGAGCCGTTAGATTCATCAAATTCCACATCATATGTTTCTTCAACCAAGCCGGTGGCATGATTAAATAATCTATATGCTTTGGATTTTGATGAGTAACCAATAAGAAAACCAATATCACAACATCTTTGGAACTTCCCTAGGTGTTGTCGCTTCTTGTAGATATAGCATTTGCAACCAAACACCCTAAAGAAGGAGACGTCTGGCTTCTTCCCATTGAGCAACTCATAAGGTGTCTTGCCAAGGAACTTTTGAAGGAATAGGCGGTTGGATACATAGCATGCGGTGTTGATTGCTTCCGCCCAAAGAGCTTCGGGGGTGTTATACTCATCAAGCATAGTTCTTGCAAGAGTGATCAATGTCCGGTTCTTCCTCTCAACTACACTATTTTGTTGAGGAGTATATGTTGCGGAGACTTCATGTTTGATTCCAACTTCATCACTATAGGTTTCTATGTTTGTGTTGTCAAATTATTTGCCATTGTCACTTCTAATCTTTTTGAGTTTCACTTCAAATTCATTTTGAGCTCTCTTGGCAAACTTCTTGAAGCAAGATGCAACTTCGGATTTGTCATGAAGAAAGAATACCCATGTATACCTTGAATCTTTGGTTGGATGAGTATTTGCAACTTGCTTGCCAGCTTGACATGCACTACAAAGCTTGTCCTTCTCAAACTTCACATCCTTCAACCCTCTCACCAAATCATTCTTCATTAGCTTCTTGAGTGAGCTCATCCCAACATGAGCAAGTCTTCTATGCCATAGCCACCCAAGTGTTGTTTTGATGAATAGGCAAGTCTTCAAGTTTGCATCTTCGGAGGTGAAGTCCACTAGATATAGGTTGTTGTATCTAAATCCTTTGAATATCACTTGTTCATCATCCTTGTTAGATACAACAATTTCCTTCTCGGTAAACAAGCATTGGAAGCCAAGATCACATAATTGCCCAATGGATAGCAAGTTGAAGCTCAATGAAGCAACATATAGCACATTGGAGATTGAATGATCATTAGATATTGCCACTTTGCCCAATCCTTTAACCTTGTCCTTTGAATTATCCCCAAATGTGATTCTTTCTTGTCCATCTACTTCTTCATCTAGTGAGGTGAACATACGAGGATCACCGATCATATGTTGTGTGCAACCACTATCAATAACCCAATGACTTCCACCGATCTTATAGTTCACCTACACACAAGAGATCAACCTTTAGGAACCTAAACTTGTTGAGGGCCCTTCACCTTCTCAACAAGTGACTTAGCAACCCAAATTTTCTTAGGCCTAGTCTTGTTGGGAGGTCCTAAGAACATGACTTTCATCTTTCCACTAGAATCCTTTCTAAGCATGTAGTGAGCATTGAAAGCAAAGGGTCTAGCATGCTTGGGCAAGGGTTGTGGTGGTGGTGTTTGGCACTCATGAGCAAAGTGACCTTCTTGTCCACACTCAAAACATCTCTTTGGCTTTGGCTTTGGCTTTGATTGTTGTTGTTGAACTTGAGCTTTCTTCTTCTCTACATTTGCCATATATCCAATGCCACTTCTATCTATCTTCATAACGGTGTTCATTAGTAGCTCACTTTGAAGATACTTTCCTCTTGTGAATTTGCTCGATCCAATCTTAAGATCCTCTCTTTCTAACTTGAGCTTCTTGTTCTCTTCCTTGAGTGCATCACTACTTTTATCTTCCTTGGGAGCAACATTGTTTCTCTCTTCCTTGAGTTTCTTGTTTTCTTCTTTTAGCTTCTCATTCTCAAGAATCAAGTCACCATCATGATCAAGAGTTTCTAGCACAATGGTGTTATGGGATTTGAATGCTTCAAACTCTTTCTTAAGCTTTTCATTATCTTGCTTGAGCTTGACATACTCATCATAGTCATTGCACTCAACTACTTGCTTGCCCTTGATACTAGAACCTTGCTCAATGCTCTCAATGCTCAAGTCATCACATGATGTAGCTATATCAATCTTAACAACATGGTTAGTAGCATCATGTGGCTCATTGGATAGAAATTCTTGAGCAATAACAAGATTGTCATGATTAATCTTAAGAGTAGTATATTCATCTTTTAGCTTGTTGTGGCTAGTGATGAGCTCATTGTGCACCCACTCAAGTTTATCATGTTTATCTTTAAACTCTTTCTTAGAAGATTTGAGCTCCCTGAGTTTGGATGACATAGCATCATTTGCTTCTCTAAGCTCAACATTAGCCTTTTCCGCTACATCATATTTAGCTCGAAGAGAATCACTCTTAATCTCAAGCTTTTCATTTTTAGCTCTAGTCTTTATAATGATCTTAGTGTATTTCTTTAGCAATTTATCAAGATCATCATAAGAAGGTGATTCATATTCATCATCATCGCTATCACTATCACTATCATTATTATGAGCATGATCATCACCACTACTATCATCATCATGTGATACCTTTCGTTCACCTTTGGCCATAAGGCATAGGTGTGTAGAGGATGATGGCGGTGGTGGCGATGAAGATGATGAAGAATCAATAACAATAGCGGCCACCTTCTCGTCGTCACTATCATCATCGGATGATCCACTAGATGAATCAATGTTCATGAGCCAATCACCGACGATGTAAGCCTTTCCACTCTTCTTCTTCTTGTGAAAGTCCTTCTTGCCATCACTCTTCTTGTATGGCTTGTTCTTCTTCTTCTCATCTTCATCTTCATTGCTTGAGTCATCTTTCTTGCCCTTGTTCTTGTTCTTGAACTTGTCTTTCTTGGGCTTTGTGCATTGGTGAGCTAGATGACCAAGTTCGCCACAATTGTAGCAACAAGAGTGAGCTAGATTGCTTTGTGCAGTGGCATCAACTTCTTCTTCTTGCCATTGAACTTGATGCCACTCTTGTTGAGCTTCTTTAGCATCTTGGCAGTTTTCTTCACCATGAGAGCAAGGCTTTCATCATCAACTTCATCATCACTTGAGCTCTCAAACTCAAGCCTTGCTTTGCCCTTCTCTTGGCTAGCTTTGATTGCTAAGTCTTTTTCTTTCTTCTTTGTAGAGGATGAGCCATCTTGAGGTGTGATGTGCATGTATATCTCATGAGCATTGATCTTCCCTAAGATTTGTGTCGATGTAGCGGTGGAAAGATCACCTTGATGTAGAACGGTCACAATATGCCCATATTTGTCAATGGGGAGGACACCCAAAATCTTTCTTACAACATCGGATGGTTGCATTTGAGTGAGTCCAAGCCCATTGACTTCCTCTATAAGAACATTCAAATGTGAATACATTTTATTAGCACATTCTTTAGGAAGCATTTCAAAAGAGTTGAGCTTTTTCATGACAAGATGATAGCGTTCCTCACGCTCACTCTTAGTTCCCTCATGGAGCGCACAAACGTCTGACCATAGTGCATGGGCGTCTTTGTGGTTCCTCACCCGGTTGAACACATCTTTACAAAGGCCTCAAAATATGGTGTTTCTAACATTTGCATTCCATTTTTCATAGTTCAACTCATTGCCTTGCGGGTGTGCGGCATCCCGAGGTTTTGGGAAACCTTGTGAGGTAGCTCTAAGTATTCCAACATCTAGAGCTTCTAGATACGCCTCCATGCGAATTTTCCAATATGGAAAATCGTTCCCCTCAAAGATAGGAGGAGGTCCATCCCTGTGAGACATCTTTCACTTGGCGGTTAAGCCTAAATATGTGAGCACGAGGCTCTGATACCAATTGAAAGGATCAAGATGCCCAAGATGGGGGTGAATTGGGCTAATTCTAAATTTCTTTGCAATAATTAAATCCTACGGTTAGCCCAATTAACTCCTTGTGCCTAAGAAGTGTTTCTAGTTGTTCTACCGCACAAATGACTTGCAACCTAAGTTCCAATCCTACTCTAGCATGGCAATTCTATGAATTGTAAAGACAAGAATTGAATTGCTCAATGTAAATACTCAAAGTAATTACTCAAAGGAAATACTCAAAGTAAATGCTCAAAGTAAATAGAGAAGGAGGAATGCGGCGATGTTTTGTCGAGGTATCGAAGAGTAGCCACTCCCCACTAGTCCTCGTTGGAGCACCCGCGCAAGGGTGTTGCTCCCCCTTGATCCACGCAAGGATCAAGTGCTCTCTATGGGTTGATTCTTCGATACTCCGTCGCGGTGAATCACCCACAACCGCTCACAACTTGAGTCGGGTCATCCACAAGCTCTCCGGATGATCACCAAGCTCTCCAATCACCACCAAGCCGTCTAGGTGATGGCGATCACCAAGAGTAACAAGCACGAACTCTCACTTGACCACGACAAGCCTAGGGAGAAGGGTGGATGCACACTTTGCTACTCTTGATCTCAATAATGAGGGTTCTCTTTGGGATTCTCAAATCTCAATCACCTCACTAGGACCTTGCTCTTTTTGGCACTCTCTAAGGTGTGTTTCAGCTGTTGGAATGAGCAAAAGTAACTCCACACACGAGTGGAGCTTCTACTAATTGCAATTCGTCTCATAAACATGTGCATCATTTATCTCATCATGTCATTTTCCCTGAAACATACATATGAAACATTCGCATATTCTGTTTGTTTCGTACTAGATTGTTTGTGAATGGTAGTAGTGCAACATATCAATGAACACATGAATTTCTCATATCTTGAAGCATGGCAACATGGTAGTAATGTGACAAGTATAGGATAACAACAAGGTCATGCAACATGTGTAACATTGTATTGAAACATATGTATGAATTGCTTGTTTTACTTTCTTTATCACATGTGATCAGTAGAAGTGGTATAACAACTTTGTAAAATGGTTGATCATGGTCTAATACACCTTAACTATACTTAGTTTACTTGTTGGAACATTGTTCATGTAGATCAAAATGACCAAAATGCCCTCAAGTGCAATTTTGACTTGAATTGACCCTTGGAGTGTCATCGTTTGACTGATTCAAAAGTCCAACTTAGAAGCTTTGCATGGCTGTGCACTCTTTACAAAAGTTGTAGCTAATTTATCAAGGAGCAAAAGTTGTTTTATGGTCAACTCATGAAAAGGTCTAGAACATGGTCAAACATGGCCCACAAGTCAGAAGTACATGCTGATTCATACTCAAAGAAATTTTTCTAAGTCCTAACGTGCAAGAGTTTCGTGTACCCATGTTTGGAGCCGTGTATCTCCTAACCGAGCCACACCAGCTTGAGCTTCAGTGGAAAGAGTTGTAGTTCAAGGATAGATGAACAACTTTGTTAACTACGGCATAGCCTAGATCACTACTGATTAGGAAATAATCTTTGTCAAAGTATCGCTATCGAGCTTAGAAGGAACGCTGAATCGGAGCTACACGATCAAATTTCAGATTTCAGCCCGATGCGTGGGGACACTCGTCGCCCGGCTTGTCGTCATCATTGCCAGCACGCTACCGTCGCCTCCCCAGCATCACAGACGCGCTTTTGAAGCCACCCGCGCCTTTGTCCGACGCGCACTCACCGCCCCATTTCACATCTTCGCCCCTCCACCGCACGCCGCGTCCGAGAGCTAAGCCGCCCGCCATTGCCGACCGAGCATCGCAGCTGCCTTGGCGCTCGACGCCACCGCTGAAACGCGTTGCCCGTCCGCTGTAGCCTCTCCGTGACCTCCTCCACCTCCTTCACCTCTCACCGGGTCATTCGAGCCTCGGTAAGGGCGTATTCACCGTTCTTCCCCACCGTAGCCATGGCGGAAGTTCACCGGAGTTGGCGCCCACGCCAACCAACTACCACCGCAGACTTCCCATCCCTCCTCTGTGCTCGGTTAGCTTGGTAGTGAACTCCGGGCTTCGTCCCGGCTTTAGCCGCACCCTACGGGGTCGGGTCTCACCGGAGCCGGCCGTCTGCGTGGCCGAGCGCCAGCCGTGCTTCGCCGCCACCCCTCTAGCCGCTGCAATCGTTGCAATAGATGGGTCCTCTAGATGCGCATGTGTGTGGGGAACACGACGGTGCCGTCGAGTTCGCCGGAGAAGCCACCGGCGGCGAACTGCCACCGTGGTCGCCGCCTCCCCTGTTTCCTTCGACGAGCGGGCCCCGTCAAATCGGGCGATCTCGACGCTGAGGCGGGAGTCCAGCTCGGGCAGCGCCAGGTGTTGGCAGCATGGCGCCCGCGTCTTGGGCAGCGCACAATGCGCTCTCGTGGGCCACTGTTTCTTGGGCCACCCACCAATAGCGTTAGGTTTCATTTTATTTTGTTTGTTTAACTGTTTTTCACGGTTTTAGTGCACCATTTCAAAATAGATAACTCAAGTCTGATAGATCCAAATGATGTGGTGCTAATTTTGTTAGGTTCCTGGTCATGTCTAGTATTTAACAAAAATATTATATGAGCACATGTTTTAGAAAAATTTGATGAATTAAATAGGAGTTTGAAATGTGTTTTTAGAAGCATGCAAACTTGTTTGAATTTTATCTTGAGTTTCTGTGGTCCAAAAATTATGAAATTTTGTGGGCAGTCTGTTATTGCTTATTAGAAGCTCTGGTAAAAATTTTAGAGCTAGTACATGTATAGTTTTTAAGTTATAGAATTTCCTTTTATTAATAGGTGGATCTTGTGTGAATTTTCATAATTTTTCTATAGATCCAGTGAAGGTGAAATTTTATGGGTGCTATTCTTATGCTAGAAGGATGCTAGGAAAAATGGGAAATCTGTTGCTTGACACTTTTTAATAAGGTTTCCTAATTATGCTAGAAATAGACATGGCATCTGTTATTTTGGATACAGCAAGTTATGTTGGTCCAATGGCTTTGAAATTTTTATGGTAGTCTATGTGAAGCATCAGATAGCTACTGTAATTTTTGTAGATTTTTATGAATAGTTTTACTATATGTTGCTTAAATCACCTAATTAACTAAATAAATTGGAAAAGGATATTAAATAATTTATTTAGAAGTTAGCACTATACTTTCTGATGTTTCTAAGATATGAAAAACAAGTTGGTAAACTTGGTTTGGTCAAATTAGGATTTTGCACCATCATTAAATAATTAAGTTAGCAACCCCGTCATTCTGGACAGATTCTAGGTCTACTGGAATTTGATTTGGTTAACTTCAGAATCATGCTTTGATGTTTACAAGTGAATTTGATTTGGTTAACTACAGATTCTAGGTCAACTGTTATTTTAAGCATGTCTGTACTATTCTAAGTTCATGGTACTGTTCCTAGGTGTTAGGCCTTTAACTGAAGATGAGCATCTTGATCTTAGGTTATGCAAGTTAGGTAAGTTGCTCTTGTTATTTAAGTTAAGTTGGATACATGCTTAAAGTGATTTGAATAGAGCTAATTACTCGGTAAACGAGTGTCCAGTGATGTTTTCGTAAACACCCATTGTGATTCATTCATCATGAGCATCATGTCATTCCTTATGCATCCATGATATTTATCTTGTGCATCGACATGCAATAGGTGTACCGGAAGGAGTAACCTCTGGAATTCGAGGAATCGAGCGAAAGCAAAGAAAGCCGACACCGGAGATTCAGAGGAGCAGCCCTTGGAGAAGTGCCGAGACGAGGTCGCCGTTGAGTGCCCCTCGACCACCGCCCTTGCAACTTTGTGAAAGGCAAGCCCGAGAGCATTTTAAGCCTCCTATTTTCTCGATGCAGATTCTGATATTATTATTACATATATTGTTGCATTAAGTTTAGGTGTTGGATGCAAACACTTGCGCATTGGTTATCCAATCCTTGTCCGTATATTGATACCTCAATCCTATGTAGCTCGTGCTCGAGTAGTGCTTAGCCCCGCTTAAACGCTGTAGAAGTCGGGTGATTTCACATCACCGCGAGATATAGGAATATACATGTGGCACGGTTGGCTATATTTGCTATCGTGGAAAAGAACCAGTCTTAATTTGAAATGAAGACCGGACGGAGGCTTGCCGGTTTGCGAAGTGACTCCGTCAGTGTCGCTTAAGGACCGATTCTTGGAGCCTTTCCTGCTTCATGTTGAACGATGCCTCTCTCTTAGTTGGCCGGGTGCGAGACCCGACCACGGCCGAGTAGCTCACCTCAGGCCGGAGTCGATAAGTATAAAGTGCGCCTCGGAAGGGAGCCGAGGCGTGAGTCCAAGGGCGTGATTTAAAAGTCCCGATCGTCTCCGCGTAAGGGTAATCCACGAGAGTGTCAAGCGCTGATCGAACCATGCAATTTGGTTCCCGAGATGTTCCAAAGGTGACCCACGGCTACCCTTGCAAAGTATGCCAGGTGAGAGTTAGGAATACCCCCCTCGGTTGAGTTGTAATTGATTCAATCGCCGTCTCTCCCGGTTAGTGAGAACTTGACGGGCTTATCTCCAATGTAGATACACTTAATAACTTAATGGTTCGGAAATGATGATATGATGATGACAAATTTTATTATACCCTTTATGGTTAATATTGTTTGCTCCTAATAAGTGAGTGCTCTAGTACAAAAGCTAATCTAGTGGACAGTAATTAATGATAAGCTTGATAATCGGTTTAAATTGGTTACTATAATCATAAGCTCCTTTATGCAACTGTGTCCACTAGCCCACCCGAAAAGCCTTGCATGATCCTTGGTGTCTTTTATTTCTGATTTTTGTCGGGTAAGTCTAGTGAGTACCTTCTCGTACTCGTGGTTTATTTCCCACCGCTGCTGTGATGACCGCCTTCTTCTTTGGTTGTTGCAAGTACGCCTTCTCCTCCTTGGGGATGAAGACTAGACCGTTGGTAGCGGTCTCTGCTAGTTCTCGTACTGATAATGCTTTTGTGGGACATGACTCGATCCGCAATGTAATTGAAACTATGAAGATATGTACTAAACTATGTTGCTTCCACACACTCAAACTTGGTTTGTAATATTTTATTGAACTCGATGGATGTAATCCGAATGCTACTTGTGAAATATTGTAACGAATGATGTGTTGTGTTGAATCATTACGATCTTGGTTTGTATGTCGAGAGTTGGTTGAAATCCTTCGTGATTTCCGGACTCACGGGATTATGGGAGCTTATGTACAGAAATTTGATCGCTTGGTGATCGCTTTTTGTACTTACGTTCTTATGATTTGGTCGGTTCTCATACGGTGGCATCGAGCAAGATTTGACACTAAACACGCTATTTGTGTATTTAAAACAAAAGTATTTGTGAAAATCCTAAATTAAATACTAAGTATTGCCAAGGGTCATATCCCTTATGTCCAAATAAGGACTCTTAGGTGGCTTATTAAAGTACTAACTTGGGGGTTCCTCGCTTGTTTCATTTAAATCGTCCATATGGCGTGCTATTGTATGGATGCCATCCGCTTGGGTGGTAATGTTTGGATCAAATACCTCTACGCCCGGTAAGTGGGAGTTGTGAGAGCATGACCGTCCAATCGTCGGTCTAGGGAGAGTAGTTGTGGTTGCTCGCATATTTACATGTTCAATCATGTATCTATGAGAGTACTTAAATGTGGGTATCTCGGACGGGTAGTTGTGATACTAGAGTATGTGCATCGTGGGATGTATGTATGAAAGTATTTAGTTACCGCTTGCTTTTATGCATTGTGGGAAATTATTGGGCTGAAATGAAATTTTCTGCGGTACACTAACAACGTATCGTTGTAGATCGACTAGCTACCGTGATCACGAGAGAACGTATGTATGCCACCGTATATTTCGCTAGCCTTTAAATTTTTCTAGGATGGTGAGGACGTCACGGATCGTGCATGCATCATGTTCAAGCATACATGGCATTTCTTGCATTACTCCCTCCTTTAAAATATGATTGTCCCGACTAATTAAATTTCGTATCCCTTAAATGATTCTCCCTTACGTTGTAACTTTTTTTCTGAGATGATGGCGCCAAGCGAAGCGCACTGCCGCAAGTTCGGCTGGAGGTAGGGCGCCTCGTCACTGCTTAGCTCCTCGTGAGCCCCGGCCCCGAGCCTACTTGAGGAGGAAAGGCCGAGGACAGAGCTAGCTCGGGTGATCTGCTGAGAGGAATGCGGCTCAAGACCGCTTGGAGCAAGTAACACAGAAAAGGACCAAGAGACCCTTGAGGTTCAGAGGTTGACAGATTGCTCACCGCAATCAGTGAACGCATGTTGATTCACGTGATGAACCAACGGAATGAAGCCCAGCACGAGGAGGATGTGTTGAGAGCACGACAGTGGAGCTAGAGCAAAGAAAGTGGCAATTGCTTTGAGGAGTACAACGACAATCTCCATGAGGAGGTTCACCATTACACAATCAACTTCACCCTCTCCCGCCACCCGAGGGATGAGGATGAGATGGGTTCTGGTGTCATCATGGCTAAAGGTGATGATGACATGGAGGTCAATGGACCTGAGGACATTCCACCTGATGAGGAGGAAGATGAGGAGTTAGAGCCTGCTAGTGATGAAGATGGAGGAGAAATCTTCGACACTGACTCCGAGGACGATGCGTAGTTTAGCTTACTACTTAGCTAATGCGCAAGAGCTAGTCTTTTGTTGATCCTCATGCATGAACGAGTAGCTTTGGAATAAGTAATCGTTGGGATGTAATATCGAACCATAAGTTATCTTTGGATGTAAGTTTGGAACCACTATGGCTTGAATGTAACCTATCGAACGTATTATGCTCCACGTATGTGAGCCTTTGATAAATTCCGTCTTTGCGGTCTATGGATCGAGTGGTTGGTTAAGTTCATCGCATTTATGTGTCCATGAACGCGCTTGATGAATTGTGTGGTTGTGATGAATGATTGTGCCTCTGTTGATTATCTAAATACATTCCTCTCAATGGACTCCGGTTTGGGCATAATTATACGATTCATCTACAAAATTTCCACATCGTCGCTGCTCATTGGCTATACATTTTGCGAGATGGCTCATCCTAACCTTCGTCATGGTCATGGCATGGGAAATGAGGAACAACCACCTCACCACCGCCCACACCAAATGAGCTAATGCGAGCATTTGTGGAAAGTCAACAGCATGTTAGGCCGAGGCTATGCATCGATGGCTAACCGTGAGGATCGTCATGTTCGCCAAGGACCCGAGCCAAACCAAAGACAAAGAGCTTTAAGGACTTCATGGATACAAAGCCTCCTATCTTTCGTGAGGCGTAAGAACCATTACAAGTGATGAATGGTTGAGCACGATAGAGCAAAGGTTTGGATTGCTCCGCTTGATCAAGGTATGAAGGCCACATATGCAGGATGAGCAGCTCAAAGGCCCTGCAGTATCCGGTGGACACATCACAAGACCACCTTCCCTCGCAAACGCCGAGATAGTTTGGGGTCGGGCCAGCGTGACTTTTAGAGGACACTTTATTCCTCCCGGTCTCATGGCCATTAAGCATACCGAGTTTATGAAGCTCACCTAAGGCAACAAGAGTCTCAATGAATACCTCCGGGCATTCAACAACTGGCGAGGTATGCTCCTGAGTTTGTCGACAATCGACGCTAAGAGAATAGCTAGCTTCAAGAGGGACTTTCCCTAAATTGATGAAGTCAATGGGCAATCGCAAGTGTGTCACCTTCAATGAGTTTATTAGTGACACTCGACTCAAGAGAACAATGATAAGATATATGCCACTTCTAAGAACCGCAAAAGAAACTTTGAGGCGTGCTTCTCGATCTAAGGCACCAATGGTATCCAAGGCCCAGATCTGATTCACCCCAATGCTAATGTCCTGCATCACCCCACCTCGGAAAGAAGAATCAAGCTAAAACTGGTTTTCGCAAAGTACACAATTTCCTTGCCAAAGAATACCTCTGGGTAGGGCAGCTCAATGTCCCACCAGCTAACAGTGCCGTGTTGGAACTCAGAACCAGCCTGGTCATTGGGCAAATAGGTGTCCCCATCCTCCCAAGAATGCTCAAGGAAATGTCCGTCAGGGGCGTGTTCATTACACTACTGTGGAGGAAATTCCTGCTTGGTGAAGTGGTCACCATTGGTAAGTTTCTTGTTAATGATCACCCCGCAGTTGTGCTCTTTGATTCGGTGCTTCACATTCCTTTGTGAGTTCTACTTTTGCATCTAAGCATAAGATGAATGTGATTACAATTGTCAAGGGTGGTTATTGTATTAGTGTCATTGGGAATAATATCATGACTAACCAAGTAGTAAAAGATGTAAAGCTTGAAATTGGGGATCGAGAGTTCCTTACGGATCTTGTAGTGCTACCGGGTAGGAATTGATATAATCCTAGGAATGAAGTGGATGAGTGGGAATGGAGTGCCGATCGATACGTCAACCCGTGTGGTAATGTTGAGGGATCCTGTGGATAAGAAGGGTTTTCTAGTGCGCTTACCTCGTGATATCTCTCTTCACAATACACCAATGCTACCCTAGCCAAAGCCATTGAGGATCTACCAGTTTGTTTGTGAGTTTCGAGATGTCTTCCCCGATGACTTGCTTCGGATTACCTCCGGACCGCGATGTAGTAAATTCAAGATAGAACTTATTCGGTGCGGCTCCTATATCTCAAGGCCCTATAGAATGCCGCCCAATGAGTTGGCTGAACTAAAGAGTCGCTTGAATGAGCTATTGAAGAAAGGTTTGATTCGCCTAGTTCTTCCCCTTGGGGTTGTCCGGCTATCTTTGTGAAGAAGAAGGATTTAATCTTTGCGCATGTGCGTAGATTATCGCCCCCTAAATGCTGTTACCATCAAGAACAAATACCCTCTTCCTCGCATCGATATTCTGCTTGATCAGCTCTCTAAGGCTAAGGTATTCTCCAAGATCGATTTGAGGTCCGTTACCATCGATCAAAATTCGTCCTCCGAAGATATACCTAAGACAGCTTTCTCTACCCGTTATGGTTTGTTCGAGTACCTTGTCATGTCTTTTGGGTTGACAAATGCTCGCACACTTTATGTACCGATGAATTCTCAGATTCATGCCAGAATTGGACAAGTTTGTCATCGTGTTCATTGATGACATCCTAGTATATTCTCGTAATAAAGAAGAGCATGTTTGAACATCCGAGAATTGTCTTAACTCGATTTATGTGACAACCAAACTTTATGCTAAGTTTCGCAAGTGTGAATTCGGTTGAACAAGATACCTTTTCTAGGTCATGTGTTATCTGGTGATGGAATTTCGGTTGACCCTACGAAGGTGCAAGAAGTCCTTGAGTGGAAGGCACCTATTACGGTCCTGAAGTTCAAGTTTCTTGGGATTGGTGGCTATTATCGTCGCTTTATCCCGGATTTCAAAAAATCGCCAAGCCCATGACTCGCCATGCGCAGAAGATGAGAAGTTTGTGTGGACTCCGAAGTGTGAAGAGGCTTTCCACACTTTATGGACCTTGCTAACCTCTCGCTCTCAGATAGCACAACCCGACATCGAAAAGCCTTTTGATGTCTATTGTGATGCATGTGGCACCGGTTTGGGGTGTGTTCTTATGCAGAAGGCCGAGTAATTGCTTATGCTTCAAGCGCCACCAAAGCATGAAGTCAACTATCCTACCCATGACTTAGAGTTAGCAGCAGATTGTTCATGCCCGAAGATTTGGAGACATTACTTGTCGGGTAATGTGTGCAACATCTATACTTGACCACAAAAAGCCTCAAGTACATCTTTACTCAACCCGAGTTGAACATGCGCCAACGGCGCTGGTTAGAATTGATCAAGGACTACAACCTTCAAGTGCACTACCATCCCGGTAAGGCGAATGTGGTTGCCGATGCCTTAAGCGTAAAGGCCCATTGCAATTCCTTAGTTAGTGAAGACTTTCATCTGTCACACCTCCTTCATCCTCGTAGTACTTCACAATATCACCGTGGATTGCTCTCTTAGAAGTCGGATTATCGAACTCCGGAAGACTCGATGTGGGTGTGTTTCACATCAAACGGAAAATGAAAGAAAAAGAGACCAAGCACTTTAAGGTCGATGACAAAGGAATTCTCTGGTTTAATGATAGACTTGTGGTACCCAAAGATAAAGAACTTAGAAATCAAATTATGGTCAAGCCCATTCTTCTAAGTTGTCCATCCATCCCGGTAGTAGTAAAATGTATCAAGATCTCAAGTCAGTATTATTGGTGGACCAAGATGAAGAAAGAAATCGCAGCTTACGTGGCAAGGTGTGATAACTGCAGCAAGAGTCAAGGCTATTCACATAAGGCCCGGATTGTTGCAACCACTCTCTATTCCCGGCCGAAGTGGGAAGAAATTAGTATGGATTTTATTGTTGGATTACCCACTACCAACAAGGGTTGTGATTCCATCTGGGTTATCGAGATCGCCTAACTAAATCTGCTCACTTTATTCCGGTCAAGTCTACCTATCATCCTCACAATTATGCTTTGAGATTTATTTTCAACAAGTGGTATGCGTCTCCATGGTGTACCCAAATCCATTGTTTCGATAGAGGACCTCGGTTCATGGCTCGCTTTTGGGAGTGCTTACATCGTAATCTTGGCACTCATCTAATCCATGCAGCTCGCCTATCATCCGCAAACATCGTGACGATCGAGCGTGTTAATCAAATTCTTGAGGACATGCTTAGAGCTTGTCTTATTTCTTGCAAAGGCTCTTGGGAAGACTGGTTACCTCTCGCTGAATTCTCTTATAACAACAGCTATCAAGAGAGTATCAAAATGGCTCCTTTTGAAGCTCTTTATGGCGCAAGTGTAGAACTCCTTTGAACTGGGTGGAACCCGGGAAAGAAGGTTCTATGGTATCGACTTTGTAAAAGAAGTCAAGAGCAAGTCCGAACTATACAAAAGAATATGACCGCCGCATGAGCTAGACAAAAGAGCTATCGACAAGAGAAGGAAACCTATTGAGTTTGAAGTAGGTGATCATGTTTATCTCAAGGTATCCCCTATGAAAGGAGTCAAGCGCTTTTGGAATTAAAAGGAAGCTTGAGCCTCGATATGTTGGACCCTACCGCATTATCGAGAAAAGTGGAAGAGTAGCCTATAAACTCGATCTACCCCTGTGAGATGGGAGCTATATTTCCGGTATTCCATGTGTCCCAAATTGAAGAAGTGTCTTCGTATTCTGAGGAAAGAATAGCAACCCGAAAAGTCAACTTGAAATCTGATCTTTCTTATGAGGAAAAGCCCGCAAGTTCTAGATACTCAAGAAAGAGTGACTCATACACGAGTGGTTAAGTTATACAAGGTAGTTTGGAGTAATCATAGTGAACGGGATGCAACTTGGGAGCGGGAAGATTATTTAAAGGAAAATCATCCAACTTTCTATACTAAATGGTACGCTTTCCAAATCTCGGACGAGATTTTTCTAAGGGGAGGGCTGTAACACCCTCGGTGTTTGGCTTCGACTAATTGCAATTCGTCTCATAAACATGTGCATCATTTATCTCATCATGTCATTTTCCTCAAAACATACATATGAAACATTCAGATATTCTGCTTTGTTTCAGACTAGATTGTTTGTGAATGGTAGTAGTGCAACATATCAATGAACACATGAATTTCTCATATCTTGAAGCATGGCAACATGGTAGTAATGTGACAAGTATAGGATAACAACAAGGTCATGCAACATGTGTAACATTGTATTGAAACATATGTATGAATTGCTTGTTTTACTTTCTTTATCACATGTGATCAGTAGAAGTGGTATAACAACTTTGTAAAATGGTTGATCATGGTCTAATACACCTTAACTATACTTAGTTTACTTGTTGGAACATTGTTCATGTAGATCAAAATGACCAAAATGCCCTCAAGTGCAATTTTGACTTGAATTGACCCTTGGAGTGTCATCGTTTGACTGATTCAAAAGTCCAACTTAGAAGCTTTGCATGGCTGTGCACTCTTTACAAAAGTTGTAGCTAATTTATCAAGGAGCAAAAGTTGTTTTATGGTCAACTCATGAAAAGGTCTAGAACATGGTCAAACATGGCCCACAAGTCAGAAGTACATGCTGATTCATACTCAGCAAATTTTTCTAAGTCCTAACGTGCAGTACAGTTTCGTGTACCCATGTTTGGAGCCGTGTATCTCCCTAACCGAGCCACACCAGCTTGAGCTTCAGTGGAAAGAGTTGTAGTTCAAGGATAGATGAACAACTTTGTTAACTACGGCATAGCCTAGATCACTACAGATTAGGAAATAATCTTTGTCAAAGTATCGCTATCAGGCTTAGAAGGGAACGCTGAATCGGAGCTACAGTGATCAAATTTCAGATTTCAGCCGACGCGTGGGGGACACTCGTCGCCGGCTTGTCGTCATCAGCACCACGCCGCTGCGCGCGCCTCCCCAGCATCACAGACGCCGCTTGAAGCCACCCACGCTTTGTCCGACGCTCTCACCGCCCCCATTTCACATCTTCTCGCCCTCCACCAGACGCCGCTGCGTCGAGAGCTAAGCCGCCCGCCATTGCCGACCGAGCATCGCAGCTGCCGTGCGCGCACGCCACCGCGAAAACGCGTTGCCCCGTCCGCCTGTAGCCTCTCCGTGACCTCCTCCACCTCCTTCACCTCTCAGCCGGGTCATTCGAGCCTCGGTAAGGCGTATTCACCGTTCTTCCCCACCGTAGCCATGGCGGAAGTTCACCGGAGTTAGGCGCCCACGCGCCAACTACCACCGCAGACTTCCCATCCCTCCTCTCGTGCTCGGTTAGCTTGGTAGTGAACTCCTAAGCTCGTCCCAGCTTTAGCCGCACCCTACGGGTCGGGTCTCACCGGAGCCGGCGCGTCTGCGGCCGAAGCGCCAGCCCGTGCTGCTCGCCGCCACCCCTCTCTAGCCGCTGCAATCGTTGCAATAGATGGGTCCTCTAGATGCGCATGTGTGGGGGGAACACGACGGTGCCGTCGAGTTCGCCGGAGAAGCCACCGGCGGCGAACTAAGCCACCGCCGTCGCTCCCCCTGTTTCTTCGGCTGACGAAGCGGGCCCGTTCGTCGATCTCGACGCTGAGGCGGAGTCCAGCTCGGGCCACAGCCGTGTGTTGGGCATGGGCGCCAAGCGTCTTGGGCAGCGCAATGGCGCTCGTGGCCACTGCTTTCTTGGGCCAGCCCACCAATAGCGTGTTAGGTTTCATTTTATTTTGTTTGTTTAACTGCTTTTCACAGCTTTTAGTGCACCATTTCAAAAATAGATAACTCAAGTCTGATAGATCCAAATGATGTGGTGCTAATTTTGTTAGGTTCCTGGTCATGTCTAGTATTTAACAAAAATATTATATGAGCACATGTTTTAGAAAAATTTGATGAATTAAATAGGAGTTTGAAATGTGTTTTTAGAAGCATGCAAACTTGTTTGAATTTTATCTTGAGTTTCTGTGGTCCAAAAATTATGAAATTTTGTGGGCAGTCTGTTATTGCTTATTAGAAGCTCTGGTAAAAATTTTAGAGCTAGTACATGTATAGTTTTTAAGTTATAGAATTTCCTTTTATTAATAGGTGCATCTTGTGTGAATTTTCATAATTTTTCTATAGATCCAGTGAAGGTGAAATTTATGGGTGCTATTCTTATGCTAGAAGGATGCTAGGAAAAATGGGAAATCTGTTGCTTGACACTTTTTAATAAGGTTTCCTAATTATGCTAGAAATAGACATGGCATCTGTTATTTTGGATACAGCAAGTTATGTTGGTCCAATGGCTTTGAAATTTTTATGGTAGTCTATGTGCAGCATGAGATAGCTACTGTAATTTTTGTAGATTTTTATGAATAGTTTTACTATATGTTGCTTAAATCACCTAATTAACTAAATAAATTGGAAAAGGATATTAAATAATTTATTTAGAAGTTAGCACTATACTTTCTGATGTTTCTAAGATATGAAAAACAAGTTGGTAAACTTGGTTTGGTCAAATTAGGATTTTGCACCATCATTAAATAATTAAGTTAGCAACCCCGTCATTCTGGACAGATTCTAGGTCTACTGGAATTTGATTTGGTTAACTTCAGAATCATGCTTTGATGTTTACAAGTGAATTATAGAGAATTTCATAAGCTTTCCAGAATGTCCTCTTGCAAGTCATTTAGAGTTATAGAACTCTGGTTATGATAGAATTAAGTTACTACTTGTTGCATATGAAGCTTTAACTGTTATTTTAAGCATGTCTGTACTATTCTAAGTTCATGGTACTGTTCCTAGGTGTTAGGCCTTTAACTGAAGATGAGCATCTTTATCTTAGGTTATGCAAGTTAGGTAAGTTGCTCTTGTTATTTAAGTTAAGTTGGATACATGCTTAAAGTGATTTGAATAGAGCTAATTACTCGGTAAACGAGTGTCCAGTGATGTTTTCGTAAACACCCATTGTGATTCATTCATCATGAGCATCATGTCATTCCTTATGCATCCATGATATTTATCTTGTGCATCGACATGCAATAGGTGTACCGGAAGGAGTAACCTGCTGGAATTCGAGGAACTGAGCGGCAGAGCAGCAGCCCGACACCGGAGATTCAGGAGGAGCAGCCTTCAGGAGAAGTGCCAGACGAGGTCGCCGTTGAGTGCCCTGACCACCGTCCTTGCAACTTTGTGAAAGGCAAGCCCCGGAGCATTTTAAGCCTCCTATTTTCCGACTGCAGTTACAGTATTATTATTACATATATTGTTGCATTAAGTTTAGGTGTTGGATGCAAACACTTGCTGCATTGGTTATCCAATCCTTGTCCAGATATTGATACCCTGAATCCTATGTAGCTCAGGCTCGAGTAGTGCTTAGCCCTGCTTAAACGCGTAGAAAGTCGGGTGATTTCGTCACTGCGAGATATAGGAATATACATGTGGCACGGTTGGCTATATTTGCTATCTTGGAAAAGAACCAGGTCTTAATTTGAAATGAAGACCGGACGGAGGCTTGCCGGTTTGCGATGACTCCGTGCTGTGTCGCTTAAGGACTGATTCTTGGAGCCTTTCTGTTCATGTTGAACACATGCCTCTCTTAGTTGGCTGGTGCGGAGACCGACCACGGCCGAGTAGCTCACCTCAGTCGCCGGAGTCGATAAGTATAAAGTGCGCCTCGGAAGGGAGCCGAGGCGTGAGTCCAAGGGCAGGTGATTTAAAAGTCCCGATCGTCTGGCGGAAGGGTAATCCCTAAGAGTCTTTGCGCCGATCGAACCCGCTAATTTGGTTCCCGAGATGTTCCAAAGGTGACCCACGGCTACCCTTGCAAAAGTATGCCAGGGTGAGAGTTAGAATACCCCTCACCGAGTTGTAATTCGATTCGAATCGCCGTCTCTTCCTAAGTTAGTGAGAACTTGACGGGCTTATCTCCAATGTAGATACACTTAATGACTTAATGGTTCGGAAATGATGATATGATGATGACAGCCTTATTATACCTGCTATGGTTAATATTGTTTGCTCCTAATAAGTGAGTGCTCTAGTACAAAAGCTAATCTAGTGGACGGTGTAATTAATGATAAGCTTGATAATCAGCTTTAAATTGGTTACTATAATCATAAGCTCCTTTATGCAATCGTGTCCAAATAGCCCACCGAAAAGCCTTGCATGATCCTTGGTGTCTTTTATTTCTGATTTTTGTCGGGTAAGTCTAGGCGAGTACCTTCTCGTACTCGTGGTTTATTTCCACACATTGCGGATGACCGGTTCTTCTTTGGTTGTTTTGCAATCTCGCCTTCTCCTCTCGCCGGGGATGAAGACTAGACCGTTAGGTGCGGTCTCTGCTAGTTCTCGTACCTGATAATGCTTTTGTGGGACATGTCTCTGATCTGGCAATGTAATTGAAACTATGAAGATATGTACTAAACTATGTTGCTTCCGCACACTCAAACTTGGTTTGTAATATTTTATTGAACTCTGATGGATGTAATCCGAATGCTACTTATGAAATGTTGTAACGAATGATGTGTTGTGTTGAATCATTACGATCTTGGTTTGTATGTCGAGAGTTGGTTGAAATCCTTCGTGATTTCCGGACTACCGGGATTATGGGAGCTTATGTACAGGAATTTGATCGCTTCGGTGATCGTTTTTGTACTTACGTTCTTATGATTTGGTCGGTTCTGTTACAGTTTATTCTGGCCAACGCTGATTAGACTAGTTCATAGAGCTTATTTTTTGAGACTTATATGTCTTATGTTTGTCATTCTGGCCAATGTTGATTGATAAATATTTGACCATAAAAGTTTTACTGGGCAAAACCTTAGCAAGATATAAGTATCGTCAAGCTAAGGATAAAAAATGAGATTCTAAGTAAATGAGTCGTCCACATGGCACCCTGATAATGTTCCTAGAGAACACATAAATCAGTGGGAGCAAAGTCCAGGGGATTGCGCTTCTACTGTTATAACTATTTCACTAAGTTAAGATTCGATGATTGTGTTCCTAGAGAATGCAAAAATCAGTGGAAGCTAGTGGGAGTTCACAAAGGAGGAAGATAAAATCTTGGAGAGATACAGGCTTAGTTTTCTGTATCAATGACTTAAGAAGACATAAATATCTCAGTTTGTGCCATAAGTCATTAGTATACCTCTATTTAAATTACTACAATTTATGTTGGGAATTTCAAGAGTCAATTAGTATGCCACAATAGATATATGTAGCAAGCATTAGTTGATAAGTTGGCACATAAGTAAACCTCTGTTGTTATTAAACTGCTTGTGATCCATGATAAATCTATAAGGTGATCACATCAGAAGAGGAATTTTGTTATTCTAAACTAAGCAGTTTTATAAGTTTAGGTCCATAAGTATATATAAAGTGTGGGCGTTAATAAGTTTCCTGATGGAGTCAAACCAATAGGCTATAAAAGGGTCTACAATTCTAAGTGTGGCTTCAAATGGAGTTTTGAAAGATTTAAACTAAGAACATAGCCCACTATGGTTTAGAATTTCATTAAGTGGACAATTATGTTTATAAGAAATGGTGGAAAAGTTTATTGTCCTAATACTCTACATGGGTGAAGTTGAGTTACGTGGCAATAGGAATGTCACATAAGAGTTTTCTACTCGCCCAAATTTTTAATATGATTATTTTGGTGAAGCCTCTGAGTTTTTGGCTATTGAAGTACACCAATACAGGACCAATTGAGTACTAGGACTATCACAAAAGGCATATCAAATGAATGCTTAAGTGATAGAGTTTGAATAAGTAATGCCACGCCTGTCTATTTGCACAGTGCAGTTGCACAATGCAGTAAGATTAATTATCCCAAATAATTCTAAGAATAAGTTAGTAACAGTTGAAGAGGAAGACGTTCCATATGCTTCGTCTGTCATTAACTTTAAGAATGCTCAAGTCAATACTAATCTAGACTTGGCATCAGGATACTTGGCAAAAATATTAGTTTATTAATCCAGAATAGGTCCACTAGAATGTGCTAAAGAATTTTAAGTTATTGATGAGGCACCAAAAGAATTATCATGTCACTTATAAGAATTAAGAATTATTTTATTGCCAATTCTCTTAATCTGTATAAGAATGTGCACAATTAGATTATACATGCTCTTGTAGGAAAGGACAATTTTCATTCAAAGCTCCAAACAGAATTAGTATTAAGATGAGCTCAATTAGTGGCATGTTTAAAGAATGAATGCGACAGGCTATATGTCTTAAGAGATATTATTCCAATATTAAGTATTGACATACTGTTACAGGCCTACAATTAAGTTATAGTATTATGTTGAGTAACAACAGATCAAATACTGATGCTAAGTACATTGATTAAATATTGTGAAAGAAGAAACCCAGGATCAAATTATTAAGCTCGAGAAAAATAAGAACTAAGCTGATGCTAGCATATTTGATTATTTGAGGCTTAACACTAATCCCATTTATGAGCGTGCAAATCAATTTGGGTTTTAGTGCAGAGTTCTAACTTGATTCCTGGTAATAGGGTCATATACTCCCAATAAGTAATAAACGTTCTAATAAGGTATTGCAGTGAACTATGAGTAATGGGGTCCAAGTGGCGATTAATGTTGCTGACGACGCATTGGTCTGGTCTTGCTGTAGTACTGAGTGTGAACATAAATGTAAGGCGAACATTAGTTGCATAAGTGCATTAGTCGTTCGATCAAGTGGGAGAATGTTGGAATGTGATCGGTTTGGCTAATCCCGAACTTAATTACGAGATTAATTAAGCATTAAGTTTTTTGTCCACCTGTCATTTATTTCCAACTAAATAAGATATGTCGTGATCGGTGACAACCCTTAGATATTCTAGGGTTCGGCCCCCTTACCCACAGCGTATCTATATATTAGAGGAGACACCCCTAACGGCTTCCATCCACGTAAAATAAATCACACAATCGGTCAATTAGACGCTGGAGGGTCTAGAAAGGTCGTCTCCCACGTCCATCTCATCCCGGTACATCTCGGCGGCGTCCAGAAGGCCACCGCTACCTGGCTCCTCACGTTCTTCACCAACGAGGACATTCAAGCCCTTATGCGGCGAACTCAAATCATCTGCTACATCTACGACCTCCATCGCATCTCCAGCGACATAGATGATGTCAACGGGCTCTGGTTAGTATCTAAGATTAGTTTCCGCATTAAGATGAGTTAGTGATCATGTTTAGTTTAAGATAAAATCCTATTTATGCTAATTTCTAATTCAACAGGCGCCCCACACCGCGAGCGACGGAGCGAGCGCAATCGCTACCCTACCATATCGGATCGGCAGTCGGCGCCTAGTGTAACTGACATGGGGACAGGATGGACGCACTGCATGATGCTTCCACAGTGGTAGTCCTAGTCCAGCAGAGCTAGTGAGCAGCCGCAGAGGAATCTAGCTTGGCCGAAATCGATCGGCATCATGGATTCATTCATGGATGCTGCGTGCATGCATGCATATGCTGTAGACTGGTCTCCCTCTCCTGTAGTCCTGTGTGGCTGTGTCGCTGGCTCGCTGCTATGCTACCACCACCACCGCACATCCATCCATCAATCCATCTCTTTCTTACCATACAGTACTCGCCGAACAAAACTGGTAGAGATAAAAAGGACGGAGCACCCATCTGTTTCGCCTGCAGAATTTGTAAAATTTTGCGCTCTCTTACGACAGCAAGCGAGCGGTAATATTATGCTCCGAAAAGATCTTACCGAAAAGCATGCTCTAACAAACTCGGATCGCGCCTGATTTGATTCGCGATATATAATGCCTGCGCATCATGAGGATTACTACGCATTTCTTTGATTAAGGTTGCTTGCGCTTTAATCCTCTGCCGATTCCGTGAATGACATATAGCGATTATATATTTTGCTCCCCCAATGCAAATGCATATAGCAGTAATGTGTTCCGTTTTCTAAGGTGCTCCGTTTCCCATCTCTGATATCACTGTCAAGCTGTGCTTTAGGCAGATGCGAGGAGAAAGAAACCGACGGACACTGCTTTTGTCCTGAGCTAGCATTTGCATAAGCTGTTAGTGAAGCAAAATCATGACGCCTCTACCGAACCTGAACATACATGGGTCTCTGTGTTACTAAAGCCATGGTGCTACACGTACCGCAACCCGCCAACTTCCCCAGTATCATGCAGTTGGACGGAGGGAATAGCCGAATAGGGTAGGCACATGCTTCGCTCTGTTCTTGTACTGAACCGATGGCTACCATGCAGATGATCTTCAGTCCGTCCTAAATTTCGTCGATCGGTTGGGGATCGGACAACATGGAAACGCCAGATTCAGATTCAGGCATGGGCATGACGCGACGTGGACAGATCGACTCTGTTCGTTGATCGGTGTTACTACGCCGTAAGGCGGCGTCCTTTTCTGCATAATTCTTCCTCTGAATCCAGCTTACTAGTGACTAAGCCGTCCGTCTTTTCTTTCAATCAATCATGGATCGCGTGCCTCTGGTCGTTGCTGCAGTGATGATGGTTTCAGACGGTAATGGCGCGAAAAATGACAGGCTTTACAGGTTCTAGAAACGAGGAACAGAAAATCGTGTACCCAGCAGCAGAAGTAGAATCAGTGACTGAAAAGCCAATCACTTCGGCTAGCCATCAGATGCGTTGATATTGCTAATCTAATTAGGCTACTCTACCAAATGCTTATTCTGTGCAGTGATTGGCCATTTGGGCCAGTGTTTCGTGCTAGTAATAATCTTTGGAATGGATGTGACTGGTGACACAACACACTTACCTTGTTTTGTTTGCCTGTAAATCAATTCCCCCAGTCCCTTTCCAAAAAGAAATATCTCCCAGGTTGGTTCAAGCGAACAGGTTGGACACGGGTTGTGCTGGCGATCGGACAACGTAAAATAAAGAGCATAGCGAGAAAAAGAGATTCAGAGATGACGCGACGTGGACAGCTCGGTTGGCTGGTTCGTTTTCTTGCTGGTTCGTGAAGAAGTACTGCTAGTTGATTTGTGTGAGAGAAAAATATTGTTTCGGCTGAAAATTTACGATCGTTTACGATAAGCCACAGCCAAACGAACAGGCTGCTGATGGGTGGTACTCCTACTACTCCTACGCCGTAACAAGCCGTCCTTTCCTGCCTGAATCTTCGGGTGAATTACTTCACTCGTATCGCGTTGTTCGTTTGAGCTTGTTTGGCTGCTAAATCATGATTAAAAGTACTGTTGACTGATTTGATGTGAAAGAAAAATACTATTTGTTGGCTGAAAAAGTACGATTTATAAAAAAAAAAGTTCAAGCGTATATAGCTAGTCCCATAGCGTAGCAGATTCGCGGCTGCAGAGCAGAACGAGCAGCTAGCTTCAGAAGGAGCTGTTGGCTGTGTGGCGGATGGTCCGGGTTCTCCACACTCTTCAGCACCAGCGGAAGAAGAAGAGAAGATGACGATAATGACTATTGACTAGTGTCACTGTGTCAGGCCAGGCAGCCGAGTGCTGTGCTTTGCTTCTTTGACACTCCGCCGTGCAGCTGCAGTGCAGACGGCAAACGAGCGCAGCAGGGTACAGATGAATGATTAGCCCGGGCGGGAGCTGAAAGTTGAAACGTGTCCGTGGCATGTGCCTGTTTGGCTGTTTCCCTATCCTTTTTCGTCTTTAGGATTCGCAGAAGCCACGGCAAGTGGCCAGCCGCCCAGCCTGCCAGTCTTTTACGCCTGCCTTTTAATTTGCCGACGCATCGATTCTCTGATTCTTCTCTCTCCTTTCACTTTTAAACGCCCCGAAAGTGCTTTCCTTCTCTGATTAACGAATGGAATATATTTTACACACTAAACACACACACACACACACACGAAAAGATGTCTTATGAGCCGTACTATTTCAGCGAACGAACAGTGTTTTTCTCTCGTAACAAATCAGCCAATAGTATTTTCAGTCGTGGCATTTCAGTAAAGCGAACGGGCCATTCTCGGTGCACTGCGCTCTACGGACCTAATCTTTACGTGTATTCCTGTATCTGGGCTTCTGGCTCATCTTTGATAAGCTCTCAGAAACTGGCCCAACGGACAATGAGGGTGCAGACTATCAAGAATGTCCAGGCCCAGTCGTGGTTTTATGCTGCAGCTACAGCTAACCAATTCGTCGTTTTCTCAAAAAAAAAAAAAAAAAAAAAAAAGAAGCTAACCAATTCAGCGATTCACTTGAAATCGACGCCAGAGCGTGGAAAGGAAGTCCGAGTTTATCAAAGTTCAAGCTTAAAAAATCTGATGATTTCCTGATGACTCCATTACTACTTTCCCATGAAAGGCAGAATTACAGTGTATGGGCAGCAGATAAACATGTTATTCATCCTCTGATCTGTGACTTTCAAAGGTGACGCCCTAGACTTGCAATCTAACCAAGAGCAACATGGTCCTTCTCATATGAGAGTTTTGACGATCTTTGATTGTTTGTTTTGAAACATGCATGCCATCCACCGTCACCTACACGATATGTATCCTCTGCTAATATAATTTGTTTATAAATCTAGCTGTTATCACCACGAAAGCATGATGTTACCACTCTCAGACGGAACCCGAGAATGTCGGAACATACGGTTTCTACGGAGAAGGCTCGGCGAGGTATTCCACTGCAGGTGAAAATTCAAAGTGCTCGGTGTTTGACACGTCACACGTCTTTAGCTCGTCAAAGTTTCGATAGCTAGCTAGGCCACCTAGCTTTGTTGATTTTGGTGCTGGTATAAGTTCACTTTCATTTTCACCACCAAAGGTTAAAAAAGCCTCTCGAATAGCAATGGCACGGTGGACAGGATTGTTTTAATAAATAAATAAATAAATAAAGCTAGGTTGATCCCAGTCCCAGCTTTGCTGAGCACTGCTGCTGGTTGCTTTACGCCCTGTTTGGCTGGCCGAAAAAACGGTTAATGCTGATACTGATTTGTTGTGAGAGAAAAACATAGCTAGTTTTCTCTTGCATGCATATGCATGTGTCTGTCATGTCTCACTTTGATTCTCCTACACTCATTGGGCGCGTTCGCTGGTCTGGATGTTCCAGACCAGCCGGCTGATTCCCCTCATAAATCACTGTTTATCAACCAGCCGTTACAGTGTTTCTCTTTCACAAAGCTAGCCAGTTTCAGCTAAATTTCAGACCAGCGAACGGGGCCATTGTTGCCCTATTCTGTTGGTGCTTTAACCCTGTTATTTGCTTGTTGGTGGTGGTGATCTTCAGGTGCACATCCGCGCCCATATACTCGTCGGAACGCAGATATTAGGGCCTTCCCAACCTTGTGTCATCATGGTATTCATTCAGTGGTTTGTACCAGAACCTGCTTTACCTGATGCTTTTCTTAATTCTGTCGACAAGGCCAGCTCTATACCTAGTACAGTTTGTTACCCGTATCAGTCAAACAATGATATGATGAGGTAACAATCAATTATGCCTCTATTTTTTCTGAAAAAAACATTCATTCATTAATTTGCAAAAGAACGCCCATACCCTGCACCTCCTCTCCGAGATCCTTTTTCTTTTTCTTTTTTTGCAGGCAGGTGAAGTCACCCCTGTGGCCCTGTGATTGTGAGGTCTGATCTAGAAGATTGGAGCATGCAGTCGAGCTGAACCGGTTGTGTCTCTGTGTCATGCTGAAGGAATGGAACTACTACGAGTGTACGACTCCTACCATAGCCACCATTCAGCAGTAAGCTGCCCGTCCTGAATCAAGTCACGTAATAAAAACAAAGGAACATTTATTTGTTGTTCAACAAGGTGTGGTTGGATCATCAGTTGCACAGACAGGTCGCTGGTGACATCCAACCCATTTCTGATGGACAGTGCGACCGCGTTATACCACTATCAATTGGTGGCAGTTGCATCGGCCGTGACCTGCCGTGCTCTCTGCTCCTGCTAAAGGGTACTCCTAGTACGTAGATAGATGAGCTAGCGCTGATTAATGTTTCTTTCCTGAGTAAGGATGTATCAGGTTCCCAAGACGTCACGTTATATGTTGTCTTTGCATTGTTGTGACTTGTGAGTGATCGTGTTGGAGACGACGACTTGCCTGTTTCTTCCCCTGCAAAACCGTGCGAACTGCAAGATTATTATGGCAAAGGCTTTATGGTGGATGGAACTAATGAAGGAAAAGGAAGCAAAGGAAGGGAAGGCGCGAAACGATCGATGCTTGTGCTTGGAGACGCGGGCGTCCTCTGGAAAAAGGAAAGGCAAACGCGACTGCGACGGCACCGGCAGGCGGCACGGCAGCATGAGTCGGCGGGGCTGGGGCTGGGGCTGGGGCGTGGGTCACTCATCGCTGTCACGGCGTTGGGCTCCGCAATGGCGACACCATTCAGAGGTGGAGCGTGCAGTGCGGGGCTGGGCTCTGGGCTGCATCCGAATAGTACCCTGTTCCTTGTTGCCCTTTCTTCTCTGCTGCTCCTGCTCTGTCCGTCAGTGACTTGCTAGTCACTGCATCTTGTACTGGTTCCATCGCTGCAGCGACAGCGAGCGAGAAGGTGATCGAGGAGGGACAGAGGCTAGTGGTGCTGCGTGGTGGCGGTGGTAGCGGTGCCTTGAGGATTCGGGAAAAGAAAACAACGGTCAGACTGTGTTTAGCTGGACGGAAAGTTGGAAGTTGGGTACCGTAGTACTTTCGTTTTTATTTGGCAAATAGTGTTTAATCATGGACTAATTAGGCTCAAAACGTTCGTCTCGCGATTTCCAACCAAACTATGCAATTAGTTTTTTTTTCGTCTACATTTATTGCTCCATGCACGTATCGCAAGATTCAATATAATGGATACTGTAACACTTTTTTGGAAGTATTTTGTAACTGAACACGCGCTCAGTGTTGTTGCCGGTCATATAGATCTCTCTTCACGAGTGCTCTGCTCCGGATGCTGCTGCGTCCCGCTCCCGCGTGGACAGTCCACTGGGCCCAGAAGAACTGCTGCTTACCATATGTCCTTGTGTGCTTTGAGATGCACGCAGCACTGTCTTCTGGCCTTGTGTGCTTTGGGCCCATTCGCTTCGCTGAAAAAGAAGTCGAAATACTGTTTTAGGGCCGATATAAGATGCAACTGTGTACTACACCCATCCTGGTAGTATTATTATTGGTGACGCTGACACTCACACACCCAGGCCTAGCTCCAGTCTCTCCAAATTGAGACGCTGACAGATCAAGTGTAATTACTGTAGGTTTGTGCAGCGACAAAAGGAACCATCTGCAGGAAGTAATGAAAGAAAAGGGTCAGTTTCAGAGCAATGGCCGAGGCAGAGGCAGAGAGCCTGGGGGGCACAACACTGTCAACACATGCAGGTGCAGCGACGGATGCGGTGAAAGACATAATCTGCCGATGGTCTCTCTCGCTGCAGCAGAGTTAGACACTCGGTCGGCTATCCAGTCTTTGCTATAGCGGTATGGCAATATACCACATCTAGACATTAGTCGGTAGTTATTACATTAGACATGTTTTGGTAGTGGGCTGATCTAAGCTTTGTACTGCTAGTACTAGGAGTAGTTGGTGTACCTTAGAAGTAGATAATTGATTACTAGTAGAGATACTAGCACTTGTATATATATCACACCTAAGGCAATGCAAAAGAGCAGTTGGAGTTTGCCACGTCCAGAAACAGAGCTTTTGACCGGCGCTGGGCTTGTGCTATGTGCTGGGCAGGTGAGGGACCCACATGCGGCAGCAGCGGTACCACCACCACCTGCCCTGCCTGAGGTTTTGCTTCGCTTTCACGACCATGATGGTGTAGCCCGCTCCTACCCTCTCATCCAGACTTAAGCCCCCTTTGGATCTCGGGGAATCACAGGAAACACATAGGAACGTAAAAAATGTAGGAAATAAAAATATAGGAATCCAACCCTTTCCTTCGTGGCCACTAGTAGCCTTTGGATGACTTCGTCGTTCTCCTGTCTCGTGCGGCTGGGAGCGGACACGGAGAGAGAGAAAGAAGGGGAGAAGCAGAGAAGCGGAGGTGGCCTGCTGCGCTCTTCCCGCGCCTCCTCCGTCGGCGCCGAAGCCCGGACGTGCGCCGCCCCGACCCACCTCCGCGCGGCGCCCCAACCGAGCGGCCTCCTCCGCCGGCACCCCGAGCCGCCTCCTCCGCGCCGACGCCCCGAGCCGCCTCCTTCGTGCCGGCGCCTCGAGCCGCCTCCACCGGCGCGGCGCCTAGAGCTCGCTTGGCGCGTCGGCAAGCCACAGCTCGTCCGTCCCCGATCGTCGACGCCGTTGTCCTCCGCCGAGACCCGAGCTGGAGCAGTCCCCCTACTCAGTCAGCGTCGTCGTCGTCGCTGGCGGCCTCCTCGATGGATCCGCGGGATCCGTCGGCAAGGGAGGCAAGGGAGCTGGAGAGGGGCGTCGCGGCCACCGGAGGCAGGATAGGGGTGTCGGCGTCGCGCAAGTGAGCAAGCACGCTCTCTCTCCGCGATTTGCCTCGGACTTCCGCCACAGAATGAGCTCGAACCGGATGTTTCCGTTCCTGCGCTCACAGTGAGAGAACAATGCTTCCTCTGGAATCGATCCTGCGTTTTTCCTTCGTGAACCAAAGGAGTGCTGATGTCAGCAAAACCGTATGAATCAATTCCTGTGGTTTCCCTTCGATTCCCCCGCGAACCAAAGAGGGCCTTATAATTTGGGAAATGCAAACGAGCTGGCCGGATCACCTTGGGGGCCTCAGAGTACAAAGTGGGAACGCATCCGAATCAAGTTTTGGGGCTGTGGTTAGCTTGCGAGGTCATCCATTCAGGTCTGGTCGAGATTCGAGAAATTCCATTCCTATGGTAAAAAAAAAAAAAAGGTCAGCCATCAGCGCACGTTGCGCCGAGCAGTGCTGTTCCTGCACTGCCACGCAGTCACCACGCCTGGTGTGGTGCCTCCACCGGCCGGCAAGCGAAAGCTACTGCCATTCCGCCACTGCTTCCTTCCAATGCTCCTTCCTCCCTCCTTTCACCGGGCTCGCCGGCGGGGAGGGGACGGTGCGGTAGCGAATCCTGCAGACTGCAGTGCAGGAACCCATGCATGCATCCCTTGTGCTCTGCTCCCTCCGCTCCTCATTCTGCCCCTGTCTTTGCTTTTCTTTTCGCGTATCCCAATGACTAGACGCTAGACGTGAGATGGGTCCGTTCTTTTTGGCACGTTTGTTTGGTTGAGGCTTATAGTAAACGATCTTAAATTTTTAGTAAAAATAGTATTTTCCTCTCATACAAATCAGCCATCAGTACTTTTCACGAACTAGCCACGATAACCGAACAGCCTGTCACTTCTTCCTAACCCGTCGGCCAGCCATCAAGGCATCCATCACGTTCCCCACTCCACCTCCATCCATCGAGGTCCGCGGGATCGAGAGCCTACCCTTGCATGCGTGCGTACAGTATAGGCCAATGACCGATCCGAATGGCGAAATGAAATGCCACAGGTGCTAGTGGAATTATCACTCAGTCTGCAGGCCACGGCCACTATAAATTCGGCCTGCACGTACGCACTACGCACGCACGCAGGCGAAGGCGATCCACACACACCCCTTGTCTGAATGTACACGTACAGCAGCACGGCACGGAGATCTCGACTTCATGAGCTTTTACTCCTACCCACGCAGTACTACTTTTATAACACACAGGGCGCGTTTAGTTCGGCAAAGAGTGCACCATTCTCCACGGTAGCATTTCGTTTGTATTTATGAATTATTGTCCAAACATTGATTAAATAGGCTCAAAAGATTCGTCTCGCAAAGTTAAAGTAAACTGTGCAATTAGTTTTTGATTTCGTCCACATTTAATACTCCATGCATGTACCACAAGTTTGATATGACGGAAAATCTTCTTTTTGCATAGTGTATTTTTAGAGAACTAAATAAGGACACAGTATATTTCGTCCTATTTTTCAGCACACTTTTCAATGAAACAAACAATGTTTTTCTTTCAAACAAATCAACGTCAACAATAATTAAATTTCAACGAAACAAACAGGGCCATGGATTTCATTAAAAATTTACAAGGGGACATATAACAGTGGTATGTGATGTGAGTATTTTTAGACGGAATAAAAATCCACCACCGTACTACTTGCGATGAGCCTTTGTGTAGTTCAGCTCCAGGGCAGAACTAACGTCATGTTCGCTGGAGCATATTTATAACTGTTTTTCAGCTTTGAAACAGTGTTTTTTTCTCTCATAATATTTTAGTATAAGCATCAGCATAAGCTAAAATTTAGCATCAGCAAATAGGGTGTAAAGTAAAAGTTGCTCCAGTGCTGTTCAAAAGAGGAATGCTGCTGTCACCGTCGTAAACTAATCAAGTTTGGGTATAGTAACTACCAATGTGAGAAACTGTCTTCTTTTTCTGTCAGCTTGTTTCTTTCCCGACAGGCGGGTTCATTGCCGCAGTTTTGCCTTGCCAAACAATTTTAGCCTTATATAAAGTCGCGTGTCATGGACTTACAGTCATATCAATATCAAAACCTATCTCTCCTACTTAAGTTATGTTTCGCACAGCTCTAGCTCCGAAATATATATTGGGGCCGTTCGCTGGTCTGGTTCAAACCAACCAGCCGGCTGCTTCTCCTCTTAAGTTACTGTTCATCAAACCAGCCGAACAGTGTTTTTCTCTCACAATAAACCAGCCGGAACAGCGTTTTTCAGCTAAGTTTCAGACCAGCGAACAGGACCATTGTACTTATAGTTTGTAGATTAATAAAAGTGGTTTATATATTTTTTATGTAATCTAAAATATAAATAAAATAAGTCATGTAAATGTACTTAACATGTACATCTAAAATTTTCTAGAGCTACATGTGACCAACTCTTGCTTTGTATAGTAGAACAGCTTTCAAGTTGGGTGGCTCTGTCAAACAGTTTTTTTATTAAGAAGTGCCTCTACGTTGTTTCTACGAAGTGATTGTCGGGTTCATAAACCCGGGGCCCCTCATGGACCGGCTTTTCAACAAAAGCTTAGCCACCAGACAACATTGCGAACGACGCGTAACTCATGGGCCGGCCCAAAAACCTAAACGACAGGCCAGAAGGGCAATCCAATCTCTGACCGGAAGGCCTGGCCGAGGAGGAACGACACCCTATTCCGACTCCAGTCCGCATCTCCGACCGGATGGCCTCATTGAGGAGGAACAACGCTCGCTTCCGACTCCGGCCCGTCACCGGACGGCCCCTCCGACCGGAAGGCCTGGCCAAACACTACTTCCGATTCCGATCCGCGTCTCCGACCGGGGATGCGCCGAACCTCTGCTTACAGCACTTCTCCGACGGGCGCAATCAGAGCCGACTGGGACCAACCGACCGGGGACGCCCGCTCGATGAGGACCAGGAAACGAACGGGAAAAGTAAGACAGGGCACTCAAGTCAACCGCAATACCGAGGCCGTACCTTGTACACCTACAGGACAGTACCAACAGGGCATGTCAGAAGGGTACTCTACAACCTTCGTGGCATGTCAGGACCCAAGCAGTGTTGTGGGCGTCAACATTTGCCCTACAATGTTGTGGGCGCTATCAACTCCCATACCAGACAAACACGGTAAGGCTCCCCCCACATGCCTCCAGGCATCAACAGTGTTGTGGGCGCCAGCATTTACCATACCAGGCGAACATGGTAAAACCCCCAACATGCCTCTAGACATCAACAGGATGACAGTCACCGATGTCTGCCATATCAGAAGAAGACGACGTAACCTCCCACATGTATCTGACATTTAACAATGTTATGGGCGCCTACAATCATCTTGTACCCGACGGCTTGGGCAACAAGACTTAGTAGCATGCGTACTCTCTCTCTCTCACTTGTAAGGCCGTCCCCTTCACCAATAAAAGAGGATGCGCTCTCTCTCAATAGATGGATTCCTCAGTTCGCTTACATTGATTCACCATCTGTAACTTTAGACATTCTAAAGTTATACAGAGCACATGCTTGAACACTTAGCACATAGCGGAGCTTCCGTCACTCTCGGCCCTTCAGACCAGAGTCCAACCGGACCTCTTGTACCCCCATCTTTCTCTCTTCCGTTTGTAACCCCACAGCAAACTTCGAGCACCTAGGCTCAGGAATAAAGTCACTGACCGACCCAAACTGGACGTAGGGCACGTTGTCTGAACCAATATAAACCCTGTGTCATTGAGTGCTAGGCCACCTCCGATCACAACGTACACCAAAACTACAAATATTTACGTGTTGGTCACTTTCTGCACCGACAGTTGACACCGTCCATGGGGAAGACGTACGTTCACACTTTTTGGTCATTGGATGGCCCACTTTTCCGTCACCTTCGCCATGGCGGGCTCAAGCGATACAACTCGCTTCGGCTCGCTGGAGTTTCCCGCATTCCCACCTGTTGGGATGCGGGTTCCACCCGTCTTCGAGCCATCCTAGGCCTTCCTCTTCGGAAGCTTGGACTTCGTCACCGACTGGCTCGGCGTACTACACCTCCGCGAGGAGGCACTTGTTCCGGCGCCCGTCAGAGGGGCGCCATCCATCGGCCCCGGGACACACGACGACTTCAATGACGAGGCGCCTACGCTTCAAGCCGAGCAAACGCTCTACTCTAACCCCGCTGTGAGTAATGTACATGCTGTTATTTACTCGCTATTTACTATCTCCTGCTGATTATCTGGAGGGACCGCATTGTTCGCACCGCGACCACCGTACGACCGGTTCCCCTACGGCCTCGCGTCCCCCGCGGACACGTGCGCTCGGGGGCTCCGAAGGATACTGGCGTCGCTCCCTCTCACGTCCGAATTCGTGGGAATGGCGAGCTATGCTCCCACCTGTTTTCTTGACCTCATGGATGACGATATCGAGAGCGACGGCTCCAGCATCGGCGACGTGCCAGCTAGCCACCGTCCGTCCCTGGAGTGCGCTATGGTGGATGCTCCGGGACAGCCGTCGGTGGTAGCGGAGTCCTTGCGGACTCATACCCCTCCGGACCCTCATGCGGGGGCCCTTGATCTCGCACAAAAGCACGGCGAGGGGCTACGAAAACGACGTCCGAACCAACCGCCACATGCTCACGCCGCGCCCCGTACGCGTAACCCGGCGAGCGGCACTTGGGGTCACGCCCGCTAGGTCCAGCGCAACATCATGGATGGGGGGAATGATCCCCCATAGTTCGCTCGGGCCAGCTAGAACATCACCACCGTGGCCATGCTTCTGCACAGCCTTCCCGAGCCGAACGACCCCTAGGAACAGGCGATCCACCGGAACCTCTGGGCACTGGTGGAAACCGCCGCCGTTCAATAGGCGGAGAGCTTCCCATCATGACACCGACTCGCGGCCTCTCTCTCCACCAAGGGAGTGGGGACGCACCAAACGAATCGCTCCACTTTCTCACTGCTACAGTGCCGAGCGTGGCATAGGAGGCCGCATCTGTGCCCCGCCCTGACCTGGCGCCCGCTCCGCACCGACCGCCTGTACGCGAGCGGCTCGGGCCGAACCAAGACGCTCGTAGCGTCATCAACAACCGGCGTCGGTCCCAGCATGATGATGACGTCCATCGGGCGGTAGTGATGGCATCGCTGTCACGGCGTTGGGCTCCGCAATGGCGACACCATTCAGAGGTGGAGCGTGTAGTGCGGGGCTGGGCTCTGGGCTGTGCAAGTCTGCATCCGAATAGTACCCTGGTCCTTGGTCTTCTTTAGATTGAGGTTAGAAATCAGTATTTGGTACTGTAGCACTTTCGTTTGTATTTGATAATTATTGTCCAATCATGGTCTAACTAGGCTCAAAAAATTCGTCTCATAATTTACAATCAAACTGTGTAATTAGTTATTTTTTTATCTACATTTAATACTCCATGCATGTGTTCAAAGATTTGATGTGATGGAGAGAGAGTGAAAAAACTTGCAATCTAAGGCCTTGTTTAGATTGAGGTTAGGAATCAGTATTTAGCACTGTAACACTTTCGTTTGTATTTAACAATTATTGTCCAATCATGACCTAACTAGGCTCAAAAGATTCGTCTCATAATTTACAATTAAACTATGTAATTAATTATTTTTTTATCTATATTTAATACTTCATACATGTGTCCAAAGATTTGATGGGATAAAGAGAGAATAAAAAACTTGCAATCTAAACGAGGTCTAAACAAGGCCCTTGTTGGCCTTTCTTCTCTGCTGCTCCTGCTCTGTCCGTCAGTGATTTGCTGGTCACTGCATCTTGTACTGGTTCCATCGCTGCAGCGACAGCGAGCGAGAAGGTGATCGAGGAGGGACAGAGGCTAGTGGTGCTGCCTGGTGGCGGTGGTAGCGGTGCCTTGAGGATTCGGGAAAAGAAAACAACGGTCAGTGTTGTTGCCGGTCATATAGATCTCTCTTCACGAGTGCTCTGCTCCGGATGCTGCTGCGTCCCGCTCCCGCGTGGACAGTCCACTGGGCCCAGAAGAACTGCTGCTTACCATATGTCCTTGTGTGCTTTGAGATGCACGCAGCACTGTCTTCTGGCCTTGTGTGCTTTGAGCCCATTCGTTTCGCTGAAAAATAAGCCGAAACACTGTATCGGCTAATTTGTTGTAAAGAAAAAAAACATTATTCTGACTAAAAAAAACAAGCTGAAAAAGACGGATTATAAGATAAGCGAACCGGCCGATATAAGATGCAACTGTGTACTACACCCAACCTGGTAGTATTATTATTGGTGACGCTGACACACTACACACCCAGGCCTAGCTCCAGTCTCTCCAAATTGAGACGCTGACAGATCAAGTGTAGTTACTGTAGGTTTGTGCAGCCACAAAAGGAACCATCTGCAGGAAGTAACGAAAGAAAAGGGTCAGTTTCAGAGCAATGGCCGAGGCAGAGGCAGAGAGGCTGGGGGGCACAACACTGTCTAACACATGCAGGTGGAGCGACGGATGCGGTGAAAGACATAATCTGTCAATGATCTCTCTCGCTGCAGCAGAGTTGACACTTGTCAGCTCGGCTATCCTGTCTCTACTACTATAGCAGTATGGTAATATATCACATCTAGTATATTAGTTGGTAGCTATTACATCAGACATATCTTGGTATTGGGCTGATCTAAGCTTTGTACTGCTAGTACTAGGAGTAGTTGGTGTACCTTAGGAGTAGATAGTTGATGTACTCACCAACAACTATGTACCTAGTAGAGATACTAGCATTTGTATATATATCACACCTAAGGTAATGCAAAAGAGCAGTTGGAGTTTGCCACATCCAAAAACTGAGCTCTTGACCAGCGCTGAGCTTGTGCTATGTGCAGGGCAATCGAGGGACCCACATGCGGCAGCAGCGGTACCATCGCCACCTGCCTTGCCTGAGATTTTGCTTCGCTTTCACGACCACTAGCCTGTTGGGCAGATCATAAACGATCGTATACGATCGTGGATTATAAACTGAAATAGTATTTTTTTCTCACACCAAATCAGCCAAACTAGTCAGCAATAAATAATCCACGATCCAGCCCAGCCAGCCAAACAGGCTGCGTGATGGTGCAGCCCGCTGCTACCCTCTCATCTAGACTTATAATTTGGGACATGCAAACGAGCTGGCCGGATGCCATGGATCCGATGACCGGCGCTCTCCTCTCTCTCTCTTTTATATATATATATAGACACACACTACAATGGTGCCTTCCTTCACCAGCAACCTCACCTTGGGGGCCTCAGAGTACAAAGTGGGAACGCATCCGAATCAAGTTTTGGGGCTGTGGTTAGCTTGCGAGGTCATCCATTCAGGTCTGGTCGAGATTCGAGAAATTCCATTCCTATGGTAAAAAAAAAAAGGGACAATTGGCCACGGGACATGTCAAATGAGCACCGACGGCTGGTGGACACTCCAAATCCGCAAAGTTGCCGCTGGACACTGTGTTTCCACTTTGAATTGCCAGAAGACACCGTGCCCCGGTTTCAGGCAAGAAAGGTGATGATTTGCCCAAATTGCCCTTGGCCCAACTGGTCAGCCCATTCTTCTTCCTCCCCCTTTCTTTCTCTGGGCCGGCCGCCGGCCTCCCGCCGTTGAAGGAGAAACGGAGGAGAGGGCGCCAAAGAACAAGGCGAAGCTCAGCAGCTGGACGCGTCATGAATTTGGGACAAAGGAGGCGCCGGAGCCCGCTGTTCCCGGCCGGAGGAGGCTTCCCGGCCGCGGTGGCGCACACATGCGCCCATGAGGCCATGGCGGAGCCGCAGCTTCGCCTGCTGCGCCCATGAGGCCGTCGTCGCGGACCGGCTGCTCGTCGTCCGTGCAGGGCGAGGCCGCAGCCTTTTATAGCGGAGCTGCTGCTCGCGTGCGTCGCCGCGAGGACGCTTGGCGTGCTAGCTATTGCAGCGTGCGCGAGAGCCGCGACGACCGGACCGTGGTCGTACAGCGCCGTGGCCGTGGCGGAGGCGCGGTTGCTGCTCGCGTCGCCATGAGCCACGGCGCAGCGGAGCTTCTGCTGTTCATGAAGCGCCGCCATGCGTGGCCACTCAACAGCTCGGCGTCGCGCCGCGGCGATTCAGATCGCCGGCGTGCTCCCGCAGAGCTGCTCGGCTCGGCTGGAAGTGGTCCGGCGGCCACAGGCACTGGCGGCTGCGACCGCGTCCTCGCCGCGACGGGCTAGCACCGGCGGCGGCGACCGGGGAGGAGAGGCGCGGGAGCTGCGATGCGCCGATAGGGAGGCATGGTGCGGTCGTACGGAGGAAGGGCGCAGCAGCGGGGCGACGGCGTGAGCTCGACGGCCGGCGGCAGCGAGGGTGGGTTCGTCTGGGAGGCTGTCTGGCTCGCTGACGAGGACCGCGTCGCGGCGGATGGAATGGGCTGACCAGTTGAGCCAAGGGCAATTTGGGCAAATCATCACTTTTCTTGGCTGAAACCAGGGCGCGGTGTCTTATGGCAATTCAAAGTGGAAACACAGTGTCCAGCAGCAACTTTGCGGATTTGGGGTATCTAGCAGCCGTCGGTGCTCATTTGGCATGTCCCGTGGCCAATTGTCCAAAAAAAAAAAAAAGGTCAGCCATCAGCGCACGTTGCGCCGAGCAGTGCTGTTCCTGCACTGCCACGCAGTCACCACGCCTGGTGTGGTGCCTCCACCGGCCGGCAAGCGAAAGCTACTGCCATTCCGCCACTGCTTCCTTCCAATGCTCCTTCCTCCCTCCTTTCACCGGGCTCGCCGGCGGGGAGGGGACGGTGCGGTAGCGAATCCTGCAGACTGCAGTGCAGGAACCCATGCATGCATCCCTTGTGCTCTGCTCCCTCCGCTCCTCATTCTGCCCCTGTCTTTGCTTTTATTTTCGCGTATCTCAATGACTAGACGCTAGACGTGAGATGGGTCCGTTCTTTTTGGCACGTTCGTTTGGCTAAGGTTTATCGTAAAGATCGTAAATTTTTAGTTAAAATAGTATTTTTCTCATACAAACTAGTCGGCAATACTTTTGACGAACTTGCCACGATAACCGAACAGCCTGTCACTTCTTCCTAACCTGTCGGCCAGCCATCAAGGCATCCATCACGTTCCCCACTCCACCTCCATCCATCGAGGTCCGCGGGATCGAGAGCCTACCCTTGCATGCGTGCGTACAGTATAGGCCAATGACCGATCCGAATGGCGAAATGAAATGCCACAGGTGCTAGTGGAATTATCACTCAGTCTGCAGGCCACGGCCACTATAAATTCGGCCTGCACGTACGCACTACGCACGCACGCAGGCGAAGGCGATCCACACACACCCCTTGTCTGAATGTACACTTACAGCAGCACGGCACGGAGATCTCGACTTCATGAGCTTTTACTCCTACCCACGCAGTACTACTTTTATAACACACAGGGCGCGTTTAGTTCGGCAAAGAGTGCACCATTCTCCACGGCAGCATTTCGTTTGTATTTATGAATTATTGTCCAAACATTGATTAAATAGGCTCAAAAAATTCGTCTCGCAAAGTTAAAGTAAACTGTGCAATTAGTTTTTGATTTCGTCTACATTTAATACTCCATGCATGTACCACAAATTTGATATGACGGGAAATCTTCTTTTTGCATAGTGCATTTTTAGAGAACTAAATAAGGACACAGTATATCTCGTCCTGTTTTTCAGCACACTTTTCAATGAAACAAACAATGTTTTTCTTTCAAACAAATCAACGTCAACAATAATTAAATTTCAACGAAACAAACAGGGCCATGGATTTCATTAAAAATTTACAAGGGGACATATAACAGTGGTATGTGATGTGAGTATTTTTAGACGGAATAAAAATCCACCACCGTACTACTTGCGATGAGCCTTTGTGTAGTTCAGCTCCAGGGCAGAACTAACGTCATGTTCGCTGGAGCATATTTACAACTGTTTTTCAGCTTTGGAATAGTGTTTTTTTCTCTCACAATATTTTAGTATAACCATCAGCATCAGCGAATAGGGTGTAAAGTAAAAGTTGCTCCAGTGCTGTTCAAAAGAGGAATGCTGCTGTCACCGTCATAAACTAATCAAGTTTGGGTATAGTAACTACCAATGTGAGAAACTGTCTTCTTTTTCTGTCAGCTTGTTTCTTTCCCGACAGGCGGGTTCATTGCCGCAGTTTTGCCTTGCCAAACAATTTTAGCCTTATATAAAGTCTCGTGTCATGGACTTAGTCATATCAATATCAAAACCTATCTCTCCTACTTAAGTTATGTTTCGCACAGCTCTAGCTCCGAAATATATATTGGGGCCGTTCGCTGGTCTGGTTCAGACCAGCCAGCCGGCTACTTCTCCTCTTAAGTTACTGTTTATCAAACCAGTCGAACAGTGTTTTTCTCTCACAATAAATCAGCCGGAACAGCGTTTTTCAGCTAAGTTTCAGACCAGCGAACGGGACCAATGTACTTATAGTTTGTAGATTAATAAAAGTAGTTTATATATTTTTTATGTAATCTAAAATATAAATAAAATAAGTCATGTAAATGTACTTACCATGTACATCTAAAAATTTATAGAGCTACATGTGACCACCTCTTGCTTTGTATAGTAGAACAGCTTTCAAGTTGGGTGGCTCTGTCAAACAGTTTTTTTATTAAGAAGTGCCTCTACGTTGTTTCTACGAAGTGATTGTCGGGTTCATAAACCCGGGGCCCCTCATGGACTGGCTTTCCAACAAAAGCTCAGCCCAGCAGACAACGTTGCGAACGACGCGCAACTTATGGGCCGGCCCAAAAACCTAAACGACAGGCCAGAAGGGCAATCCAATCTCCGACCGGAAGGACTGACCGAGGAGGAACGACACCCTATTCCGACTCCGGCCCGCATCTCCGATCGGAAGGCCTCACTGAGGAGGAACAGCGCTCGCTTTCGACTCCGGCCCGCCACCGAACGGCCTCTCCGACCGGAAGGCCTGGCCAAACACTACTTCCGACTCCGATCCGCGTCTCCGACCGGGGATGCGCCGAACCCCTGCTTACAGCACTTCTCCGACGGGCGCAATCAGAGCCGACTAGGACCAACCGACCGGGGACGCCCGCTCGATGAGGACCAGGAAACGAACGGGGAAAGTAAGACAGGGCACTCAAGTCAACCGCAATACCGAAGCCGTACCTTGTACACCTACAGGACAGTACCAACAGGGCATGTCAGAAGGGTACTCTACAACCTTCCTGGCATGTCAGGACCTAAGCAGTGTTGTGGGCGTCGACATTTGCCCTACAGTGTTGTGGGCGCTATCAACTCCCATACCAGACAAACACGGTAAGGCTCCCCCCACATGCCTCCAGGCATCAACAATGTTGTGGGCGCCAGCATTTACCATACCAGACGAACATGGTAAAACCCCCTACATGCCTCTAGACATCAACAGGATGACAGTCACCGACGTCTGCCATATCGGAAGAAGACGACGTAACCTCCCACATGCATCTAACATTTAACAGTGTTATGGGCGCCTACAATCATCTTGTACCCGACGGCGTGGGCAACAAGACTTAGTAGCATGCGTACTCTCCCACTTGTAAGGCCGTCCCCTTCACCAATAAAAGGGGATGCGCTCTCTCCTAATAGATAGATTCCTCAGTTCGCTTACATTGATTCACTCTCTGTAACTTTAGACACTCTAAAGTTATACAGAGCACACGCTCGAACACTTAGCACGTAGCGGAGATTCCGTCACTCTCGGCCCTTTAGACCAGAGTCCAATCGCACCTCTTATACCCCCATCTTTCTCTCTTCCGTTTGTAACCTCACAGCAAACTTCGAGCACCAGGGCTCAGGAATAAAGTCACTGACCGACCCAAACTGGATGTAGGGCACGTTGCCTGAACCAATATAAACCATGTGTCATTGAGTGCTAGGCTACCTCCGATCATAACGTACAGCAAAACTACAAATATTTACGTGTTGGTCACTTTCTGCACCGACAGTTGACACCGTCCATGGGGAAGACGTACGTTCACACTTTTTGGTCATTGGATGGCTCACTTTTTTGTCACCTTCGCCATGGCGGGCTCAAGCGATACAACTCGCTTCGGCTCGCTGGAGTTTCCTGCATTCCCACCTGTTGGGATGCGGGTTCCACCCGTCTTCGAGCCATCCTAGGCCTTCCTCTTCGGAAGCCTGGACTTCGTCACCGATCGGCTCGGCGTACTACACCTCCGTGAGGAGGCACTTGTTCCGGCGCCCGTCGGAGGGGCGCCATCCATCGGCCTCGGGACACACGACAACTTCAATGACGAGGAGCCTACGCTTCAAGCCGAGCAAACGCTCTACTCTAACCCCACTGTGAGTAATGTACATGCTGTTATTTACTCGCTATTTACTATCTCCTGCCGATTATCCGGAGGGACCGCATTGTTCGCACCGCGACCACCGTACGACCGGTTCCCCTAGGGCCTCGCGTCCCCCACGGACACGTGCGCTCGGGGGCTCCAAAGGATGCTGGCGTCGCTCCCTCTCACGTCCGAATTCGTGGGAATGGCGAGCTATGCTCCCACCTGTTTCCTTGACCTCATGGATGACGATATCGAGAGCGACGGCTCCAGCATCGACAACGTGCTAGCTAGCCACCGTCCGTCCTTGGAGTGCGCTATGGTGGATGCTCCGGGACAGCCGTCGGTGGTAGCGGAGTCCTTGCGGACTCATACCCCTCCGGACCCTCATGCGGGGGCCCTCGCGCTCGCACAAAAGCACAGCGAGGGGCTACGAAAACGGCGACAGAACCAACCGCCACATGCTCACGCCGTGCCCCGTACGCGTAACCCGGCGAGTGGCACTTGGGGTCGCGCCCGCTAGGTCCAGCGCAACATCATGGATGGGGGGAATGATCCCCCATAGTTCGCTCGGGCCAGCTAGAACATCACCACCGCGGCCATGCTTCTGCGCAGCCTTCCCGAGCCAAACAACCCCTAGGAACAGGCGATCCACCGGAACCTCTAGGCACTGGTGGAAACCGCCGCCGTTCAACAGGCGGAGAGCTTCCCATCATGACACCGACTCGCGGCCTCTCTCTCCACCAAGGGAGTGGGGACGCACCAAACGAATCGCTCCACTTTCTCACTGCTACAGTGCCGAGCGTGGCATAGGAGGCCGCATCTGCGCCCCCGCCTGACCTGGCGCCCGCTCCGCACCGATCGCCTGTACGCGAGTGGCTCGGGCCGAACCAAGATGCTCGTAGCGTCATCAACAATCGGTGTCGGTCCCAGCATGATGATGACGTCCATCGGGCGGTAGTGATGGCAGGCGACATAGACCCCGGCTGGACCATCGCGAGGAGTGGTGAAACGCACCCCAGGCGCGGTCACCGGCCGGATGACCAGAGTCCTATCTCGGATGGCCCGTGACAACGGGCCCTTGACCGACGCATCCAGAGAGCGCTGTTCCAGCAGCGCTTCAAAGGAGGCTGGGACAAAGGCAAGGCCAAGCGCGAGGATCAGGACAAGGGCCCCTCCACGCAGAGGGGCAAAAAGAACAAGAAAGATCATCGCCGATCGGCCAACTCCGCGTTGGTCGCCGTGGCTGATCACACGGGCAAGCAGCCCCAGCAGGCCCTTCCGGACCACTTTAACGAGCTCATGGAGAGCCCATGCCCCAACCACGCCTATCCCGTCAAACACCTCTACAAGGACTGTGAGCTCCTCAAGCGCCTTCTATGATAGGCCGGTGGGCCGAAGGAAGGAAAAGGCAAAGAGGCAGCGGCCAACAAAGGGGGCTTAGCGGGCAAGGATCCGAACAACTGAAGGTCCCTATATGGCGACCGAGGTGATCCGACTGGACGCCTACCGACTAAAGGACGACAACGGCGACGTTCTCACCAACACTTGGAACAGCGAACAACTACATCGTTTTTCCCCTAAAATTCAGTCTTACCATTGTTTACTTAACGTTTGCTCCCATAAAAGCGCCCCGACCCAAACACTTTCAGCCCGGGTCGCTCAGGGGCTCCACGGGGGTGCACTACCACCTCTCTTTTTTACTATCATATGGTAAATACCTTTTTACCCAAATGAAAGGGTAGTCCACTCCATTAATTACCTTACGTAACTTTGCTTTAAATATTCCGACCGATCGCACCCCGCCTCTACCTACGGTTATAGGCAGCTGAGGCTCGTGGGCCACGCTTGGGCTCTTAAGGTTGCAGCCTACGGTGCGAATGGGCAAGTGTGAAAAAGAAAAGAATAAAAAACAAAGTTATGCTAAGGTAAAAATAAGGAACGAACTGGACAAGCTTCCCCAAACGAGGTAGTTCCATCACGAAAACAAAGTTACCGTATTCATGAATACACAAAAGCACTTTACACAGGGGCTCCCCCACGACATTATCTTTTACATCTACTAAAGTATTTCTATTCTAAAAACTTCTACTACGGCTCCCCAATGGCATCGGCTACCGGCTCGACCGGTGAGTGTAGGGGTGGCTCGTCCTCCGACTAGGCAACGTTCGGCTCGGTCGGAGGCGGGGCGATGTCCACTTCCAACCCATGCTCCACACCATCCATAGGCTGGGCGATGTCCTCCTGACACATGCCTGCAGCCATGTCGCACGGCGAGCATCCATCACCCACTGCGCGGAGACTTGCTCCGCCATCAACTTTGCGTGTGGCAGCAAGCTCTCCCCGAGCGAGTGGATGTCCTCCGTGCTCCAGCCATCGGCATACCCGTTGTAGAAAGCGGTGAAGCCAGGTCCGGGTGGTACGTCGCCACTAAAGTCAACACCCCCAATGTCCCGTAGAATAGCCCGTCGGTGATGAGGGCCCAAACCTCATCTGGAACCTCCGCCAGCCGGATGGCGGGCACACTAGTACTTGGCGCCGACCCGAAGACCTCTGAGACGACGAGCTGGGCAACATTGCGTATCTGGTCAAGCTCCCCCTCGAGAGCACGTCGCTCTTCAAGGGACTTGGCCAGCACCTTCGCATTTCGATCAATCGTCGCCTTGGCCATCACCAGGTCATGCTCCAACGACTCCACCTTTCCACCTAGCTCGGAAAAGGATGACAAGCTCAGAATCAAGCTAAAGGAAGAAACCAACGCGTCAAAAGCAGAAAAGGTACATACCAAGGCGGGTGTTCTCAAGGATGGAGAGTCCCCCCTCCTACCGAGTCACTTGCTCGCGCAGCCGGGCATTTGCCTCCTCTGTTCCCATCACCCGGCCCTGAAGCACGAGCACTTCCTGGTCTGCCTCCGACTAGGCCTTTCGCTCTGACTCCAGGGTCTCTAGGGAACTTTGGAGTGCCGCCTCAATGTCCGCCAGGGACTTCTGCAGCGCCGCCTCAGTCTCTGCCTAGCAGGCCTTCGCCGCCTTAAGCCCCTGCTCGGCGGCAGTCGCCCGCTCCACCGCGAGCAGCTCCACCACCCACGCCTCGTTCACCTCTGTCGCCCAGTCTTGGGACTCACGGCGGGCGGACTCTAGCTCGCGCTCGAGCTCGGCCATCTGGGCGTGCTCCTCCCAAAGAAAAAGACACTTGCGGCACAATATCCCCTCCAAGCCTTGCAAAACAAGGAGCTAACACGCTAAAGCAACCAGCAAGGAACCAAGGAATCAAGGATAAATCATAGAGGACTTACCTCTGTGACGCGGGGCAGGTCAACCATAACCGTTCGATGGAAGGACCTGACCCGCTCTAAGACCTCCTCAAGCCTCGCCCTAGTTTGGGCGAGATTGGACTCCATCGACACTCCGCTCTCCCTCAGGAAGTGCTAGAGCGCAACCTCCTTGTCATTGTGGAGGATGAACCGAGCCTTCCTCGGGTCACCGGGGCAGGGCCACACCAGATTATGGCTCACCCCAAACCCGCTAGAAGGCCCAGCTGACGATCCGACCACCGCCAGCTCCCGCGACGGCACCGACGGCTCCACCTCGTCACCTACTTCGCCATCAGAAGGGATCTCCACCACCTCAACTTCACGGGCCGCCGCCAGACATTCTGCCTTCGGCCCGACCGCATCTCCCCCCGGCGTCTTCAGCTCCGACCGGGAGGGTGAGCTGTCCGGCCCTTCGCCCGGTGAGGCAGGGAGCCCAGTCTCCCTCTCCTCTTCTGCCGCAGCAAGTGGAGGAGGGGCCGCAAAGGTTACCTCCGACATGGCCTCCACCATTACCACCGGGATCGCCGCCAACACCGACGCCACCGCTGCCGCCGTACTGGCGACCGACCCAAGGGGCGCAGCCCCCAGAAGGGAAGGACCTGCCGCCACCACCCTGCTCTCCCCGCCGCTCGCCACGACGCATTGCAAGGTGGGCCTCCAATCCTCCCGCATGGGAGTTGGGGCGATGCTCAGCCCTGTCAGCATCCGGCCGCTGTCGAAAAAGTACAGGTCAGTCATACTCCAAAAAACTCAACAGCGAGATCGAAAAGAAACAAAGAAGGCATATCGGGCCGGAAGCGGTAGGACTCTAAAGCCCTGACCCGATGGCAACGGGCTCACCGGGCAAGGACCGCTCCCGGGTCGTCACCCACGCCCCCTCACTTCAGCCGGAGGGGGAGTTGACCCAACCAGCTCCTGCTCAGCCCACAAATCACCACGACCTTTGGCTCGGGGCACGCCAGCAAGAGCAGCTAGCAGGGCATCCCCCCGTTGTGGGTCGCATGCTGGCACCGGCCCCGACGACGCGAGGTGCGAGCCCGCTCTCCCGACCGCCTGGCCTGTCCCGCCGCGCCCACGGCGGGCGGGGATGAGGCCTGCAATGCCTCAGAAGGGCGCGGTGACCGTGTCCGCTTCGCCTCCCATTCACCGATGGCGTCCGCACTGGCAGCACGCTTCCACGGCATGAGAACATCGCCATGCCTCTGTGCCTCCTGCTCGCCGCCAGCGGACGCGGTTGCAGGATCGCAACGCTCCGTCGAGGTCGCAACGACCTCTCGGCTTTCCTCCTCCTCGGAGAAGATCATGTCATCCCCCACCTCTATGGGGTCCTCTGACTCGAGCTCTGACTCATTGTCGCTCGTATTTTCCCTGGCCCGCACACGTCGGGCTATCTCCATCTCCTTCTCATGCTTCCGCCGAGCCTTCTCGGCTTTCTTCCTTTTCCTCTCAACCATCGCCTCCTTCTGGGTGGCTAGCCGAGCCACGCCCTCAGGCCCCTTCGGAAGGTGCTCCCGGGACTTATGAACTCCAAGTCCCTGTGGAACAGGCGACTCAAAATCGAAAACAGGAAAACAAAGGGGGAAAGAACGCAGAGTAAAGAGAGGGGAGCATACCAGTTTGGACACTGTCATGGCATTGAGGGGTCCAGGCTTTCCATCGAGGGTTGACTTAGGCCTTTTCTACAGCACCCGGTCAATGCGACTCCAGACCTCGTCATTCGATAGCTCCTCCGGTGACGCATGGTCGGGGTCTGTCGAGTCGTTGTACTTCCACATCGGTCACGTCCTCTCCGCCAGCGGAGCGACCCGATGGTGGAAGAGGGTATGGAACACCCACACCCCATCAAGGCCGCGCCGCATGAGCTTCTGGAGCTCCACCTCGATAATCTCCACCTTCTTCTACCAGCTGGCAGGGCCCCACGACCATCTCTCCTGCTTCTCTGGCCTCCCACCGATGAAAGGTGGGAATGGTGCCTCCACCAGGTTCCTGATGTAGAGCCATTCCCCATGCCACCCCTGATTGGAGTCACAGGGGGTTTACACGGGGTACGAGCCCAATGCGCTCGATTTCTTCTGCAGTGCGAAGCGCCCCACCGGTGCAATCATGAGAGTCTTCCCCTCCGACAAAGCTCACCCAGAGAACATCTACCGAAAGAAGTCCACATGTGGCTCCATCCCAAGGAAGGCCTCGCACACGGTGACGAAACCGGCGATATGCAGCACCCTAGTCGGATTGAGGTGATGTAGCTCTAGGCCCCACTCATTGAGGAGCCCGTACAGAAACCAGTGCGTGGGGTATCCTAACCCACACTCATGAAAGGCGAGGAAGGAAACAACCTCGCCGGCCCGAGGTTGTGGGAAATCCTCCCTCCCAGGAGCCCTCCAGTGCGCCACCTCCTTCAGCGATAGAAACCCCTTCTAGGCAAAGGCAGCCAGCACCGACTCCCTCATGATGGATGACCTACAGCTCGACATTTTGCTCTGGGTTCGCGAATGGATCTGTGAGTGTTCTCCTCTCCCTCGCTCTCCTCTTTTCTCTCCAAGGAACCGCCGCGGCACTCAGACGCTCTTGGTGAGAAGGAAGAAAGAGAAGAGACGGCAGATGAGGAATGGGTGAAGGAACAAGGCAAAAGTCCTCTCCCTTCCCCTACTTAAAGAAAGAGGCACAGCAGTTGGGAAAGCGCGGCGATCGGGGAAAGGCAAAACGACAGGGGCGAAAAACCCTCTCCCTTCCCCCATTCAATGCGGATGGGATACGATGGGACGCGCCCTGACCGATGGGATGCACCCTGAACAACGGAATGGCGCCTGGTCAGACAGGACGTGGCCTAGGTATGGCCCACCACTGCCGCACGCCGGGCGTAAGAAACAAGGCACCACTATGCGCAGGCGGCCCTCCGCCTTCCCAGGTAGGACTTGGAAAGGCCCAAAAGACGGGATCTCTGCCAGGAGAGACCAATAGGCTTCCTAAGTTGATCGGATGGCTCAGGTGAACGCCGAGAGACAGGTAAGGAGCAGACGGACGCCCCATGTGGGCCATGCTGACTCCATCACCAGCGACGAGCGTGGATCCTGGTCGGACATATCCGATAGGAGCTCCTCAAAACCCCATCATTCGTGTCTTCAAGGTAATGTTACCAAACCCCCACTCTTTCTTTATATAAACATTCATTCATCCGTGCACGCATTCATTCCATACATCCAAAAGCATCGCTGACGAAACACAAACTTCCCCCGCTGGCAAACATGAAAAATCCCCTGGACGATTCTCCTCAAATCACCCGGGGGCTCGGGGGCTACACCCGCGGGTTTGCTCGCGCGCACCTTCAAGACAAAAATCCCCTAGATGATTCTACCCGAATCACCTGGGGGCTCGGGGGCTCCTATTGGGTTCATAAACCCAGGGTCCCTCATAGACCGGCTTCCCAACAAAAGCTTGGCCTAGCAGACAACATTGCGAACAACGCGCAACTCATGGACCGGCCCAAAAACCTAAACGATAGGCCAGAAGGGCAATCCAATCTCCGATCAGAAGGCCTGGCCGAGGAGGAACGGCGCCCGCTTCTGACTCTGGCCCACCTCTCCGACCGGAAGGCCTCACTGAGGAGGAACAGTGCTCGCTTTCGACCCTGGCCCGCCTCTGGACGGCCTCTCCAACTGGAAGGCCTGGCCAAACACTAGTTCCGACTCCGATCCGCGTCTCCGACCGGGGATGCGCCGAACCCCTGCTTACAGCTCTTCTCCGATGGGCGCAATCAGAGCCGACTAGAACCTACCGACCGGGGACGCCCGCTCAATGAGGACCAGGAAACGGACAGAGAAAGTAAGACAGGGCACTCAAGTCAACCGTAATACCGAGGACCGTACCTTATACACCTATAGGATAGTACCAACAGGGCATGTTAGAAGGGTACTCTACAACCTTTCTAGCATGTTAGGACCCAAGCAGTATTATGGGCACCGACATTTGCCCTACAGTGTTTTGGGCGCCATCAACTCCCATACTAGACAAACATGGTAAGGCTCCCCCCACATGCCTCCAAGCATCAATAGTGTTGTGGGCGTCGGCATTTACCATAACATGCGAACATGGTAAAACCCCCTACATGCCTCTGGGCATCAACAATATAACAGGCACCGACATCTGCCATATCAGAAGAAGACGACGTAACCTCCCACATGCATCTGACATTTAACAGTGTTATGGACGCCTACAATCATCTTGTACCCGACGGCGTGGGCAATATGACTTAGTAGCATGCGTACTCTCTCTTTCTCACTTGTAAGGCCATCCCCTTCACCTATAAAAGGGCATGCGCTCTCTCCCAACAGATAGATCCCTCAGTTCACTTACATTGATTCACCCTCTGTAACTTTAGACACTCTAAAGTTATACAGAGCACACGCTCGAACATTTAGCACATAGCGGAGCTCCTATCACTCTCGGCCCTTCAGACCAGAGTCTGATCAGACCTCTTGTACCTCCCATCTTTCTCCCTTCCGTTTGTAACCCCACAACAAACTTCGAGCACCTGAGCTCAGGAATAAAGTCACCGACCGACCCAAACTGGACGTAGGGCACGTTGCCTGAACCAGTATAAACCCTGTGTCATTGAGTGTTAGGCCACCTCCGATCACAACGTATAGCAAAACTACAAATATTTACGTGTTGGTCACTTTCTGCACCGACAGTTGGCGCCGTCCGTGGGGAAGACGTTGTACGTTCACACAATTTGGTCATCGGATGGCCCATTTTTTCGCCACCTTCGCCATGGCGGGCTCAAGCGATACGACTCGCTTCGGCTCGCTGGAGTTTCCCGCATTCCCACCTATTGGGATGTGGGTTCCACCTGTCTTCGAGCCGTCCTAGGCCTTCCTCTTTGGAAGCCTGGACTTCGTCGCCGACAGCCTCGGCGTACTACACCTTCGCGAGGAGGCACTTGTTCTGGCGCTCGTCGGAGGGGCACCCTCCATCGGCTTCGGGACACACGACGACTTCAACGACGAGGCGCCTGCGCTTCAACCCAAGCAAACGCTCTGCTCAAACCCCGCTGTGAGTAATGTACATGCTGTAATTTACTCGCTATTTACTACCTCCCGCCGATTATTCGGAGGGACCGCATTGTTCGCACCGCGACCACCGTACGACCGGTTCCCCTATGGCCTCGTGTCCCCCGTGGACGCATGCTCGGAAGGACTCTAGCATCGCTCCCTCTCACGTCCAAATTCGTGGAAATGACGAGCTTTGCTCCCACCTGTTTCCTCGACCTCATGGATGACGATGTCGAGAGCGACGGCTCCAGCATCAGCGATGCGGCACCTAGCCACCGTCCGTCTCGGGAGTGCGCTATGGCGGACGCTCCGGGACAGCCATCGGTGGTAGCGGAGTCCTTGCAGACTCACACCCCTCTGGACCCTCTTGCGGGGGCCCTCGCGCTCGCACAAAAGCACGGCGAGGGGCTACGACAACTGTGGCAGAACTAGCCGCCACATGCGCCGGCGCGCTCGGCGCACCACGCCACGCCCCGTACGCGTGACCCGGCGAGCGGCGCCTGGGGTCGCGCCCGCCAGGTCCAGCACAACATTATGGACGGGGGGAACGATCCCCCATAGTTCACTCGGGCTAGCTAGAACATCGCCGCCATGGCCATGCTTCTGCGCGGCCTTCCCGAGCCGAACGACCCCCAGGAACAAGCGATCCACCGGAACCTCCGGGCACTGGTGGAAACTGTCGCCGTTCAACAAGCGGAGAGCTCCGCATCACGACACCGACTCGCGGCCTCTCTCCCCACCAGGGGAGTGGGGACGCACCAAACGAATCGCTCCACTCGCTCACCGCTACAGCCGCCGAGTGCGGCACAGGAGGCCGCATCTGCGCCCCGGCCTGACCTGGCGCCCGCTCCGCACCGACCGCCTGTACGCGAGCAGCTTGGGCCGAACCAAGACACTCGTAGCGTTATCAGTAACCGGCGTCGGTCCCGGCATGATGATGACGTCCATCGGGCGACAGTGATGGCAGGCGACACAGACCCCGGCCGGACCATCGCGAGGAGTGGTGAAACGCACCGCAGGCGCGGTCGCCGGCCGGACGACCGGAGTCCTAGCCCGGATAGCCAGAGACCACATGCCCTTGACCGACGCATCCGGAGAGCGCCGTTCCCGCAGCGCTTCAACGGAGGCCGGGACAAACTCTTGCTTTGTATAGTAGAACAACTTTCAAGTTCGGTGGCTCTGTCAAACAGTTTTTTTTATTAAGAAGTGCCTCTACGTTGTTTCTACGAAGTGATTCTCTGAGATTAACTAGGGGGTGGGAAGCTGAATTTTTTTTCCTAATTCATGTGTCTTCTATCCATCATCTACCTATCGTATCTCTTTATAGTCCCTCCGTCCTGAAATACAAGCGATTGAAGCATTTAAAATTTGTTCCAAATTATAAGATATTCTAGGTGAATTAAATTCCCTAAAATCCTAATCACATGCATACCTGCTATTAGTGTTTTCTACTAGGCTTAAAATTTGGTAAACACAAAGTCTCTTTATAATTAAGTGATGATTACCTATGTCATTTACATTACCTAAAAAAATATCCTAGAATTTATTGGATAACTTATATTTCAGGACAAAAGAAGTATCTTGGTTTTTTTAATTTCTTATAAGAAATCATTTTCTTTTCTTTCTTCTTTAATTCGAATGCTACATTATTATTTTGCTTCTTTGATATCTTAACTAAAATGAATATAGAAATTATTCTAGGTTCTAAGTTGAAAGTGTTCTAAGTAGAATATTTTTTCCTTTATTATAGGTTACAGGAAATACATGTAGCGTAATCAATACTACGGCCGAAAACGTCCGCACGAACTACGGTCGAGATGGCGTGCATGCAGCTGCATGCATTCGTCACTGGTTCATGAATGCATGGAGGGGGAGTTGGCCACACTCGGCCCCTTGGCTTGTGCATGCATCTTCCATGACTCCATGAGGCTGCAGGCACATGCAAGAGTGGCTGGCTGCCTGGCTTGGCCTCCTGTCGATTCTAATAATCTAATTATACAAAAGAAAGGGTAAAGTGTATTTTTTTACCTTCAATTTGCACGAGTTTTTTTTTACAACAACAACTTTTAATATATAACGTTAAATCACAGTACACCAGTGTGGGGGAAAGAATTACGAGTTCGATTTTTAACCCTCAACTATGAAATCGAATACTAGATATCCTCCAACTGCCGAAACCGAATAAGTTTGGTCCTCTGGCTAGTTTCAAAGATGGTTTTCTATTTTTAAAATTAATAAAAACTGATTAAATCTCTAAAAATCTATAACTTATTCAATATAAATAAAAATGTGAAACCAATACCATTTTTCCCTAAAAAAATATTTTTTCACTGATGATCACCTGGGGTCATTTGAATCTTATTTGTCCATGTTTTTTTTAAGAAAAATAGACTACAAGCAATAAAACAATAGGAACATAAATAAATAAGTTCGAAATAATTGTAAATAGATTGCCAATAGTTGGACAATATTTTTAAGAAAAAATGGTGTAAGTTTCATATTTTTCTTTTAAGTTATGATTTCTTAGAGATTAAAACAGGTTTTTTATTATTTTAAAATAGAAAACAATCTTTGAAACTAGCTAAAGGACCAAATTTCTTCCGATAGTTGGAGGGTGTCCGGTACCCGATTTCATAGTTTAGGGTTGAAAAATCGAACTGTCATGCAAGCTGAAGTTTAAAAATATACTTCACTCAAAAAGAAATCATGGCTGATTCGCTATTACTCCACTCCTTCAGACTTCAGTATAGAAGAGGGGAGCGAAGGACGCATCGCTTCGGTGATGGGAAGAAAGGACGGCGCAGTTTGCCAAGTAGTCAACTACATCCCAACTATGGAGTACTCCGTAGTCAACTTGGATCAAATATGAACAATAGAATACTAATGTTTATATGATAAGTAATTAGTATCATTAGTAGATCGTTAAATCTATTTTTATAATATTTTTTTAAAATATAAATATTGTTAATATTTTTTATAAACCTAAATAAAATTTTAAAAAAAGTTTAACCAGAATGAATATCATAGCGACAGTTACAAGGAGACAGAGAGTACTCCTGCTGCCGAGAGGAGTAGAAGCAGTCAACTTGTTTAGCTTGAATCTACATCATCTGAATCACAATGCACTAGCATTAGAGTGCCAACAGCCAACTTGGCCAGCTAGCTGTCCTTGGATTAACGCGAGTGTTTGAATTACTAGTTTAATCTAGTGGCGGGCCGGTGGAGATGCTCGTCGTAGCGTAGGTGCTATTAGCACTGATTAGTGTTGACTGCACTCCAGTTCAGGCTCATCACTAGTACTAGATACTACTAAATCCATTCTAAATTATAGCTCGTTTGATTTTTTTTCCTCAAGTTTAACCACTCGTCTTATTCAAAAATTTATGTAAAATATCACTTCTTTTGTTGTAGTTTGCTTTATTAACAAAAGTTCTTCAAGAATGACTTAAATTTGACTATGTTTGCATAAATTATTTGAATAAGATGAGTGGTTAAACTTGAAGTCTAAAAAAATTAAATGGATTATAATTTGGAATGGAGTGAGTATATGCTACCGTCGGTTAAATAAAGATAAAAAGATTACATGGCCGTGCTGTTTCACTTTCCGGAAAGCACACCGGTCCTTTCACTAAGCACTGGTAGTACCAACAACAGTAATAAATCCTTTTGCATCGGCACTGCAAGTCTGCTGCAACCTTCGAGGCCTCGCTGTTGGAAGTACAGTGTATACTGCTCGAGAGAGTTGCGGGAGGAATCAGAATCACGCGGAATTCCTTTGAAATCTTGCCGAATTTTTTTTATTTTTTAGCTCTTTTTTAAAATTTTTCATAAATATGTTTCTGGATGTAAGATTTCAAAATCTGGACTCTTAGCTCGGCGTCATAGTTGCTGACGCCGAAGTCTTGGGCTCGACGCAGACGTGGCAATGATTTGGCGGCGCCGAGCTTGGCGCCGTAGATCTTGGCGTCGAGCTCGGCGCCATGATCTATAGCGCCGAGGTGGTGTTTTAACCCCAGCTCCAACCTTCCTGTCCGAGTCTTCTTCCTCTTCTTTCTCCTCTCTCTTGGGTTTTTTCTCTCCCCACTTCGCCCTACCTCACAAATCGGTATATTGGACCTTAAAAACTTTGATTTGATCTGTAGATCTTCGAGAGTAAGGTATCCTTACTCCCCTCCTAATTTTTTTTCACATCGATTCGGTATATATTAGTCAGATTTTTCAACCTAAGAATCGTCATTACTTAGGGTTTCATTCTATCCCTCAATATTTGTATTATACAACCATAGGATGATGTCAAGGCGTGGAAAAGCTAGCAAACCTAGGTAACCGCAGCGCATGTAGTTATGTTATGAGTTCATTGTTGTGCATCAAATGGAAAACCCTAGGTTTAAGGTTTAATGTTAATTGCTTTCGGTTCTTAGAACAAAATTGGTTGTATTGTAGTTATGGTTCTTATTGACATTAATTTGTGATGTTTTGATTTTTGTTTGTTAAATTACATCCATTTTGTTAGATGCAAGAAATGTATGGGAAGGAGTTTTGGCGAAAACGGGATCGTCCTCGAGAATTATACCCCGACGCGTTTAGCAAAGATGCCCCCGTCCCTTTTGACCTCCCTATCCCTAATTGTGACTGTGGTTTTCCGGCCCACGTGTTTCAATCGAGACATCCAGACACAGCGGCACGTTGCTTCTACACATGCAGTCGTTTTAATGTAAGTAATTATTTTCACTATCTTTTTTTCTATATTTGTATAATTATGCTACTAATATTTTGTTGAAATCTTGTTGTGTAGGACCATGAGAGGTGTTTTTTCTTTCAGTGGATCGACGGTGCAGATAAATTTGACTCTAGGTATCTCCTTTTCAACGATTGGTTTAGAGAGAGACATCCACGTGAGCACTTCAAACGGTGGGTTCCACCCCCTAACCCCCTGCCAATGATGGCTAAGGAGAAGCACCTAGCCGTAGTTAGACGACTCGAGGAACCTCCTTTGTGCGAATATGGAGATCGAGCTGTGATAAACCCTGAGAATACATTGGAGTTTGTGTGTCCAAACAAACACGAAGTAAGTAGAAAGTATATCTGTTTAAATGTTTAGCTCTATGTGTTCTTGTACTAATGTCTCCTCTTTTAGGTGTATGTATTTGTGAAGTGTCGTTTCAAGGAGTGGCTCTATGGTCCTAAGAATCAATGGCCAGAGCCACCAAAGGCAAAGAAAAAAAAAAGAAAAAAAAGGTTAATTTACAAAGCACCTCCAGTCAAGTGCGAATGTGGTGTTAAATCCAACTACGGTCTAGTCCCTTCGGAGCTTAGAATGGGCCATTATTGCGGCCATATGGTTGACTATGATGAGGTTGGTTATTTTTGTGGTAAACATGAAATCGTATCTTGTTTCTTTTGCTAAGACATATATGATATAATTTTTCGTTTGAACAAAGCAGTAGAAAATGCAGGTGAAAATGTTATGATGGTCAAGCTAAGTTCTTGGATGAACTGAAGGGGAGACAAGCAATTGCACGGAAGAGGGGATATAGACCTGACTACGTCAACCTATTCGTTAAACATCATAAAAATAAGATGCGTGAGTTTGCTAGACAGCGCGGTATTTGTAACCCGATCGATGTTGGGCTTGAAAAATGAGGATTATAGAGACGGAGGACGTTAGAGGAGGAGAGGGTAAGGAAGGAGGCAAGGAAGAAGACAAGAGTACATATGCAAATCTTGAACGAGCATGTTGTTGCATTATGTGCCAGTGAGTGCTTGAAAGCTTTTTTTTCGTTGCCTGATTTTAAATGTAATATAATCGCATTGCTAACTGATTGCATTTTATACATGAAGGGATTGGATGCAGCAAGAACCATGACGCAGAGGTGGGTCATGCAAGGTATGAGGAAAAGAAGTTAGATGGGCACAGAACGCAAGCTGGTCATACTATTCAATCACCGATTATGTTATCTGATGAGGGGAATGTGGATGATGACGACACTACCAGACTGAGTGAGCTCATCGCTCTAGCAGAGGTGGGCTTGCAGGCAGAGAGGCTGAGGATGATACAAGCAGACTGAGCGAGCTCATCGCTCTAGCAGAGGCGGGCTTACAGGCGGAGGAGGTTGAGGACGACACTGGCAGACTGAGCGATCTCATCGCTCTAGCAGAGGTGGGCTTGCAGGTTGAGGATGATGATGACACGTTCTTCACTCAAGCCACTATGGCAGAACATCCTAAATTATAGGGCCCACATGCACCTGTCACTATCCAATGACCTCTGACGACTATGCATATATTCCTGGTAACTTAAGAAGACTGTCGGCTGTCCTCGGGGAACCCCGAATGATCCACAATTTCCGAGCAGGATCCCATTACGGAGTCATTGCAGTATTACAACAATTTATTCAAATATATACATCAGAGTAATATAGCGGAAGTCTTACAATAACTTAGTTTTATAAAACATTTATTTCAAACCTTACAAACTAAGTACGATTATTATTACAAACCATAGTAGTGGAGTGGCATTAGTAACATAATACAAAACACACAATTAAAGTGCCCTGCCCAAGGGTCACACATTTACTTGTCATCTACGATTTAAAAAACAGTCATGCAGCACGGTCCAAAACAAACCTGCTCATGAGGCTCACCTGCAATAAGGGTTAACAAACCCTGAGTACAAAGTACTCAACAAGACTTAACCGAAATAAAAACTGAGAAGACTCAGGAGTGCAGGCTTAGGGATTCAAGGTAAGGCTTAGCAATAAACAAGGTTCTTTTGCGTAAAAAGCTTTCTAACAAGATTCTTTATTTCAACATATACAACTTCATAAAGATCATATATAAAGCTGACATAACCCATATTTAGATCATGAAACTCCATATCAAACTCTTTCTCAAATCTTACTCAAGTTCCATTTATTTACTATGATGATGAATAGTGAGTTGAGTCTCCATAACCGAGGAGCAATGACGATTCAAACCGATTATAACCCAGCTGGGGATTCCCAACCACACGACATATGCAGGCCCCTGACCTACATATACCAACCTACCCTCAGATCCTCTAAAACAAGAACGGGTCCGCACCACCCGAGAATACAGTACTCCACCAATCCAGCCCATTGCCACGTGGGTACACGCTATTCTCACCATCTCTCCACTCCTAGTGCGCGAGTAGCCATTCTCGTAATAGAATAACCAAGTTAAGGCTTACCGGAGTATGTGGCTAGTACTACAAAGTCTCACCTCATGTAATTCAACAACGGACGGTTCTTAATCGATACAGGCGGAAAGAACCCGCTCACAAGACCTCCATGCCTTGTGGCTCTCACACACTGAGTCCGCCCGGTCTAGATTTATTACTCCACATGCTCATATCTTATGATAACATAAGTAACCAATTATATCCAAAAACCCAATTATATCTCGCAGGCAACAGGTAATCACATGACTTTTATCTGTCTAAGCATGGCTAAGCATAACTAGGCATTTCCGAATTTAAAACTGGTAACAAGGTTGATATGGAAAAACAAGGTTGGTCACGCACCAATTAGGTTTTCACTCAACTCCTAATCACTTAATGTAGTACTTGAAAGCAAAAGCGATATAAATTTGTAAAACACAAAGTAGGTTTAAATGCATCCGGGGCTTGCCTTGATTAACGGAAAAGTCAGGTTCCGAAGATGTTCCACAGATATCAAACCCGACCTCAACAGATGGATTCACCTCCTCAACAACTTGATTGACTATCACGTTCTCGCTTTCGTTCACTACACGAGGTAACAATGCCATGTTTAATATGATGCGAGATATAAAACATGATGCTTGACAATGGATGTAAAAATTAATAACTTGAATATAACTTTGCTTCGCGGTACAGTTGCGAACCAACAACTAACTAAACATTTTCAAAAACTCAAACACTTACTTTAAGTACCAAGAATTATTTTATACTAATGACTCAAGGTCATCACTCAATCCAAAATTCAAACAAAACCTAATTCATTAAGGTTTACTATTTATTTTATGAATTAATTATTTAATTCAAAATTATGAAATAAATTAACTTTATCCAAATGAGCTCAAATTTTTTGTGAAGACTCATCATATGATAACTAAGTGGCAAAACAATTTTCATAATTTTGGATAATTATTTAAGCCTAGAAAAATTATGGAAACTTATTTATTAATTAATTAGAGCAATTTTTATAACAAACAAAATATACTGAAAATCAACATTTAATATTTTTCCTAAATTGTTTACATCTCGAAGAGGTTACACAAAAAGTTTCATAATTTTTGGAGCTATATTTAATTTTACACAAAAATAACAAATCACAACACTATTTACTCAATTCAGAAAAATAAAAAAAAACCATTTTCAAATAACGATCACTGACATCGGGTCCCACATGTCAGCACCGTTCCCCGTGCTGACCACGGCGGTGATGCTCGCTAACCGGCGATTTCTTGCCGACGGCGAGGTCTCCGGCGACGGCCAAGGTACTACCACGTTCCCTACATCACAACACGTCGATTGGTGGCACAAGCTAGACCAATTACGACCTGGACTGAGCACGACGCCGGCCATGGCGGCCACGACGGCGCGGCTGTGCTACGCCAGCGAAACGAGGCCGGTAGCAGTTAAACAAAATCCATGGGAAGATTCAGCAGCTCACCCCGAACACGCTCGAGCTGGTGACTGGACCGGAGGAGCAACGGAGAAGCTCGTCGTCGGTCACAGCAGACATGGCGGAGCAAGCTACGGCGACGGCGGTGTTCCGATGGCTGTAGTGGACGAAAAGGTCACCCAGCAAGGCACAAAGCATCACGACAACATGGCGAAGCTGGAGCTACGCCAAGCAACAGCAAGGATGCACCGTAGAGTGCTGGCCACGGTGACGCACACTCGACGGCGATGCTGCCGGCCGCGAGGAAGAAAGCACGCACAGCGTTTCCCAGCGGAGTCAGGCTTCAAGGATGAGTCAGCTGGGTGCGCAAGGAGTAGGCGGAGCTATGACGGGCTTTGCCGAGACGGGAAAGGCACTACGGCGACGGCACGAGCTCGACGGAGCAACGGCGGCGGTGTCGGGAAAAACAGGGGGAGAAGAAATGGAGAAGAACGGCGACGGCATAGGCCTTATAGCGCGGATCAGAAGCAATAAGAAGCCACGCAACAGCCTTCCCCCTGCCAGCACAAAGCCAGAGATGGCCACAGGCGCGCCTGGAAGGCATCGAAAGCTCACCGACGGTGAGGTGTCGCCCACGGGTACTGTTCACAAAATTTACCGAATTGCCACTCGTCTAATTTCCTAAATTACTCCCAAATTTGTATGGTAACTCAAAAATCTCCAAAAACAAAAGTTGTTTCAAATTCAAAGTTCCACAACTTTGCTTTAATAACCATACTCAAATTCGGTCTACATTTTGAAATGCAAGTTTAAAATCAAAAGGGGACACTTTAAGTATTTATCCCTTTTCAAATTACTTCAAATTTTATATAACAACTTTGAAAACTCCAAAAACCAACTTTGTACACCTTGACAAGCTCTACACTTTTGCTTTTAGGCTCAACCCCAAAATGTGCTTAGATTTTGAATTAGGTTTTCCAGGGTAAAATTAAATGCTGGAAATTAGGGTTTTCGAAAATCCAATTCAACACAAATGTTTTGAACTTGATTCAATCCATACAAGTCAACACATATAACATAAAAGTAAACTTGTTTTAATGAATGCATATCAAAGTTTTCACTAACACCAAAATGAGGTGCAATGCATATGATGACATGACATGTTTTAGGGTTTAAAACACCAGAGGTGTTACAATCTTTCCCCCCTAAAAGAAATCTTGTCCCGAGATTTAAAGTCCGAGGGTAAGTAATGGAAAAGGAAATGTGTCAAGCAAAAACATTCCAAACTTAACCATACAACGACTAAGATCCTTATACAAAACATAGTTCGTAACAACAAAGCACAACTAACATTATTCTATATAGATGCAAGAAACACTGGAAACAAGTTCTAGCAAGTAATCTTCGGATTCCCAAGTAGCTTCTTCTGCGGAATGTTGATTCCACTGTATCTTGTAGAATTTGATTGTCCTCCTTTGAGTGACACGGTCTTTCTGATCTAGAACTCGGATAGGATATTCAATATAGGTTAAATCAGGTTCAAGTTCAACTCCTTCAACCTCAACATTCTGATCAGGCACTCAAAGACATTTCTTTAATTGAGATACATGGAACACATCGTGTACAGCTGAGAGATGTTCTGATAACTTCAAGCGATATGCCACCTTTCCATACCTCTCCAAAATTTGAAATGGTCCAATATAACGAGGTGCCAACTTGCCTTTAACACCGAAACGGGTAACTCCCTTCATTGGTGATACCTCCAGATATACAAAATCTCCTTTGTTAAACACCAATGGTCGACGTCGTTTATTTGCATAACTCTTTTGTCAGGACTGAGCTATCTTCAAATTACTTTGTATCTGCCTAACCTTCTCTTATGTTTCTTTCACAAGGTCAACTCCAAAGAACCATCTTTCCCTAGGTTCAGACCAATTTAGCAATGTTCGGCATCTACGACCATATAGTACTTCAAATGGAGCCATCTTAATGCTCTCTTGATAACTATTGTTGTACGAGAACTCAGCCAAAGGCAAACATTCATCCCACTTATTGGAATAGTTAAGGACACAACATCGTAACATATCTTCAAGTACTTGATGTACTCTTTCAGTCTGACCATCAGTCTGTGAATGATAAGCGGTACTATATAGAAGTTTGGTACCCAACGAAGCATGCAATTGTTTCCAAAAGTTGGAGACAAACTGTGGACCTCTATCCAACACAATGGTCTTTGGTACCCCATGTAAGCTCATGATCCGTGCTAAATACATCTTGGCATATTGGATAGTGGGATATATACTCTTGACTGGAAGAAAATATGCTGACTTAGTTAGTCGATCTACAATAACCCATATGGAGTCAAAACCTTTTGATGTCTTGGGTAGACCAACGATAAAGTCCATACTTATATCCTCCCACTTCCAAGCTAGAATAGGCAATGGCTGTAACTCTCCAGCGGACCTCAAATGTATAGCTTTTACCTTTTGACAAGTATCACACTTGGCTATATACCGAGCAATCTCTATCTTCATTTTGGTCCACCAAAATCTTTGTTTCAAGTCATGGTACATTTTATTACTTTCCGGATGAATAGATAACCTGGTGGTATGTGCCTCTTCAAGAATTGACTGTCGCAACTCAGAAACCTTTGGTACCACAAGGCGATTCTTGAACCATAACACATCTGCATCATCTATCCTAAAGCATGTCGCTTTTCCATTTCTGACTCTTTCTTTGATATGGGCTATACCCTTGTTTTCTTTTTGAGCGGCAATAATCTGGTCTCGAATAGTTGATTCAACAGTTATATTGGTCAAACTACCTTGTTGAATTACCTCTACATTCAACTTTTTTATCTCTTGACATAAAGTCAGATCCATTGTTTTTATTGTCAGGCAATTGCAATGACTCTTACGACTGAGTGCATCTGCAACCATATTTGCCTTACCAGGGTGATAATGCACCTCCAAATCATAATCTTTAATCAATTCCAACCATCTTCTTTGTCGCATATTCAATTCTGATTGAGTAAAGATATACTTTAAACTCTTGTGATCTGTATAAATATGGCAAGTATTACCAAGTAGGTAATGCCGCCAAATCTTCAAAGCATGGACGACTGCTGCTAACTCCAGATCATGAGTTGGATAATGTTCTTCATGTTGCTTAAGTTGTCTGGAAGCATAGGCAATGACTCGGCCTTCTTGCATCAATACACACCCAATTCCAATACCAGAAGCATCACAATAAACGTCGAACGACTTCTCGATATCAGGCTGTGCTAACACTAGTGCAGTGGTTAATAATTTCTTCAATGTCTGGAAAGCTTCTTCACATTATGATGACCAGACAAACTTGGCTTGGTTCTTCAACAACCCAGTGATGGACTTGGATATTCTAGAGAAATTTGGAATAAACCGACGATAATAACCTGCCATTCCCAGAAAACTACGAACCTCATGAACAGTAGTTGGTGGTTTCCAATCTAGTATATCCTTAACTTTGCTTGGATCTACTACAACTCCTGCTGCTGACAAGACATGTCCTAAAAACTGTACTTCCTTTAGCCAAAAGTCACACTTACTAAACTTGGCATATAACTGATGTTCTCTTAAGCGTGTCAGAACAATTCTGAGATATTCAGCATGTTCTCTCTTGTTCTTGGAATATATTAAGATGTCATCAATAAACACCACTATAAACTTGTCTAGCTCAGACATGAACACTGAATTCATCAGATACATGAAATGAGCTGGGGCATTTGTCAAACCAAAAGACATTACCAGGTATTCATACAATCCATATCTTGTGGTAAATGCCGTTTTGGGAATATCTTCCGGCTTAATTTTGATTTGATGATAACCTGACCTCAAATCAATCTTGGAGAAAACTTTGGCTCCAGCCAGTTGATCAAAAAGTAAATCTATCCGAGGTAAGGGATATTTATTCTTAATGGTCACTTCATTCAATGGACGATAGTCAACACACAATCTCAGGGTCTCATCTTTCTTTTTCACAAAATTGCAGGACATCCTCAAGGTGATGAACTAGGTTGGATAAACCCTTTATCAATCAACTCTTGCAACTGAGTCTTCAACTCGGCTAATTCCTTGGGAGGCATCCTATAAGCTCTCCGAGAGATCGAAGCTATTCTAGGCTTTAGATCTATTCCAAACTAAACATCCCTATCAGGTGGTAGATCGGGTAAATCTTCAGGAAAAACATCTAGGAATTCACACCTAAACAAGACTACTCAACTTGACTAGAACCCCCTATTTTACAACTCTACTCTTCTCCTCGATCCCATCAAATCTCGTGATCCGTATCCATTCCGGAAACATTTCCGCCTTCATTATCACTTTCATTGACCATCACTACTTCTTCTGGATCTTTTTCCTCTTCAAATTCATCATCATCTGCAATGATGACACCTGGGTTCATTGCATCTGCTTGAGGCTCATGATTTGGATCTAGGAGATTGCTCAACCTATGGACTTCTTCATGCAGATTAGTATTATATTCATCTAAGTCTTCTACATAGAACTCTAACTCATGAACTCGGGCTCTAGCTATATCTTCTCTATGCCAAGCTTCATTTCTTCCTTCCACCATACGAACTAACATACGCTCACAGTTCTGATGAGCAGTGGTGAGACACCGCAATTGATCCTGTAATTTGCCCACCTAGATGGCATCCAAGGCCCTATCTTTAGTAGCCTGTGCTAATTCTGCTGAAAGCCTCTGTACCTCAGCCTAGGAATCAGGCCTAAAGCTGCTACTGCTAGCACCGTCACTCCTAGGGGCAAGCTGGTGACGAGGAACTCCTTTGGGTCCAACGGACTTACAGGGCGTTACCTTGGTACGAACCATACTGTCAAAAGTAAGATTTCAAAATAGTAAGACGATCTGACAACAGTCTCAAGAGCAGCAAGGATGGATTACACTACTCAACCCAGACTCACTACTCAACCAAGACTCAGAGGGAAAGAAAGTAACCAGTGGATTAATCATGATGCATGAATCACCCATGCGAAACCTAAACATCAAAGCTCCTATTGTACATAAACAATAGTTTTTATTATTTAGGGCATAATAACATTACTACTCCACCACAACAGCCTGTTTACTCAAATAAGGAGTGGCGAGAATGAAATAAGATAAGTCGAAGCAATTTGGACCAAAGTAACAAGTTAAATTTATTTCCTCAAATCGTTTTGAAGTTTTTGTAAAACAATACTACAAAAACCTTTGTAATGGTCGCTCTGATACCATTCTATGGCAGAACCTCCTAAATTACAGGGCCCACATGCACCTATCACTGTCCAATAACCTCTGACGACTATGCATATGTTTCTGGTAACTTAAGAAGACTGTCGGGTGTACTCGGGGAACCGTGAATGATCCACAATTTCCGAGCAGGATCCCATTACAAAGTCATTGCAGTATTACAACAATTTATTCAAATATATACATCAGAGTAATATAGCTGAAGTCTTACAATAATTAGTTTACAAAACATTTATTTCAATCCTTATAAACTAATTATGATTATTATTACAAACCATAGTAGTGGAGTGGCATTAGTAACATAATACAAAACACACAATTAAAGTGCCCTGCCCAAGGGCCACACATTTACTTGTCATCTACAATTTGAAAAACAGTCATGCAGCACGGTCTAAAATAGACCTGCTCATGAGGCTCGCCTGCAACAAGGGTTAACAAACCCTGAGTACAAAGTACTCAACAAGACTTAACCGAAATAAAAACTGAGAAGACTCAGGAATGCAGGCTCAGGGATTCAAGATAAGGCTTAGCAAAGGTTCTTTTGCGTAAAAAGCTTTCTAACAAGATTCTTTATTTCAACATATACAACTTCATAAAGATCATATATAAAGCAGACATGATCCATATTGAGATCATGAAACTCCATATCAAACTCTTTCTCAAATCTTACGCAAGTTCCATTTATTTACTACGATGATGAACAGTGAGTTGAGTCTCCATAACCGAGGAGCAACGACGATTCAAACCGATTATAACCCAGCTGGGGATTCCCAACCACACGACATATGCAGGCCCCTGACCTACATATACCAACCTACCCTCAGATCCTCTAAAACAAGAATGGGTCCGCACCACCCGAGAATACAATACTCCACCAATCCAGCCCATTGCCACGTGGGTACACGCTATTCTCGCCATCTCTCCACTCCTAGTGCGCGAGTAACCATTCTCGTAATAGAATAGCTAAGTTAAGGCTTATCGGAGTATGTGGCTAGTACTATAAAGTCTAACCTCATGCAATTCAACAACGGACGGTTCTTAATCGACACAGGCGGAAAGAACCCGCCCATAAGACCTCCATGTCTTGTGGCTCTCACACACCGAGTCCGTGCCTGGTCTAGATTTATTACTCCACATGCTCATATCTTATGATAACATAAGTAACCAATCATATCCAAAAACCCAATTATATTTCGCAGGCAATAGGTAATCACCCGACTTTTATTTGTCTAAGCATGGCTAAGCATAACTAGGCATTTCTGAATTTAAAACTGGTAACAAGGTTGATATGGAAAAACAAGGTTGGTCATGCACCAATTAGGTTTTCACTCAACTCCTAAACACTTAATGCAGTACTTGAAAGCAAAAGCGATATAAATTTATAAAACACAAGGTAGGTTTAAATGCATCCGGGGCTTGCCTTGATTGACGGAAAAGTCAGGTTCCGGAGATGTTCCACAGATATCAAACCCGACCTCAACAGATGGATTAACTTCCTCAACAACTTGATTGACTACCACGTTCTCACTTTCGTTCACTACACGAGGTAACAATGCCATGTTTAATATGATGCGAGATATAAAACATGATGCTTGACAATGGATGCAAAAATTAATAACTTGAATATAACTTTCCTTCGCGGTACAGTTGCAAACCAACAACTAACTAAACCTTTTCATAAACTCAAACACTTACTTTAAGTACCAAGAATTATTTTATACAAATGACTCAAGGTCATCACTCAATCCAAAATTCAAACAAAACCTAATTCATTTAGGTTTACTATTTATTTTATGAATTAATTATTTAACTCAAAATTATGAAATAAATCAACTTTCTCCAAATGAGCTCAAAATTTTTGTGAAGACTCATCATATGATAACTAAGTGGCAAAACAATTTTTATAATTTTTGGATAATTATTTAAGCCTAGAAAAATCATAGAAACTCATTTATTAATTAATTAGAGCAATTTTTATAACATACAAAAAGTACTGAAAATCAACATTTAATATTTTCCCTAAATAGTTTACATCTCAGAGAGGTTACTCAAAAATTTTCATAATTTTTGGAGCTATATTTAATTCTACACAAAAATTACAAATCACAACACTATTTACTCAATTCAGAAAAATAGAAAAAAAAACATTTTCAAATAACGGTCTCTGACATCGGGTCCCACATGTCAGCATCGTTCCCCGCGCTGACCACGGCGGCGATTTCTCGCCGACGGCGAGGTCTTCGACGATGGCCAAGGTACTACCACGTACCCTACATCACAACGCGTCGATTGGTGGCACAAGCTAGACCAATTATGGCCTGGACCGAGCATGACGCCGGCCATAGCGGCCACGACGGTGCGGCTGTGCTACGCCGGCGAAACGAGGCCGGTAGCAGTAAAACAAAATGCATGGGAAGATTCAGCAGCTCACCCCGAACACGCTCGAGCTGGTGACTGGACCGGAGGAGCAACGGAGAAGTTCGTCGTCGGTCACAGCGGACATGGCGGAGCAAGCTACGGCGACGGCGGTGTTCCGGTGGCTGTAGTGGACGAAAAGGTCACTCAACAAGGCACAAAGCATCACGACAACGTGGCGAAGCTGGAGCTACGCCAAGCAAGAGCAAGGACGCACCGTAGAGTGCTGGCCACGGTGACGCGCACTCGACGGCGATGCTGCCGGCCGTGAGGAAGAAAGGCACGCACAACGTTTCCCGATGGAGTCAGGCTTCAAGGACGGGTCAGCTGGGTGCGCAAGGAGCAGGCGGAGCTGTGACGGGAAAGGCACTCGTCTAATTTCCCAAATTACTCCCAAATTTGTATGGTAACTCAAAAATCTCCAAAAACAAAAGTTGTTCCAAATTCAACGTTCCAAAACTTTGCTTTAATAACCATACTCTAATTCGGTCTACATTTTGAAATGCAAGTTTAAAATCAAAAGGGGACACTTTAAGTATTTATCCCTTTTCAAATTACTTCAAATTTTATATAACAACTTTGAAAACTCCAAAAACCAACTTTGTACACCTTGACAAGCTCTACACTTTTGCTTTTAGGCTCAACCCCAAAATATGCTTAGATTTTGAATTAGGTTTTCCAGGGTAAAATTAAATGCTGGAAATTAGGGTTTTCGGAAATCCAATTCAACACAAATGTTTTGAACTTGATTCAATCCATACAAGTCAACACATATAACATAAAAGTAAACTTATTTTAATGAATGCATATCAAAGTTTTCACTAACACCAAAATGAGGTGCAATGCATATGATGACATGGCATGTTTTAGGGTTTAAAACACCAGAGGTGTTACAGCCGCAGATGAAGTGGAGGCCGCTTACTACAGGCGACACGTAGGTCAGAGCAATGCAGGTGAGCCTAGCCATAGCAACAAGGTTGTCATAGAGGTCTGGTACTTGGATGATGAGTTGCTTACTCAGTATGTTTCAGACTGAGGATTTGAAAGTGCATTTTCCCCCTATGTGGGTTTTGGTGTATTGATGACATCTAAATTAGGGACTAATGTGATCTTAATAAGATATGTCGCAGCTATTACTCAGTATGCGCTCTCCAAAGGTTTTGTTTTTGTTTTTGAGTTTATGATCCGCCGCACTATAAAGAGGGATGCAAACTTAGTTGGTCTGAGGAAGATAGAGTGCTCAAGCATAAAAATAAAATCAAAAGAGAGACACTCTAACACTCCATGAGCATGTATAATATTTTTTAGTGAATGTTGATGTCGAAAGTCCCAACGTAAGCCAGAACTCCCGACCGTCGGAAATCATGACTCATGCCGGAAGTCGTGATGCCCAGTCACTTAGCCTACGCAGTGACTGATCGTCGGAAGTCCCGATGTGAGTAGGAACTCCCAACAGTCGGAAGTCCCGATCCAAGTCGGGAGTCCCGACACCTAGGTTTTTGCTGGCCGGCCGTCTGCGCACGTCGGAAGTCTATTTTCAATGTCTAAAAATGCTAGATTCGTTCATTCTTACTGAAAAGCCTAGATTCATCTGTAAAACGTCTGTACGTTACGATTAGACTATACACCTTCTAACAATTTTACATTTAATCTGTGTACTATATTTGTGCCTTTTTGCAGTGTAGTATAATTAATGATTCACCAAAAAAATTCACAAGAGTTTTCCTTGTTTTAGGAGCATCCACAGTTACAAACAGAGACATCATTATATAATCTAAACATTTAATCATCCAAAGAGCACAATGCAACCACAACGAACATCACAATCAACATAACATGTCCTGCATAGTCCACAATGTCCATACAGTCCCAAATAGTTATAGGAAAGTAATTACAAAATCCATAATAGAACATACTAACATCTGCCACAAACCCTCATTGCCTCTTAGTCTTACCCTTACCCTTGTAAACAAGAGCGCTGGTACCTGGAGTGTAAGGGTCAGGTGGACGGCGTCGCCTAGTGCCTGGAGGCTATGTAGGCTGAGTCGAGGGAGCGTCCTGGAGCTGAAAGGGGCCAAGCTCCTCGTGCCTCTGGTCCACGTCGTCCTCATCCTCGTCCTCGTCCTTGTCCCCTGTAGCTGCTTGGCTAGAGGAACCTAAGCCTCCTCTACCTGTGGGAGGAACGTACATGTCTTGCGTCGTGTCTGTCCTGCAACCACAACAAGCAGCCGCACAGCGTAGCCAACGTAACAGCCTCTGTTGTACAAAATTATGTTAACTAAAAGAATCTAACGTATTAATAATATGTTTGACAGAATATTTTGAATCTTACGTCTAGGAAGCTATGTGTGTCATTGTCCTTGACTCTCGGACGAAAGCGCTCAATGTCTTCAACGGAGCATTTGAGGGTATTGCCCTGCAACAAAGTTCTCAGTGAAAATACTTCTGAACAGATAGCAACAAGTTTTGTGTTCTTTTCTACAATAATCTAACATATTATAAGGATGCTGCGGCTCGAAGGTGGCACTAACTAAAATAGATACCTCTAGCACATAATGTATTGGTATGCAACTTAACGTAGAAAAATAAGACAATTAACTTACCACTCTGTCCAAGATTGGTCCTGCCTCCACCTGCCTTCCTGCATGAGTAGATTGGTCGTACGCCGTATCTTCATCGTCAGAGGACTCGATGTCGGTGTAGTCATCTTCTGTACACTGTACCCTTAGCCTGCAACATGTTGCATGTTGGTACCAAGCTTGGTACCGCCTGAACTCACGATTCGTGTGCGGCTCGTTGTTCTCTTCCACGTTGTCGTGCATCTCCTCCCATTGCTCAATGTAGTACTGGTGGTGCTTCTCCCAGTTAAAAATCTTTCTGTTCTTCTGACGATCCAACCTACACGTATGTCATCGTTACTTGAATCCATGTACATGTCACCATATTAATGGAAATGGACCATCACGAGATATTTGAAATAGCAAAACACTTACTTGTGTAAGTCAACGCCAGTTGAGAACGGAGCCGTTGGCCAAAGCTGTCTCACTCCAAATTGGCGTGCAACTCTATCTGGCAGGTGGAGCTCGACAGCATAGAAACAGATTAGAGGGCACATCCTATAGAAGTCATCGTCAAACCCACACATGTTGCTCAAATGAAAAGGAAGTGCCCCCTCTCCATCGTACGGCTCCCACGATACCTGCAACATGTCCAAACAAGATGTTAGATGGTATACTAAACCATTTCAAACTAGCATGGGAAATAAAATTTGCTTACACTAGACACCATGAGCATGTCAAGTTTGTTCGTGAACTCAATGTATGCCCACTCTAACCTCGCATGCAGAACCCTAACCTGGTCCCAAAGGTACATCCACGTCGATTGCCGATGTGGAGGCTGACCAGGGAACCACTCACGAGGAGCCAGAACCTCGAGACGACCAACTGGTAGATGAGCCCACATCCACAACTAAAGTAGGTACACGCATCCAACAAGTGACGCCATGGACGAAGTCTGACGACACCCCTCGCAAAGCTACCGGTAAAGAAAACCCAAGACTACAGAGCCCCAGCTGTACTGACCCGCCTGGTCCCAGTCACTGAGGTAGTGGACCCACATCCACGATGCAGTGTCACCCATGGCGTCAGGGAAGAGAACATAGGCAAACAGGTGTAGGATCCATACCCTGCAGTAGTATCAAACTGTCTCCTCATCTGCCTCCTTGGGGCACTGTGCGAACTCTTGTCGAAGCCAGGAGATGAGAACTCCATAAGTGCGAGCCCCTTGCTCGCCAACCTCACACCCAAGGAAGGCCTCCACTCGTGCTCTCTAGCCTTCTGACCTGCACTGCCCGGTGACTACGTTACCATGAATCCTTAGGCCTAGCATCTTCTGACAGTCCTAGAGTGTGACTGTCATCTCCACAAAAGGTAGGTGAAAGTTGTGAGTCTCCGACCGCCACCTACATTTTAGATAAAGCAAGATTACATGTTAAAAAGGCAAGCGCATGAACAAATGGCAATGAATGGATGCAATGATTGAAGATAATACCTGTCAACCAACGTAGTTATGGCCGCTAAGTTGAACTTGGGCAACCCACGACAAACCTGAAAAGAGATAACATCTAGGCCAGCTCTTTGCAGGAAAGGAGTGTACCTATCGTTGTACTGCATGTCCAAGAACCCATTGTGGGTTCTAGGATGAAGGAGTGGAAGGTCCTGCATGGAATAAAACATAGTCTCCTATTACTTCACGAACACATGTACGCTCACCAAAATTTGAACAAAACATATAGATTATTACCTGCCCCTCCGCTATGAGACGTCCTCTGTGGGTCGCCTCGTATGTCGGGTTGAGCAGGTGGAATTGTGCCATCCTACAAAAAAGTCAATGAATTAGAAATTCAATATACAATGAAACATGAACTTAGAAATGTACAAGTCATTGACACAATTACATGCATAAATTGAGACATGCATAATTAATTAAATGAATACGACAAATATGAAATAATGAAAACAACCAATAGTCGTACCTCACTAATTTGCCAATGGCAACTTCGTGAATTATGGCCAAATCTACCACACTTGCCACACTCGTACTGCTTGGGGTTAGTAAGAAATGGGGTTCCTCTCCTATGCCTCGTTCTTCCGGGTATCTGATCCATAATCACCCTGTGCCTTGTCCTCTTCCTTAATCCACGCTTGTTCCAATGGTAAGCTAGATCCGCAATGTACTTTGGCCCATCATATGGAGGCCACTCTCTAGGGTCCCGAAATGGCACGAAGCGGGGGTCCATGTGTGCACAAGCGTGTCGACATTGAACTCGTGAGGTAGCCACTAAATGGGAACATAGAAAGTGGTACTGCCTTTGTTTACCACAAGTGCATTTGAAATCTTGGAGGATAACCACATGCATCCTCGACTCTCGGACCTCGCCGTTGGATGTTGTACCGCCCCTATGCTCGACCTGATAAGTCCATGTGGCGTGGTCAAAGCATTTAACCTCATGTGTTCCAGCACTTTCATTTGCCATCTCTAGGTGTGCCTTTGGTTTCGGAGCCCATATCTCTCCATCACTCCGTAACTTCAATGCATGGGCGTGTCTATCGTTGAACCAAGCAACAAGCTTATAGAAGGTGAATTGAACGATTGCATTCATGGGCATACCACGTATCCCCAATAGCAACTTATTGAATAACTCCACCATGTTGCTGCACTAAAACTCGTACCTCCATCCACCGGCATTGTGAGCTCGTGTCCATTTCTCTAAATCCCTCATCAAACATGTGAGCCATTGTCTACCTTCTACATTTGATACGGTTCTGACCTGCTCCAACTTTTTCTAAAAGTACTTGTCCTCAAGCTATCGAGCAGCCTCCCAGAATAGATCAAAGTTATCCTTCACACCATCCTTCTGGACTAGATTCTCGGCAAGGTGCTGAGTACACCAACGATGGTGCAAAGGTGCATACCCCTCTATCTGCTCTAGCATGGCATTAAGTATGCCCTGGTGCCTATCAGATATGATGCCAACCTCCCTGCTAGGCCCAACCACATGTATCCGGACTAGCCTCAAGAACCATCCCCAACTGTCATTGTTCTCCTTCTCAACCAAAGCAAATGCCAAAGAAACCAACTTGTTGTTCGCGTCACAGGATATGGCTATAAGAAGTGTGCCCTGGTATTTGCCAATCAAGAACGTACCATCAATGGAGAAGACGGGACGACAGTGCCAAAAGGCCTCGACACATTGAGGGAAGCACCAGAAAGCACAAAAGAATATCTGCCTCCCATCCTTCCAAGCATTTGGTTTTGGGATGTACTCATAATGCATGCATAGATTCACCACTTTGATTGCACTGAAAAGTACTGGCAGCTACTCATACCCATCCTCCCAGTCCCCATATATCATCTTCCACGCTCGCTGCTTAGCCCTCCAAGCTTTATCATAAGTTATCACATAACCTCCATACAATGCCTCAACGGTCCTGATAATTGTCCTAACCTTCATGTTAGATTCTCCCTGCAATATTCCCATCAACCGCTTGGCAATGAGGATAGATGTCAACTACCGATGCCTCAGTGTCAGCACATGGTTAGCATAATTGTGTGGCCCGACAACTTTTGTGATCTTTCACTTTTCGGTGACCTTTTACTTCCTTGCACAACCCCTCCATGGGCAGCGTTCCTTGTCACACACAACTGGGTAACGGTGCTCCGCATATGAATGCAAGACCTTCTAAGGTCTCTTTCGTATGACTGCAAACGCCTGCAACCACCTCTTCAATGCAGGGAGGTCCTTGAACACCCTCCCATTCTCAATTACCATGTTAGGGCTGGCCTTAGGAGTTTCCAGGAGCTCATCATCACGTCCTTTTGCACACGCCTGATCGGAATGAGCAAGATCACTGAACTCATGAACTCTTGGATCACGGCGGTCGGGAAAGATACGCCTCAGCATCTCAACATCACTCTCTGTTAGCTCTCCAACATAGCAATCATCATCAGAATCAAGAGTCCTTGCCATCTCATATGGCTCCGAATTATTCATAATTTTAACACTATTGAAGCCACGGAATCCATCTCCATAGAGCACTTGCGCAGCATTAGGGGCACATCCACATTGTCAGGAATGTCTACTGCAACATAAGTAGAAAAATGAGAAAAGAATGAAAGAAATGGATGTAAGGAAGGGGGTAAGCTCCCAATAACCATGCAGATAAGACACTTACTCGGATGATTCTATGTCAAAGGGATCTCATGAGGAGGATCTGCCACAACATCATGAGTATGACAAGCATCTCCAACTAGTTCATTGGGGGCAGATTGAGCATCGGGAACCGTAGGTGCAACCTCCACATCCATATCAGATTCGGGACCGAAGGGTCGAAGTGTGCCTGCTGACCCATTGGTGGGGAAACCCTATGAGGGATGGGATCAACTAACACCCGACGCACAACCACGTCCAAACATTGCAGCTGGCTCTTCATTACCGATCTCACATAGTTCTTCCACTGATCCGCATATCCAATTGGGATCATTCGCCAAAGGATGTTGGAAGGAGAACCTAGGTGCAGTACACCCTCAACTGCAATGCCATCATCATCATCGCCAAGGCAATGCAGCTCCTCCCAAGCCCTTGCAACCATCTCACTAAACGATGGCTTCTCATTAAATAGCACAGGCACGCTTTGCATGTCAACAAACTCAACATATCCATAGCGATCGCTTTCAACAGTGCCTCCATGATAAATGGTCACTAGCTTGTCCTTCTATTTCAAACATGTAACGAAACACATGTCTTTTAGTCTAAATTAGACGATAGATAGTACCTAACAAGTACTTTCTAACTACAAAGTAAATAAGATAATAACTACATATATAGATACAGTGTACTCACTAAATAACTAGATCCTATTTAGTTAACTAAATATATAACTACCCATCTAAGTAGCTATCTAACTATATCTATATACCTATGTATCTATGTTTCTATCTATTTACATATCTATCTCACTAGATCACTAACTAAATCAACTACCTGAGTCATCACATTAACTAGTAAATAATAAATGCCAAAACTACTACACTACAATTTTTGCCAAGATCTACGGCGCCGTGCTCAGCGCTAGGGTTACTGGCGTCGAGGTGCCTGCCAAATCACCGCCACATCTGCTTTGAGCCCAAGAGCTCGGTGCTAGGGTTACTGGCGCCGAGGTGCCTGCCAAATCACCACCACGTCTGCTTCGAGCCCAAGAGCTCAGCCGTGTAAGCTCGGCGCCAGCAACGATGGCGCCCAACTAAGGTTCTAGATTTTGAAATCTTACCTCCAGGGGCAAATTTGTGAAAAAAAATCAGAAAAAGGGCTAAAAATAAAAAATTTGGTGAAATCTTGGCGCGCGGCCAAAGCTCTCTGCTCCGGTGTTCCCTGTGCTAATCGCAGACAGGTAGAGCCGCCTCGCACGTATAGGCCATCATCATCGTCGACCACTAGCCAGGCTCGATGATGACCAGCATGTCACCGACCGAGGACGAGGAAACAGTAGCAGCACTAGCTCCAGCGGCATCTTGACCCCATCGACGAAAGTGTGGACGAAGTTACCATTCAGTTGTTGTTTTTACAATTGTCTGTTGGACATCCAAAGTGATGGTCCTTTGCTGGCAGACATCTACTTTGGAGCATTTTGCCAGAAGACACTCTAGTTCGGTGAAATTAGGCCACAGGACACCGCGGACCGGTTGCAGTCGGTCGAGGAGAGAGAACAGCGGTGAAATGACATTCTTGCCCAGCCGCTTTCTTCTTCCTCTCTCCCTTTCTCTCTTTTTTCCTACGCCGTGCCGTCGAGGATGCGGTCCACGAGGATGGCGACCGAGCAGGGCGCACTCTGGAGCACGCGGACGTTGGCTCCACCCACGCACGCACACCGCCATCCTCGTGGTGAGATAAACAACTATTTTCTCAGTATGTACGAGAGTGCAGGCTCAAAAGATGAGTCGCATGCACCGCATGCACATGGTTTGACCAGGCACATCCCTATCCTTTCCCCTCTATCTCTGTTTATCTTCTTCAGGAAACGCAGAAGGGAAAGGAGTAGGGAGAGGCAGGCGGCCAGCCAGGTGGGCTCGTGTCTCCGGCGCCAATCACCGGCGGTGGGCGACCGGCAGCCGGCTGCGCGACGGCTCGCGCTCGCGTGCACCCGCGCCTGGCGGTGGCCTGAGAGGGACGCGCCCGCGTGCCTCCCATGCGCGCTCGACCGCGCCTATGGCTGCGGCGGCGCCTGGCCGACGGCCAGCTGGACCACGCTCGTGTCTGGTTCGTGGCCGGCCAGATCTACTTTCTCGGGGCGGCGGCAGCCGGCTGGGCTCGTGCGCACCCACGGCAAGGCCGACAATGCCAGCACTTGTGCCCCTCTCGCGTCGCAGCTGCAACGGCTAGGCATTCTCGCCCACTACGGTGGTAGCTGGGCGACCATGGCGACGGCCGGCCTGCAAGGCCAGCTCACCTCGCGCTCGCGCCCGTCGGCGGCCGGGGTGGTTTCGGCGATGGCCTGTCGGCCTTCTCGTCCGTGCCTACGGCGGCGTCCGTCGGGCTGCTTTCGTCTCGCGCTTTTGGTGGCCGGCGGCTCACCTCTGTCTTGCCGTCGAAGACCGGGTGGCTGCGCGGCGGCACCAAAGGCTGCTTTCGACCGTGCCTCGACGGGCGGCTCAGAAGGCCTACTCGTCCGCGTCCACGACAGTCAGGGCTGCAGTGCGTCCGTATTCTTGGTGGGGCTCGCGGCTCCCACGCAGTCTGTGCGACGGTGGCCCAGTCTGCAGCCATCAGCGACCCCTGCTGTGGGTGGCCTCGTTCTGTTCACACGTGTTCAGGACGGCAGGCTTCAGACCCATGGTGCGAGGATTCGCGACCGTGTGTCAGTGCTCAGCACTTCGGGGCTGGCAAGCTCGTCTCCGACATTTGTACGGCAATGGCGTCGGTGCCGCCTTCGTGTTGTCGGGCGTTGCCGAAACCCGATGAGTATGTTATTTGGTACTTTCGTGTCAAAGTCTGTTTGCTTCAAGCAACCAGTGATGGCTTTATGCCCTGCTCAACAACCGTGGTGTTTGTATGTAGATCCACAGGTAAGGAGCTTGTTCGGCCGCTATCCTCGTGGACCGCGTCTTCGGCGGCGTGGCGCAGGAAACAGAAAAAAAAAAAAAAGGGAGAGAGAGGAAGAAGAAAACGACAGGGGCAAGAATGTCATTTCACCGTGTTCTCTCTTCTCAACCGGCTGCAACCGGTCCACGGTGTCCTGTGGCCTAATTTCACCGAACCAGAGTGTCTTCCGTCAAAATGCTCCAAAGTGGATATCCGCCAAAAAAAGACCATCACTTTAGATGTTCAATAGACAATTATCTCTTTTTTATTAGGTAGCCGTTCCCCCTAATCTCGCCGTTCCAGAACAACCGCAGACACGCATTAAAGGAGAAGCGTCTTGTAGTTTCGCCGAGTAGTTGTAAAGTGGGGAGTGCACCGGCATGCACGAAACGCCGCCGCCTGCGTCACCGGCTGCGTCCGTCCTGCTCCAGACCACCGGCCCGCTTGACCGACCCTAAAGCCTCTGTTCCGAGGCGAGGCGGCCGCCGTGTCTTTTGCGTCGCTCTCGCTCGCCGAGGGGAGGGACCCGATGCGATCGCGGAGAAATCTCCAAGTGCGCCAGCGTCCTCGTCCTGGCCTTTTTCAATCCCTCTCTCCTTTTTCATCAGTTTCGGTGACGCCGAGCTTTGTTTTCTCCCCCTGCGTTTGCAGTCAACCCGGCCCCGACGTTTCTGAATTCTTCCGGCTCGGCTGGCACGCCCATCCTGCAAGCGCAACGTCTTTGTCCGCCCGCCCGGCCCGGTCCAGATTCCTAATGCGTGCCTTGGTAACGTAGTGCTACGCACCTATTGTAGCAGCCACTGCCTACATACAACGAAAGCTACGAGAGAAGAACAACAAAGCCACGAAAGAGTCTGTCTACCTCCGCCCGCCTGCTGCCTGCCTATCTGGCCGTGGCCACTGCCTACATATACATACATACATACATACACACACATTATATATATATATATATATATATATATATATATATATATATATATTGCTCGTGCTAACACTACGGTTTTATTTCAGGGATACACATAAAATAATCAAACAATAATATTTTTTTCATAGTTTAAGTTTCTCACAATTATATATGACTATGTATATAATCCAAAAAACACTTATCTCACCTCAACCATTTAATTTACTATTTGCTAGTTGATTGCCATGCGTTGCTACGGACATATAAAATTTCATCACATAACGTCACACAAGAGCATAAAACAATAAACGCAATAAAAGAAGCATGAAAATAAATAGTAACATGCTTTCAAAATGAATCAGTGGAGTCACCAATAATCTTTTTGCTTGACAAACATAATAATTTGCATTGATACATGATGAGTTAAAGTTTTCCTTTGAATAATATGCATTTCTTGTAATTTTGAGCTTGGACAAAACAATAGTTATTCCCTAGTTCGTTTCATCTCACAAGAGTTAGGCAGTCAGCTCTTAATCTTTCTCTCTTGCTATAATGCATGAATATTTCATTTGCCCCCAAAACATATTTTCCTGCAAACAACCAACCAAAAACATGATTTTGAAATAGAATCTGTACAAAGGAAAACTTACTCGATTAATTTTAGGTTTCAATTTTCTCCTATAAAATGGGATTATTTTTATGCATCAGCTTTGCACCAAAAAAATCAGTTTACAAGCCTTGACTCCTGCAAAGGAAATCAATAAACTGAAGGTTAGTGAGTTTGAGACGTGCTCGCGAACACCATGGGCTGCGGGAAACAATACTTATAATTTTTTTAGGTGAAATAAACTATTAAACTATAAAGAGAAATTTACATAATGTTTTCTCTAGTATAAACTTAGTAATCAGGGGAGAAGTTCATAATTATTTATTTCTGAAAGAAACGGTAATGACTACACCTATTTCTTGTTCCCGATGGATGAAGGACTAATTGTTTTGGTGACACTGGGTGTCACATTAGGCGGAGATGATCTGCTTACAGTTACAGGTAATCTAATCCTTCTTGTTGCTGAAGGAACTGAGTTATAATTTGTATATAAAAAAGAAATAGGTGTAGCATTTACTCAACCATTCATCAAGACTTTATAAGTAAACAACAAAGAGACTCTTAGGTGTTTCTTTACCTCTTGCAAGGTATAGAAAAATAAATTTAGCAGATGCGAAAGTAGTAGCAAGTAGCCAAGTACAGCTAAAATTACAAAGGAAATGCCCCTCACCTGTAAGAGGAGATCTTGTTTGTCAAGTGCGAAGATGGAGTTGTCGTTGCTGGCCTCCTTGACAAAATGCGATTTGGTGACTTCTTCCTGTCCAGGACGTCCGTTAGGTAGTCCTTTTCTTTCTTGCAAACACCATCACCAGAAAACAATCTCAGTGAGATTTATCATGTCAGTTCCAAATGCCTATTTTCAATACACAAAAGGTTTAGTCCAATGAGATTTATTATGTCAGTCAAACATTCCATCTTCAATGTAATTCGGCTAAGTAACAGGTGAAAGCATCTAGGCCCCTAGTTAGGTTTCGGTGATTAATGACAATACGTGATTACTATGACTAACGTGTGTTTTGCAGAGGCAATTTAAGTTAGGTCATGGTAATGGAGATCGATTGGACAATCATGGTGGTCATGCCCCTACGATGGAAATCGTTTCGGTTTTCAAAGGATGGACGACAAGGTTAAGGATGGACTAGTTCTAAGTGTCGATTGGAGTTGAAGAGACACTTAGAGTAGTTTAGGACTTTGTTTTTTTCCTTTAGCCATACTATTAAGGGGGGTATGGACGGGTAGCTTGACTTAGGTGAGTCTAGTGAGTTAGGTGTGGTGCATACTTGCTAAAACTAGCACTAGGTAGCTCCAAAATAGCCCTTAGATCCAATAGAGCAAACTTCATTCACATATAATCGAGAGTTGGAAGTGAATGGAGGGTCAAATACTGATCGGACGCTGGCTCCGGTGTGACCAGACGCTTTCTTAGAGTCCAATCAGTTCATTTGACCAAGGTGATTGCGTCTGGCGCGACCGGACGCTGAGAGGTGAAGTGACCGACGCTGAGAGCCAGCGTCTGGTCGACTCCAGTAAGGTTTCAGAAAGGGAACATCACGATCAGACGCTGGCCAGCGTTCGGTCACACTGTAAACACTAGAGTTCGGGGTGTACTGACCGGAGCGTCCGGTCAACATGACCGGAGCGTCCGGTCACCCCGCAGAGGCACATAACGGTTCGTTTTTCATCCCATGTTATAAATACCACCTCCATTCGTGTGTGGGGCTACTTTTGCTCATTCCAACAGTTGAGAAACACCTTTGAGAGTGCCAAGAAGAGCAAGGTCCTAGTGAGGTGATTGAGATTTGAGAATCCCAAAGAGAGCCCTCATTAGTGAGATCAAGAGTAGCAAAGTGTGCATCCACCCTTCTCATTAGGCTTGTCGTGGTCAAGTGAGAGTTCATGCTTGTTACTCTTGGTGATCGCCATCACCTAGACGGCTTGGTGGTGATTTGGAGTTTGGTGATCATCCGAAGAGCTTGTGGATGACCCAACTCAAGTTGTGAGCGGTTGTGGGTGATTCACCGCGATGGAGTGTCGAAGAATCAACCCGTAGAGAGCACTTGATCCTTGCACGGATCAAGGGGGAGCTACACCCTTGCGCGGGTGCTCCAACGAGGACTAGTGGGGAGTGGCGACTCTCCGATACCTCGGCAAAACATCGTCGCGTTCCTCCTTCTCTATTTACTTTGAGCGTTTACTTTGAGCAATTCAATTCTTGTTTTTATATTCATAGAATTGCCATGCTAGAGTAGGATTGGAACTTAGGTTGCAAGTCTTTTGTGTGGTAGAACAACTAGAAACACTTTCTAGGCACAAGGGGTTAATTGGGCTAACCATAGGATTTAATTATTACAAAGAAATTTATAATTAGCCCAATTCCCCCCCCTTGGGCATCTTGATCCTTTCAATTAGTATTGGAGCCTCGTGCTCACGTATTTAGGCTTAACCACCTAGTGAAAGATGTCTCACGGGGATGGACCTCCTCCTATCTTTGAGGGGGACGATTTTCCTTATTGGAAAATTCGTATGGAGGCGTACTTAAAAACTCTAGATGTTGGAATACTTAGAGCCGCCTCACAAGGCTTCCCAAAACCTAAGGATGCTACACATTTACAAGGCGATGAGTTGAATTATGAAAAATAGAATGCAAAGGCTAGAAACACCATATTTAGAGTCCTTTGTAAAGATGTGTTCAACCGGGTGAGGAACCACAAAGACGTCCATGCACTATGGTCAGACGTTTGTGCGCTCTATGAGGGAACAAAGAGTGAGCGTGAGAAACGCTATCATCTTGTCATAAAAAAGCTCAACTCTTTTGAAATGCTTCCTTAAGAATGTGCTAATGAAATGTATTCACGTTTGAATGTTCTTGTAGAGGAAGTCAATGGGCTTGGACTTACTCAAATGCAACCATCCGATGTTGTAAGAAAGATATTGAGTGTCCTCTCCATTGATAAATATGGGCATATTGTGACCGTGCTACATCAAGGTGATCTTTCTACTGCTACATCGACACAAATCTTGGGAAAGATCAATGCTCATGAGATGTACATGCACATCACATCTCGAGATGGCTCATCCTCTATAAAGAAGAAAGAAAAAGATTTAGCATTTAAAGCTAGCCAAGAAAAGGGCAAAGCAAGGCTTGAGTATGAGAGCTCAAGTGATGATGAATTTGATGATGCAAGCCTTGCTCTCATGGTGAAGAAAACCACCAAGATGCTAAAGAAGCTCAACAAGAGTTGCATCAAGTTCGATGGCAAGAAGAAGTTCTTCACAAGCTCTAGAAGGACGCCAATCTCCGAGATGGATTGCTACAATTGTGAAAAACTTGGTCATCTAGCTCACCAATGCATAAAGCCCAAGAAAGACAAGTTCAAGAACAAGAACAAGGGCAAGAAAGATGACTCAAGCAATGAAGATGAAGATGAGAAGAAAAAGAACAAGCCATACAAGAAGAGAGATGGCAAGAAGCACTTCCACAAGAAGAAGAAGAGTGAAAAGGCTTACATCGTCGGTGATTGGCTCACGGACATTGATTCATCTAGTGGATCATCCGATGATGATAGTGACAACGAGAAGGTGGCCACCATTGTTATTGACTCATCATCTTCACCGCCACCACCGCCATTATCCTCTACACACCTATACCTTATGGATAAGGGTGAACGCAAGGTATCAAATGATGATGATAGTAGTGGTGATGAACATGCTAGTAATGATAATAGCGATAGTGATGATGATGAATATGAGTCACCTACTTATGATGATCTTGCTAAATTGCTAAAACAATACACTAAGATCATTATAAAGACTAGAGCTAAGAATGAAAAGCTAGAGGCTAAAAATGATGCACTTTTAGCAAAATGTGATATAGCGGAAAAGGCTAGTGTTGAGCTCAGAGAAGCAAATGATGCTATGTCATCCAAACTCAAGGAGCTCAAATCTTCTAAGAAAGAGCTTAAAGACAAACATGATAAACTTGAGTGGATGCACAAAGAGCTCATCACTAGCCACAACAAGCTAAAAGAAGAATATACTACTCTTAAGATTAATGATGATAGTCTTGTCATTGCTCAAGAATTTTTATCCAATGAGCCACATGATGCTACTAACGATGTTGTTAAGATTGATATAGCTACATCATGTGATGATTTGATCATTGAGAGCATTGAGCAAAGTTCTAGTAGCAAGGGCAAGCAAGTGGTTGAGGCTGATGATTATGATGAGTTTGTCAAGCTCAAGAATGACAATGCAAAGCTCAAGAAAGATCTTGAAGAAATCAAAAGCCACAACACTATTGTGCTAGAAACTCTTGATCATGATGGTGATTTGATCCTTGAGAACGAGAAGCTCAAAGAAGAAAACAAGAAGCTCAAGGAAGAGAAGAACAATGATGCTCTCAAGGAAGAAAACAAAAAGCTTAAGTGGAGAAAGAGCATCTTAAGATTGGATTGAGCAAGTTCACTAGAGGCAAGCATCTTCAAAGTGAGCTACTTATTAACACCGTCATGAAGATGGATAGAAGTGGCATTGGGTACATGGCAAACAAAGAAAAGAAGGCTCAAGCTCAACATCAACAAAAGCCAAAGCCAAAGAAGTGTTTTGAGTGTAGACAAGAAGGCACTTTGCTCATGAGTGCCAAACTCCACCACCACAACCCTTGCCCAAGCATGCTAGACCTTTTGCCTTCAATGCTCACTACATGCTTAGAAAGGACTCTAGTGAAAAGATGAAAGTGATATTCTTAGGACCTCCCAATAAGAATAGGCCTAAGAAAATTTAGGTTGCAAAGTCACTTGTTGAGAAGGTGAAGGGCCTTCAACAAGTTTGGGTTCCTAAAGCTTGATCTCTTGTGTGTAGGTGAACTACAATACCGGTGAAAGTCATTGGGTTATTTATAGTGGTTGCACACAACATATGACCGGTGATTCTCATATGTTCACCTCACTAGATGAAGAAGTAGATGGACAAGAAAGAATCACATTTGGAGATAATTCAAAGGGCAAGGTTAAAGGATTGGGCAAAGTGGCAATATCAAATGATCATTCTATCACAAATATGCTATATGTTGCTTCATTAAGCTTCAACTTGCTATCCGTTGAACAATTGTGTGATCTTGGATTCCAATGCTTATTTACAGAGAAGAAAGTTGTTGTATCTAAGAAGGATGATGATCAAGTGATATTCAAATGATTTAGATACAACAACCTATATCTAGTGGACTTCACCTCCAAAGATGCAAACTTGAAGACCTGCCTATTCACCAAAAAAACACTTGGGTGGCTATGACATAGAAGACTTGCTCATGTTGGGATGAGCTCACTCAAGAAGCTAATGAAGAATGATTTGGTGAGAGGGTTGAAGGATGTGAAGTTTGAGAAGGACAAGCTTTCTAGTGCATGTCAAGCCGGCAAGCAAGTTGCAAATACTCATCTAACCAAAGCTTTCATGTCAACCATAAGAGTGCTAGAACTACTTCACATGGATTTATTTGGACCAACAACATACAAGAGTGCTCAAAAAGATTAGAAGTGACAACGACAAAGAATTTGAGAACACAAACATAGAATCCTATTGTGATGAAGTTGGAATCAAATATGAAGTCTCCGCAACATATACTCCTCAACAAAATGGTGTAGTTGAGAGGAAGAACAGACATTGATCACTCTTGCAAGAACAATGCTTGATGAGTATAACACCCCCGAAGCTCTATGGACGGAAGCTATCAACACCGCATGCTATGCATCCAACCGCCTATTCCTTCAAAAGTTCCTTGGCAAGACACCTTATGAGTTGCTCAATGGGAAGAAGTCGGACGTCTCCTTCTTTAGGGTGTTTGGTTGCAAATGCTACATCTACAAGAAGCGGCAACACCTAGGGAAGTTTCAAGGATGTTGTGATATTAGTTTTCTTGTTGGTTACTCATCAAAGTGCAAAGCATATAGAGTATTTAATCATGCCACCGGCTTAGTTGAAGAAACATATAATGTGGAATTTGATAAATCTAACGGCTCCCAAGGAGCACATGAGAATCTTGATGATGTAGGTGATGAACCATTGAGGTAGGCTATGAAGAACATTCCGGTTGGAGACATCAAGCCTAAAGATGATGAAGATGATGTACAAGTGATTAATCCACCCTCTTCATCAAATGTGCCACAAGATGGTGAAAAAGATAGGAGAGTAGAAAATAAAGACACCCATGTCCCCCATGAGCAAATGGTGGTACAAGCACAAGATGTTGATGCTCCACAACCTCCTCCTCAAGTGGTCAATAGAAGAAATACACCTCTACTATAAGATCATCCACAAGATCTCATCATAGGGAGTCCATCAAAGGGTGTAATGACTCGTTCACAAAAACTTGCTTCATTTATTGCTCATCACTCTTTTGTCTCTTGTTTTGAGCCTACTAAAATAGAAGAAGCTCTTCAAGATTTAGATTGGATAAATATCATGCATGAAGAGTTGAACAACTTCACCCGCAATGAAGTTTTGACTCTTAAAGAGCAGCCAAAAAGTGCAAGAGTCATTGGAACAAAGTGGGTGTTCTGAAACAAGCAAGATGATCAAGGTGTTGTTGTGAGGAACAAGGCAAGACTAGTTGCAAAGGGGTTCTCTCAACTTAAAGGTTTGGATTTTGGAGACCTTTGCACCGGTTGCAAGACTAGAAGCCATTTGTATCCTCCTTGCATATGCATCACATCATGAAATGAAATTATATCAAATGGATGTGAAAAGTGCATTTTAAATGGCTTTATTAATGAACTAGTCTATGTTGATCAACCTCCCGGGTTTAAAGACCCTAGATATCCTAATCATGTTTATAGGTTGTCCAATGCATTATATGGGCTTAAGCAAGCCCCCAGAGCATGGTATGAGCGCCTTCGAGACTTCCTCACTGAGAAGGGCTTCACCATTAGAAAGGTCGACACCACACTATTCACCAATAAGCTTGATGGGCATATCTTTATTTGTCAAGTGTATGTTGATGATATCATCTTTGGATCATCAAATGAAGATTCTTGCAAAGAATTTGATGAATTGATGTCGAAGGAGTTCGAGATGTCAATAATTGGTGAGCTTACATTCTTTCTTGGTTTTCAAGTTAAGCAAATGAGAGAATGGATTTTCATCTCTCAAGAGAAATATACAAATGATCTTCTCAAGAGATTCAAGATGGATGAATGTAAGCCTATCAAGACATCAATGCCAACTAATGGACATCTCGACCTAGATGAGGGAGGTAATACGGTTGATCAAACTCTCTACCATTCTATGATTGGTAGCTTGTTATATTTAACCGCATCTAGGCCCGACATCATGTTTAGTGTGTGTATGTGTGCTAGATTTTAAGCTAAGCCTAAGGAATCACATTTAATTGCCGTAAAAAATCCTTAGGTATCTTAAGCACACACCAAGCATTGGCTTTTGGTATCCCAAAGGAGCTAGATTTGAATTAATTGGCTATTCTAATTCGGATTATGCCGGATGCAAAGTTGATAGAAAAAGTACATCCAGAGGGTGCCATTTGCTTGGTAGATCACTTGTGTCTTGGTCCTCCAAGAAACAAAATAGTGTGGCCTGGTCCACCGCCGAAGCGGAATACATTGCCGCGGGTGCTTGTTGTGCATAAATACTTTACATGAAACAAACTTTGCTAGACTATGGTGTAGTTCTAGAAAAAGTACCTCTTTTGTGAGACAATGAAAGTGTGGTAAAACTTGCAAATAATCCGGTTCAACACTCTCACACCAAGAACATAGATATCCGCCATCACTTTCTTAGAGATCATGTTGCTAAAACTGATATATCATTAGAAGGTGTAAGGACCGAGGATCAATTGGCGGATATCTTCACTAAACCGCTAGATGAGGCAACATTTTGTAAATTGCAGAATGAGCTCAATGTTCTTGATTTTAGCAACTTTACTAAAAGATGAGCTTCTGTTGTCCCTTGCATTGCATTGTAATATACAACATGTTTAATGTTTGGTAATGCATATAGGGCTTGTCTAACATGGTTAAGATAACCACCGAAAAGCGTGTGAAGAAGCTTAACCTTGGATCAAACTTGACAAGCAACTAGATTTACTTTCAAGTATTGCATTGCATATGCATGAATGTTGTTTTGTCATTTATCTTCAATTGCCCTCTTATTGCCTATTTTCTTAAAAAGAAATATAGCCTAAGGCAAAATATTTTGAAAAACTTGAGGGTTTGAGAGATGTCACTCACATCAGTCCCAATTGGTGTTTATTTGGATCTTATTTCAGTTGAGACTTGATTACAAATAGGCAGCACGAAGGACTTTGAAGATTTGCTGAAGAAAGAGTGACCGAACGCTGCACCGGACTCTGAAGTCCAGCGTCCGGTCAGTTCATAGGAGGTGTACAGCTGCCGAGCAGGAGTGACCGGACGCTGAAACAGTGTTTTCCCAGCATCCAGTCAGATGGAGCATCAGCGTCTGGTCGAGCAAGAAGGCGTCAAGGCATGGTGATCGGACTCTAGCTGCATCCGATCGGTGTCCACCAGACGCGTCCGGTCGTGATTCCAGGAGATTTGGACCTCTCTGGAATGGACCGGACGCTGGGTGGCAGCGTCCGGTCGCTGCCACCGGAGCGTTCGGTCAATAGGAAGCGTGCGGTTTTAGGACTCTTTTCCGTTTCTTATTCTACTCCGAGGGGGACCCCCATATAATCCACGTGCGCGTTGACCTAACCCCTATCCTCGCCGCGCCATCATCCCCGAGCCGTCGCATCACGCCCTAAGCTGTCGGATTCGCCACAGCAGCTCCTGCCTGCGCTCGCCTCTGCCCACACCGTCGTGCAGCCCAGCGCCACATCGCACCGCCGTGCTGTTGCCCCTGCAGCGCCCGTGCCACCACACCAGAGCCGCCCAAGCCGCCGCACTCCAGTGCCGCCATGCTCCCACGCCGCCAAGCACATCCACTGCCCTAGCCGCTGCCGAGCTCCGCAGTCGTAGCCTCACCCCCTTGCCCTAGCTCCAGCACTGCCATTGCATCTCCACTGCCCTAGCCGCTGCTCGAGCTCCGCATGAAACCCAAACCCTAGCTTCGTAGTCAATTTGGTGGTTCCCCACGTGTCGCGTCTCTTCTATTCTCGAGTCACCGGTTCATCAGGTAGCAAGCAACCGCTTCAATTTCGTACCTAATTGCTTGCTTTCTTAGAGTTTCGTATCTTTAGATGAATAATTAAAATTATTTGTATATCCTATCTATTCTATCATGCAGCGAGTCAGTGCCGTTGAGGTCCTATTTGCAGTTGTCAGTCAACTCGGGGCCAAGCTCGCGAGTATGGATCGAGGCCAAGCCTCGCAAGTGACAGTCGACAGTTGATCTTTGTTAGCGGCAGTTGTTCTTCTCAGATACATCAGATGGCACGTATGAAGAATGTCGAAGGTGGTCCCGGTGATGAGGATCGGAGGCCCCCGCCTCGCCAACCTACAAATCCAAAAGGCAAGGCGATGAAGAAGCTAGCAACCAGGAAGCGGAAGTATCCAGATGCAGAGACAGCGAGAGCAGCCGCAGTTGTAGAGGCCGCAGAGCGTGCCGAGAGAGGAGGTGCTCGTAGTGGAGTGGTTATTGCAGATTAGCAGCTTCCACCAGCGACAAGAGAAGCACTTGAGGAGGTTGAGCGCCGTCATGGTGGTCCAGCTAGGACTGTCATGGTTGCAGGATGGCATCATGCTATTGATGAGCGTCAGCCTCAGGGAGAGTCATAGCAGCAGGCACCGCCAGCAGAGCATAATCAGGAGGGACAGCAGGCTGAGGAGACAGAGTAGGCACCTCAGCCATAGCTTCGCTGCTCTGGTCGTACCCGTGCTCCAGTCATGCCGAGGGCAGATACACAGCGGAGGGGTTCATGTCCACCACCTAGACCACAGGGTCCACCTCCTGTGACACACTTGGACTTGAGGGCCACCGCGGCCAAGCAGGTGCAGCAGCTCAGGTTTGTGGACTTTGAGCAGTGGTTCCCGCCGAGGAGGGATGACAGAGCATCAGAGGGCTTCTACACACCACTCCAGTAGGATTTCTACAATGCATACCTTAATAGTGGTGCTGTATTCAGATCTCAGAGGGTGTGCCACATTGATTCTATAGTTGCAGCAGCTGGAGAGCACATTCGCTCCTACCTTGCATATATGCCGGGGCTGACATACTTGATTGGACGGACCGGATTATATGTTCCATCTTGGGTTCATTAGTTCTATGCTTCTCTCTGGATTGACCCGCAACATAACTATATTCACTTTGCATTCAGAGGCAGAGATTATCGGCTGACAAGCACTACGGTCAGGGAGATACTCAGGCTTCAGGAGCAGCCAGTCAGACTTCATGAGGTTTGCTATGGATAGACAGCACCTCCTAGACGCTCACATGGTGCTATGGTGCCCCCTACAGACTTGGTTCGCCACTGCTTCACTGAGCCCTTTGGCGAAGGGTCACGTAGGAACCCCAGTGATCTTACTCCTACTGCTCGTGTGCTTGAGGCTATCATGAGGAGGACATTGCTACCGAGGATGGGGTATCACGAGGGCTTGACTCGCATACAGTTGTGGCTTATCAACTCTCTGATGTAGCATACAGTTTTTGATATTTGGGATCTTCTGTCAGAGATGGAGGACACTATAGTTGAGGGCTTCAGAGGCCATAGGCAGCTACCCTATGCTCACTGGATCACATTCCTTATCCATAGAGTAGTCACAGTTAGGCCACCTGAGATGCTTGCAGAGTATAGTGGTGCTACGACAGAGTTCCCTGCCTATAACATGACATAGATGATTCGTCATAGCACTCCACAGGCACCTAGTTAGCCGTGCCGTCGTCCTGAGGTGCCAGAGATTGCAGCCTAGTAGGATGATATTATCAGGGATATTGCAGCTACCGAGGAGCAGCTTGCTCAACAGGAGGGGGTGGTCGAGAGCGACCCCAATGACAGCTCAGACGAGGACTATCGGGACATTCCTCAGATGCCTGCACGTTGACATGATCATGAGGCAGGCAACTCCAGTTCAGCTCCACCTACACCATAGACAGACCCCCCTCTTCTTGCCATACTTGAGCGGATGAGGCAGGACCAGGTTCGCTAGGCACAGGAGACAGCTGCTACTTTGGCATAGCTCCAGACTCGGCAGGACGAGTTTTAGAGACAGCAGCAGGCCATGCATCAGCAGCAGATCCTCATGCAGCATTAGCTTCTTGGATTTATGCAGCATGTTGTGACAGCTATTGGGGCTCCATCGCCATAGCCTTCGCCCCAGCTTGGTCAGATTGCCACTACTCCTATGACTCCAGCGTTACAGTCTAGTGGGCTTCAGAGTCAGGGATAGCCACCAGCACAGTTTGCTTCACCTACAGAGCAGGTGTCCCAGTGGTTTGCTACGTCAGTGCCAGCCCCGCAGTTCACACCGTTTCGTATGGGCTTCACACCGGCTGAGACGTCCTCGCTGCTTGTGCCAGAGACCACAGTGTCCAGGAGCCTTGGTGCTTCATTCAGTGAGTTGACAGGGTAGCCCACTCCTCCATATTTACATGTCCCAGGTCCTTCCATAGTTGCACCTATTACTGGGACTACAGAGACGCTCCCTTCCTCAGTGGCATCATCAGAGCCAGCTGCTTTAGTCGTACCAGCACAGCCTACAGCAGCTCTAGTCCCTGATCCAACCCAGACTGCTTCAGCATCGCTTCCAGTTACAGAGGGTCAGACTGCTTAGAGCTCCAGATCAGATGATGATGGCACCCAGTTCCAGCTAGCTCCTCGTACCTCAGCGCCCGGCTCGTCCGCTGCAGCCCCGCCGATCGACCCTTAGTTTTTGGTGTTTAACGCCAAAGGGGGAGAGGGTTCGAGTATGTTAGCCTTAGGGGGAGCGACATATCTTAGGGGGGGGCTTAGTTATTATATTAGCTTATATATTACATTTGGAGTTTTTATGTGTGATACACTATTATGCATCCGTCGTGTGATTACTTGTTATGCATTAAACTATATTTATGTGATAGTGATATCTACGTGATCGTGATATATGACATGTGTGCTCTCTACTTTGAATTATTTATGTCATATCACTTGTGCTATGCTCATTTTCTTTTGTTTCCACGTTTTACTCCGATGCAAATGAGTTTTATTATTTGTACTCATGCTTATTTCATATCTTTTGAGTACATCATGTTGGCTTGGGTCATATAAGCTTGCCTAACACTTTTGTTCTTATTGACAAAAGCTTATATGATCCAAGCATGTTAAAAACCTAATCTCTTTCACATACTCGAGGTGGTATTGTCATCAATCACCAAAAAGGGGGGCGATTGAAAGCATCTAGGCCCCTAGTTGGGTTTCGGTGATTAATGACAATACGTGATTACTATGACTAACGTGTGTTTTGCAGAGGCAATTTAAGTTGTCATGGTAATGGAGATCGATTGGGCAATCATGGTGGTCATGCCCCTACGATGGAAATCGTTTCGGTTTTCAAAGGATGGACGACAAGGCTAAGGATGGACTAATTCTAAATGTCAATTGAAGTTAAAGAGACACTTAGAGTAGTTTAGGACTTTGTTTTTTCCTTTGGCCGTACTATTAAGGAGGGTATGGACGGGTAGCTTAACTTAGGTGAGTCTAGTGAGTTAGGTGTGGTGCATACTTGGTAAAACTAGTACTAGTACTAGGTAGCTCAAAAATAGCCCTTAAATTCAATGGAGCAAACTTCATTCACATATGATCGAGAGTTGAAAGTGAATAGAGGGTCAAATACTGATCGGACGCTGGCTCCGGTGTGACCGAACGCTGGCTCAGAGTCCGGTCAGTTCATTTGACCAAGGTGATTGCGTCTGGTGCGACCGGACGCTGAGAGATGAAGTGACCGGACGCTGAGAGCCAGCGTCCGATCGACTCCAGTAAGGTTCCAGAGAGGGAAAATCACGACTGGACGCGTCCGGTCAGTGCTGACCGGATTTGGCCAGCGTCCGATCACACTGTAAACACTAGAGTTCGGGGTGTACTGACCGGAGCGTCCGGTCAACATGACCGGAGCATCCGGTTACCCCGTAGAGGCACATAACGGTTCGTTTTTCAGCCCATGTTATAAATACCACCTCCATTCATGTGTGGAGGTACTTTTTGCTCATTCCAACAGCTGAGAAACACCTTTGAGAGTGCCAAGAAGAGCAAGGTCCTAGTAAGGTGATTGAGATTTGAGAATCCCAAAGAGAGCCCTCATTAGTGAGATCAAGAGTAGCAAAGTGTGCATCCACCCTTCTTATTAGGCTTGTCGTGGTTAAGTGAGAGTTCGTGCTTGTTACTTTTGGTGATCGCAGTCACCTAGACGGATTGGTGGTGATTGGGAGCTTGGTGATCATCCGGAGAGCTTATGGATAACCCAACTCAAGTTGTGAGCGGTTGTGGGTGATTCACCGCAACGGAGTGTCGAAGAATGAACCCGTAGAGAGCACTTGATCCTTGCGCGGATCAAGGGGGAGCTACACCCTTGCGCAGGTGCTCCAACGAGGACTAGTGGGAAGTGGCGACTCTCCAATACCTCGGCAAAACATCGCCGCGTTCCTCCTTCTCTATTTACTTTGAGCAGTTCAATTCTTATTTTTACATTCATAGAATTGCCATGTTAGAGTAGGATTGAAATTTAGATTGCAAGTCTTTTGTGCGGTAGAACAACTAGAAATACTTTCTAGGCACAAGGGGTTAATTGGGCTAACTATAGGATTTAATTATTGTAAAGAAATTTATAATTAGCCAAATTCACCCTCCCCCTCTTGGACATCTTGATCCTTTCAACAGGCTTTTAATTCGGCTTCAAACAGATGAGAAAATTAAAAATACCGCAGTTGTCAAAAGTATATGGGGGCTCCAAGTCCATAATTGCACAACAATATATGCATCAACAGTGCAACCTATACTACAATTTGTAATTTATAAATTTGTTACATATACCAACCAGCTTTGTTACAATTTCACCTCTCAGTTCTATCTAAACAAGAGCCATTACCATTAATGTATGCCACTTTTGAATGCCATCATAACTGCCTTTGAGCTCTTTCCTGCATGGTGTGCATGCAGATCAAGAAACATGGGTTATGCATTCAGAATTAGACTAATGGATCATAAATATTCAAGATTGAAGTTGATACCCTTTATCACTACATTCTAATTACTTTTTGGGCAGTAATATCAATGCTGGATTAGGAATTCTCGCTAATTTAAAAAGAAGGCTGCACGACAAATATATTCATGATGTCCTGATCGACATGTCAACATTTATATTTGCTTCTACTTATCAAAAATATATATATACTTGCTTCTTGACCATAGAGAGGTGCTGCTGCTACTCTACAAGAAGCACAATCACCACAGAAGAAATTGTGAACTACCTATAAGTCTCAACAGCAGCTAGCAAAAGGTCGGGCTTCTTCAAAAAGCTTGTAAATTTAGATATCCAGTACCAAGTAAATCCAATCTATAAATTAGTACTGCTCAGTGCGTACCAATGTTTTCTTCTTTCTTGCACGGTATCCATGCTGCTTTCTATCCGTTCTTCTCTTTGCTCAATGCTTTCTTTGGCCCTTTTCCTTTGCTGTGATATAGAATGCGTGCCACAATTTCACAAAAACAATTCCAGAAAAAACTACACGTATTAATGAGAAAAACATCAACATATATCTAAACAATTTGTCTCCAAGCCTCCAATACTGGCAATACATCACAAAGCACGAATAGTGAATTAGTGCTACCTGTCAATAGCAACAGACCATTTGCTGTCGATAAAGTATGCAGCAGACACCAAGGTAGCAGGTCAGGCAAATGCTAAAATAATACCACTTAACACAATCTGTATTTCACCTTCCCTCATTAACTCAATTGCCAATCCTACAGTTATAACCAGATTGTTTCAATTAATATGGAATGCAAAGTAAATTATCAGTTCAGAAGAAAATTACTTGAGGCTAGCCAATCCTGAATTGTTGTGCTGACGCTAATTACATGCTAAGACTCCCACTGCAGAACGCACCTGCCAATATCATATTAGTAAAAATTTCAGCTATGCTCTAGTTATACAAGGCAATCTTCAAAACAATAATGCACTGCAAACTGTTTTCCACACATATAATGACCTTGAGAAAATCACTACTATTCATGTTATCTGGACTCTTTATTCAAGATGCATTATGTTTGCTAATGATTTCTTTTTTTTATTTCTGTAAAATCGCATGACAAATCCAATGTTCACCATTCAACTGCTAAAGAAATAGGTACCTCTCTAAGTTAGTTTTCCAACCTTCCCAAGGCTTTGGATAATCGTCCTCGGAAAAAGCAAATCCAAAAATAAAGATGCCAACTTATAGTGCTGAAAGACAAAAACCAGTAACCAATGTATGGTCAATAAATTTCACTCGTATGTTTGTCCTGATTCCTGAAAGACAAGAACTTGCTTTGTGCCCTTTTAGACCATTTGAGCATCAAGCAAGTCACACTACACATAGAAGGAGAACAAAAACTCACACCCTGGCTATGGTTCTGGCCGATGGTCTTGAACTCAGATTTTTTCACATTTTAGATTCTTGTGGCCATTTTTGTCCCAGTCAACCTAGCTCCAGCAGCTGATTTCAAAAGATGATGATTTAGTCGCTATGAACTCATGGTCAGAGACTTTTGAATTTAGTGCCAGTTCATAGATGCATAAATAAAAATCAGTAATATGTTTCCTATTTCTTCACTTAATCCCAAATTCAACCAGTTCACTACTATTATTACTAATATAAGATGACGATGACGACTCACCAACCATTGGTAAGTGAAACAAAATATAGGGATAAGAATCAAGAAAAAAATAATGTGAAATGAAGAAAGCGTCACCAAAGTAGTAATAGTCAGGCAACATTTTGTTAGCCTCACCTCCAAACTGCACAGCGAGAGATCCGGTGGTGGCGGGGGCTCTAGCCAACTTTCAAAAATCAGGAAACCCTAGATGAAGAACAAATTTGAGAAAACATCAAATTTGTGGTGTATTCCATACCTCAACATCTCCAGAAACGCGGACTGGGAGGGATAGGCGAAGGAGGATGGCTTGGTGCCCGGTGGCCTTGCCTGGTGGTCGCCCCGGCTGGCCGGCCCGACCGGCCGCCGCGAGCTGGCCCGGCCATAGCCGGCACGCACGTCGGGTCACGTGCGGACACCCGCAACCGGCACCACGCCTTCCGCAGCGTCGCCGCCGCCTCCTCCGCCGTGCGCGCCCTCCGCCGTCGCGGGCATGAGTTCATCACCTCTGGCGCCTTCGGCAGGCCACAGGGAGACATCGGCGGGGAAGAACCTGGGTGCAGCGGCCGATCCAGGGGAACCCTGGCGGGACCCCCGCTCCTCCTACTCGTCTGCAACGCTGCCGCGCGCCCTAGATTCCACCTGCTTCGAGGAGGAGCTCAGCCGCGCCTCGTGACAACAGGAGGGAGGAGGAGGAGCGGGGGCGACGGCGATGCACGCACAACAGCGGTGAACGGGAGGCGGAGATCCGCGTTGGGGCAGAGAGAGAGAGAGAGAGAGAGAGAGAGAGAGAGAGAGAGAGATGCGAACGGATGGTGTTTCATTTTTCGGAAAAAAGACAACTGCACCAGGGATCGAACCGTGGGTTCCGATTCACATGCGTGGGGGCTGGGGGCGGGCGTGGGATGCGGGACTGGAGAGTGATGAGGTTTGGTCCGAGCAATCTGGTCCATTGAATTTAAGTGAGTGAGAGAAAGGAGATGTGAGAGTGCATCTCGTCCTTTCATTTCAATGGTTGGTTGGCTTTGGGTGCATTTTTTTTTTACACTTAGGAGAGTTCATGACTGTGGTGGATATGTTTTGGTGTGGCTTTAGAAAAGTTTACATCGGTGCATATATGCGGTAGATATATATATATATATATATATATATATATATATATATAGCACTAAGCATGTGGTTAGTGTTTGGTTTAAGAAATAAGTTAGTCCCCATATTCTCACTCTTCACTTTTTTGTTTGTTTTGTGGAATGGAATGGATTGGTCCATCATCACCACATTCCTCTAATCTAACAATCAATACTAGTATGAGAAATACTAATATTCCACCAAATTAAGAAATGAACACATGATACACCATCTTATCTAGTATGGAGTGATTTCTCAAACCAAACAACATGTAAATCTGCACTTGAGCTCATTCCTACATAATCATTTTCGTCAATATAAGAATATATTAATACCTATGATATTATTTTTCTTAGGAGCATTAGAGACGATCAAGAAGAAATGCATGAAGAGAAGCATCGAGGCGAAGAAGGCCAGTGTGGGCTTCTAAAAGTTAAAGGTCAAATCCCATATCAAGTTCAAGTTCATCTTGGACTTTAAGAGTAGGCTGCGCTAAAATTGTTGCCTAGGTGATATATAGATTTCATTTTTCACGTTTTACATATGCACAAAAAGTTAAGAAAATAAGCTTGCTAATAGCACCGGTTTCACGTCAAACTCTTTATGAGACAATGAGAATCGTCAAAACGAATGAACATACATAATCTATCAGATGCTATATCACTGTTTTTTTTTTTTTTTTGGCCTTCGGTTGTGCATGTGTCGGGTTCTATTAGTGACATCTCGAGGGGTCCCTTGGATGCCCCTAGTCTTATATGCAGTAGTTATCACCTAATTTAATGTTTATATTTTGCTTAGATTAATCCATCATTAAATAGTCTGTTTTGTACATCTGTTTGTGAGACCACAATATGTGAGTTTAATCTTTTTCAGCATAGTCTCTTTATACATCTGTTTGTGAGACCACAATATGTGAGTTTAATCTTTTTCAGCATATTCAGTTGTGTTTTTTAATTTCTTGTTTCGACTTGCGTTCTTGATTTGCTGACAGAGACTAATCTTCGTGGCGACATCAATCGGATAGTGCATGGTTGATAAGCAGATAAAACGTGGTATTGAATCGGCAACCGAGTCGTAAGCGCCAAATTTCTACCAAATTAAACGTTATTATCGTCTGGTGAAAAGTCGGGTATTTCGTTCCGATCAGCGATCCTGTTGGGCTCCAATTGATATTTGACGATGGGAACAAGGCTTCAGTAGATAGAGCGCGTAAAGAAAAAACTACATGCGTTCAAATCATTTTCAGCGAGGAAGGACGTCTCAACACAACGTGACGATGACTCCGGCTAGGTGCTCTGTCCAAAACTCGATAGGCGGTAGCCGCCGCCTGCGTATGAATCGATCACTGGAATTCATTCGTTCATTCTCCCAAGGCAGAAGACTGCAATAAACGCCCGAATAACGTAAGAAACCGATGTGCTGTGAATGCGAAGGCGTTGCTGCTGCCCAACACAAGTTGAGAAACTTCAGGATCAGCAGATTTGGACGTTTTACTCTCTTTTTCCTTCCAGCCCGTTTCTCCAGAAGATTTAATTCCTTGTTGCCGTACATGCCACGAAATGACCATTTCACACCAAAAACGCGCATGATGGTCTGGAAGGCATGGCACAAAACCGTAGACGCGGACACATGCAAAAAACGCTCTGTCATCGATGACGACGGTGTGAGAACTCGGAATCGGCATTTTTCAGTCTGAAGTGATCAAGTATCAAGCCATTTTCATTTTGCAACCGAAACTTGTTGTGCTAGAATTGTACTGAAGATTGTTGAGAGACGACAGCTGGTGCATCCATGATCCAGCGGCATTGACATCGACAGGAGGAGACGGTATTAGAACTTCAGAACGACTCTAGTGTTTATTCTTTTTCAAATCACTTTTGTGAGTTGAGTTACTAATAGTACTAATAGTATGATAAAGTAGACAGCCAGGCAGGTTGTCTTCAAATCTTTTTCTTGGGGTGATTCCGTATGGGGCCTTGATATTTCACCCACCCATGGCCATTCATAAAACAACATGATTTGCTTACAAAGGGATATCTCACTAAGGTCTCGTTCGTTTTGCTGAAAAAACAAGCCGAAACACTGTTCCAGCTGAAAAATAAGCTTAAAAAGATAGATTATAAAAGAAACGAACAGGACCCAACAGTTCTGTGACATGATGAAATATGTCACCAGCACCAACCGCGCGCGCCCACCGGTTTTTAGCATTTTCTCCAACATTTTATGCTCACCGCTACGAGACAATATAACATCAGAATAAATATATAAAAAAGTTGTCTAACACAATACTATGGATCAAAGTGTCACATGTCATTGTCAAAAAAAAAAGAACACGCCTACAAACAGGCTAATATTGAACTTAGGGGCTGAATATTGTAGTTTCATCTGTTCAAGGGTGAATAGTGTGTTTCTAGCACAACTTATTTGGATCACGGGAATAACGTAGGAAAATGGAGGATTCTGATTCCCATAGTTTTCTTCATTGTAACACCGTTTGGAACAAAGAAATCAGCTCTAACCATTCCATAGGAAAGGCAAAATAACCTGTACTTTTGGAGGGAATAGAAAATGAGCTCCGAGCTCAGGGAAATCTTTCCTTTGTGGCTCTGTCGCTTACGAACTCACTCCTGAGAATAAACAAAGCTTATGTGCGGTGGTTCTACTTCATCGAAGTGCTACAAATACACGACATGGAAACTTTCATGCTATTAGTATTCCTGTGTTCCAAACACTCGTTTCTATAAAATTCCTGTGTTTTCCAATCCTTTGTTTTACACCTCTATTCCTTTCCCATTCCTGTGTTTTCTCTCATTCATGTGTTTTGCATCCCTCCGTTCCAAACAGACCCTAAGGTTAAGGGTCTCTTTAAACAAAGGATTTTTAAACGCCAGAATATGAAAAACATAGGATTAGAATTGCATGAAACTTGAAAAATACAAGGAAATCTAGTATGGGAGTTGCTATTGTCATGTGCCTGAATTTTTTGGAATTTTCAGGCAACAATTTTATACAATCAACTAGTATAATTAAAAGAATAACTCACAAGAGATAATTAATATGTTTTCGTAATAGCTCGTTGCCATTCGTAACAAAAAAATCAGACACATGTAATATAGGAGAAATGTAGAGATATAGACATAAAGTAAAGTTTTTATGCGTCTAACCTCATCCTAGTTTCCCTCCAAAATTTCTATGGTTTTACAATATCCCATAGGAATTCAAAGAAAGAATTTAATTAATCCTTTATATAAAAGGAACATAGAGATATAGACACTTTTTCACACTAGCCATCGCTAACGCTAAGCATCTCCTCCTTGGATAAATATAAAACGGGTGCTTATATATACTATATATAAGGAAAATGCAAAGGCACCAGCATCAGCACCACCCTCTCCTCTCATCAACCGAGCCAGCGGCCAGCCACGCCTCTCCTGCCTGCCAGCCGTGTCCTCCCTGCAAACTGCATGCGCGTAGCACGTTGAGACGTTCCAAAAATTTTCACCTAAATGTCACATCGAATCATCGAATCCTGCGGCATATACATGGAGTACTAAATATAGACAAAAAAACATAATTACACAGTTAGGTGAGAAATCGCGAGACGAAACTTTCGAACCTAATTAATCCATAATTAGACACTAATTGCCAAATACAAACGAAAGTGTTACAGTAGCCAAAACAAAAAAAATTTTCGCCAACTAAACGCGCCCTTAGGCCCTGTTTAGTTCCCAAAAATTTTCAATCCAAAATATCAAATCAAATCTTACGGCACATACATAGAGCATTAAATGTAGACGAAAAAAAACTCATTGCAAAGTTTGATTGAAAATCGCGAGACGAATCTTTTAAGCCTAATTAGTCCATGAAAAGCCTTAAGTGTTATAATAACCCATATGTACTAATGATCGATTAATTAATATCATTAGATTCGTCTCACAGTTTTCTGATAAGTTCTATAATTTATTTTTTTATTAGTATAAAAAAAACCCTACCGATATTCGTCCAATTAATCCGATGTCACACCCAAAAAAAAAAATTCGCTAACCAACTATACACCCCCTTACAGGAGCATCCAGCCAGCCACGCCACGCTCCCCATGACGCCCTCTTAAGACGAGGACGACGAGGCGGTGGACCAGTTCGTTCGCGTTGCCCACGACTCTCTCCGTCCTCCTACCACCCGACTCTCACACGCTTGGCGCGCGCGTGCTTCCACCCGTCCGTCGCTTCGATTGGTTTGGTTGCCCCCGGCTCCAGCAATGGCGGTGCAGGCGCATTATCACCACCACCACCACCACGGCGAGTCCCCTTTCCTCGTGAGGTACCTGTCGCCGCTGTACATCTTCTAATCGATTTCTTCCGCGTTGATCGTCGGTCTGCTGGATCGGATTCGGATGGGTGATTTGAGCGTCTGGGTTGGCAGCAGCGGCGGCGGCGGCACGCCGGAGAGCAGCCGGTTGGCGGCGGCGATGGAGCTGCATCAGGCGCAGAAGGAGGCGATGGCGCCGCAGCAGGCTCCGCCCCTCTTCTTGGACTTCTCGCATGGAGGTAACCAGATCAAACAAAACGCCCGCCTTGGCTCCGCAGATTTCGTCTTCTTGGGCGCCCTTCTGTTCTGCTTCCGGATGGTGAAAAGGTCGCGAGGATTTATTTGTTGGGTTGTTGCGTACACGTAGATTTCGGCGGCGAGAGGAAGCGGCAGCGCGAGGCGGAGTCCGTGTCGCCGCAGTTCTTCTCGTTGCAGCAGCAACCGCAGGCGCAGGCGCCCAAGTTGATCAACCTGGCGCAACTGCACAAGCGGCCGGCGATGGGCCTCCGGCTCGACTTCGACGAGGGCTCGGAGCAAGTGTCGTGCACGTCCTCGGCCTCGGCGTCGTGTCTCCTCTCCGAAGAGCTCGCCGCGCAGCGCGATCAGCACAAGAACGAGATGGACCGGCTGATCCAGGAACACGTAAGAACCCGCCTGATCAATTGCGTGGTTGCCGCCGCCGATATCGACCGGCCTCGGCCTCTGTTGCTGATGGGCTCCTTGTCGCTTGCAGGCGGAGAGGCTCCGGCGCTCGCTGGCCGACACTCGGCGGCGGCAGTACCGTTCGCTAGTCGGCGCGGCCGAGGTGGCGGCTGCGCAGCGGATAAGGGAGAAGGAGGCGGAGGCCTCGGAGGCCGCGCGGCGCGGCGCCGACCTGGAGGACCGGGTGGCGCGGCTGAGGGCGGAGGCGGCGTCGTGGCAGGCCAAAGCGCTCGCGGACCAGTCCACGGCCGCGGCGCTCCACGCGCAGCTGCAGCAGGCGGCGGCCGCGGCGCAGGCGAGGGGCAAGGCCGCCGAGGAAGAGGACAACGCGGGCGCCGCGGCGGTGGACGACGCCGGGTCCTGCTTCGTCGACCCGGACAGGGTGGTGGAGATCGCCCCGCCGCGCCCGCCGGCGCCGGCCAGGCCGTGCCGGACGTGCAGGCAGCGCTCGACCTCCGTCGTGCTGCTCCCGTGCCGCCACCTCTGCGTCTGCGCCGAGTGCGAGCCCGCCTTCCCCGCCGCCACCCCCTTCGCTGCCGGCGCCGGCGCCATCGCGGCTGCCTGCCCCATGTGCCGTGGCGCGGTCACTGGCACGGTGCAAGTGTTCTTCTCGTAGCAAGCATTAGTGGGAAAAAAATGGGGAAAAGGTTAAAAAAGAAAGAAAACTGGTGCTCCTGCCAAAAGGAATGGCTGGTGAAAATGGGCAAATGAACGATCGCATATTGTGTAGAGTGCATGACTTCTTTCTCTGTTTTTTTTCTTTCTCATTTGTTCATTATAATCCTTCTATTAGTATTAGTCAAAATCCTTCTATTAGTATTAGTCAATCTCCTGTTCTTTTAGATCTAGTACCAGTAGCAGGATTAGGATCCTGCTGTCTTTTGCCTTGGTCCTTGATCGACCGTGGACCCAGTACGTAGTACATTTTGGAAGGCAATGATGTGCAAATTTTCACTTTTTACCGCTTGATTAATGACTTGTCCAGTACGAGTACACATCCGCTAGGCGAGAAGGATGAAGGTTGCTCTGCCCTGCCCGGCTGGCCCTGCAGTTGCGCGTACACCCTCCTATACGTACAGTGCAATGCTACTACTGCAGCAGCGCGCCTTGGGGACGGTGCGTTTAAAGGCGAGGCGCGGATTCGCGTGATGTGTAGTAGTGGCGGGAGACGCGGCCGATCACGTGACGATCGCCATCGTACGTACTCTGCCGTCGCCGGCCGCGCCGTGCGATCCCGATCGGGCGTACGGGCGCGCGTCGCGGCTGCCCTGTCGGTTGTTCGCCGCGCAGGTGCAGCAGCATTCAGTCACGGCGCGGCGGCGTGCGGTTGCAGGCTTGGGCAACAATTGAATTCGGCGGGAGCGCAACCGCAAGTCAGCAACCGCCCACGGCTGGAGGAGGATGCCGCGGATCGCATGATCGCAACCGGTCACGGGATCTCGGGCTTTGGTGGGAAGTTGGGCCGCCGCGGGCCCACTCGCACTGATGGGCTGATTCAAAGTTAGTAGTGGTGGTGGGGTCGGCAGTGTCTGGCGGGTGGGTGCCCAGTGGCCGCTGCGCCCGGGGGCGACCGTTGGTTCCCGCGCTTTTCTGGCCTCTGTGCGCCGCGCAGCAGCAGTCTGGCCGGCGGATGGGTGTGCGGCGGCACCGTGCACGAGTTCCTCACCTTCCTGTAGGCACCACGCCCCACACCCCCCAGCACTCCATCAGGCATGGCAGGCACCACGGCTGCCTTGCACTTGAGGGGAAAAAACGTCCTGCAGCTATGCTAGCGGTGGCCGGTGGGAGGGAGGCATCAAGCCGAAATATCTGAAGAGATAGGATTTGCGCGCCGCGGGTGGGGGCTACGGGTAGAAATCTCTTGTGTTTTCGTTTGCTGCGCGAGAACGAAAGCTAAAGCTAGCTATACCGCACTTTGTTGTTTCTCTCTCCGAGCCTGCGTCAACGTCTGCCTAGCCTAGCAATTCCTTGGATATCCCTAACAAAATAAAGAAGCAATTCCTTCTCCTTGGAGCGCAACCACCGACTCGTGCTTGGAGTTGGAGCCATGCGATGCGAGCCTGGTGGGCAGCCCGCGTGCGCACGCACGCCGTCCGGGCTGAGTGCTGTGCCTCCGTCCGAGCGGTGCCGGCGGGCTGCATCGTTTTTCCAGATGTGCCTGCGCCTTTGTGCAGTTGTGTTTGTGCTCCGCGGCACGCGCATGCTCCTCCTTTCGTTTTTCCCTGTCAGGTGCTGCTTGCGTTGCGTGAGAGAGAACCAGTACTCCCCCATCCCAAATTATCCAAATTATAAGAGGTTTGATTTTTTGACTCCAAATTTGATCACTTGTATTATTCAAAAAATTTGTGTAAACATAGTTAAATTTAAGTCATTCTTAAAGAACTTTTAATAATAAAGCAAACCATGATAAAAGAAGTGATATTTTGCATAAATTTTTTAATAAAATGATTGGTTAAATTTGGTGTCAAAAAAGTCAAACGTCTTATAATTTGTGATGGGCCTGATAGTAATTATAATGGTAGTACCACCGGGGAGAGTGACACAAGTCTCTAAAAGACGAAATCTGCACCATCGTATCAACAGTCGGCTGCATCCCAGCATAAACAGTATTCGGTTGGCATTTTTTTCCTGGCTGGTTGGCTATAGTTTTCAGCCGGAGCAGTATTTTTCTCTCGCAGCGTTCCAGTATGAACAGTGTTTCCAACGTAAACACAACAATTTAAGTCCAGCCGAACACTCCCAGAGGGCTGTGATATGGACTGTTCGATCTGGAACGTCGCGGGTCTCCAACCCGTTAAGTCTCAAACACGGACATTCGCGAATTGTCTCGAACCCGGCCTCATCCCGACACCGCCGCTCCTGCTGCCGGCCGCACCGCCCGTGCTTTCGTCCTGCCGTCCGCCGCCGTCCCCTGCTCTCAACCCGCCGCCTACCCGTCGCCGCGCGGCTGCTGCAAGACCAGCACGATACGTATACGGCATACGGTGGTACGCGCGCGTTTGACCGTACGTCTGCCTACGAATCTACGATGTATATATATATAGGAGCAGCTAGCTGGGCAGGCATACAGTATACACAGTACTGTACAGATATACTGCTACTGTACGTGCTCTTGAAGCGCGCGCGTACAAATCGACGATCGAGACGAACCACCGCAGCTCGATCGGTTGCGTACGGCACCGTGCAGGGTTATTAGGTGGTGCTGTGTGCAATGTACGACACGCAAAGCCACCCAGAGGAAAAGGGATTCCCCCCACCCGGGCCGGCGTTGTTGTTATCGCATCATTCGCATGCATACGGACGGTTGAGAGGCGCCCGGGGCTCGACAGACGACAGCAGCGGTCGCCATCTCCGCTGGACGATGCACTGCGCTGGGAGGCAAGCAAAATGGTGCGCCAAGAAGACAAGCGCGAGCGGGACTGAGGACGAGTTGGTGAGTCGTGACAAGTACCTGCACCGCGATTCCGCGATCGACAGCAGGCTGGTGGGGTGGGCCCTCAAGTGACCCTTTTCCTGTGGATCTCGAGGTAGAAAGAATGCTAGTTTGGGTTTGTTTAGCTGATAAGTCACAACTGAATATAACGTTGGCTGATTTGGTGTGAGAGAAAAAAATATTCATTAACCGAAAAATAATACGACTTACGAGTCAAACTAAGCCCGAGCCAATAGAGTGGAGACCCAAGAGCGGCTCAAGCACGCGACGACCAATCGTTCGCGTCACCTGTGCCCGGCCGGCTTTGAGGTGTACAGTACACGTCCGTCGTCGATCGCTGCAGCCAGCGCGCGCTCTGAGGTGTCAACGACAAACGGCGTGACACCCCAAGCCCGTCGTGGACCTTGTCATGTACTCCATCGCGTTTCATTTGTTTGGGCTCATCAATCAGATAGGCACGCATGTACCGCTACTTAGTACTTGCCCAACCAAACCAACGCAAGTCGGCAAATCCAACAAACTCTCACCTACAACAATGAGCACGGAAAGGTGAGTTCTGATAAGGGTTCTCTTTTCTCCCCTGGATCGAGAGAAGCGCCATTGACTCTGTTCACTTAAGCTTATAAATCATAATCAATCCTACTTTTTTATTATGGAATATTATTTTTCTCTCACAATAAATTAGCTCATATATATATCAGCCGTAACCATAATAAGTAATGCCGAATAGAGCCATTGGCAAGACGTACACGCTTGTAGTAGCTGCTGCTGCTCTCTCACGTTGCCTCTGGCAGCCCGGCTCAAATAATGAATCCACGGCTACCAGCAGCTAGAGGCATGTTTGCTTGATTTATAAGTCATACTTTTTTAGTTAATAAATAATATTTTTTTCTCATAATAAATCAGCCAATGGTACTTTCAGCCATGATGAACAAGGCATAGGTCCTCTGCACCCGACTAACCAGGAGCGGCCTTTCTTGGCAAGACGTACACGCTGATGACACTGCATGTATGTATGTGTATAGTCTTCTCGTACAGATGCGAATATGCTATGCGAGGCACGCACATGGGTAAATATTTACGGCCCGGCCACGATCCAGACCGATCCCGGCACCTTTATTACCCAACCCGTACCCTGAACTAAACGAAATCCCAAGCTGAATTGACTGAATTAATGTGCACTGCGCAATACGAGGATGATGCTGGCGGAGGTAAATATACATCAGGCCCTGCCTGAACCCGGAACAGGCCGGCCTGGAGGCAGGGATCTCATATTGCAACCAAGGTTGGGCGACAAAAGTGCCAGCTCAGCTGCGTGGGAGTAAAGCGGCTCCAACGCCTTCGCATTCTGAAGAAATGCTCCAACGCCCAGACTACCAGCAGCACAACGAAGAGCCTGAAGACAGACACATCCTCCTGCCTGCGATGTGCTCCCAGCCACTCAAGCATCGATTCCCCTTCTGCCATTTCTGCTGCTAATGGCCGGCCCTTTCCGATTCGCTGCTATGATGATATCGCATTTGTTTGCATAGTGAGAGAGAAAATACAAATGTCTGAAATGCAGCTGCTGACGCGTCGACATTGTTGGCCGGCCCTCGGTGGAGAGCCGGACAGTTGTCAGAGACGGATAACATGTATGGGTTAGACGAGGTAAGCGGAGGCTTAATGACGCTTTTTTGCGGCGATGGTAGGATACCACAATGCAACCACACGCACAACTAACTGCATCGTTCGGTTCGCACTAGGAGGTTAGAAAAATGATGCAACTGCGCCCGCTCCTTCCATTCCACCGGCTGCAAACTGACAGTGATAACTGATAACACACCAGTGACAAAAGCACTGACGTAAAATATGGGGACCAGTAATCATATTGCCAGTGAAGAGAAGGAACCGTCTGCCGATAAGTGATTAGCCATTAGATAGTGGACCGGAGATGAAACCGAACATCCCTTTTGTCAACGGAATCGCGAGCTGCTGAAAATTACTGATACCAAACTCCAATCCACCGCAAGCTGGGGCGCGTGGATGGATCATGGATGGACGGCTGGACGCTATCTGTTTCGACGCCAGGGAATCAAATGCGTGCACCAAGGAAGAGGTGATGCGCTGAAACGCCGAAGGACCTGTTGGCTTAAAGCTTATCGGCCAAAATCAACCATGAGAATAGCGTTTTTCTCTAACAATAAATCAGTCATATAAATTAGCCGTAGCACCAATAAATCATGTCGAGCTGAATACCCTGTTCGCTTGGCTGATAAGCCATGGCTAAAAATACCGTTGACTGATTTATTGTGAGAAAAAAATATTATTCATTAATAAAAAAAAATACGACTTATAAGCGGAGCGAACATGGGACGGAAGAATCCAGCTTCAGCTGGGCTACAACTACGAGTGGGTGGCTTGGAGATTGGGCATCTTTCCAGACAGATGCTGCTGCGAGGGTACAAATCCCTCTGCGTGCGCCGTCAGTCGTCACCACTGGGTAGAATAGAACGTATCCTTCCATCCAATAGACAAATCGTGAAAGAGGCAACGAGCTGTAAACTAACAGCTGGCCAGCCGGGCAAGCTGAGCGTGGAATTTCTAGATCAACAGGTGGCCAAGGACGGCACAGCGAACTTGACCAGAAACCATCCACGTCGCCAGGGTCCTTTCTAGTTTTCTTTCCTGGAGCAGTGCAGTGCAGCGTGCGGCCGTGCGGGGTCGTAGTGGTTTAGGCACGGGGATGATGCTTTGCTGCTCGCCCCCGACCACGAGCAGTGCATGAACGATGAGTGCAGAGATCGGGTACAGGATGCGCCGGAAGCTCCGTTCGGCTCGAATTTTAAATCAAAGCAAAATGAAAAAAATAATTCCAAAATGAATTTTGGCGATAAATGACGATTTCGATCGGAAAAGGATGCGCCACGCGTGTGATTTTGATGGATGTGATCGAGGGAGACGGATCTGGGTTTCTGCTAGATCAACTGGTGTGGTTCATTGTGCACTCAGCCGCAAGCTGATGATGCGTGTGTTTTTGTTAGGTTATTGTTAGGAGAAGACATTTCGAGCGGTCGTGCCAGTGCATGTGCATCGTATATTCCTATTTGTATCATATATAGGAAAAATCTATAACTCCGTCACTTTTCATATGATGTATGAAAAAAAAAAAAAAAAAGGTTTACCTTAACTTTCCAAAACCGTCTATTTTAACCCCTCCTCTGTTTTTGACAGCGCAAAGACATGGGCCTAAAAGACCTACACATGGAAGGACTAGATGGGCTTTAACAAATTTTTTACCCCTTGAATTTTTAACAGGTCCTACCAAAAATGGTAGCTACACAAACCCAATCGATAATAGAAAGCCCATCAAATTTTTTTTAGCTTTAGATTAATTGAAAAATCCTTTTTTATTAATTAATTAGAATTTATCTATAACTCTTAAGTTATACATAGTCCAAAAGAGTACGAAATTTTACTATAGTTCAAGCATACAATAATTAAAGCACATAAAAATTTCACCGAATCTGGACCATAGAAGCTTCACCACTATCGTTATTCCAATTAATTGCTGGGCCTTAGATTTTCTAATTAATCTGTTGGAGCTTTTTTGTACATCCTTTTTACCTCGCTGTATATTCTCCTGCCGGTCAGCGCAAGCTCATCATGTGTATTCCAATAAAATTAGATTTTTATTTTCATTTTTCTAATGATTTTATGATTTTTCAAAATTCAGAGATCAAATAAATAAACAAATGGAAAAACCAAACCAGCCTTTGTAGCAAAAAATGGTTATTGAAGCAAAACTCACCGTCAAAATTAAGGTCTTCCTTAAAAAAACCGTAGGAGCTAAAATAGAACCTAGTTTTAGAAAGTTCAAGGTAAAACACTTCCTCCATCATAAATTGTAAGTCGTTTTAATTTTTATTATAGATACATAGTTTTTTTTCCATCATATATATATATATATATATATATATCACGAGATGATGTATGAAAAAAAATAAAAAAAAAAGAGGCTTTAACATGTAGCATGGACCGAATGCTGCTGCCTCTCTGTTAGGCAAAGACATGGGCCTAAAAGGCGAATGGATGGACTAGATGGGCCTTTAACCAATATGGGCACGCGGCCTAGGACAGGTCCTTGCCAAAAATGGGCTAAGAAACCCAGTCGACGCCATAGAAAGCCCATCAAATATTCTTTGAACCAGGATAGGCCTTTTTTATTAATAAGGCCTTCATGACCATTTCCTCTTAGTATATATAGTATAGGTATAAAAAGAAAAAGTTGAGAACCCAACTTTTCTTGCAGAGTGCGGCTGAAGGAAAGCACAAAGACCTAATCTCTAAAAAGAGCTTCACCACCGTCGTTTCAAGGCCACCGTTGCTGGGCCTGAAAGTGTAGCTCATCTGTTGGAGCTTTTTCTGCTGCATCCTTTTTGCCTCGCTGTGTATTGCCCCTGCCGGTCAGCGCAAGCTCATCATGTATTGTATATTAATATTAATCTTCACGGCTAATGACTTTGTTTAAGCAATTCATCAGACATCAAGATGTATAGAAAATGGAAAAACCAAACCAGCCTTTCCCCAAAAAATGGCAATTGAAGCTAAAACTCACCGTCAAAATTAAGGTCTTCCTTTGACGTAATAGGAGCTAAAGGTAACCTAGTAAAAAAGAAAGTAAAAGAAATTCTCCTCCATCATAAATTGTAAATCGTTTTGATTTTTAGTATAGATACATAGTTTTTACTATACATCCAGGTATATGCTATATATACATAGAAACTATGTATCTAGAAAAAAACTTATAATTTAAAACAGGAAGTAAGTGAAGTCCTTGTTGTTGCTTCTATGAGTTATAACTTGCGTTTGGTTAAGTCCTTATTATTGCTTCTACGATCATAATTTGTGTTCAGTTACCTACATTGGGCCTGTTCGTTTGAAGGAATTCTGGAGGAATTTGGATGGTTTGGAGAAATGCTAGAGGAATTTGTGAGAGAAAAACACTGTTCCGGATGAAAAAAGAAGCGGATAGCCTGTATTCAAACTTGGGAAGCGGAGCTAACACGTGTTTATTGTTTGCCCATGAAGACCCTTACGTAGGCTTACACACTGCTCAAAACATGTCCAATGCTACATAAGCTAGGATGCCAGATTTAGTCATATTAGACAATAGACAATTCTAAAGATGGAAGAGAAATAGGTTCAAGATGAGATATGGCTTAACACATTCTACAACTAAATTGTTTTTGTCAAGTGATCATCAGTAGCTAGTAGCTCTACTTCTAACGTGGAGTATGGGTGCTTTTGTCAACGTGAGTGTTGGATCTCGAGTGACATAGCTCGCGGAGTAGCTAAGGACCAATTCTTAGGTTGAATCACCACCAAGTACTTTTCTCGAAAGCTTAAATTCTTTAGATAGATTGTTTGGTTGTTCTTTCTTCTAGACTCAATGTAGTGAGGGTAATAAACTTGTGAATGAGATGGAATGTTGATCACTTATTAATTATACATCTGTGATGCCTGTGAATTGATAAGCTAGATTAATTTTCATGAGCATGTCATTCTTGCAACATACGCCATGTTTTTTTCGCAAATTATAAATGCTCACTAATCTCTCTTGCATCCACTAAATATTTATGTTGGAATAAGTCCTCTGAGTATAATCATACTTAGAGTACTATATTTAAGCTTGTTATAGGTACTTGGGACAGGGTGACCACCCGAGCCAAAGCTTGGGTGAAATCTAAGATATAGCAGGTTATAGAGTGAGCATCTCCGAAGCTACATCTACTCTAATGATTAGCGACCAAAAGTGAGAACAAACTAGAACAATGGCTTAGATCATAGTTGGGTTATACTATGAAAGGATCGAGATGTCCAAGAGAGAGGATTGAATTAGGCTAATTCTAATTTTTTTGCAATAATTAAGTTCTACACTTAGCTCATTCCACCCCCTTATGCCTAGAAGTGTTTCTATTGTTCTATCGCACAAGAGTTTTGCACCATAGGTTCCAATCCTACTCTAGTATGACAATTCTAGTAATATAGAGACATGAATTGAATTGCTCAAATGTAAATATTCAAAGTAAAGAGAGGAAGACGAATGTCGTCGATGTTTTTCCGAGGTATCGAGAGTCGCCCATCTCCCACTAGTCCTCGTTGGAGCACCCGCGCAAGGGTGTAGCTCCCCCTTGATCCGCACAAGGATCAAGTGCTCTCTACAGACTGATTCTTTGACACTCCGTCGGGTGAATCGCCACAAACCGCCCACACCATGACTTGGGCCATCCACAAGCTCCGTCGGATGATCACCAAGTTTCCAATCACCACTAAGCCGTCTAGGTAATGGTGATCACCAAGAGTAACAAGCATAATCTCTCACTTGACCAAGATGAGCCTAATGAGAAGGGTGGATGCACATTTGCTACTTCCTATGCACTAATGAGGTCCTTCATCTTAGATTATCAAATCTCAATCACCCCACTAGGCTCTTGCTCTCTTGCACTCCAAAGTTGTTTCTCAGCTAAACATATGGGCAAGAGTGCTAAGTTGGACGAGTAGGAGAAGTATTTATACTCCACACTTCAAAACATACTCGTTGGGGTCCAACTCAGCACATTTCGGGGTGACCGGACGCTCAAGTCAAAGTGATCGGATGTGTTCGGTCAGTGGCCAACGGCTACATGATGCCAGCCTAGTTATCAGAGATCGAACTCTGACTAGCGTCTTGTCGCCTCCCATCAGAAGCGTCGGGCCAAAAAAATTTCTTCTCTGGATGCTTATTGTTGTTGACCGGACGCTACCTCTAGTGCGTTAGGTCACAACGTCCTCAGAGTCCGGTCGAAAAGCAAACCCTAGCAACTCGAGCTAATACTGACTGAACGCGGCATCTAGGGTCCAGCGTCCGGTCGATGAACACACCCTAGCTGCGCGAGCTAACACTGACCGGATCACGGCACCTGTGCGTCCGGTCCAACGTCCGGTCATCATCCAATTCTCCATTCACCTCAAATTTTACCAACTTTGTGAACGACATCGACTTCAACTGATCTATGGGCTGTCCTTAAGCTACCTAGTGCTAAGTTTGACAAGTGTGCACCACACCTAAACCATTAGACTTATCTAGGTCAAGCTACTAGTTCATACCCCCCTTAATAGTACGGCCAAAGGAAAAAAACAAAGTCCTAAACTACTCTAAGTGTCTCTCAACGCCAAACGATACTTAGAACTAGTCCGTCCTTAACCTAGTCGTCCATCCTTTGAAAACTAAAGCGATTTCCATCGACAGGGGCATAAAACCATAATTGTCCAATCAATCACCTTTACCATGACCTAACTCAAGTTGCTTCTGCAAAACACACGTTAGTCACAGTAATCTTGTATCGTCATTAATCACCGAAACCCAACTAGGGGCCTAGATGCTTTCAATCTTTCCCTTTTTGGTGATTGATGGCAACACAACCTCGGGTATGTATAAAAGATGAGTGAGGTTTTCAACATGCTTGGTTCATATAAGTAGTTGACAATAGAAACAAAGGAGGGTGAAGCTTGCTTATATGATCCAAGCCAACACAACGTACTTACAAGGTATGAAATAAGCATAAGTACACAAAGTAAAGCTCATTTGTATCGGAGTAAAACGCGAAAGCAAAGCAAATGAGCATAATCAAGTGACATGACATATATATCAAGGTAGAGTGCACACATGTCACATAAGTCTCACACATATATCACATATAACATAATGTATGAGAGTAAACGTGAATGCATGAAGTATCACACACAAAAGAACGAGTCCATCTCACACACTCTCCCTAAATCTATCATACTCGCTCCCTCTCCCCCTTTGGCGTCAAGCACCAAAACCTAAGGATCGGATGACGGGGTAGCAGCAGACGAGTCGGACGCTGAGGTACGGTGAGAGATCTAAAACTGAGCTACATCATCCTCGGACTCGAAACTCTAAGCGGTCGGACCCTCGGTCACTAGAAGTAAAGGTGAAGCGGTTTGGGTCTACTCTGCGGTCTCAGTAACTGGGTTGGCTAGCTATGAAGTAGAAGCTAAAGTAGTAGCCTGACCCTATGGCTCAGAAGGTGTCATTGTAGGAAGTGTAACCTCAACTGCCGCTGTCCCTAAAACCTCAAGGGTGGGGGTGACTGTCAGAGGCGGCTCAGACGAAGCAATAGAGGATGGTATCGTCTCAGTAGTACCTATGATGGGAGCAGCAATGGTAGGAGCACGAGCTCTGAACTCAGGCGGTGTAGGCTGTCCTGTGAGCTCACTGAAAGTAGCACCCAGACTCTAGGAGATAGGGGTGTCCATCACTAGCACTGACGTGGACTGAGTAGGAGTGAAGCCCATGACTATAGGAGTGAAGTGCTGAGCCAGCTCTATCCCTGGTGAAGCAAACCACTAAGACACCTACTCGGTAGGTGAGGCAAACTTTTCAGCCAACTGTCCCTAACTCTAAAACCCACTGGGCTATATAGCTAGAGTCACTAGGGTAGTAGTAGCAGGTTAACCGAGCTACAACGTGGGCTGGTGAGGAGCAATCCCTGTAGCAAAAAGACATGCTGCATGAACCCAAGAAGTCTGTTCTTTGAATGACAAGCTCTTTGCATCGCATGGCTCGCTTCTTCTTCTTTGAATCGATCTGATGGGTCTATAGTCGAGCGAGAGCGCGGCAATGGCGGCCTATGCTCGAGAGTCTGCTCCTGCTGCATCCTGTGAAGTATCGCTATCAGAGTATGGTCTATCTGCGGTGGCTGGGGTGGAGCTGAGCTAGAGCCACCGGCCTCGCTATCGTGAGCCCATGGGGGCATCCATGGAATAGGCTGGTAGTCATCATCTGAACTATCAGTCGGGTCGCTCTCGACCACGTCCTCCTGCTAGTACCTCAAGCTACTCGAGCTCTATCTCGGCAATAGCCCTGATAGCCTCATCCTGCTCTAATGTAGTCTCTAGCACCTCTGGCCTCTAGCGATGGCTCGGTGTAGGTTTCCTACTCCCAATACTGGAACCCATCAGCTGGCGCATGTCATACTCGGGGAACTTCAAGTAGTAGCGCTAGTCAACTTAGACACTACCTGAGGAGGTATATGTGAACATGCCTTGAGTACAAGAAAGCAGATCCAATGGGCATATGGTAGCTGATGGTGGCCCTTGAATTCCTCTACAAGAGGGTCCTCCATCTCTAAAAGTAGTAAGTCCCAAATATCAAACGGCGTCTAAGAGATCAGGTGGTGGACTAGCCAAAGCTGAATGCGAGTCAAACCCTCATGGTAACCACCTCTCGATAGCAAGGTCCTCCTTATAACGGTGTCTAATAGATGAGCCATAGGTGTAAGGGCACCCAGAGTCCATCGCGAGCCCTCACCGAATGGCTCTCAAAAACAAGCCCTAACAAGGTCAGTGGGTGGCACTGCGCCGTCGTGAGGACATCTCGGTGGCTGGGTCTGTCCAAAACAAATATGGTGAATCCAAGTGGTTGACTCTGGAATCCGCAGTATCTCTCTGACTCTACTGCTGTATAGCCTACGGTCGTGTCCTCTAAAGGTGAAGTGAATGAACATGTGACTGGGGTCAATCCACAAAGAGGCATAGAACTCTCTAACCTAGCTAGCAACGTACCTGTCGGTCTACCCCAAAAGGTATGCCAAGCTAGGTAGGTAAGTGAGGTGGGGATGAACCTACTGTCCTCCAACGGCCACCATAGCCTCTAAATGGCACACCCTCTAAGATCTGAAAGCTACCCCACTATTCAGATATGCATTATAGAAATCTTCCTAGAGCACAGTGTAGAAGCCCTCTGAAGCTCTCTCATCATGCTGAGGTGGGAACCGCTACTCAACCTCCACAAAGCGTAGCTGCTGCACCTGCCGAGCTGTGGCAGCCCTCAAGTCCAAATGCTCTACTGGCGGTAGGCCTCATGGTCTGGGAGGTGGCCGAGAGCCACGCATCTTCCTCTCTTGCATGGGTGTCACCTGAACATGAGCACGACCTAAGCGTCGTAGTGGCTGCTCCTGCTGCTGCTTTGCCTCCTCCTGATGCTGCTCAGTCTCCTCCTGGGGCTCAATCTCCTCTACATGAGTGCCCTCTGGTGCATCCTCCAGAGGGATACGCTGACCTCCAAGCATGATAGTACCACGTGGACTACCATGCATAGCCTCAAGCTCCTCGACTATGGCCCTCTGAGCTGGTGACAACTGATCGCCAATGCTAATACCACTACCTCTACCACCTCTCTCAACACGCTCTGCGGCGGCCACTCTGCTGCTGCTCTCTCTACCTCTATGTCACCACGCTTGCGCTTCTTCTTTGTAATTGTCTTCTTTGGCCCCTTCCCCTTCTCCTGCTCTGTCAGGCGAGGCGGACATCTCTCATTATTGCTAGGACCACCCCCGATGTTCTTGCACTGGGCCATAATGACACTCTCTGAATATAATCACCACTGAAAAGACCAACTGTAAAATCAACTGCCCTCTGACAAGACAACCACTAGCAAAAACAACCACTGTTAGCTGACACTGATGAGGCTTGGCCTCAATCCATACTCACGGGCTTGGCTCTGAGTTGTCTATCACTGTCCATAGCCAAGCAATGTCATTGCCCAAACTCGCTGCATGGAAGGAATAGAGGAATGTATATAAGCATTACATACTCTAGAGATAAGCAACTCCCTATTGAAGCAAGCAATTAGGTAACAAAGGAATGAGTAATGGCTTGCTACCTGACAAATCCCTATGAAAAGGAGAGAACTAAGCATGTCGGGGCTCCACACAATCAAGGTAAAGTTCCTAGAAAGTGAGGTTCGCTGGATCCGAGGGAGTCAATGCCGAGGGAGAAGGAGAAATCTCCGGCGGCGGCGGCGCACATGGCGAGCGGCGGCGCATGCATGGCGGCGAGGAAGGCGCGGCGATGGCGGTGGTGGTGAGGGAAGGCGTGGCGGTGGCGGCGGCGCGGGTGCGGCGATGGAAGGTGTGGCAGCGACGGTGGCACGGGCACGACAAGGGAAGGCTTGAGGCAAGGCACGACGGCGTATGGAAGAAAGACGGGTGCGGGCTGATTTGATTTGGAGAGAAAAGTCAGTGTGGACGCCACGTGATAGTCAGAGAATGGAAATAGATTGCGTGAGCACTATTGCGATAGGACGCGCCTTTGCATATGACCGGACGCTACATCTCCTAAGTCTGATCAGGAACAGAGAGGTCCAGAAACGCTCTTGCCACGACCAGACGCGTCCGATCTCATGCGACCGGACGCACTGCAGAGTTCGGTCATTTTTCGAGGAGCACCACTTAAGGACCAGATGCAGTATCAAGTGCAGACCGGACGTGGATGAAGTACTGTTCATGTGTCAGTTCACTTGAACACCGAATGCCTGGACGCCGCAGGTAGAGTGACCGGATGCGCCAAGCAGTGAGTCTGGTCTAGCGTCTGGTCCATGTTCCACAGCAGTTCCTCCTTTCTCCATGACGCTTTGTCCCAATCCAGTCCTAACTTCAATAAGACCAAAATAAATTTCAATTGGGATAGATATGAGAGACCTCTCTCAAACCCTCAAGTTCTTTAAAATAATTTGCCTTCGGCTATAGTTCTTTCTAGAAAAATATGCAACACTAGAGTCGAGGAGCAACATGTGGCAGGGTTTATAACTAATAGGTGCTTCAAATGCTCTCCCTATTTGTTGATGAACACAATAGATGCTCAAAAAATAATCGAAAAGAAACGACAAAGCAACACACATGCATATGCAATGCAATACTTGAAGGAAAATCTAGTTGCGTGCCAAGTTTGATCCAAGGTTATGCTTTTTCACACGCTTTTCGGCGGTTATCTTAACCATGTTTGACAAGCCCTAAGTGCTTTACTAAAAATTAAATATGTTTTATATTACAATACAATGTAAGGGACAACACAAGCTCATTTTTAGTGAAGTTACTTAGGTCAAGCACATTGAGCTCATTCCTCAATCGACAAAATGTAGCCTCATATAGTGGTTTTGTGAAGATATCCACCAATTGATCCTTGGTCCTTACACCTTCTAGTGATATATCATTTTTAACAACATGATCTCTAAGAAAGTGATGTCGGATATCTATGTGCTTGGTGTGATAGTGTTGAACTAGGTTATTAGCAAGTTTTACTGCGCTCTCATTGTCACACAAAAGAGGTACCTTTTCTAGAACTACACCAAAGTCTAGAAGAGTTTGCTTCATGTAAAGGATTTGTGCACAACAAGCACCCGTGGCAATGTACTCCGCCTCGGCGGTGGACAAGGCCATATTATTTTACTTCTTAGAGGTCCAAGACACTAGTGATCTACCAAGCCAATGGCACCCTCCGAATATGCTTTTTCTATCAATTTTGTAACCGACATAATCCGAATCGGAATAGCCAACTAGATGGAATCTAGCTCCTTTGGGATACCAAATACCAACGCTTGATGTGTGCTTAAGGTACCTAAGGATTCTTTTAACAGCAACCATGTGAACCTCCTTAGGATTAGCTTGAAATCTAGCACACATACACACACTAAACATGATGTCGGGCCTAGATACGGTCAAGTATAACAAGCTACCAATCATAGAACGATAGAGAGTTTGATCAACCGATTTACCTCCCTCATCTAGGTTGAGATGTCCATTAGATGGTATTGGTGTCTTGATTGGCTTACATTCATCCATTTTAAACTTCTTGAGAAGATCCTTGGTATATTTTTCTTATGAGATAAATATCTCTTCTCTCATTTGCTTGACTTGAAAACCAAGAAAGAATGTAAGCTCTCCAGTCATAGACATCTCAAACTCCTTCGACATCAATTCACCAAACTCTTTACAATAGTCTTCATTTGATGAGCCAAATATGATATCATCAACATATACTTGACAAATGAAGATCTATCCATCAAGCTTCTTGGTGAATAGTGTGGTGTCAATCTTCCCAATAGTAAAGCCCTTCTCAATGAGGAAATTCCAAAGGCGCTCATACCAAGCTCTTGGGGCTTGCTTTAGCCCATATAGTGCCTTGGACAACCTATAAACATGATTAGGATAACTAGGGTCTTCGAACCCGGGAGGTTGATCGACATAGACTAGTTCATTTATGAAGCCATTTAAAAATACAATTTTAACATTCATTTGATATAATTTCATTTCATGATGAGATGCATATGCAAGAAGGATACGAATGGCTTCAAGTCTTGCAACCGGTGCAAATGTCTCTCCAAAATCTAACCCTTCAGCTTGAGAGAACCCCTTTGCAACTAGCCTTGCCTTGTTCCTTACAACAATGCCTTGATCATCTTGCTTGTTGCAGAAGACCCACTTTGTTCCAATGACTCTTGCATCTTATGGTCGCTCTTCAGGTGTCCAAACTTCATTGCGGGTGAAGTTGTTCAATTCTTCATGCATGGCATTTATCCAATCCGGACCTTGAAGAACTTTTTCTATATTCTTAGGCTCAATGCAAGAAACAAACGAGTAATGTTCAATAAATGAACTGAGTTTTTGAGAGTGAGTCATTACACCCTTTGAAGGACTCCCTATGATGAGATCTTGTGGATGTGCTTGTAGTAGGGCTGAATTTCTTCTATCAACCACTTGAGGAGAAGGATGTGGAGCATCAACATCTTGGGCTTGTGCCACCATTTGGTCATGGGAGATGTGAGTATCTTCATTTTCTACTCTCCCGTCTTTATCATCATTTTATGGCACATTTGATGAAGAAGGTGGATAAATCACTTGTACATCATCTTCATCATCATTGGGCTTGATGTCTCCAACCGGAATGTTCTTCATGACCTCCCTCAATGGTTCATCACCTATATTATCAAGATTCTCATGTGCTCCTTGGGAGCTGTTAGATTCATCAAATTCTACATCATATGTTTCTTCAACCAAGCCGATGGCATCTTTAAATACTCGATATGCTTTAGACTTTGATGAGTAACCAACAAGAAAACCAATATCACAACATCTTTGGAACTTCCCTAGGTGTTGCCGCTTCTTGTAGATGTAGCATTTGCAACGAAACACCCAGAAAAATGATACGTCCGGCTTCTTCCCATTGAGCAACTCATATGGGGTGTTGAAAGCTCTAGTGTGGTTTTGGTGAATTAATGAAACCCTAAGTGCTAACCTAGTTTATCAAAGTGATTATGAGAGAGGTGGCACTACTCCAAGTGATGAAGAAATTGTGAAGATCATGATGATGGTGATGACATGGTGATGATCAAGCGCTTGGACTTAAAAAGAAGAAAGAGAAAAACAAAAGGCTCAAGGCAAAGGTATAAATTGTAAGAGCCATTTTGTTTTGGTGATCGAGACAGTTAGTGAGTGTGATCACATTTAGGATCAATAGCCATACTATTAAGAGGGGTGAAACTCGTATCAGAATGCGGTTATCAAAGTGCCACTAGATGCTCTAACTCATTGCATATGCATTTAGGATCTAGTAGAGTGCTAACACCCTTGAAAATGTTTGTGAAAATATGCTAACATATGTGCACAAGGTGATACACTTGGTGGTTGGCATATTTGAGCAAGAGAAGGAAACTTCACCGGCGGTGTGTCTGCTTGTAGAGTGCGAACAGTCCGACGGTGCCACCGGCGCCCTAGACAGAAAAGACGGAGGTTACTGTAAGTGACCGAACGCTGGTCTCATTAGGACTGGCGCGTCCGGTCAGTAGAAGCTGTAATAACGCTGGCGTCGGTCTCTAACCAGACGTTGGGTCACTTAGTTACCGGATGCTGGAGGGCTGCGTCCGGTCCTACTGACGTGGCAGTGCACAGGGGAGTCACCGAGTGACCGGACGCTGGGTGAGTCCGGTCGAGCATGACCGGACGCGTTCGGTCGTGAAAAGTCATCTCTGGGTGCTTACTGGAAACGACCGGAAGCTAGGATTCAGCATCCGGTCACTTTGAGCTGCTGCGTCCAGTCATCACATGACCGTTGAAGATCGAGCGCTCAGTATTTGAAGAAAGGGGACATGTGGCACGCATCGCGTGACCGGACACTAAGGTCCAGCGTCCGGTCAATCTTACCGGAGCGTCCGGTCACCCCGTGTTGTGTCTAGTGAAGGGATACAACGGCTCTATTTCTTGGGGGCTTCTATTTAAGCCCCATGGCCGGCTTAAGCTCACTCTCTTGGCCATTTGCATTGACATAGCAACCTTGTGAGCTTAGCCAAAGCCCTCCCACTCATCTCCATTATTGATTCATCATCTTTGTGAGATTGGGAGAGAATCCAAGTGCATTGCTCGAGTGTTTTCATCTAGAGGCACTTGGTGTTCGTGTTTCGCTGTGGGATTCGCTTGTTACTCTTGGTGGTTGCTGCCACCTAGACGGCTTGGAGCAGCGAGGATCGTTGAGCTAAGGTTGGTGATTGTCTCTGGCTCTGATCATGGTGATTGTGAGGGGTTCTCGACCTTTCCCCGGCGGAGAGCCAAAAGGTACTCTAGTGGATTGCTCAAGGCTTGTGTGATCCTCATCTTGTGTTGGTTGTGCGGCACCCTATTGAGGGTTTGGCGTGTGATGCCAATTAGCGCGTGAACCTCCAAGTGAGTGAATCGCCACAACGAGGAGTAGCTTATCAGCAAGCAAGTGAACCTCGGTAAAAAATTATTGTGTTCATCATTTGATTCCGAGGTGATTGGTCTTCATTGATATTCATTCTTGTGATTGATTGGCTCCTTCCTCGACACGGCGGTATAAACAAATTGCTCACTCTCTTTAGTGTAAACTAGTTGTCAAGCTCTTTAGTGTAGCTAGTTGTGAGAGCTTGTTAGTTTAGTTAGTGTGGATCTTTAGTTAGCCTTTGAGAGCACACTAACTTAGTCTAGTGACATAGTGTCGGTGTTTCGAACAAACACTGGCTAGTAAATTTATACTTGATGCGCGTTAGGCCCGGATGGTGCACTAATGGACACAAGGTTTATACTGGTTCGGGCTGAATGTCCCTACGTCCAGTCTGTTGCTGCTCGTGTTATTAGCACCGAATGAGGTTCGTAGTAGAGGGTACAAACGGTTGGGAGAGGGAGAGATCCCAAGTCCCTGATGGAGTAGTGGAAAGAACGCCAAGAGCTCTGTTGCTGCTAGGTTGTGTGGTGCGTGTGCGCGTGCTAGCTCGTCCAGCCTCGATCCCCTTAGTGGGGAGCCCCGCCCTCCCTTTTATAGACAAGGGGGGGGGGCGCAGGCATTTACAGATGGGGCAAAAGAAAAAATACTAAGAGCGCGGAAGGTCCTTTGAGAGACCCGAGTCTTCCTTCTTCCTCACGCCTGCCCTGCCAATCATGGCAGACTGTGTCAGAAGTAGCGTATCCGTCGATCTTCGTAGGCCATGCCCTGGCCTTTTTTAGCAAGTGGGGCGTCCCATCCCATCCCCGCAGGCGGCGGGTCAGATAGGATTGTTGAGCCCCAACCCCGTGGGGGTCGGACGGTGTGGTGACAGTTGGTTGGCCCTTGGGACGTCGTGGTTGTCGTATGTCCATGTCGGGTCCTTCGTCCGGAGGCTGAGGGCGGCGCCTATGATACTGTAGGGCGGAGAGCAGGTGCCCGCAACATTGTTCAGGCTCTGCCACGCCTAGGGGAGGTCCCAGCACTTGTCTTGTCACATCCTGACGGTACTTCCTTACAGGAGTGCAGGGCATGGCGTCTGACGCTGTGGTTGACCCGAACGTCTTGTCTTACCCTGTAGCCATCATCATGAGGTTTCATAGGGCATGGTTTGTCAGGTGAGATGGAGCCAGCCTTTGAATATCGGGTGAGGCGAGATCTGTCATTGGTCATTGGATGAGGCCGAGCCTAGCCCTCGGGGGTCGGGCGAGGAGGAGTGTATCCCTTGGGGGTCGGGTGAGTCGTCCTCCAGCCATCGGGTGAGTCGTCCTCCAGCCATCGGGCGAGGCGGAGTCGTCCCCTAGCCGTCGGGCAAGGTGGAGTGGGTCCACGGGCATTCGGGCGAGGGGGAACAAAACTCCCGTCGTTCGGGCAAGAAGTGTAGCCGTGCTCTTGTCCGTTCGGGAGCTTTTAATGTTCGATGGTTATTAGTTCCACCTCTTTGGGTACCCCGGTAATAGGTCCCCGACAGTAGTTCCCGAGCCCTCGGGCGATTGGGGTAGAATCGCCAGGGTTTTTTTTTTCTTTTCGATCTCGTTGGAGTTAACTTTTCAGAGGGTGCGCGCGAGCGCACCCGGTGGGTGTAGTCCCCAAGCCCTCGGGTGATTTGAGTAGAATCGCCCGGAGGGTTTTTTCTTTTCGATCTCGTCGGAGGTAACTTTCTAGAGGGTGCGCGCGAGCGCACCCGGTGGGTATAGTCCCCGAGCCCTCGGGTGATTAGTATTGGGCCCTCCGCGGGTAAGACCATAAGATTTAGGTTTCTTGTCAGCTGGATATTTTTCCGTGGGGGTCGTGGTATCCCGATTGCGGGGATCTCATTCAGGGCTGACTTGACTGGGGTTCACTGCGGATCGAGACCCCAGTAATGCTTGCGCCCTTGATTTCGGATCGTTCGTGGACCCGTCCTTAGTTGGGCCGGCTGCCGAGCTTCTGGCCCTAGGTGGGCCAAAGAGAAAAAAATCTTTGTGACCTGCGTCCCCTAGGAGGGAAGAGAGTCTGGATTCGCCTGGGGAAGGCGAACCGTCCACCGTGATTTTTGGTGGGAGAGGATAGGGACTGCGGGCGCGTGTCCCGCGATGTGATGCGGCGGCGCACATGGTAGGCCCGGGGATCGAAGTGGGCGGCTGCGGTCGGGGATGGTCCTTGATGCCCTGAAGGTGGTGGAGCCGGTGGAGACCAGCCCGCTTGCGGCTCGTGCCGCAGGTATCATGGCGCGGGTGGGCCAACTTGAGGAAGACGCCTTTCATGTCAGGATCACCCAAGCCTTTGCTGTCGCCCATTCTCATTATGATCGGGAGATCAACTTGAAGGTTATGAGCCAAGGCTTCGCGCCTGTGTATGAAGACCCTGAGCTGGACGAGATGGAGAAGGCGGTGGCACCTATTGCGTGGGACCTAGCGGACAGATTGAAAGAAGCGGTTCTCCCTTCGCGGAAGTAGTTTAGATGGAGAAACTTGATGAACCCTTTTATGTAATACGTGAACAAGTGTCGGTGCTTTTGCGTGCTGAAAACATTTTCATGGATTTGTTTGGTGGTTTTTCATTTCGTTTGTTTCTTCTTCCATTTTTGCGATGAAAAGAAGTTTGCAAGGTCCGACCCTTCCCCCTTATTAAGACCGTACGGCCTGAGGTGCTTTTTAGAGGAACAAACATACCGTCGTTACCTGGCCGTGGGCTTTCTATGGTACTATCGATATGTTCCCCCGAACCTTGCCGCTAGTCTTGATACGAGGAAGGGTCTAGTGTAATGACTTGTTTCGAAAAAGAAAGTAGGTATTCGTACCTTTACCAGCCCATGAGTGAGGTCTGACCCCCTATGGTTGCGGGGGTCGGACGTTTACTGGATTCGGACTGGCTCATTTTGTAGCGCTCATTTTGTCCGTGTTTCTTCGTGTTTGGAGGGATTGGGGCGGCGTCATTTGCCTTGGTGGCTCGAACGACGTGCCTGATGAGCTCACTAATGGGGGTATTCGGACGAAAACCTGATCCGGCTGTTTTGCGACGGGGTCGGCAAAGTCCCCGGGTGGGGTTTCGTTACTCCTTGACCTGCCTTCCAATAGATTCCCCCTCAATGGGGATTCTATGGGCTCGGCAAGGGGCCAGATTGAATTTTTAGAAGATTGAGATGACCCTATCTGCCCTGATGCAGGATGGGTGAGGGCTGTTGAGGCTCATCTGTGTTTTCTCCCCTGGCTCTTGTTTGACACGATGCGGCCTCGTACCTTTTGCAGGTCGGCCTTTGAACTTCCGTGTCTCGATGTCGGATCGAGCGGCTTGAGTCCCCGAGCCCTGTTAGGGTCTGATAGGGGTCGTCCGTGTTTCGCGTGTTACCCCATCCTCAGTTTTCGCGACCGAAGGGGCTGAGTTAACTACACTTGCCTCGACGGCACGAGCGTTGTGCTCAATGAGCTCGCTAACGGGTGCGTTCGCGTGAAATCTGGGTCCATCATTTGCTGACGAGGCCGGTAGAGCCCTCTGGTGGCATTTCACTACTTCCTAACCCGCCTCCTGATAGATGCCCGAGCCATTTCGATAGGCTCAGGGGGCCCGTTGGCCTCTCCTTGACGGAGATTCTGTGGGTTTGGCCCGGGGTTAGAATCGAACGAGAAAAGGTCGAGACGCCCCTGTCCGCTTCTAAGCGAGGTCAGGCAGGGCCGCTGGGGCTCGTCTCGGTTATTTCTCCCTGGCTCTATTTGACGCGAGGCGGCCTCGGACCCTTCGCGGGCCGGCCTACGAACCTCGGTCGTTTGTCGTTCATGTCGAATGAGGCGACTGCCACTTCGTGACGCGATACGAAGTGTTTGGATGCAGTAATTGCATAAGTTTAGTATATGGTAAACTTGAAAGTGGGGTTCGGTAATGTTACCTTGGAGGTGTGAGTGATGGGAAGCTCCTACCGAACATGTCCGCGTGGGGTTCTGTCATAGAACCGACCAATTTATAAGAGCACAAGTACAAAAGCAATCACCGAAATGATCAAATTCTCGAACTTGAGCCCATATAAACCCGGTAGTCAACTGAAATCTCAAAGGATTTCAAACCAACTTGCATACAACCAAGATCACAGTAATTCAACACAACATATCGTACGTTACAACATTTCGCAGACGTTCGCAAATAGATTACATCATCACAGAATCATCGTTATTACAAAACAAGTCTTGTAAAACATGCGGAAGCAATTAGTTTAACTTACACACCCAAGTTCAAATACACATACTGGTTCGCTGATCACAGCCCACAAAAGCATTTAGATAAGAGAACAGAGATCATGCCCATGATCTAGTCTTCATCACCCGTCGGGTGGAGACAATACTTACAGAATCCCTGATATAGAAGGTCATCTGCAACAAGAGGGAATAAACCCTGAGTACAGGAATGTACTTAGCTAGACTTACCCACCAAAAACCAAAATAAAAGACACCAAGGATTATGCATAGCTTAATGTAGTGGATCTGACTGACACTTTCTTTTTTACAGAAAAGCATAAGTAATGATGATCAACTCTTAGCCTGAACTAGCAGTGACTTTTTAGCCATTAACCTGTCATCTATATTAGCACCTATACTAAGCAATCATTTTCTTAGGGTGCAAACATTAATAACCATATCAGGTATTCATTGTGGCAACCTTATCATCATCATCCATTTAACCATATCGTTAAATTAATTGAATCTATGTTGCCGCTGCTCAGTCAAGTTCTCACTATCCGGGAGAGACGGCGATTCGAATCGATTCCTATCCAGCTGGAGGGGTATTCCTAAACACAAACCCTGCTTCCCCCGTCGGAGTCGCAAACAAGTCACCTTTGGTACGATTCAGGAGTCGCGAGTCTGAACAGATCGACATTCTCAGAGAACCACTCTGCCAAGGTTGTTCGGGACTCTAACCCACCTTGGACTTATGCCAATGGCTCTCCGCACATCCTTACTACCTCTAGAATGCCACCACTGCTCATGTCCCTGGCCTGAGTCGAGCTACTAGGCTTCGCGGTCGGAACGACTTATCCGGCCAGCTAAGTGTTAGGCTGCGTTCAACATGACATGAGGTCGTATAGCGTATCGGTCCTTAAACGACTCAGACGGAGTCACTATGTTCAAACCTACACAAGATCCCGTCCGGTCTTAATTCATTATTCACATGATTCTTTTCCACAATAGCAAATATAGCCAACCGTGATCCACCTCATCCTAAAGCTCGCAAGTGACAGGAAATCACCTGACTTCTACCGCACTAAGCATGGCTAAGCATTTAACCCGTTCCTGAACTTAAATAGGATTCTAGTGCGATATCTGGACAAGGAAGGATATATAATGCAACAATTGGTTCCAACCAATTCCTATACTTAATGCATCATCAACAATAAAAGATACTCAATGTATTTGTAAAAACATGGGAGGCTTAATATGCTCCGGGGCTTGCCTTTCAGAAACGAGGAAGGCTGGTGGTCAGGGCACTCGGGAAATTCCTCCACGGTGACTGCTTCGTTGGCTTCCTGCACCTCGGGTTCCTCCTCCTGGTTGGCTCCCTCGAACTCCAGCAACGTCACTCCCTCCGGCACACCTATTGCATGAATGCGCAAGATAAATATCATGGATGCACATGAACGAATGTCAGGGATGCTCGGGGAATGCACATGTTCGCTGTAGTTTGCATATTCCAACTTAAGCCCTATTCAAATCACTTTAGTTACCAAGTTTATACAACCTAATGTATAATTGCTCATCTTCAGTTAATGACCTAGCACCTGCACCTAAGCATATTCTTAAGTTAGGCTAACCCCTAAACAATCAACGAGAACATTGCAACAACATACACTCAAGCATTTGTATTTCAGCAAAATGAAGACTATGTAGCGGTACAGTAAACTAGCCATAACTGGAGATTTATAAATCCAAATGACTTGTAACAAGACAATCTGGAAAGCTTATGAAATTGTCTACAATTCATTTTTAGACCTCAAAGCATGATTCAACACTTTACCAAGTCGAATTCATAAATCAACAGAACTCTATCCTCACAAGGCAGAGAGTAAGCAAAACTGGAACCTAACTTTAAACAGCTGTAGTTTCTAAACTACTGGGCCAAATGCCCTCAAATTATGACAGGAGCTAGATACATAAATTACCTATAACTTTTGTATTCATCCCATTCACAGCAAATCAAAATATCATGGGAAACTTTCCAAAGTCCCCAGATCTGTCCAGAAGGACATAATGCAAACACATAATTATTAACTTATGATATAAACACTTAATTGGACAAAACCAACTTTACTAACATATCACACATATCACAAGAACACCAGAAAGTAGGGTGTTCATCCCCAAAACATTTCTTTTAATACCTTTCTTAATTTATTTAATTAATTAGAGGAAATAGTAAATATATATGAAAACTACACCATTAAATCTACAAAAATTACAGTAGACACTACATGCCCTAAGTAGACTACTATAAAAATTTCACACCATTTGAGTTAGTGTAACAACCTACACAAAAATGGTAAGGCAGAATGACTTAAAATGACAGAATTAGGAAACCTTAGTGAAAAGTGTCAAGCAACAGATTTCATATTTTTCCTAGCATCCTTAAGGTACTAAGATACTACCTACCAAGTTTCATGGTCATAGGATTCCTAGATAATTTACAAAAATTCACACAAGTATCCATCAATGATAAAAGGAAAATCTATAACTCAAAAACTACACATGCAATGACTCTCAAATTTTAACCAGAGCTTCTACTAAGCAATACTAGCTTACACACAAAATTTCACAATTTTTGGATCACAGAAACTCAAGATATGATTTAAACAAGTTTGCATGCATTAAAAAACACATTTCAATTTCCTATTTAATTCACCCAAAATTTCTACATAATGTGCTCAAGACATATTTTTCTTAAATTCTATACCTCACAGTGAGTCTAACAAAATTTGAATCACGGTAATTGGATCTACACATTTCGAGTTACAAAATTTACAAAACAACACTAAAACTGGAATAAATGAACTATCATATGAATACACAGCCACTGACGTGTGGGACCCGGGTGTCAGCCGACCCCACCCGTCAGCGAGACGAAAACAGGGGAGGCGCATTTGATGGCGCGGCGGTGGTCTTGCTCGCCGACGGCGAGGACTCCGGCGACACCAAAGCTACCTACATGATCTACGTGATGAGGTGGTTCGATTGGTGCTACCAGCTAGAGCTACGACCTAACGGAGGTGGCTCGTCGCCGGTGATGGCGGCACGGCAAAGCTCTGGCGCGGTGTACTAACGACGGTGATTCCTTGCTGCCTCATTCGAGCTCAGTATGAGCTCCACGAGGTCACTAAGGAGCTGTCCAAGCCGAGAGAGGAGGACGAGGAGGTCTCGGTGGTGGGTGGCCGCGGTGAGCTCCGCTTCGGCGAGACCCCGACATGGCGAACGGCGGCGGAAGTGGCCAATAGGCCCTCACCTAAGCTCGATTGACGCTGCAAGTTGGCGGAGATGGCGGAGCTAAGCAAGGCAGAGCTTCTGGGCGTGCTGGCTTAGACAATGGCGGGGCTGCGGTGGCGCACGAGCTCGGCTGAGCAATGGCGACAGCGGCGGCTTTGCGTTCTCAGTGCCTCGGACGCGCGCGAAAGTGAGAGAGCGACTGAGAGCGAGCGAGAGGGCAGATGGACGTGGCCTCTTTGCTGTCGACCACGGCCAATGACGCCAGGCCGGTCCTGGCGTGTGGCGGCCACGCGGCGGTAGCGGCCTGTGGCCGGTCGGCCACTATGCCAATTCAGAATTTTTGATTCAGCGAAGCCAACCGAGCCTGACAGCGCACTTTCATAGCATTGAAACTACTAAACCATTGATCATTAGCGAAAACATTCTAAATGAAAATTGTAGCCCTTCATATAGTCTACAATTCCTATTAAAATACCAAGACCTAATTCTCAAAGGATCATGAGAAAAATCAAGCCAAAGTCAGCTCAATCAAACTGGAATGGCAATTAGGACTTAGAAATATTTTCAGTGTTGAATCAGCTTTCACTTCTGACTTGTGGGCCCTTTTTGAGCATGTTGTGCAGATTTTCATGAATTGACTTCTAAACAAAGTTTGTTCCTTATAAAATTTGCTACAACTTTGCTTTAGGTTGCTCAGACATGCAAACACTCTAAGCTACACTTTTTAAACAGTCAAACGCAGGAGCTCTAGGGGCCCAAATTGGTCAAACCATGACTTGGAAACCTAATTAGGCAAAATGATCAACATGAACATTATTCCTAATGACATTCTAAGTATAACTAAGGTTCTTAGGAGAATAATTAGCCACACCACACATTGGTCACACAAGAATCAAGCATGGTATGTACTAAAACAATGAAAAACACAGGAATTGTTACACTTGTTTCATAGTCATGTTTCACATGTTTCATGAGTGTGTTGCATAGTACTACTAACCATGTTTCACTAAAGTGAGTTACACATGTTGCACTTGAGTGTTGCACACTTCACATTTCATAAAAGAAACAACACACATGAAATATACAACATGTTGCAATGTTTCGAAATCATGTTTCATGTGATATAGGTTCATGAATGGATGCATGATGCTCATGTTCGTGAAATGCAATGCAAATGTGGAAGCCAAACACCTAGGGTGTTACAGAGTCCGATGGCGTGGCCTGCATGAGCATCGCAATTTTTCGTTTGTGTCTCTCGGTGGCGATTTGAGCCGTCCAATTGACTTTTAAGCGAGTGGACCCCTCCAAACCTCTTTTGAAAAGGTGGGAGCTGAGGCTCGTGGTGTGAGGAACTGTGAATCCTGATTACGCTGGTGAATAAAAGATACCGTAGCTGTTGGGGCGTAGGGTTTGAGGGTTCAGCCAGTTGTAATCAGCGTTTTATCCCCACGCGCCGAGCTCCTGCTTCCTAAACGTAAGGAGGGGTCGGGCGAGGAGAATGTCTAAACTGGTAGACATTCTCGAAAGCCCCCAAGGGATGTCCGTGCCTCTGCCGTTGCTGGGGTCGGACGCTCGGTAATGGATTTAACACGTAAAGTGAGAGGGGAGAGGTGCTTATCTTTGCGTGGTTTTTGTCCATTCATCGTTTTACCTGGGCCGGCCGATTGGCCCAGGAGGCCTGCTGGGCTTCCTTTGGACGGAGGGTCCGTTGTTGGGTCATTCCACGGTCCTGCCCGGTGAAGCAGAGAGTCGCGTGTGCGGGTGTGCCCTGGCTCTCGCACCCGGTGGATGGTGGCGGGCCATGCCTACCTGATCAGGCGGTGTCTCATCAACCAAAGCTACGTCCTGCGGCCAGCGCGTCCCTCGTGTTCTGTCGATATTGATTTGTCTGCATTGAATAGGGGGGAAGGCAGAGAGTTTTTCGCCCCCACCTTTCGTCCTTCCATATCCGCCGTGCCTCTTCCTTAAATAGGGAGGGGGGGGGGTTCTTGGCCTACTTCTCACCCTGCCTCTAAGCCGCTACCTCTTCTCCCTTTTCCTCTCCACCGAAAATACTCGTGCGTCGCGGTGGATCCTGAGTGAGAGAGAGAGTGATGCTAGAGAGAGACTCACAGATCCGCTCGTGAATCCAGGGCATGATGTCGAGCTGGAGGTCATCCAACGTAGATGAGGTGGTGTGGGCGCCTTTCTTTGAGAAGAGCTTCTTTGCCAAGGAGGAGGAGGAGTCTTGGAGGGTGCCGGCGTCGTCGACCTCGCCATTCATTCTAAGCGGCCTCCCCACGGCGGGAGCGCCTCCTGCTCAGCGCCCGTTAGCCGGGGTTGCGGGTGATGATGATGGCGTAGTCCCCGGATGCCCCGGCGGAGGGGTACCACAGTCGCCGGAGTGGTGCTCGACGTTGCAGATGACGGTGCCTTCGGAGGTCCTACAGAGCGGTAGGGGCATCGCCGATGGGGAGCGTGATGTGGCGGCCATGCATGAATGAACTGCCTGTGTACATGCCCTTGGCGGCGACGAAGAGCTCCTTCGGTGCTTGTGCTCAAGAGGTTGGCATTCTGCGGCCGTAATGTAGCAGCTTGTAGTTGAGCTAAGCGAGATTGTAATCGAAAAAGTTTTGTGGGGAGCCCCGAGTGGCTAGTCTTTTGAATTTTAAGAGTACATTAGCCCTTTTCATGATGAGATTGTTTTGTAAGCGGTGAATTTGTGCAAAAATGAACAAATCTTTGTCTTTTGTTGTGGCAAACCATTTTTTAGTTTCCTCTTTTTCGGAAGAGGTTTTGGTGCCTTCCGATTCTTCTCATGGTCTAGCTCGCAAAAAACTTGGGAATGCAGGCGAAACGATTTTGATCACGCTGGTGAGCGAGGAGGCCGTAGCCGCTGGGGCGTGGGTTTCCCGCAGTCCTACCAGTTATGCTCAGAATCAGTTCCCAAAGTCCTAGTTTTTGGGAGACGTTTATGAGAAAAAATAGAGAACTTAGAGAGAGTTTTGACACATGGGGTGTTTGCAAGGTAAACATACTTATATCATTTGTTCCAGCCCCCGAGCGAGGTCTGACCCCCTGCATTTTGCTGGGGTCAGATGTCGCTAAAGATCGGGGATTTGTAAAGACAAAAAACTGATAAGGACCAAGTATGCGTTTATTTAGGGGTAGAAGCGACGTAGCTGTTCGATGTTCCAAGCGTTGGTGAAGACCTCGCTGTTGATGGTTTTCAACTTGTAGGCACCTGGCCGAAGTACTTCCGCGATGACATATGGCCCTTCCTAGGGCGGTGAGAGCTTGTGACGGTCCTTGTTGCTCTGCACGAGGTGGAGAACGACGTCCCCGACGTTGAAGGCTCGGTCGTGTACCCGTCGTCCGTGGTACCGTCGTAGCACCTGTTGGTACTTGGCCGAATGGAGGAGGGCGATGTCGTGGGCTTCGTCTAGCTGGTCCATGGCGTCTTGGTGGGATGCCTTGGCTCCCTCCTCGTTGTATGCTCTGACCCTTGGTGCTCTGTAGTCAAGGTCCATCGGGAGGACGGCCTCGGCTCCGTAGACCATGAAGAAAGACGTGTAGCCGGTGGCCCAACTGGGAGTTGTTCTTGGGCTCCAGAGTACCGCGGGGAGCTCGGCGACCCAGCGTGTGCCAAACTTGTTCAACCGGTTGAAGATCCTAGGCTTGAGGCCCTGTAGGAGCATGCCGTTAGCGCGCTCGACCTACCCGTTCGTCCGGGGGTGTGCGACGGCTGCCCAATCGATTCGGATGTGTTGTTCATCGCATAATCGAATGAATTTCCTACTAGTGAATTGCATGCCATTGTCTGTGATGATGGAGTTTGGGACTCCAAAATGATGGATGATGTCGAGGAAGAACAGCACAGCCTGCTCAGACTTGATCGTGGAGATCGGCTGAGCTTCGATCCATTTTGTAAACTTGTCTATGGTGACAAGTAGGTGGGTGAAGCCCCTGGCCTTTTTGAATGGCCCAACCAGGTCAAGCCCCTAGACCACGAAGGGCCACGTGATGGGGATCATCTGGAGTGCTTGGGCCGAGAGGTGAGTTTGTCGTGCGTAGTACTGACACACTTCGTAGGTGCGTACGATTCGCTCTGTGTCCGCTACTGCAGTGGACCAGTAGAAGCCCTGTCGGAATGCGTTTCCAACCAAGGTTCTTGGTGCGGCATGGTGACCGCAGACCCCACCATGGATGTCGCTCAGCAGGAGTTTTCCCTGTTCGCCAGGGATACAGAGCTGCAAGATCCCGGTGTGGCTCCGTTTGTAGAGTTCGCCCTCTACAAGAACGAAGGACTTGGCGCGGCGTGCGAGCTGTCGAGCTTCCGCCTTATCCATTGGCAGAGTGTCGTGGAGGAGGTAGTCGAGGATGAGTGTTCTCCAGTCGTTCAGAGGGTCGGGCGTCGGGCCATCTTCAAGCTCCATGACCTCAGGGTCGGACGGAGCCGTTGGTTGGTCAGCCCCTGGGGCTGGATCGGATGAGCCATCGTTGGCCCGCTCCGACCCTTCGTAGCGTACCGAGGGTTTGTGCTGGTTGCTGGCGAAGACTCCCGTGGGCACCGGCTCTCGGCCAGACGCTGCTTTTGCAAGCGCGTCGGCTGCTTCGTTGAGGCGCCTTGGGACGTGATTGAGTTACAGGCCATCGAACCTGTCCTCCAGCCGTCGGACCTCTTGGCAGTATGCGGCCATCTTGGCATCATGGTAGCTCGACTCCTTCATGACTTGATTGATGATTAGCTGGGAGTCACCCCGAATGTCAAGGCGTCGGATGCCCAGCTCGATGGCGATTCGTAGGCCGTTGACGAGCGCTTCATACTCAGCCACATTATTTGACGAGGGGAAATGGAGACGAACCATATACTTCATTTGGACCTCGAGGGGTGATACGAAGACCAGCCCCGCGTCGGCGCCCTTCTTCATCAGCGACCCGTTGAAGTACATTGTCTAGTACTCTTGATCGATGACCGTCGGTGGTGTTTGGATTTCGGTCCACTCTGCGATGAAGTCGGCCAACGCCTGGGACTTGATCGCCGTTTGAGAGGCATATGTGATGCCTTGATCCATCAGCTCGAGTGCCCACTTCGTGATTCTTCCTATGGCGTCTTGGCTCCGGACGACCTCACCGAGGGGAAACGATGTTACGACTATCACGGGGTGTGACTCGAAGTAGTGGCGTAGCTTCCTTTTGGTGATGAGGACGGCGTACAGGAGCTTCTGGATCTGGGAGTAGCGGGTTTTGGAGTCGGATAGTACCTCGCTGATGAAGTACACGAGGCACTGTACCTTGAGTGCGTGCTCCTCTTATTTCCGTTCTACTACCAGGGCAGCACTAACCACTTGTGTGGTGGCCGATATGTATAGCAGGAGTGCCTCTCCGTCGTTTGGGGGGACTAGGATCGGGGCCTTCGTCAGAAGCAGCTTGAGCATGTCAAGTGCCTCCTAGGCCTCGGGTGTCCACTCGAAGCGGTCGGCCTTTTTCAGAAGGCGGTAAAGGGGGAGACCTCGTTCGCCGAGGCGTGAGATGAATCGGCTGAGAACGGCAAGGCACCCTGTGATCCGCTAGACCCCCTTTACGTTCTGGATTGGGCCCATCTTCGTGATGGCCAAAATCTTGTCTGGGTTGGCTTCGATGCCGCGCTCAGAGACGATGAAGCCGAGCAGCATGCCCCTCGGGACCCCGAAAACACACTTCTCGGGGTTGAGTCTGATACCATTTGCCCAGAGTTTCGTAAAGGTTTGCTCGAGATCAGCAACCAGGTGGTCAGCCCGCTTAGACTTCACTACGATGTCGTCGACATAGGCCTCAACGGTTTGCCCGATGAGGTCTCCGAAGCATCTGAACATACATCGCTGGTATGTCACCCTAGCGTTTTTCAAACTGAACGGCATTGAAACGTAGCAGAACGATCCGAAGGGAGTGATGAAAGAGGTCACGAGTTGGTCAGACTCCTTCATCGCAATTTGATGGTAGCCGGAGTATGCATCGAGGAAGCAGAGGGTTTCGCACCCTACGGTGGAGTTGACTATTTGATCTATGCGCGGCAAAGGAAACGGATCCTTTGGGCACGCTTTGTTGAGACCGGTATAGTCAACACACATCCTCTATTTCCTGCTTTTCTTTCATACAAGAACGGGGTTTGCCAGCCACTCTAGGTGGTGTACCTCCTTGATGAATCCAGCGGCCAATAGTTTGGCTATCTCTTCGCCGATGGCCCTGCGCTTCTCCTCGTCAAAGCGACGCAGGCGTTGTTTCACCGGTTGGAGCCTAGATGGATTTTTAGGGTGTGCTCGGCGACCTCCCTCGGAATGCCTGGCATATCCGAGGGTTTCCATGCAAAGATGTCTTTGTTGTCGTGGAGGAAGTCGATGAGCGCGCTTTCCTATTCGGGGGAGAGCATGGTGCCAGTGCGTACCGTTTTTCCCTCAGAGCTGCCAGGTCTATGATCACCTCTTTGGAGCCCTCTGCCGATTTGAATGACCTGGTCGACCTTTCGGCGTCGGGCGCCTCTTCGGTGACCTTTTCCCTAAGGGTGGCGAGCTCCCCGGAGGCGACGATTGCTGTGGCATGGCCGCAGCACTCGACCTCGCATTCGTAGGCCCGCTGGAAGGAGGTGCCGATGGTGATGACCCCGTGGGGTCCCGGCAGCTTCAGTTTGAGGTATGTATAGTTGGGAACGGCCATGAACTTCACGTAGCATGGTCGTCCTAAGATGGCATGGAAAGTTCTGGGGAACCCTACCATGTCGAAGGTGAGGGTCTCAGTCCTGTAATTGGACTGATCCAAAAAAGTGACGGGCATATCGATCTGCCCGAGCGGTACGGCCTGTTTGCCAGGCACGACGCCATGAAAAGGCGCTCGGATGGGGCGGAGGTTCGTCCGGTCGACACCCATCTCATCGAGCGTTTTGGCGTACATGATGTTGAGGCCGCTGCCCCCGTCCATCAGTACTTTTGTGAGTCGCTTTGGGCCGACGATCGAGTCGACAATAAGCGGGTACCTTCCCGGGTGGGGACGACATCCGGATGGTTGGTCCGATCGAATGTTATGGCAGATTCTGACCACCGGAGGAAGGCAGGCATGGCCGGTCTGGCTGTATAGACCTCACGGCGCACGACCTTCTGACGTCGCTTGGAGTCGTAGGCCATCGATCCTCCGAAGATCATAAGGGTGCCGTTCGGTGTCGGGAAGGCTTCATCCTTCTCCTCCTCCTTGTCTGCAATGGGGGCAGGTGCCTTTCCCTGCTCCCCTTTGTTGGCGCTCCCGAGTAAGAACTTTCGCATGAGACCGTAGTCTTTGAGCAGGTGTTTCATAGGGAAGGCGTGGTTCGGGCATAGCCCCTCGAGCATTTTTTTGAAGTGATTCGGAGTGCCCTCCATGGGCTTCCGACCACCCTTGCGGTCGGTAGCGGTTGCAAGCGAGTCGTCGCGCCGTTGCTTCTTGTTCTTCTTCTTGGCAGAACGGTTGGAGGCGCCTTCGCCAGCACCCTCGTCCCGTTTTGTCTTGCCTTCGAGACGATCAAAGATTGCTCCGACCGCCTCCTCTCCTGAGGCGTGGCTGGTGGCGATGTCCAGGAGTTCCTTGGTGGTCCGTGGGCTCTTGCGTCCCAGTTTGTGAACCAAGGACTCGCAGGTCATCCTGTATAGGAAAGCTCCTATCACGTCAGCATCGGCGATGTTAGGGAGCTCGTTGCATTGCCATGAGAAGCGTCGAATATACTCACAGAGAGTTTCGTCGGCCTTCTAGCGGCAGTTCTTGAGGTCCCATGGGTTTCCAGGGCGCTTGTATGTGCCCTAAAAGTTGCCCACAAAGATTTCCCTCAAATCTGCCCAACTTTGAATGGCGTTGGACGGTAGGTGCTCCAACCATGCTCATGCTGAATCGGCCAAGAACAGTGGGAGATTGCGAATAATAAAATCGTCATCATTCGCGCCACCGGCTTGATAGGCAAGCCGATAGTCCTTGAGCCAAAGCCCAGGGTTTGTTTCCCCAGAATATTTTGGAATGTTGGTAGGCGGTCGGTACCTTGGTGGGAAAGCAGCGTTGAGGACGTGCCGACCGAAGGCCTGAGGGCCTGGTAGGCCGGGGCTCGGGCTCTAGTCCTCGCTGCTGTCGTAGCGTCCGTCGCGTTGAGGGTGGTAGCCACGTCTGGCTCCTTCTCTTGAGTCATTGTAGGCGCGTCTGCGGGTGTCGATGGTGCTGCGCGCGTCGCGGTTGTGACCGAGGCGTTCATGCACCGGGACAGCAGTGAGCTGCCTGCCGCCTGGTGGTGTCTGGTGGACTAACGCATCCTTGGTGGGATGCACCGGAGGCGTGCGTTGGCTGGTGTTGAGTTCGCGTCGCCGAGACAACGAGCTCTCCGCCTGCTGCGCCGCCGCACATTCGAGCAACGTGTGGATTTCACGGTGGGCCCGGCGATCCTTGGACGTCGTGGCCTCTGGAAGGCCGTGAAGTAAGGCCGTCGCGGCGGCGATGTTTTGGCTTTCTCGGGCAAAGTGAGGGAGGGTCCCATCATCGGTGAGGATCCTTTGGTGTACATCGCAGGCAGTGGCACGCGCGCGCCCACCACTTTGGCGGCGTTCGATCTCGTGGTTGATCTCCGCATACTCACGCACGAGCCCTTGTCCGGCCTCATCGATCTCTCACTCCCGGGCTTTTAGCTGCTCCATCCTTAAGTGAGATGGGGCCGCTGTCTCCTCTTTGGGCCTGCCGTCGGGGTTGCCCGTCGGGGTGGTTTCCTCCTCGGAGATGCTTTCGACGTGCCCCTCGGGGGTTTCCGCCATGAAGCATCCCCGAGAAGGGTGATGGCTCCCCCTGCTGGAGTCAGAGCTGGAGGACGATCCGGGCCCCTCAGTGAGGAGCTTGTGAAGAGACTCCGTGTCGTGTTCAATTACCCCCACGAACTCATTGTCCGCGGGCGGTTGAACCATGCGTAGCACCATAAGGTGGCTAGCAGTTGCTGCGGCGTTGCGGAGACCGAACGGAAACGCTGTCGGGGCGCTCCGCACGTGGCGTTTCGGAGAGAGGTGTCTCTCCCCGGAAGGTCGCGCCATGCTGTCGTTGTTGGCGAGGGCGAGGCGATGTTGGTTCTCCCTGGACTGTCGTGGTCCAAGGGAGGCGCCGAGCTGGCGCCCAAGCCTCTCATGGTCAAGGCCATTGGGGGAAAGAGATCGGATGGCGGTGTGCGCCCGTACCAACTCTCCTCCCACCGTGATGATGAAATCCAGATTCCCAAAATGCATGTGTGCACCTGGGACCCAGTTGATGTTGTGGTTAGCCATCCGTGGCCTGGTTTGGAATGCGCAAAGGCCCCTACCTGGCGCGCCAACTGTCGGTGTTTCAAACAAACACCGGCTAATAAATTTATACTTGATGCGCGTTAGGCCCAGATGGTGCACTAATGGACACAAGGTTTATACTGGTTCGGGCTGAATGTCCCTACGTCAAGTCTATTGTTGCTCGTGTTATTAGCACCGAATGAGGTTCGTAGTAGGGGGTACAAACGGTTGGGAGAGGGAGAGATCCCAAGTCCTTGATGGAGTAGTGGAAAGAACGCCAAGAGCTCTGTTGCTGCTAGGTTGTGTGGTGCGTGCGCGCGTGCTAGCTCGTCCAACCTCGATCCCCTTAGTGGGGAGCCCCGCCATCCCTTTTATAGACAAGGGGGGGGGGCAGGCGTTTACAGATGGGGGAAAAGAAAAAATACTAAGAGCGTAGAAGGTCCTTTGAGAGACCCAAGTCTTCCTTCTTCCCCATGCTTGCCCTGCCTATCATGGCAGACTGTGTCAGAAGTAGCGTATCCATCGATCTTCGTAGGCCATGCCCTGGCCTTTTTTAGCAAGTGGGCGTCCCATCCGCCCCCATGCGTAAGGATGGATCGGATAGGATTGTTGAGCCCCAACCCAGTGGGGGTCGGACGGCGTGGTGACTGTTGGTTGGCCCTTGGGACATCGTGGTTGTCATATGTCCGTGTCGGGTCCTTCGTCCGGAGGCTGAGGGCGGCACCTATGATACTGTAGGGCGGAGAGCAGGCGCCCGCAACACTGTTCAGGCTCTGCCACACCTAGGGGGAGTTCCCAGCGCTTGTCCTGTCACATCCTGACGGTACTTCCTTGCAGGGGTGCAGGGCATGGCGTCTGTTGCTGTGGTTGACCCGAATGTCTTGTCTTACCCTGTAGCCGTCATCATGAGGGTTCACAGGGCACGGTTTGTCAGGTGAGATGGAGCCAGCCTCCGAATATCGGGTGAGGCGAGATCCGTCATCGGTCGTTGGATGAGGCTGAGCCCAGCCCTCGGGGGTCGGGCGAGTCAGAGTGTATCCCTTGGGGGTCGGGTGAGTCATCCTCCAGCCATCGGGCGAGGCAGAGTCGTCCTCTAGCCATCGGGCAAGGTAGAGCGGGTCCACGGGCGTTCGGGCGAGGCGGAACAAAACTCCCGTCGTTCGGGCAAGAAGTGCAGCCGTGCTCTTGTCCGTTCGGGAGCTTTTAACGTTCGATGGTTATTAGTTCCACCTCCTTGGGTATCCCGATATTAGGTCCCCGACACATAGCTATTGTGTGAATAGAAACTATATAAACTAGAATTGTGGTAGGTGGCTTACAATTTTAGTAGGCTAGCGCAACACTTGCTTCGCCTCATAATTGTCTAACCGGTTTATTAAGTGTTGTTGTAGAAAATTTTTAATAGGCTATTCACCCCCCCCTCTAGCCATTAGGACCTTCCAGGTGTTACCAATAAACTTTTGAAGAAATAGGCGCTTAGATGCATAGCATGCGGTGTTGATAGCTTCTACCCATAGATCTTGAGGTGTATTGTAATCATCAAGCATTGTTCTTGCAAGGGTGATTAGTGTTCGATTCTTTCTCTCTACTACACCATTTTATTGAGGAGTGTAAGTTGCGGAGACCTCATGCTTGATCCTAACTTCATCACAATATGCTTCAATGTTTGTGTTGTCAAATTCTTTTCTATTGTCACTTCTTATCTGCTTGAGCTTCACTTCAAATTCATTTTGTGCTCTTTTAGAAACTTCTTGAAACATGCGGCCACTATTGGTCTTCTCATGAAGGAAGAACACTCAAGTGTATCTAGAGTAGTCATCAACTATCACAAGACAATAGAGATCGCCTCCCAAACTCTTGTAAGTTGTTAGTCCAAATAGATCCATGTGGAGAAGCTCTAGCACTCTTGTTGTTGACATATAAGCTTTGGTTGGATGAGTGTTTGCAACTTGCTTGCCGACTTGACATGCACTACAAAGCTTGTCCTTTTCAAATTTCACATCCTTCAAACCTCTCACCAACTCATTTTTCATTAACTTCTTGAGTGAACTCATCCCAACATGTGCAAGTCTTCTATGCCAAAGCCACCCAAGTGATGTTTTGGTGAATAACCATGTCTTCAAGTTTGTATCTTTGAAGGTGAAATCCACTAGATATAGGTTGTTGTATCTAAAATCCTTGAATATAACTTGATCATCTTTCTTTGACACAACCACTTTCTTCTCGGTGAACAAACATATAAAACCAAGATCACACAATTGACCAACGGATAGCAAGTTGAAGCTCAAAGAAGCAACATGTATCACATTTGATATTAAGTGATCATTTGATATTGTAACTTTGCCCAACCCTTGTACTTTGCCCTTTGAATTGTCACCTAATATAATTCTTTCTTGACCATCTACTTCATCTAGTGAGGTGAATATACGAGGATCATCGGTCATATGTTGAGTACAACCACTATCAATAACCCAATGACTTTCACCGTCTTGTAGTTCACCTACACATATAAGAGATCAAGCTTATTATTTAGGGACCCAAACTTGATGAGGGCCCTTGATTTTCTCAACTAGTGACTTAGCAACCCAAATTTGCTTAGGCCTATTCTTGTTGGGTGGACCTAAGAACATGACTTTCATTTTTCCACTAGAATCTTTTCTAAGCATGTAGTGAGCATTGAAAGCAAAGGGTCTAGCATGCTTGGGCAAGGGTTGTGGTGGTGGAGTTTCATGCTCATGAGCAAAGTAACATTCTTATCCACACTCAAAACATCTCTTTGGCTTATGCTTTGACTTGTATTATCGTGGATGTTGAACTTGAGATTTCTTCTCTGATTTGCCAAGAACCCAATGCCATTTCTATCCATCTTCATCACGGTGTTCATAAGTAGCTCACTTTGGAGATATTGGCCTCTTTGTGAGCTTGCTCAAACCGGTCTTGAAATGCTCTTTCTCCAACTTAAGTTTCTTGTTTTCTTCTCTAAGCTCATCATGGTTCTTCTCCATCTTGAGTTTCTTGTTCTCTTCTCTAAGCATCTCATTCTCAAGTGCCATATCATGATTATTGTCAAGATTCTCTATCACAATTGTGTTGGTGGTTGATAGCTTTTTAAGATCCTTCTTGAGTTTTTTATTTTTATTCTTGAGCTTAACATAATCATCATAGTTGTCGGATTCAACCACTTTCTTGCCTTTGCTACTAGAACCTTACTCAATGCTCTCAACAATTAAGTCATCACATGATGTGGCTATATCCATCTTAACAACATTGTTAGTAGAATCATGTGGCTCATTTGATAATAACTCATGAGAAAGAACAAGATTATCATGATTAACCTTGAGATTGGTGTACTCTTCTTTTAGCAAGTTGTAACTAGTGGTGAGCTCATTGTGTATCTCTTCAAGTTTATCATGTTTTTCTCTAACCTCCCTTTTAGAGGTTTTGAGTTCCTTGAGTTTGGATGACACAATTTTGTTCTCTTCTCTAAGCTCATCATTAGCTTTTTGGCTATGTCATACTTTGCTAAGAGTGAGTCATTCACAAGTTCCAGCTTCTCATTTTTAGCTCTTGTCTTTCTAATGATTTTAGTGTATTGGTTTAACAATTTGACAAGATCATCATAAGTAGGTGATTCAAATTCTTCATCACTATCACTACCATTCTCATCATCACTAGCATTGTCATCACCACTACTATCATCATCATTTTATACCTTTTGTTCACCCTTGGACATGAGGCATATGTGTGTAGAGGATGATGACGGTGGTGTCGGTGGATGTAGTGAAGAACCAATCACAGGAGCGGCCACCTTCTCCTTCTTATTTTCACTTTCATCATCGGATGAGCCGCTTGAAGATTCAATGTCTGTGAGCTAATTACCAATAATATAGGCCTTGTCATTCTTCTTCTTCTTATGAAATTCCTTCTTCTTGCTATCCTTCTTTTTGTATGGTTTGTTCTTCTTCTCATCATCATCATCATCATCATCACTTGAGTCATCTTTCTTGTCCTTGTACTTCTTCTTGTACTTGTTTTTCTTGGGTTTGGGGCATTAATGAGCTAGATGACTAAGATCTCCACAATTGTAGCAATCCATTTCAGAGATGGGCTTCCTTCTACTACTAGTAAAAAATTTCTTTTTCTTACCATCAAACTTGATACCATTCTTGTTTAGCTTCTTGAGAATCTTGGTGGTTCTTTTCACCATGGGAGCAAGGCTTGCATCATCAATCTCATCATCACTTGAGCTATCATGATCAACTTTTGCTTTGCCTCTCTTCTCTTGGCTAGCCTTGAAAGCCAAATCTTTCTTCTTGGTAGAAGAGGAGCCATCTTGAGGAGTGATATGCATGTACATCTCATATGCATTGATCTTCCCTAATATTTGAGTTGGCGTAGCGATGGAAAGATCACTTTGATGAAGCATCGTCACAATATGCCCATACTTGTTAATGGGAAGGACACTCAAAATCTTTCTCACAATATCGGATGGTTGCATTTGAGTGAGTCCAAGCCCATTGACTTTCTCTACAAGAACATTTAAATGTGAATACATTTTATTAGCATTTTCACTAGGAAGTATTTCAAATGAGTTAAGCTTCTTCATTACAAGGTGGTTGCGTTTCTCACACTCACTTTGGTTTCCTCATGGAGTGCACAAATATCCAACTATAATGAATGAGCGTCTTTGTGGTTCCGCACACGGTTAAAGACATCTTTACAAAGGCCTCTAAAGAGAGTGTTTCTAGCCTTTGCATTCCACTTCTCGTAGTGAACCTCATCACCGTGAAGGTTAGCGGGATCCCTAGGTGTTGGAAAATCTTGTGTGGCGGCTCTAAGCACTCCAACATCTAAAGCCTCTAGATATGTCTCCATGCGAATTTTTCTAGTAAGAAAAATCATCTCCCTCAAAGATAGGAGGGGGTCCATCTCCGTGGGACATCTTGCTCAAGGCGGTTAATCCTAATTGAAGGAGCACAAGGCTCTGATACCAATTGAAAGGATCAATATACCTAAGATGGAGGGGGTGAATTAGGCTAATTCTAAATTTCTTGCAATAATTAAGCCCTACACTTAGCCCATTTCACCCCCTTGTGACTAGAAGTGTTTCTTTTGTTTTATCGCATAAGAGTTTTGCACCCTAGGTTCTAATCCTACTCTAGCATGGCAATTCTAGGAATATAGAGACATGAATTGAATTGCTCAAATGTAAATGCTCAAAGTAAAGAGAGGAAGAGGAAAGCGTCTATATTTTTATGAGGTATCGAAGAGTTGCCACTCCCCACTAGTCCTCATTAGAGCACCCGCGTAAGGGTGTAGCTCCCCCTTGATCCATGCAAGGATCAAGTGCTCTCTACAGGCTAATTCTTTGACACTCCATCGCGGTGAATCGCCCACAACTGCTCACACCATGACTTGGGCCATCCACAAGCTCCATCGGTTGATCACCAAGTTTCCAATCACCACTAAGCCGTCTAGGTGACGGCGATCACCAAGAGTAACAAGTATAAACTCTCATTTAACCAAGACAAGCCTAATGAGAAGGGTGGATGCACACTTGATACTCCCTATGCACTAATGAGGTTCTTAATCTTGGATTATCAAATCTCAATCACCCCACTAGGCTCTTGCTCTCCCTTGCACTCCAAAGGTGTTTCTCAGCTGAACATATGGACAAGAGTGCTAAGTTGGACGAGTAGAAGAGGTATTTATACTCCCCACTTTAAAACATACTCGTTGGGGTCCAACTCAGCACATTTTGGGGGTGACCGGACACGTCCGGTCAGTGGCCAACGGCTACATGACGTCAGCCTAGTTATTAGAGACCGGACTCTGACTAGCGTCCGGTCACCACCCATCAGACGTGTTCGATCAAAAATTTTCCTTCTCTGGATGTTTACTGTTGTTGACCATACGCTACCTCTAGTGCGTCAGGTCAAGACGTCCTTAGCGTCCGGTCGAAAAGCAAACCCTAGCAACACGAGCTAATACTAATCGGACGCGGCATCTGTGAGTCCTGTCCAGCGTCCGGTCAATGAACACACCCTAGCTGCGCGAGCTAACACTGAGCAGACACGGCACCTGTGCGTCCGGTGCAACGTTCGGTCATCATACAAGTCTCCATTCACCTCAAATTTTACCAACTTTGTGAACGACATCGACTTCAACTAATCTATGGGCTGTCCTTGAGTTACCTAGTGCTAAGTTTGACAAGTGTGCACCACACCTAAACCATTAGACTCATGTAGGCCAAGCTACAAGTTCATACCCTCTTAATAGTACGGCCAAAGGAAAAGAAACAAAGTCCTAAACTACTTTAAGTGTCTCCCAACGCTAAACGACACTTAGAACTAGTCTGTCCTTAACCTCGTTGTACATTCTTTGAAAACCAAAGCGATTTCCATCGACAGGGGCATGAAAACCATAATTTCCCAATCAATCACCATTACCATGACCTAACTCAAGTTGTCTCTGCAAAACACACGTTAGTCACAGTAATCTTGTGTCGTCATTAATCACCGAAACCCAACTAGGGGCCTAAATGCTTTCATACTGCATTCTGTACTTGGAACTTATAATCATAAATGCAATATAAAGTTCTTTGATTTATTGAGTTATATGATAAGTGAGCTTTGTGGATCTTGGGCTGTGTTCGGCTGGGATAGTTTGGCTGGCTAGCTCATTTTTTTTTAGTCGAAGCAGTGTTTTTCTCTCACAGAATACCAATATAAACAGTATTTTCATACCAGCATGAACAATATTTTCGTACCAGCCGAACACAGCCTTGATGATTGGTTCGTGGAATGTTACTCTACAATTTGATCCTACGAGTACAACTAACACGAGAGGGGCATGCCGGTTGCAACTCCGCAGACCTTTGCATGATGCAGGAGTTATCACCGCGTTAATCGAGAGGATGACTCGGGGTGCTAGCTTGGTGGGCTAGGACAAAACCCTCGCTGCGGTCATTCCTCACACAATAACGTCAGGTCATTGTCAGTTGCCAGTCCTTCACACTGTTCAGTGTTGGTTCAGTCCGATTATTTGCTGAGGTAGAGACCCTTTCTTCATTTTTTTCTGCCTCCTAATGATGTGAGTGAAGACTTCCCTGGTTGACATTTTTACACGCTTGCGGGGTTGTGCAGTTGTATTGGTGCATTCAACCTGAAGGTAAATTGACCTCTGTCAATACTTGTTGAATACAAAGATCCATCACCCATGTATTGGTACTACTAACAAGGAGCTACAAATCCATACCAGCAGGCCCGGTTCTATAGATTTTATGACCCTTGGGCAAGGAAGGTAAGGGCCCTTTTAGACTAAAATTAGACATCCCTAACGTTCTTATTACTAGTATTAAGCGAATTACCTGAATACGATAGTGTCGAGGAGTTGCCACACTGCATTCTATAATCGATTATTGATCTGCAATGAGCCACCGACGGCCACGACAGTGGCACGGCGCCACGACGAGTGCAATTGTGCAAGTACGCGAGAGGGCGATAAGCGGAGAAGGTGAGAATGCGAAGACCTAGCTGTGATGGTGTGATGTTTCAGCTCCTCATATTCCAATCACGTTTCTTTTTTTCATGGGCTTATACGTGTGGGAAATGACCAATGGGCATTTCACCATTTTTACTATATTCTATATATACGTAAAAGATTTTGGGCCCCACGATGGCCTGGCCCCCGACCGCCGCTCCGGCCGCCTAGGCTCCGAGTCGGCCTGCATACCAGAAGCTGCTTACACAGGAGAAGATGAGGATCGGCCATGCCATACTCCTGCTCCAGGTGGGCGATCTCAAGAAGTTCAGGAGCGTGCCACTGGCTATGGAGAAGGGCAACTCTGCCTCCTGAGGAGGGACGCACGCTGGAGCGGGTAGGAGCCAGTGCCCTTCTGCGTCCTCTGGTACTCAACAGTCTAACTGCTTCTGAACATCTGCCACCAGAGGTGAGGCTGGCCTCGGTAGTACCGGCTCAGGGACCTTTCTGAACATCTGCTTGCAGAAGGAGGCGCCCATGTCCTCTGTCCTGTGCAGCCACCGGTGTCCTCAACGCCCTGCAAATCAGCATACTCATTGATGATGTTACCGGCAGCCGCCGCACTAGCCGTCACAGCCAGGTCGACAGCGGCCGAGACCGGGTTGTCACTCTGGCCCGCTGCGGAGCCTAGGGAAGCTGCATCAATCTCCGTATTATTGACAACATCGGACAGCTAGGTTTCGTCGAAGGCCTGCTCTGGGGCTACAAGCTGCACACTGGGCCCGAAGGTGATCTCCGCTTCGCCTCCGGAGTTGCCCTCTGGATGGGCTGTGGAGCCTCCAGGCGGAGCGGTGAACGCCTGAGCGAGCTGGAACTCAAGGAGCATCGGGTCATCATCTAGGGATGCAGCAGGTTGACATCCCCATTCATCCCCAGGCGGAGCCAAGCTCAAGCATGGGATCGAGGCCTGCCGACTGGAATAGGCGCTGAAACGTGGTCGCCACACTGGTCCAGGCGCGCGGAGCCGGTGAGCGCGAGCGGATGAGCCTGGGGCGATGCAAGGCATGTCCAGGATCGTGCTCCAACATCGGATCCATCTCAGCCAAGCTACGGGGCGAGTAGCTGGAAGTGATCTGAGTGGCTGGAGAAGAGGCTGGTGCGGTGGAGCAAAGTGGCGGAAATGTGATGCGGCTGTGGATGCTCCCGGCCGGGAAGGTGAGTCTTGCACGCAGGTTGGCAGAGATGGGCTGGCGATGGCGGGGTGGGGCAGTAGCGTGAGATATGATGGCCAGGCCCCTTGCACCTGAGGCAGTGCACAGGGTCCCCGCACTGGGCAACTTGATGGTCGACGCCGAGGCACCTGAAGCATCGGCCGAGAGGCGCCTTTTAAAAGCATCCTGGCCGGTCAAAGCGCCCCTTAGAGCTCCGTCTTCCGCCCCTGTCACAAGCCTTCGGCTCCCAGGATCCACCTTCTGTAGAGCTGCATCCTTGGGCCACCAATGCTTTCTTCTACCATTCTGCCAATCTGGTGAAAAGCAGAGCATCCTGCTGTGTATTGGAACCCGCAGCAGCAACATCCGTTGCCGTTAGTGCCAGCTTGTGCCACACCAACTTGCGACGGTCAGCAGGCGCATCAGGCGGTGTGGCCACTCGATCTGGGCGGACTAGGATGGATTTGAGCTTGGTCGGCGCCCGCGCTCCAATTGACGCATTGGAGATAGCACCCGAAGGGGGCGGCGAGCTGTCCGAGACGGCAGGCCGGCCGCCGTCAGCAGATCCGCCGGATCTCGGTGGTGAGGTCGCGGATGCCGAGGGCGTGTCAGATCTCAGGCCACGGGGTGCTTGCGCTTGCCTAGGCTGCAGATCCGGTGAAGCCATCCCATCTTCGGCTTCAAAGGCAGCAGGGGAGAGAGCATCAATGGCGTCAATCTCCTCTGCCTCTCCATAGTCCAGGAGCTCCTCTTCCTCGAGATCCACGGATGGTGCTACTGGGGATCCACAGGGTGTGGGCAGCGGGGTATGCTCTCTGTGGGCGGGCTCTGGCTTTTTTGGGGTGGCCGCCGGTGCCGGAGGGGACGTCGACGGGTGGGCGTGGATGGGCTCTCGGTCGCTGAGACACTCAGGGTTGCCTATCAGGTTCTCGCACATTATTACGCCGGGAGAATTGGACCTGTCATTCTTTTATGAACGCCTGAAATATGAATGATTACCGAGTTGAGAATTTTCAGTAAGTATAAAAGTAGAGGAAAATCATAATAGAAACTACGCCATGAAAATCCAAAACTAGTCCATCAAAGAGAAAATTGAAAAAAAGCGAAAATTTTATGAGATAAACAAACATGAATATTGTATGAGGTACAAAAAAAAAATGTTGGTGGCTGACAAACAATATATTCTTGTTCTCATATATCTTTAAGAGTTAAATGCATCATTTATCAAAGTTAATAGACCAATGATGCATTTAACTCTATCTTTAATAATATGTTTTGGTTCTAAAATGACTCTACAATATTAGAAAAGAAATAAAATTTTAAAGCCATGAATATGAAAATACAAACTATTTACCTAATAACGAGTCTAAGAATACATCAGACAAAAACGACAAGTTAAAAAAATCGGATGAAAAAAGAAAACAAAAAATTGTAAGGCGAATGAGGCAAGAAAAAAATAAAAGCTAAAAAATAGGACGAATAGATCATGGAAGATAGCCAAGTTCTAACGAGGCTATGATATGAGATACTTGGAGGAATTTGGATTTTTTAAGTATAAAAGTAGAGGAAAATCATAAAGAAATTAATGAGAGAAAAACAAAACTAGTCCATCAAAGAAAAAATTGAAAAAAGCAAAAATTTTATGAGATAAACAAACATGAAAAGGGGTATGAGAAAAACACCCCGACTTCGCCATGGTCACCATCATTAACATCACTCTTAAATAACAAGACTTAAAATTATCATGTATTTTGTCCCTGTTGCAAGCATTATTTTGTTCATGTTGCATTTTCCAACACACAAACACGATCTAGTAAAAGAAAATGTGGTTAGGGGCTTGTTTAAAATCCCAAATTTTACCTAAATACTAGTCTAAAGAAGACATCAGACACATCAATTTTTTCATGATATATATGTAAAAAAATATATGAAAAAAGAAAACAAAAAATTGTAAGGCGAATGAGGCAAGAAAAAAAAATAAAAGCAAAAAAATAGGACGAATAGATCATGGAGCATAGTCAAGTTCTAACGAGGCTATGATATGAGATAGAAAACACACTCTTAAATAACAAGACTTAAAATTATCATGTATTTGTCGGTGGTCGAACTAAGGCAAGCATTCAAATTGCCTGGATTGGTTCAACAATTTTTAATCCTCGGTCACTATAGCGGCAATCATTGCGCATTTTTGTTTTTATTTGGTCATAATCATCCAATCGCTGACTAATTACCAAAACCAAATGTCAAAATGAAAAGTACAATTATTTTGTTCATGTTGCATTTTCCAACGCACAAACATGATCTAGTAAAAGAAAATGTGGTTAGGCTTATACGCGGATCGAAACCTGACTCGGCGGCTCTCGTGTTTGCTAGCGCCGGTGCGCGACAACGCTAACATAACAGGTGTCCCTCGGCTGGGCGGGCGAGGTGGCACCGTGGGTCCGTGGCACGCCGCACGCTCGCACCCGATGTCCTGGACATGAGGTCAGAACTCAGGAAAATGGAAGCAGCACAAGTACGGTCTGTCCTGTGGGGCCCAGACATACCACGCAGGAGCTCGTCTTGCCGGCCCGCCCGCGCCGCCACCTTTGCGTGCTCGGGGATAAAGCGGAGGACCTCGTCGCGTCCACCCTACCGGCGCCGTACGGCGGAGTGCCTCAACCCCGTCAACCGGCGCGACGGTGCTGCCCACCAAATAACACCCGCGCCACGCGTCGGTCTATCCATGTATGCCGACGTGCCGTGTGCCCCGTGTTGTTAGAAGTTAGAAACAATTCGTTAAGCACTTTTTGCAATATTTTACTCACACACAAGTCTACTTAACTGCAATATTTAATCTGCAATTAACAACTCTAATTGCGTTTTGGCCTTCATTCAACAGATCCAGCTGTGGCCTCTCTCGTCCGTGCTCGACGATCGAGTCACTTCCTAACCGCCCCGTCCCCGAAGAGCGCCACCGATAATCCTGATGCCTTACGTAAATCGCGGGCCAGGTAAGATCCATAGATACCCCTGACGCGCGAGGGCATTCCGGGCATTAGCCGCGCCACCTGTTTGTTCTAGCGATCTCCTCCGCCTCCCTAGTCCCTACTCCTCCCCTTTCTCCTCGACTTCGTCCTAAGACAAAAAAAACCGCCTGCCCTGCCTGTGGGCTGTCTGCTGTGTTGCTAGCCCAGTCCTCTCTCTTCTCTCTCACGCGCCACGCCGAGCAAGGGGACCGACAGCCGGAGCGCTTCTCCGCACCTTCGGGTCTCGCGGTGGCGGCGCCTGCGGGCGCTGCCGATCGCCGGCGGCGGCCGAGATGTTGGAGGACCAGGTCGCCTTCCTGCTGCAGAAGTACCTCGGCAACTACGTCCGGGGGCTCAGCAAGGAGGCGCTGAAGATCAGCGTCTGGAGAGGTCAGTCAGGACGCCTCGCCGCCACTTGCCTTCTAGAAATATGTATTTATTGTGCAGGTAAATAATCAGTGCCTGTTTAGTTTCTTTCAAGATTCTCCATCATATCGAATCTTTGACGCATGTACGAAGCATTAAATATAAATAAAAAATAAAACTAATTACACAGTTTAGACGAAATTCACGAGACGAATCTTTTAAACCTAATTAGACTATAATTGAGCACTAATTGTCAAGTAACCACGAAAGTGCTACCGTACCATTCTCAAAAAATTTCGCCAACTAAACCAGCCTCAGTCAATAATCGAAGTGGCTGTGATGTTTCTTGAGTTGATTTCCTCCTGAGCATAGCAGTGCTGAAAAGAGTTGTTGATCTGCACACTGCTGACGAAGTCTGCACAACTGCGCTTTTAAACTGAGCTCCCTCCTTCCTGCATCGCCTCCTTGGCCTTCTTCATCCATTTCCCTGCATTCTGCCTGAACTCTGTTTTCCTCTCCCCTTCCATCACTTCTCTGATGCACCTCTCCACCTCCTCCCTCTTCAGCAAGCCCTTCTCGTCAAGCTGCATCCGCAGACCGATCCTCCACGCGCTCTCCACGTACTTCGCCGTGGTTGGCTGGTCCGCCGACCGCGGCAAGCCCACCATGGGCACGCCGGCGACGATCGCCTCCTTTGCCGAGTTCCATCCGCAGTGCGTGATGAAACAGCCTGTGGCCTTATGCGACAAGACCTCTAGCTGAGGGCACCAGGGCACGTCGAGGCCCTTCTCCCTGCACCTGTCGCCGAGATCCTGGGATAGCTTCTGCGCCTCGTCGGACCTCACGACCCAAATGAACGGCCTGCCGGAATCGCACAGCCCGTTGCCGAGCTCGTGGAGCTCGTCGTCGTTCCTAAGAGGTTCTAGTTTCAGTGCTCAGAGAATTGCGGAGCTGACTTGGTGACACATTGTTGTGGGCATTCAGGTGTGATACTGCATGCTTGTATCTGAGCCTTTTTACCAGAATCCGCAATGTCGAGATGTCATCAGCCACGAAGCATGTCTTCAAGCAGCCCAGCGTTTTGTAAAACTGGCTTAGAAATTTGTCAGCAGAAGGGCTAGAGCGCTGTGGTTATCTGTGAAATTTTTCACACTGCTAGCTTATAAGATCACAGAATTAGGAAAGCACTCTGCTCGGAGTGAAGTATTTGGATCCCTGAATATGGAGGCTGCTGTTAAAGAGAACATATCATAAGGTAACCAATATAAAGCTGGAGATGCAAGCAGTATCTCCTTGTGTATAGATAGTTCACACAAAGTAACTGTAACTGGAGTGTGCTGTGGGCCACTGATTTTCTTGAATACTCTCACAAAATTTGTTAAGTAAATGATCAGTTAGTCAAGGGTTTTCTGATCTTGAAAAAAGGAGCTTTGTCTTATTCACAGTGATAAGCTGATCACCTGAACATGCTGATTGTTTGGAGTCTGGACTGTGCTTGAAAATGGAGCATGATGACTCTGGAGAGAGAGAAAAGATACAATACATTGTTTTCTTGGTCCTGACTGTTTATAAGAGCTTTTCAGACTCATGTTAGGCACTGATGATATGGAAGCCCAGAGGACATAATGACACCTGTAGTCGCGGTAGCTTCTGAGCAGGAGAACCTTTTCTTCTCTGATCAGTTTCTTTTGTTTTAAGGCCAGTCTCAATGGGAGTTTCATGAGAGTTTCGTGTTATTAAATGAGCTGACATGACATGGAATAGATGAAGAAAGAGATGATAAAAGTTTCATGGGATGAAATGAGTTTTATGGGGATGAAACTCGTCTGCACTGTTTCCAACACATTGAGTCTTGGAAACTGGGAGATGAAACTCCCCACTGAGACTGGCCTAAATTAGCAAATTTGTTGGATGGGCCATAAATGGCTTCCCAACCTTAATTGATAAAAACAAATACAGGAATGTTGGTAGCAGTATTTTCAATTGATATTTTGGAGGAATTCACATAGCAAGTGATTGCAGGGGTGTATGTGAGTGCCTAGTTTTTGTCAGACATCTACATCAATTGTTGGATGTTAGATCGCAAGTTCATTTGGAAATTAAGGTGGCATGTGGCTTCAACATTTGGTGAGAGCATAGAATCTATTGAACTTGTAATGATAGTCTTGTCATGAGAAGTGTATGAGATGATGGTAGGCATCAGATGGCTTTTGTGTTAGTGGCTTCAGGGCACGAGTAAGGGAGCTCAGGTCATGTGGTTTGATGAAGTTAACGTTGGTTTCATGATGACATCGAAATGCAATGTGGTCCATGATATTTAGTGTAGTTATTAGCTGGAGCTTGAGGATATCCACATTCATGTGTGCACATGCACGAGGGGATCAGGGGGGACACAATTTTCTTGCACCAGCTATTGACCATTTTTTAATCATTGACACGTCTTCTATTACCTAATGATGTTCTGTTTTCTGAAAAATTGTTTCAGGTGATGTAGAGCTCACAAACATGCAACTGAAGCCAGAAGCGCTCAATTCATTGAAATTACCTGTTAGAGTCAAAGCTGGTTTTCTTGGTTCTGTGAAGCTCAAGGTTTGGAGTAGTAATTTCTTTGGTTTAGTACATATAGTCATATACTGAATTTGTTTTCTGTAATACGGAGGAATGGGTTCAAGGATGTTTGTGTCAATGATTGTTAGGTTCCATGGAGCAGGTTGGGACAAGAGCCAGTTTTGGTTTATCTTGATCGAATTTTTATACTAGCTGAACCAGCAACACAAGTTGAAGGTTGCAGCGAGGATGCTGTCCAGGAAGCAAAAAGAAGTCGAGTTAGGGTAATAAATTTCTGATGACAGCTAAGTGATTTTTGCAATTAATGTTGGATCCATGCACATACTGATTTTTTTGGTTTACACAGGAAATGGAGATCAAATTGTTGGAGCGCCAACAGCAACTGAAATCTGAACTAGTATGTGCCAGTACTGTTTCTATGTGTAGTTGGGACAGTCAACCTTCCCTATATTTTTTTCCTGCTGTCGTGTGGTTTACATCTGACCATCTTAGATACTTTTTTCATTTCTCACTGCGATTTTCCTTTTTTGTGGAAGAATTCATCATGGCTTGGGTCTTTCATTGGCACTGTAATTGGAAATATCAAGTTATCCATTGGCAATATTCATATCAGATACGAAGACGTAGAGAGGTAATTCAGTTCTGCTCAGTGGTTTATCCTTCGGGCTACACATTTTCAAGGAGTATAAGAACACCTTGACCTGTTTGCTGTAGCAATCCTGGCCACCCTTTCGCAGCAGGTCTGGTACTTTCAAAGCTTTCAGCAGTTACAGTGGACGACTTTGGCAAGGAGACTTTTGCCACAGGTGGCGATTTGGATCGAGTGAAAAAGGTAAGTTGTTCCTGCATTTTGTTTCCACGGTTAGTTTGATATTACTCATGGCTGCTGTCAACTTCTGGGAGTCCAGTTCCATTTATTGTGATCCATGTAGAACGGAAAGTGAGTACACGAGGAAATACCAATTCCTTCAAGAAATGATGATTGTTTGTTCTTTTGCGTAGCCGAATATTAGGCTCCAAAGTAAAAAAAACAACAATAGTTCACTTTTTTTTGTCTAATTTTGGTGGTCGATTAATTTGATGTAAAGCTTTTTTGACCTAGTAGTGAATTCTGTTCGCTTGAGCAGTGAATACATTGAGCATTTGGCACATTTGGTCTGCTTATTTGTTTTAGTTTGACTTTTTTTTTTAACTTTTGACCAACTTGCATTACTTCATTAACTTACTTGGCATTTTGCAGTCTGTTGAACTTGAGAGTCTGGCGGTGTATTTTGACTCTGATAGCAGTCCTTGGATTGTGGATAAACCCTGGGAGGATTTACTTCCATCAGAGTGGAGTCAGGTACCTCCTTGTGTTCGTGCGCAAATAAATACCTGAGCTTGAGAGTATAAATTTGCTTGGAGACAGTTGTCTTTGGCAATATCTACCAGAAAAAAACATGTGGTAGAATGTTGATAGACGCGGTGCTGTAGTGAGGTTCTGGTGGGGTCTGTTATTCTTCCGTTGCTTGCATCCAGCGACAACAACAACAACAACATAGCCTTTCAGTCCCAAACAAGTTGGGGTAGGCTAGAGTTGAAACCCACCAAGAGCCCCAAGTCTTTATTCGTTCGTAAAATGCATTTCAGGTTTTTGAGTTTCAGGAGCAGAATGGTTCCAGATCTGCTTCAAAAAAGCATGCCTACATTTTACAACCTGTGTCTGGCAAAGCAAAATATACAAAGATACAACTTACTGAGGCAAAGAAAACAGGACAAGCATTGCAAAATGCTGCAGTTGATTTGGATGATGTTACTCTGTCGTTGTCAAAGGTTTGTACTCTTGTCTTCTCTCTCAGTTTTGTCAAAAGCACTGTGAAAAGTAATACCTTTTCCCTCAAACCAGGATGGCTACAGGGACATGTTGAAGATGGCTGATAATTTCTCTACTTTTAATCAACGGCTGAGATATGCTCATCTCCGACCATCTTTACCAGTAAAATCGGATCCACGAGCTTGGTGGAAGTATGCATACAAGGCGGTGACTCAGGAAATGAAGAAAGCAAGGTATGTATATCTGCACATTCTTCTCTGACTTCCAATTCATATATAGATTCCATGCATTATTTACTGGCATCAAAAGGTGCTCAGTTTTTTTTAAATTTTCTGGTTTCATTATCCTCTAGCATAGTTTGGGTGACCTTTTTTTTTTAATGTCAGTTTGGGCTACCTATACATATAGCATTTAGCCTATAATAAGTCCAATCCACATCCCAATATTTGTTTTAATCATGCTGTGGGATATTTGCTTGTCTTCTTTCTTTATCTGGGTGGGGCCATTAATTTTCTTTGTAGTACTGTACCACATGTGACATGTCAGTAGTGTTTATGTAAGAAAAAAGAAAGCAGTTGAGCAGTGACAGAGGACTCAACCGTTCGCCTGGCAACTGATTCAAGGCTTTCTTGTGTACTTTTCTCTTCATGTGTGTTCAAGTAGTATCACTAATATTTCGTTTGACAGTGTTTCCTTTAACTTTAATATCATCAAATATGTCCTCATTTCATGTGCCTTTATGTCAATACAATCTTTGTTGATTCTTTCATGGTGATGTATCTAACTTATGGATGCAGTGGGAGTCTATCTTGGGAGCAATTATTGAGATATGCAAGACTTCGGAAGGCATATGTATCTTTATATGCATCCCTCTTGAAATCTGACATGAGTCGACTGGTTGTTGATGACCATGAGGAGATTAAGAGGATGGACCGTGAACTTGATATGGAGGTTATTCTACAGTGGAGGTGATGTGCTTCTATTTTTGTCCTCAGTACATCAGTACATCTCCATGGGGATTATCCTGCAAATATTAAGTGAAAAGGCCGGTAGCAGCATCCCATGATGATCTGTACCAGAGATTCCTAAAAGAGTGTGATGTAGAGTTTGGGGAGGTTGCCAAAGTTTTGCCTTCACAAATTCGTACAGGGGGCCTTTAGGTCTGCAAAAGAAGTTCACCTTATTGCACTGTTTTTCCCACTTGCTCAGCTGCCCTTTCCCATGAAAGACAGTGAACGTGCGCTACAGTGACATTGGTTCAGCCTTTGAAGGGCGGGCCTGGTGCAAGCGGTAGAGTCTTACTGCCTGTGACCGGAAGGTTCCGGGTTCGAGTCGCGGTCTCCTCGCATTGCACAGGCGAGGGTAAGGCTTGCCACTAACACTCTTCCCCAGACCCCGCACAGAGCGGGAGCTCTCTGCACTGGGTACGCCCTTTTTTTTTTCTCTGCACCCCCACCCCCACCTTCAGCCTTTGACATTCGCTCTGCACACACCCTTTCTTTCCTGACAAACAACAGTAATATGCACACTTATTTCTCGTAAACTGCATGTTCACCTTGTATCCAATGTGCACTCTTGTCTCGTCTCACAACTATTTCCACTTTATGAAATATTATTTTGCATGCAACTGTGACAGAAGATCTCTGATTCTTGAATAGGCCATCCTTGTTTTTTACTCAAATACGCAGAAAATCTGCGTATCATTGCATTAGGCCATCCTTGCTTTTGAGCTTTTATTTTTGGAGCTCTACATGTATAACATTGTATAGTTAGTCCCTTGAACAGTGCATGTCCTTGATTCTTCACTTCCTGAATGCACATGCACATTGAACAACCTGCTATGCGTCTTATCATCATCCTTGATTCTTGTCACAATAATTGGCAAATGGACAAACATCCATGCAACAGTTTGGATGAATTTTGTATGTAATTCGAGATTCATGTGCATACACCCTATCATTTATGCCAATGATGAGTGCAGTTACCTTTATTTGATACATACAATCTTCTTATTTTGTGTAGGATGCTAGCTCACAAGTTTGTAGAACAGTCGGTGGAAACATATCAGTATGCTCAACAAAATAAGCAGCAGTCCTGGTGGTCATTTGGATGGTTGATTTCTGGCCTATAAAACTCTATTGCTTCTATATTGTTAAATGTGCAGCAATTAATCTGTCTTCATATAGGACTGGCTCTTCAAAGGATGAGGAAGATTCAAAGAGTTTTACTGATGAAGATTGGGAAAGACTAAATCGGATTATTGGGTACAAAGAAACCAATGAGTATATCCCTGATCAACAGGATATGAAACTGATGCAATTTGATTTTGAAATACGTATGAAACATAATGCATCAAAGCTTACCATTGATGATTCGGAGTGCCTTGCTGATCTCTCGTGTCAAGATTTCTGCTGCAACTTGAAAATGTATCCGGAGGCAAAAATATTTGATTTGAAGCTGGGTTCCTACAGGCTTTTATCTCCATATGGCCTGCTTGCTGAGGTTTCTGTGTCTGTTCAATTTGCCTTTTACACTTAGTAACTATGGTAGCCACTCACACGATTCCGTGTTCTGTATGTTCTAGAGTGCAAGTGTCATTGATTCTTTTGTTGGCATCTTCTCCTACAAACCTTTTGATGAGCAACTAGACTGGAGTTTGACAGCTAAAGCTTCTCCTTGTTATATAACTGTAAGCTGCTATCCTCATTATACCTTAGTGTGCATGCATTTGCTCAACTATTTCACTGTTTGAGTTTTTGTTCTTATAGTATTTAAAGGATTCAATCGATCAAATTGTTGGCTTCTTCAAGAGTAGCCCTACCATTAGCCAGAACTTGGCACTAGAGACCGCTGCTGCTGTACAGGTATCTATGAGTAAAATCGATTTGAGGCAAGATTGTTTCATGTGATCAGATGATTGATTGATCATTCTGTGTTGCTTTGTGAAGATGACACTAGATGAAGTGAAACGGACTGCTCAACAGCAAATGACTCGGGTGCTAAAAGATCAGTCCAGGTTAGTGTATTTTTTTTTCTCCATTTTCATATTCTAAAAAAAATATTTTCATGTGGGTTTTCCACCATTCTCATATACTGAAGAAATATTTTGATGAGGACAGAATGGTACTGTAAATTTTTTTCCAAGAAGCCCTAGCTTTCAATGGTAAAACCTGGACATTATTAGCTTCTTTTGACTAATATTTTTTTTGGTAAAAAAACGAAATAAAAAAAGCAACCATAGTTTAGTACTCCCTCCGTTCCAAATTATAAGTCACTTTGACTTTTTTGGTTCATCCATTTTGATATGTATCTAGACATATTATTATATGTAGATGCATAGCAAAATGGATGTACCAAAAAAGTCAAAGCGACTTATAATTTGGAACAGAGGGAGTACTTAGTTACAGTCTATGCAGAATATTTAACTGGAAGGGGGGTAAATATTTTACTAGAATTTCAACCTCAAAAGGAATTTGAAAAAAGGGATTGTGGTTTCCCCTGAAATAAGGATTATTGTCACTTTGTCTATACCATGAAATTTATGCTGATGTTGTTGGTTTGTATTTCAGTTACTTTAGATATCTACGTCATTGCAGCTACACTAAAGAATTAGCTATATTTTCTTTTGTCAACCCCTTCTTCGACGCCAACTAATGCGTAACATAACCCCTATTAGGTTTTCACTGAACATGGATATTGCTGCTCCAAAAATTACCATTCCTACCAATTTCCGACCAGATGATGTACATGAGACTAAGCTTTTGCTTGACCTTGGAAATTTAGTTCTTCGGACAGAGGTTGTGTCTTCTATTTGCAAGTAACATTTTATATCTTAAGTGGTTGGTTTGTGTGCTACTAACGTCACTTTGTTTCTTCAGGAAATATGGGATGCCACTTCAGAAGAGCAGGATATGTATCTAAACTTCAATTTGGTGCTTAGTGATGTCTCTGCATTTCTGGTGGATGGTGATTACCATTGGAATGAAACATCTGATGAAACAAACTTGCTGCCGGTAATTGACAAGTGTGGGATTGCTTTGAAGCTTCAGCAGGTAAACATACTCCACCCACACCTTTTTTTTTGGGGGGGGGCTATTAAATGTTATCATCATGACATGGGTCGCTGTTCCATCTTTGGACAGATCCAGTTAGAAAGTCCTCTATATCCTTCCACAAGACTGGCGATACGGGTGCCTTCCCTAGGATTTCATTTCTCTCCTGCACGCTATCATCGTTTAATGGAAATTTTTAAAATTTTTCAAGATGGTGCTAGTGACATTAGCAGTTCAGATCATGAACACTTGTGGGATCATGCTGACTTTGAAGGATCGTCATCTCTTCTCACATGGAAGGTTTACATTCTTTTATAATTTACTCACTAATGTTCAATCATTTTGGAATTACGTTCTTTCTCTAAATCATTTTCATGACCTACTGTTAGGGTGTTGGAAACCGGGAAGCTGCTTGGCAACACAGATATTTGCGTCTAGTGGGTCCATTTCTCTATGTATTTGAAAATTCAATGTCTACAACATACAAGCAATGGTTCAGGTTATGCACTTTCCTATAGTTCTGAATCCTATGTTACTGTCAAGTTTGGAGTTTATACTGTCATGTTCCGCGCCTAGAATAGACTGCTTGGCCATATGTGTACAAAGATCTGGCACCACTGTAGCTTTTGCTGGGATAGGGACAGTAGGTGTGGAGTGCTTGAGGTCCAAGGAAGGCCCAGCAGAGGACAGAGCTGAGGGTGTGGCACATTCATTCTGGATGGCCAGCCACCATTTGAAACTTGAATCTCACTCCTGGGGTGCCTCGTTGGAGCTGCACCTCAGCGGAGTAATTTCATGTGATTATATGAATGGTTTATGTTTATTTTTTGCATTTTTATGTGCCGGGACACTTGTTTTAACACCTTTGTGTTGAGTTGCAGTTTACGTGGGAAACAAGTTCATCAGGTACCTACTGAGCTTACAAATGGCGTTCATAACATCCTGGCGCTGCATGATTCTGGCCAAGTTAATCCCAAGGAACGGTCTAGTGGCACTTCATAACATTCTGTTCTACTTCAGATCCCTGACATAATTGATTATCTCAATAAACTTTATTCTTTTACAGATTCTGGAAGACACTGGTGCTTTAATTTTGTTGTTTGATAATGACGAGGCACGCAAGATATGGCAGAGCCGTTTACAGGGTGCTGTATACCGTGCATCGGTACTCCTTGTTTTGTTTTTTTTTTTGGTCAATTTTTCATTACATATCTATCTTCTGTTGGCATCCATAGAATTATTAGCCTGCTTTTAGGGTTCTGCTGCAATTTCAAGCTTTCCTGGAGTTGCTCTCCCATCAGAGGCCCACTCATTCAAAGGCAGCTTTCCCGATGTTGCTGACACAGAGAAATTATTTGTTGCTGGCATTCTTGATGAGTTAAAGATATGTTTTTCATGTGGCTATGAGGTATTTCTTTCTCGCCTAATTTTCTTTTTAACCTTGATTCAGTGTTTTTGATGCAACTCATGCTTCTGTAGAGTAACCACAAACTAAAAAAAATTCTGCTAGCTAAGGAGAGCAGCCTGTTTGAATTTCGGGCAGTTGGTGGCCAGGTATCGATCTTTTCTTTTTTGTGGTCCTTGCTTTGTGACTCTTATTAATATATGTTTTTTTTTCTTTTGGAATAAACAGGTTGAACTCTCTATGAAAGGTGGCAATTTACTGATAGGAACTATTTTGGGGTCACTAGAAATTGAAGACCAGTTTTACTACCCAGGGAGTCCTGTGCCAAGGTTCTTGGCAAGGTCTTTTATCAATAGCATGCAAACCCAAGAACTCCCGTCTCCTAGTCGAAAGAACAGTGCAGGACCTAAGAAAAATGACAGTGAGGAAAACTTTTTTGAGGCATCAGATGATTTTGATGAATTTGAAACACCTATGCATCAAGAGAGGACTATATCAGACTATTTTAGCACCCAGAACTTTTTGCCTACTAGTGTTCCTTCCCTACGGCCGCCAACATTTAATCGAATTCCTGATTTGATACCAGACACTGAACTTCAAACTGGAGGATTCACATTGGATGATAGTGGCACTTTCGATAGTTTTGTGAAAGCTCAGATAGTGATTTATGATCAACATTCCCCCCAGTACAACAGCTTGGACAACAGGGTAAATATCTCAAAAATCTCATTACATAATATTGTTATGGTTTCTGTATAGGTACAACTATTCCTCCTAGTGCCTTGGACATGCTTAGATTTTCTGTAAAGATGTAGTTATTCCTCCTATCCCTTGATCATGTGTGATATTTCATATTTTCTTTGTTTACCAGGTTGTTGTAACTGTTGCCACTTTATCGTTCTTTTGCCATCGGCCAACTGTTATTGCAATCATGGAATTTATGAATGCCATCAACCTTTCAAACGGGTCTGATACTGATAAAGATAAAAATACATATCCTGCTACTGTAGAAGATGGTACAATTGAGGAATCTAAGTCTGATCTGGAACCAGAGCCAACCATAAAACGGTTACTGGCTAAAGGTAAAAGCAGAATAGTTTTTCATCTTACATCCAGCATGGCAGAGGCACAGATATTACTGATGAATGAGAATGGAGATCGGCTTGCTACTTTATCACAAAATAACCTCTCCACTGATATAAAGGTAATGTGATCATCTCTAGTTTGTTTGGTCTATTTTGGCTTGATTTGTTTAATGCCCACACGGGTCTGACTAACTATCCTTGGCAATTACTCAAGGTGTTCACATCGTCATTCAGCATAAAGGCAGCACTCGGAAATCTTAAAATAAGTGATGATAGCCTTCTTAGCAGCCACCCTTACTTTTGGGTTTGTGATATGCGAAATCCTGGAGGTCGTTCGTTTGTGGAGGTATTCCATGTTGTTTGATTTTACTTGCTTAATGTAGGTCATAACTTATTATGCTTTACATTGTCAGTCCTAGAAAAGAAACCTTTTATGAATCACAGAAGAATAATCAATTTCGAAATCGTTGTGCAGATTGACTTTAGTTCATACAATGTTGGTGATGAAGACTATTGTGGTTATGACTATAGCCTTGTAGGGCAGCTTTCAGAAGTTAGAATTGTTTACCTGAACCGTTTTGTTCAAGAGGTATGGTGTTTCCAGCTTATTTAGTCTCTTAATCCTGCAAATGGTTTAATCTTTCTCTCTCGCTCCCTTCTTCTCTTGGTGTGTGCAGATTATCAGTTATTTTATGGGACTTGTCCCAAAAAGTTCTGACGCCGTTGTAAAGCTGAAAGATGATGAGACTAACTCAGAGAAGTGGGTTAGCAAAACCGATATGGAAGGATCACCTGCTCTCAAATTGGATGTTTCATTCAGCAGGCCTATAATTGTTATGCCCCGTGAAACTGATAGTAATGAGTAAGGATGCTTTTGTGTCTCTGAATATGATTTGTTCATTTACAATCATGTCTTGAAGACGATCACTTTGCTTTGCAGCTTTTTGGAGCTTGATGTTCTATACATTACAGTCCAAAATGAATTCCAGTGGATAGGTGGTGATAAGAATGAGATGAGCGCTGTTCACTTAGACATTTTAACAGTTACAGTAAGTTCACTTTGTTAGCATGTTGTCTTTTTAATTGAGAAACCTGCTAGACATATTTATTTATTATAAGAATAAATGGGGATTAACTTGGATACTGGGAAATAGTCTCCATCATCATATCATTAGATGATCTTGTTCAAATGCGCAGGAGCTGTCTCCATGTAAATTATTGCTTTATCTTGGGCCGCTCCATCGAATGCCCAAATTGTGCCAACATGTAATTTAGCTGCCATTTGGTAGCCTAGCAGTGGTATTGCTGTTGGTTACTGATTACTAGCTGAAGCTGATGACCTGGCTGTGCTTTGTGGAAACAAAGATTCCTTGCACATTAAAGGAGATTGGCCATTTAATTCTCATCAGATTAGTGCAGTTTGCTTTGAACAAATCTATGCCATTATGATCTTATTTGCTGAACACAAGATAGCAAATCTTCATATTGCAAAATTAGTGACAGGCTTTTGACTGCAGCTTATAGTAGCCATGACTTATATGCTTGGGGCTTACAGGAAATCTAAGCCAAAATTGTACCATGTTGAACTTGTATGATTTAGTAGGGAAACAAATGCTTTTGCACATTTTATTCGTCATTAGTGTCTTTCCTTGTTACCTTGCTTAGAATCATTCTTACAGCATGATTACACTTCCCTTTGTAGGTACGGGACATAAATTTAGTTATTGGTATGAATATGGTACGTGGTGAAACCATAATTCAAGATGTGGAAGGTCTCTCCTTTGAACTTCGTAGATCATTGCGTGATCTGAGGCATCAGTTGCCAGCAGTGGAGGCAGCAATTAAGGTAGCACATTTTTCTGTGAATGCATCTTTGATTGAAGGTCCCTGGTTAGATTATTTACTTTTCTTATAGCACCATTGAGATACTCATTTCTTTTATTTACAATATCTCATAGGTGGATGTTTTGAAAGCAGCACTATCCAATCGAGAATATGAAATTATATCTGAGTGTGCGCTGTCTAACTTCTCTGAGACACCGCATCCCGTGCCTACTCTGGATGATCCTCGATATGGCACTTCCACTACTCCATCCCATGTATCAGCATCTTCTTCAGAAAGTATTCATGACTTGTCCAAAGATGCAGAAACATGGATAACTAATAAATTTTCTGTCTCAATAAATCTGGTCGAGCTTTCTCTGCATTCAGGATCGACAAGAGATTCTCCTCTGGCGAGCGTTCAGGTACTCAATTTTTGTGCAGAAAAATGCTTTCAAACTCCATTGACTGCTCTGTTTATTTTTCAGAGGTTTTCCTTCCCCTTGCATGGGCTTTTTGCATAATCGTAATTATGATCATGTTGCGAGCTTGTCTGAACACAACTTTGTACAGTACCATATTGTAACAACCTAGAGTCCAAACTGCTTAGATCCACTCACACGCTGCATGCATGACACTCTCACGAACTCACTTACCTTTCGTGCTCGCTTCGCGGGGTTGGTCACATGGGGGCTGCTTGGTTCCGGCAGTGGCTTTGCCTCGCCTTGCTTCATCGGCATGAGCCACGAGGAGCTCGCCTGAGGTGCATAGACCCGAGGTGCTCAGGTGAGGAAATTGAACATGCGTCTTGGCTCGTCATCCTCGCTTGGCAATGCGTAAGAGTGCCTACCAAAAGAACCAAGCAGTCCCATGGAGTCCAAGAAATGCATCCTCAACTAGCAAGGTTGGACTAAACTCATGCAACCTCACATGCAAATACACATGGGCCACCATGGGCCTCATTTGAATTGGGCCAGGACTTCACACATACCACCTTTTTTTTGTAGAATATGCAAACTGTGGTGGGCATAATGTTGTCCAGCTCACTGGTATCAGGAAGTGTATTTTTACACACAGACTACAGTTACCTTGTGATGGGTTTGGAAGAAAAACGTAAAATTTAAACTATAATCTTGTACACCAAAAAAGTAAGTAGCTTTTAGTTCATTTGTCCGAAGTCCCCAAAATGAGGTGTGTTTCATTTTAGGACCCGTTTCTCACCACTAGACTGCAGAAAAACTTGAAAAATGGATCCCAGGCAGTCTTCCAAGAAGGGAATTAGGTGGACTCTTAGTCCAATGGATGAAAATTTGAATTACGTTTAGTTTAGTTGGAATGATTCAAGCGGGTTTGCGGGCTTGAAGGAAGTATGGGTCAATTATCTGTAGCTGCCGCATCTCATCTACGTAATAGTGAATGCAATTTAAAGGGCAACCTAGAGGGATTGAAGTACTCAAGTACATTCTTCTTAACTTGGGACAGAATATAATATGATGTGAATTGGTACTGCTTGAGAATCAGGTAACATTTTTATGCTGTTTTCATGTTTGTTTAAGTATTCTTTGTGGTCCTATTTGCTGAGTGTAGGTCAGATTCAAAGTACATATATTTTTTTTCCTTTCGGGATTTCTTTCATATGAGGATATAGCTCTTTGTTGGAGATAGTTTCACATGACTGTATAATCTTCTGTATGCAGGCGAGTAGTGCATGGCTTCTTTATAAATCAAACACACGGGAAGATAATTTTTTGTATGCTACTCTCAAAGGATTTTCTGTTTTTGATGATCGTGAAGGAACAAAAGATGAGTTAAGGCTTGCCATTGGGAAATCAGCATCTGTTCAGGACACATCATCTGTTGATGGCTATGATAATCCTAACGAACTTGATTTAGGTGAACGGAGAATACAAAAAGATCTAGGCCTTGAGCCAATCCCCTCGATGCTTATTCTTGATGCCATCATCCGAAAATCTTCGTCGTCTGTCTCTGTATGTGTTCAGCGGCCCAAGTTTCTTGTGGCACTTGACTTCTTACTAGCAGTAATCGAATTCTTTGTGCCATCTGCTCGGAGTCTTTTATCCAATGATGAAGACAAGGACCTTCTACATATGATCACTCCAGTAGTATTGAATGATCAGATTTATTATCAGGAGCATTCAACATCTAGTCTTTCACCTCAGAAGCCCTTGATTGTTGATAATGAAAGATTTGATCACTTCATATATGATGGGAAGGGTGGAAAGTTATATTTGCTGGATAGAGAGGGGAAAATTATCTCAAGCCCTTGTACTGAGAGTTTCATTCATGTGCTGGGGTGTAAGAGGTTGCAATTCCGGAATGTCACTATAGTGGTAATATTCAGTGTTTCAGTTTTCATTATTCTCACTTTTTACTAACCGCACTTATATGGGTTTTTGGTCTTTTGACAATGGGATACCTTGCCGCAGAATGGTGAATATTTGGACTCTTGTATCTCTCTTGGTGATGATAGCTGTTATTCAGCATCAGAGAATGACCATGTCTACTTAGCAAGAGAAGATGATGGGCCCTTGTCGACTCCCAGCAAGGAAATTGCAGGAGACACTGTTAAAAATGGAAGTGCTGATATATCGACCGAATTCATTATGGAACTACAGGTATTGCTTTAAACTTCTAGCTATTGTTGAGACATATTTAATTCATAACTGTGTTAAGCACATAGTTTTCATCTTCTACTGCATCATGATACCATATCTGTGTAAGCTACCAATGAGACTTATTCAAACAAGCTCATGAAAGCTAGTAACCCTGGAGATTCATGACAGTTCAGGAATCTCTCCAACTTTTCCTTTTCATTTTGAATATAATTGTTGAAATATCAGCTTATTTCCCACCTTTCATTATAAGCTTAAGATTTTGCATGAATTGGTTGACTCACGTAGTGAATTCAAGTAGCCTGGTGCCCTGTTGCAATATAGATAGTGTTAGAATTATTTGCTCATTTACTGTAATCTCCTAGCTAACTGTGCAGGCGCCAGCTATACTGGCCCTTTCACACTACTGGCCCCTTGGGCCATCCCCTCTCTCTCCTATATAAGTGTAATCCCATCTGTAATCTATTATCAAGGAATATACAAAGCCTAATGGCCTTTGTCTAATATGGTATCAGTCTAATCGTATCCCCTGCTTCCGCTTTTTTTTCTGCCTTGCCCACATACCACCACAGCGAGCCTCTCTCCGGCCATCTGGTTCGCTGCGCCACTGCCGCCTGCCGCCTCCTCCGCCCGCCAGCATTTCGCCGGTTCCTGTACCCATGGTTGCTCTTTCCTCCGTGGCGATTCTCCAGCGCCTCATTGCCGCCGCCGCCATGACCAAGCTCATGACGAGGCGCCGCCGCCGCCAAGGCTCGAAGTTGAGGCCGCCTCCTGCGCGACTCCAACCAGGTAGCGCAGCGCCAACTCCGTGAGGAGGCGGACCTCCTCAAGTCCGCCGCCGCGCCCCCGAGCGGGTCCATACGCCGCCGCCGCTCTCGACTTGGGCGCGGCAGGTGGGCTGATCTGCTTGAACAAGCGAGCCGCGGACCTCATGGCTGCAGCACACCCCGAGCATCACCGCGGCGACGACGACTCGGGGCGGCGCCGACTCCATCGCCACGGAAACTGCGGCTGTCGCCCATCTTCATAGCCAGGCGGCCGCTGTGCAGAACATCAAGAACCTCATTCCTATTGTTCTTGATCTGCAAGCCTCAAACTACTCCAAATGGCGCGGTTTCATCCTGCTCATCCTCGGCCGGTTTGCCCTGAAGGACCACGTCCTCAGCGACGCCATCCACCTCCACGATGCGGCATGGTCCCGCATGGACTGTGTTGTCGTCTCATGGATCTTCAACACCATCGCCTCGACCTTCTCGGCGTCGTCCACGAAGCGTGACGGCATCATCCGCTTTCTTGGCGGCATGGCTCGGCCTCGGCGCAAAGAATTCTTCAACAACCATGAATCACGCGCCATGCTCCTCGGCGCCGAGTTCCGCACTCTCTGCCGGGTGCTCTATCCGTGGATGAATCATCGCCGCAAGATGAAGCACATGGCGGGCCACGCTTCGCCGACCTTGCGAACCCGTCTGGGACCGGACCACGGTGTTGAATGTGCTGCGCGGCCTCAACGAACGCTTCCGGTTCATGTCGCAGCTCGTCCACGCGGCGAAGCCCTTCCCATCCTTCGCCGACGCGTCAAATGCGACTGAGGTGGCGAACTCAACATGGCGTCACCTTGGCTCCACCCTCGGCCCTCATCATCACGCGCCGTCCGGCAGAAGCCGCTTTGCTCGTTCCCTCGCTCCTCGGCGCCCTCCACGGCTTCTTTGGGACAACAACTTCACCACCCCTTCTCCTCCTTCACGCCATCCTCAGTCATTGGGGCCAGCAGGTCCAAGAACGGCAAATAACCGGACGACGTCGCCGCCGCGGAGCGCCACGCCGGGCGGCGCCAAGCCGCACTCAAGCCGGTCCACCAAATGGCCAACAATGGCCATCCTTCTTCAACCCATGGACCGGTCCATCCAGATGTGGCTGGGTCCAATCCAGCGGCTCTCGGGTCCACCACCACAAAGAAGCTCTCATGGCGGAGTGTCCCCGGTTACTTGGCTCCTCCGCCGGGTCCCCGGCATACTACTAGGCGCCCAAAGAAGCGCCCACCTCGCCGTCACCTTCTCGACTCTGAGGGTCTCGCCAACGCTTTCAAAGACCGTCACCCTCACTCGACCGTCAAGCACCTCGGATTGGGTCTTCGACTGGGTGCTTCTCTCTCATAGCCGACACTCTGGTATGGTCACCATGTCACCAACCTCCTCCTTTCCTTCTTCAATTATTGTGGGAAATGGCGCCACTCTTCCGTTGTTGTTGCACTGCTACTCAACCCTCCCTGGCCCATTTCGCCTCAACAATGTTCTCATCGCCCCTGACATTATTAGAAATCTCTTGTCAATTCGAAAATTCACCACTGATAATCTTGTTTCTGTCGAGTTTGACCCTCTTGGTGTTTCCGTGAAGGATCTTCGTACCAGGAACCTCCTCCTTCGCTGTGACAGCTCGGGACCCCTTTACACCTTGCAGCTCCCGACATCACCATCCGGTCCTTGCGTTCTCGTGGCCACTCCCTCCTCCACTACTTGGCATTATCGGCTCGGTCATCCCGGGAAGGCTACTCTTCAGACTCTTTCCAAGTCATCCTCCATCATCTGCAGCAAGCCCGACGATGACACTCTCTGCCATGCTTGCCAGCTTGGGCGTCATGTCCGCTTGCCTTTTAACAATTCCTTGTCTCGTGCAACTAAAAATTTCGACTTGATACATTGTGATTTGTGGACTTCCCCAATCATCAGTGTATCCGGTTTCAAATATTATCTAGTCATTATTGATGATTGCTCGCATTTTGTTTGGACTTTCCCTCTTAAACTAAAGTCTGACACCTTTAATGCTCTCTCTAATTTTTTCGCCTATGCGCTCACTCAGTTTGGTTGCACCATCAAGACCGTGTAGTGTGACAATAGACGTGAGTTTGACAACTCCGCGTCGCGCGCTTTCTTTTCTGCCAAAGGTGTCACCCTTCGCATGTCATGCCCCTACACCTCGCAGCAAAATGGCAAAGCCGAGCGCATGCTTCGCACCGTCAACAATGTCACCCGCACCTTGCTCTTCCAAGCATCCATGCCCCCCTCTTACTGGGCTGATGCCCTCGCCACCGCCACTCTCCTCATCAATCGCCTCCCAACCAAGACCCTGAACATGAGCACTCCCTTCTTTGCCCTCCATGGCACTCTCCCCTCCTACCACGATCTTCGAGCTTTCGGATGCACCTGCTACCCCAACCTCACCGCCACCACTCCTCACAAGCTCGCTCCACGATCTTCCTTGTGCGTCTTTCTTGGCTATTCTCCTGACCACAAGGGGTATAGGTGCCTTGACCTCGCCACAAACCGCGTCATCATCTCACGCCACGTTGTCTTCGACGAGACAACGTTCCCTTTTTCCCTCCGTCGACCTTCGCCACCCACACACGAGCTTGATTTTCTAACTAACGACGATTCGTCGTCAGTTCTACTTCCACCTGCAGGTACACCGTGGGCTGCTGGCCCTCTGCCCACCCGTGTGCTCTCCCAGCTGGTGCCCACCTTGGGCGCACCAGCCCTCCGGCAGCCCCCGCCGGGCTTCATGCCCCGGCCACCGGGCTCCTCTCCAGCTCGACCTGTACAGGCGCCCATGGCGCCCTCTGGACAGGCGCCCACTTCGTCTAATAGATAGTAAAGATTGCAGCCCACTCTATAGCACATCTTAGGTGTATGGGAGCTGAGACATGGAAGGGGGTGTTTAAGAGTCTGTTGCCCAAGTGCCTAAGTTTCCTCATAAACTTAAGCGTTTGGTTCAATTGGGCCGGTGTAGACAGCTTAACAGTAGCATTCCTATGTCTGCAAGGTTTTCCAAAACTTCACCAGCTGGGTTCACTGGTAACTAGTGCTAGTTTTGTCCAGCAGGTTACAACTTACAAACTGTGAAGTCACTCCGATCATGTAACTTTTGAAACTGCTGCACGCATGATTGCCATTTCGTAATTCTATGGTTGAACTGCATTGTATGATTGTTTCAGGCTATTGGACCAGAGCTTACTTTCTATAGTACATCAAGGAATGCTGGTGAAAACTTAGCACTATCAACTAAGGTTATTCATGCCCGCACTGATGCATTTTGCAGGTTTGGTATTCTACTGGCCTTTGGCTGAATTTAGTTTTATCGATTGATGAATTACTGATATTAGTACATGTAGCAGATATTGAAAGTGCATGATGCATCACTCTCTTTTTCTTCCCTTATTGTACGTTATGGGTTAATTAGATGTTTTTTTAAAAAGAAAACTGTTATTATAAAGTTGCCATTAATTCTTTTCCTGGATGTCTGGAGCTGATGATAGAAAGCTACAATGGGGAACAAATTTATGCTTGTTTTTTTTTTTTTGACATTTGTTTCTCTTTAGTTTACATTTATGACTGCACAGGTACATAATTAATATGCTAAACAAAGATTTTAAATTTGTCAAAGCTATTGCATGACTATGAAATTTGCAGATGTGATACTACTGCTGTTAGTACGTATTGATATACCATCTACAAGATGGGATGAATTATGCTGTTCAAAGTCAGATTGCTTATTGCTGTCATGTCGCTTCATTTTCCTTTTATATTTACTTCATTTTCCCATCTGATGTGGTAAATTGATTGGGCACTGGATACAAGAACAGCAGATAGATCGGCTAACTCGCTCTCCCTCTGGAGGCTTTGAGCTGCTTCTTAGATCTATTTCTGCTTGCCTTCCCTAGCTACCTAGAATGTCTTTATAGACCAGGCAATCCAAGTAACTATTGAATCTTATCTGCTAACAAACCTGAACAAACTGTGAACTAATCCTAGGCTGCTGATGCAGCACGTCCAGGGCCAGAACCAACACTAAGATGATGTGGTAAGTTGATTGGGCACTGTATACAAGAACAGCAGATAGATCGGCTAACTCGCCCTCCTTCCGGAGGCTCTGAATTGCTTGTTAGTTCTATTTCTGCTTGCCTTCCCTGGCTATCTATGGATGGTTTTATAGACCAGGCACCCAACAAACCTCCTATCAAATCTTATCCAAGTAACTAATGAGTCTTATCTGCTAACAAACCTGAACAAACAAACAAACTGTGAACTAATTGTAGTATGCTGATGCAGCACATCCAGGGCCAGAACTGTCCAATTTGCCATAACACCATCCAACAAGGAATTCACACAATCACCTGATCCAAGGAACTTATTGAAGCACACCATTTCTTTTAGAGGGAGAAAAAGATTGCCAACATGTTCCTCGCACATTAAACAATTGTCTTTGTGTTCTCTGTATGTTGGGGATTGATCCCTTTTTGTGTGGCAGGCTTATAATGAAAGGTGACAGTATGGAGATGAATGGAAACATACTTGATTTAAAGATGGAGAGTAATGGCATCAGAGTTATAGAACCATTTGACATGGCCGTGAAATATTCAAATGCGTCTGGAAAGACAAATTTGCATCTGCTGGTTTCTGAAATATATATGAATTTTTCCTTTAGTATTCTCAGACTGTTTTTAGCAGTTGAGGAAGAAATTTCAGCATTTCTCAGGATGTCGTCAAAGAAAATTTCACTGTTGTGCTACCAGTTTGACAAAGTTGCAACTATGCAAGGTATGGGATGACTTATACTTCCCCAGTCAGAAATATATGCCCATCTAGGTTTTCCTAAGTCAAATCTTTTTACATTTGACTATAAATATCTAAAATTTTATATGGATTGAAAACATTAAGATTGGTATGACTAGATTCATTGTGAAAAATAGCTCTCTCTATATAATCTAAATTGCTAATATCTTTTTATTAATATTGTTAGTCGAAGTGTGACCTTGTAGACCGTGTCGATGTCCTAATGGGCTTATAATTCTGATCGGAGGAAGTAGTTATGTTGGTGTATACTGAGAGTCCTATTTTGTAAGCTGCATTAATTGTTTTGTTGACTTGTTTTAGGTAATGTGAATGATCAAGTGTTATCTTTCTGGCGACCACGTGCCCCATCTGGATATGCCATTTTTGGCGATTATCTCACACCAATGTTTGTGACTACTACTTCATGCTCTCATTTCTTCTTATTTTGATATGTTGGTGGAAGGATTTTATTAGCATTTAATCTCTCTTTTTTCATCTTAGGAATGACCCTCCTACTAAAGGAGTCCTTGCTCTGAACACAAACATTGTTAGGGTCAAAAGGCCTTTATCATACAAGCTAGTGTGGCAATCTGGTTCTCCAAGAACAAAAGTTTTTCATCAGAATGAGGACTCGGAGAATAAGATCTCTAATGTTGACCAGCTCTGCTCTGTTTGGTTACCTGTGGCACCTGTGGGTTACGTTGCAATGGGTTGTGTTGTTTCATCTGGGACTGCTGAACCACCTTTGTCTTCAGTTTTCTGTTTAACTGCTTCCTTGGTTTCATCATGTAATCTAAGGGATTGCATTGCACTAAGGTCAAATATATATTACCTGAACTTGTTTCTGTATTTGTTGTATGGCTATAGATATTTCACACTCATGCATTATGTACTCTAACTGCATTCTTCAGGGATAATGGTAACATGATATTCTGGCGAATTGATAATGCTTTTGGTTCCTTTTTACCTGGAGATCCTGCAAGCATGATTGTGCATGGCAATGCTTATGATCTTCGACATATGCTGCTTGACAGTGCAGACTCATCTTCTAAGACTGTCTCTAGAAGGCAACGTAGTAGAAATGATTCCTCTCAACTAGAGAGATCAGAATTGACGTCAGGTCGGCTATTTGACGCGGTGGCAAGCTTTAAACTAATTTGGTCAAATAGTGCGACCTCTTCAACAAAAAAGCTCTCAATATGGCGTCCAATGTTGTCTGAAGGAATGTTTTACGGTGGCGACATAGCTGTTAACGGGTATCATTTATGTGATTACTGTTTGTCATTTAAAGACCAAGCTTTGTTTGCAATTGACAACTTCATATTTAACTTTCAATTGTAGGTATGAACCACCAAATTCAACTGTTGTCCTTCGTGATACTGGTGAAGACACTTTTCTCAGAGCTCCTGAAGGTTTTGACCTTGTTGGTCAAATTAAGAAGCACCGAGGCACTGAGGGTGTATCATTTTGGTTTCCTAAAGCTCCTTCAGGTTTTGTGGCATTAGGATGTGTTGCATCTAAAAGTTCTCCAACGAAAGAGGACTTCAGTTTGTTAAGATGTATTAGAAGTGACATGGTGGCTGGAGGTCAATTTTCTGAGGAAAGTGTATGGGATTCATTTAATGCTAGAACATCTGAACCTTTTAGCTTGTGGACTGTTGATAATGATGCTGGTACGTTTCTTGTGAGAAGTGGATATAGAAAACCTCCAAAGAGGCTTGCACTGAAGCTTGCTGGTCCACCTACATCAAGCAGTTCAGATAGCATCATTGTTGATGCCGAAATTAAAACATTTTCTGCTGTTTCCTTTGATGATTATGGTGGAATGGTGAGCCATATCCAGTACATGGATCTTTATCTAGCAATTATTATTAACTTTTAATATCCCAAACGATACTTGGCTTGTGTCTTTATTTCAAGTGATGTAGCTCCTCTGATGCTTGCTGATATGTGTTGATTGATTTTTGAACTATTCTGTGCAGATGGTGCCATTATTTGGGATGTCCTTTGACAGTGTTGGACTAAGTTATCATGGTGGTCCTCATCATCTTAATGCAACTGTGAGCTTGTCATTTGTGGCCAGATCCTATAATGACAAGTATAGCTCGTGGGAGCCCTTCATCGAACCAACGGATGCATTTCTTAGGTAACTCCTCTAGGCACTAAATCTCTTCTCCAAAGAACAGTTGGGGTGGACCCTACTGAATAACTGTATCAATATATTATAGAGATAAATGTGTACAATCTTTAGTATCTGTACCTCATCACAATCCAAATCCATCAGTAGAAGCAGGCAGCACTAG